>CM027862.1:36164829-36775662 GCA_016097605.1 Eucalyptus guilfoylei | reverse complement strand
ACTGGTGGAGGCTACAGCAGCAGTTATTATGTCTTAGAGTGGCCACTCAAGACCATATGGACTGTGGAGTCTGGTGTCTGTTGCCATTGTTGTCACCTCAAAGAAATCAACTGTTTTTTTGCTCTGATTTCAACTTTTTGATTTATTGGTGTTTGTCTTAACAAATTCTACCATTCGAGGCTTTGGTTATCATGGTAAGCAGTTGCTTATTGTGTTCGTTGATTGAACATTCAGGGAAAACAAGAATTTGACTGGAACCGCAAGATATGCGAGCATGAACACTCATCTTGGCATCGGTGGGGTGACTTATTCTTTTTTTGGTGTTGGTTTCTTGTTTGTTTTATTTCCTTTCATTACTGATTTTTTCCCTTCTTTTGTTGGTCTATATAGAGCAAAGTCGGAGGGATGATCTAGAGTCTCTTGGTTATGTTCTTATGTATTTCCTAAGAGGAAGGTGACTGTTGCTGTCTATATCATATATCGTAGATTAGGTGATAGGTTTCAGTTTGTTTCAGTAATTAGAGCTGCTACTTCCTTCGCAGTCTCCCTTGGCAGGGATTGAAAGCCGGAACCAAGAAACAAAAGTATGAGAAGATTAGTGAGAAAAAGGTTTCTACTTCAATCGAGGTATGTTGTCTCTTCGTGAGCATATGAGGTCATTTCTGGCTTTATGGACTCATGGATGTTGATGCTTTACAGGCTCTGTGTCGTGGTTATCCGACAGAATTTGCATCCTATTTTCATTATTGCCGTTCACTGCGATTTGATGATAAGCCAGATTATTCTTACTTAAAGAGACTATTTCGTGACCTCTTCATACGTGAAGGTTTTGTATACATTTCTACCAATGAATTCTCAGAATATTTTATGTATTTACTGCCAATGTAGATCATTTCATTATCTGTAAGTGAGCCACAGCATAAATTCCGCCTTCTCATTCTGCAAGTTGATTGCCTATCCAGGTTTCCAGTTTGATTATGTGTTTGATTGGACCATACTGAAATACCAGCAATCTCAAATGGCAACACCCCCATCTCGTGCACTGGTGAGTTCCATTTATGATCTGCTCAGGAAAGTGGAAAAAATGGAGAAAATGCAAGTTTGAGTGAGACTTTTGAAGTTTTTGTGGCAAGGAGAGGAGAATATATATGATGTGATGTATTTTCGTTCCCATTTTCTTTACTGTTGGTTCCTTTATTTTTGCTAAAAATGATTAGTCCTTGTTTCTACTGTCAGGGTCTTGGTGCTGGACCTAGTTCTGGGATTCCCCCTGTTGCTGGCCATGTGGATAAGCAGTCAGGTAGGAGCTAAATTTTGAATGTTTGAATGTCCTAATTGTCAGTGCTTGCTACCTGTTGACTTTTCCCTGGTATACTTTCCCAATTAACATGCATTAAGATTGGAATTTTCCAGGTGGAGAAGACAGTCGTCCAGTCGGTTTATCATCTATGGATCCTTCTAGAAGAAGGCTATCTGGGGCAACTGCAACTGCTGGAAGTTTCTCAAAGCAGAAGAGTCCAGTTACAAATGATGGTGCCATTTCCAAGGAAGCAATGGTAATTCTTTTGGCTTACCTTGATGTTTCTCTGTGTTATACTAAATGTATATTATGAAAAATATATTTACGCTAAGTTTTGTTGAAAGATAGTCCAAGAGCCTCTCGGATGTTCTATTATATTTGCTTAACAACTGATGGTGCAATTTCTGAGGAAACAGTGGTAAACAGCTGGTAACACTATTTGGAATTATAGTGGAAGGATAGAATTACTAGGCAAACTATTGGAAAGGAAAGCTATCTTCAATTTTTCAGAATGGAGGGGAAAAAGGCGCTGAGTATTGGAGTGAAAAAAACCCTTCCTGGGTCAACATATTTTGTTCTTTTCATTTTTGGAGTATTGGGGAGAAAGACGTATATTTTCATGGGCTTTCTGAATGTGTCTTTAATGGTCACTCAGAAAGGCAAAATTGTGCAGGATTATTAGTGAATTAATGTCATTTTCCTTCCTTTTAGACAGGCAAAAGAAATCATTGTTTCTTTTCCAACATTCAACTCCAGTTCTGCCTTTCTTTTCTGCCCTTTTTTACCAAACATATCAAGAAATTAGTTTTTTTATAAACAGAGGTTCCTGTCTGAAGCACTGGTAATCACTCGTCTTCTGGATGAGTTGGGAATCTTCATGTATTGAAGAGAAACAAGCATATTTTCGAGTATGTGTGTAGGAGCAGTTTGGGTGGGATCAGATTAAGTTGGTGAAGTTGCTGCATTATACTGATCTTCATATGGACCCTCAGTTGAGGATGGAGAACCACCTGTGGTTTCAGTGAATTGTTGCTAGTCATTGTATCATTGCTAGGGTGTCAAGCATCTATATTGGATTGCTACTTACCTTATGTGAGTATTTGTTATTTGAACGTATGGGGTTGCGAAGGGCATGGTTTTCAGCAGAAAGCACTGGGACTTTTGTTGTTAGTTTTGCTGTTAGTTTCATAATAATTTACATTTTAATTTGGCGAAGCATGGGAAAATGGAGATTTTGCAAGACTTTTTTAGCAGACACTCAGGCAGAACGAGTCTGGTTGTAGAATTATCCTAGTAAAGTGTTTGGGTGGACTCAAGAACGCCGAAGCAAATTTGAAGTAGTTAAAAGCTGATCTTGTGGGCACACTGTATTTTTGCAACTTCGTCCATTGTAACTTTTACTTAATGGTCAATTAAGTGAGTGTTCCATGTATTTTAGTTGGTGTAGCTATTTTGAAAAGTATTATATCACCTCTTAAATATACATGAAACATCTATGTGGTGGTATAGATAATAGTCCACATTTCTTTGTTCACATAGCTCACGATGTGTCTTTGGAATGCATAGATATCAAGTTCAACATTTTTGGGGCGCTCAGGCGGATCGTCAAGGCGGGCAGCAATTTCCAGCAGCCGTGAAGCGTTTATGGGTGGTGAGTCTGATTCCCATCGTGCTCGCACGACAGAAGCCAGTCCTGGAGCAGTCCGCAAGATTTCAAGTGGCCAAAGAAGTTCGCCAGTCGGTTCATCAGACCCTAGGCAATCATCCTCTGGGAGAAATGCAGTGCACCTGAAGAATTACGAAAACGCCCTAAAGGGCATTGAGAGGCTCCACTTTGACAGTGACGAGAGGGTTCATTTTTAATGGCCAGTTTCGTGGATCGTTGTAAATCAAGAACCCTTCCATGCAGACTTTGTGGTAGAATAGGCTACTCTCTGGGGGAATTGACCAAGTTAAGCATCCGACTCCAGGTATCTAATGGTATATGCTTCGCTGTGCTGCTCTATATTGCTGGAATCTTAAATCCTTGGATTCAACGAGCGGAATCATGCGAAGCGCGATGCGTCATCTTTGGGAGATGGATATCCTTGGCCCCTTTTTTCCTTTTAACCTTTTTAGTCCTTTTCCCTGTGACTTCCTCCGGCAATCGCTCTCTGTGTGCTTCCCTCTTTAAGTTCTACTTTAGCAGTATAACACCAATATTGATTTTCAGAATTTTCTTTTGGCCCTGTAAATTGGCCCTTGTATTTGTTTATTGAATCATACTCAGTACACAGTCCCAACAGTCGCTGAATGTTCCATTCATTTCCATTTGGCTCGATTAACGGAGGACTTCCAAATCGACATGTTTGATTGTTCGTGCAACTAGATTGTGGCAAAGAGGTGCGAAATGTTATTTTGTAGGGGTTTGCCCTAGTGGTCACCTTCCAACTTGGAAGGAGGAGGTAGAGGAGGAGGTAGAGGGTTCAAATCCCCACATTCTCAGGAAGGATTGGTATAAGGACGATTTCATTTCAGGAGTGAGTTTTGACTCTCACACCTTACAAGGAGGTAGGGCAAAAGTTTGAGAGTGAGTGTTAGTAGGATTAGAGTAGGGCAGATAAAAAAAAAAAAAAAACTGTTAGGCGAAAATGTGGATTGTCGGGCCACTCGATTGAGATGGTGCATGTTGTGCAAATGCTGATGGGAGTTTGTTTCTTCAATCGTGGAGTAGGTGGTAATGGTGAAGTCGATTCGGTTTAAATGATTGCTCGTAGAGAAACCTCAATGAAAAAGATATACGGGAGAATAAAGGATAAATTCCTCGAGAGATCGGACCTGCAGGTGAGAGGTCGGTTTCGAAGTGTTATCACTCGGTTCTACCGCATGTTGGAATCACGAAAGTGTAGGTAAATTGAGAAGTAGATGAAAAATCTCGCTAGAACATTACAGAGCTGAACACAGATGAGAAGCGCCATAACCAAGACAAGACGATGCGATACTGAATCTGCGCCCATTCTCTGCTTTTTAGTTATTACGATAGTCGGCTTGTTGCTTCCGACTGTGGCACTAGTCATCGCCACACTAGTCATCGTGCTTAAATAAACTGCTTTTCCCCCCCTTTCTTTACAAGTAACCCGCAACTTGCGATGAATACATACAGAGTGAAGATACAGCGGGGAGCCTGAAATCGCAGTCTGGGACTAACCAGCTCCATTTTCCGGCGAGAGGAGTTGCAAGAGCTCAAGCGATTTTCCCTTTTCGGTTCATCAAGTCATGATAGTACAAGAGGAGGCACGTTGGTTGGCCGAGAATGCAGAATATGAACCAGAAGACCATATTCCCCACCTGAAATATGAACTCAGGAATATGGATTCAGGACATAAGATGAAGCGGGCGAATGAGTCGACATAATAAAGGAAAACGACGCCATACCATTGAGTTGTTGAACTTATCTTGAAGGTAATTGGTGAACAGCATCAGAGGAACCTGTCCAAAGAATATTTACCAAGCTGAAATATGCTCTAGATAAATGACTATCCGAAACCCATCCCCATATGAAAGAGATGCTACGAGCAGTTCTCTCCGCACATGTTCAATAGGTACATACAGAAATAGAATGAGGTGGGTCAAGCTCTAAATCATCTTACCTGGAACATAATGCCAATAAATGCCCACCACTTGAATATGTGGCAAGGGACGGCGATGCACAACTGCTCAAGTCAGAATAAAAGAAATTCAGTATATCTTGCTCACGTCCTGAGAATATTTTAGTCATTAAGTATCAACCAGCAACAGACTTAGGTTGGGGAAAATTGCCACCGAACTATTACCTTACATTCATGTTAATCTCAAAACCCAAAATCAAAAGAGAAATTAGAAACACGATATTTCTTGCTTAGATCATAAGAGCATTTTATCCATTAAGTATTCTAGACAAATAGAAAAAACCAGATACCGTATATAGTGAAATAGCTAACAAATGAAATAAACACGATCATCTCAAGAGGCCTACCTCGTGGAAGATGGCAGACACTAAAAAGGCAATCAAAGCAGCAACCATCTGAAATTGAAGAGAACCAAACAAGAAAAAGAGATTCGAGTCTTGGTCAAGAAATTGCAATGTATTTCAGAGACCCTAAAATTAAAGCGGCAGAAGAATTCACACCCAACCGATTGAAAAGAAAGATGAGGTGGAAAATACATGAACATACTGCCATATGCATATTATCAAACCACTTCTAGCCGTAGAGCACTTTGACAGACAAATTGCTTATCAAGAAAAACTAAAGAGATAAGAGCCTATAACCCGTATACTCACTAAATCCGGATAAAGAAAGACCATCAGGATAGATTGGCCACCTGATGGGTCTGGTTTTCACTGTCTTATGAGTTCATTGTAGCATTCATATTGAGAATGTGAAGATCACCCAATTAGGAGAGTGATCTCTGAACAGAGAGTATCATCCATATAAGAAATCTTGACAAATAAGATAAGTAATTTTGCAGACAATTCTTGAACAACATGATGCAGAGATAATTGAATCTTGGAAATTGGAATCCTGGAGGGGATCAAACATGCGCTAGAGTGGCAAGATAATTTAAGATTATTATGTCTCCAAGAAAGCCTGTCGAATAGTTGGAATTTTATGCTCTTTGTTGCAGAGACTAATATATAACTGATATTTAAGAAGTACTAAGGTAAAGAAAGAACAATTCTTTTTCGTCTAATGTCCCAAAGTAATGCAGCTTCAGATGCTTCAGTTTTTTATTCTAGTATTCAGCAAAAGGTCAAGCCTATGTGTCAGGCATTGAAGGTCAACTCCACTAGTATCAATAGGTGGTGTAGGAGAAGTACACTGCCTGGACATAACACTGAAGTATGCAAACATTCTAAAGCAAAGAGAGGGATCAACTACCTTTGGTATCCCATGTCTCAAACAAGGAAAATATATGTGGCGAATCATCCATTTGTGAACAGGCTGCAACAAACAAGAAATTCAATAACTAACAATCTTCATACATCAAGTTCTTCAAAAAGATTAGAGGCTTTATTGTGCAATCAGGGAGCATGTGAGCAGCATTTCCTTTTCATCTTTTGGATGAGTGTAATTTTACAATCTAGAGCAACAAAGTTTCAGAAATAGGAATAGAAGAAAATAACAATAATTTTGCACAAAAAGTATTGGCTGAAAAATATAAGGATCATACTTTTTTTTGCTGATGACCTGAAGCTAAATCTTGTTCCATGATACGGAAGTCAAGAAAAATTAGACACATGTTGACAAGCAGAAAACTAGGCAGCAGGCTCCTTCCTCTCTTTTCTTGTATATTTTACCACCTTGTTAAGTTGCTATTTGACCACAAGTTTAAAGGTGCCAAGCACACAATACTACCATCTCATTTTGAGATGAGACAAGAAGAAGATTTGTGCACCATGACTTTTGTAACCAGAACTTCCTCAGTTCAGTCAACAAATAAAGGTTTTCCAAGTAATGGGAAGTTTCTATTCCCCTATAAAACTCATGGAGAGTTTCGCATGAGATCTTGTAAGAAATCCAAGCAAAGGCCTCATTGAACTAAAACCATGCGTCGGTAATATTATTGCAGGTGGTGATAAATTACACATTAAAGATTCTATATTTCGAGAAAGAACTAGGAAACGGCCACAGCATTAGAGCCAAAAACATGACCAGTTTTGCATGAGACAAATACAAGCAGAGGAACATACCATATTCCACAGTCTCCAGTACTGATAATATCCCCAAGTTCAAGAGCATGGAAGGACCACAAATGACAAATAATTTAAATCAGTAAGGCACCAATAATCCAAGAAACCTAAATATAGTACTGTGACATTACCTCCTCCACTGTTTTTGCATTCCACCAGTCTTTATAGAATTCCCGGTCACCAAAACGAAGAAGTTCTGCAAGTATATTTAACCTGGAGAAACCCTTAGATATGTCTTGAAATCCTTTAGTACAATAATCAAAGAAATGAGAAAATCCTAAAACTATTGTGCATAAAAGTTCTTTTTCTTTTTCGCCAGCATGTACAAAGAGTTCATACTACATGAGAGACAAGCTTCACATGTTTCAAAAAGATTTGGAGACAAACTTTTGCTTCTAATTTATTTGATGGATCTTGGAAATGGAAAAGCTTCTTTGAGGAATGAAGATAATACCAGAGGTGGAAGAAACAGTAGAACATGCAGAGCCACACATATAGATTTGGAACTGAAAGCTTCAAAATCCTCTCAATGGCATATAAAAGGTTTCCTTTCAAAGGGTGTTGTGAGTTCTGGACAATAGGATTTATATACTGCAAAAATTGCCAGCAAGAACAGGTCAGATCTGCAAATATATGGACTGCTCATCAAATGATATAGGAGCTCACCTGTTCAATGATAAACCCCATGACTCCTGTGAATATTACTAACTTGACAAGTTGGCGAGCCACCCAAGCTTTTCGGACGCATGGAGTGCGAGGATAGCTGAGCTGCATAGAGGTGCATCATCATTAGTAGAGTGCTTTCCAACCTCATCATTTAAGTAAGAGTTCTACCTATGTATTTGTGCCACAAAAGAAAGAGGACACAACATGACCAATGCAAGAGCTCTAAAAGACTACCATATAGCATTACCAAAAAAAAAAAAAAAAAAAAAAAAAAAAAAACAGTACGTGCCAACACAATCCCAATACAAAGCTAAATGGACATGAACGAATGATGAAATATTTGGGCTCCACCCATTAGTTACAGTGAGCAATAAAAAGCATACTTCTGCAATGGAAAAGCCATGCACCAACCATATTTGACAGCTAAACCATCATCAGAGAAGGCAGCAGAAGAAATAGATGAAAACAAGACCTTTCCATCTCAAATTGGTATGAAGAACGGCTAGATTTCTCTTGCGCCTCCCTCATGCTTTTCTTTCTATGTTTTCCCAGTATTGCATAAGACATATAAAACCCTTTACCAAAATGAAAAACAAGAAAATGTTTTCTGGTGAGAAAATTAAAGAGAAACCTTGCCAGCGGCCACATTTTGCTCTTAAGAAGTGCAGGGCTATGGCATCTAGAAACTCAACAATACTTGACGCCGTGCACACAGGCCTGGGAGTTAAGATAGGTCTCAATATCAGAAGAGGGCCTGCTATGGCACCTCACCTATGAGGGAAGGACTAAGAACCAGCCAAGGACCACTCGGCACCCTATAATCAGCTTTCCACCCAAAAATTACTTCACAAACTCAATTGAGAAACCCGAGTGTCATTAAAATAGGGGAAACACACCATATATATATATATATTAGCCAATCTGCAATTGACTGTGTTACCAGTACATTCTAGACAAGCAATTCATGACAATAAAACGCTCTACAGAGAGAAAACAAACACTCAATGTTCCATTACCTGGTAACACACTGTAGGAGCGACCATGAAGTAGACCAACTTCTTGAAGTTAACATCGTACGAGTACTCCAAATTCAAAGAATTAGGAACAACGTCACCCTGGCATAAAAAAGAGCATCATTGACAAGGAGCAGAGGCTTCGTGAAAGATGCACTTGTCAATCTACAGATTGACATAACAACAAAAGAAGGAGAGCACCACAGAGATAAAATGGCATCTAGAGTGAATGCCGACACGAAATATTATAAAGCAGCTTCTCAACATTGTAGCAGATTTGGTAAGTACAAGTTCTATCAAATTTAGGTCAAGTTTATTCACACGAATCTGTTTTACAGAAAGTAGTAGTAACTTCATATATTAAACTGTCACCTTCTCAGCTGACTTGGCAAGAGACCGCATGTCATAGCTTGTGTGAGCATATGATACCAATTTTAGCCACACAATGCAGGCAAAAAGCATCAGCGTGACACCTGATAGAACAGCGGAATCACATCTGCACAAATTGAAGTCACTTTGACATCAGGCTCCTCATGTTATACCGGACCTGAAGGGATGCTGCCAAATTGTTGATCTACCCTGATGTTATGCTGATGAAATGATGCCAATGTGAGCACCTCGATTGTTGAAGCACTGAGATACTCCTACCAACAACCTTTTCTAATAGAATTTAAAAACGACTTCTCTAGTGCTAACTAATTTTAACCTCCTTAGAGATGTCAACTTCAAAGAGATACAAGATATTAGACATGTCTGAAAAAATTTAGAGGAAGCATCAATTCTGTAAAGGTGCTTTGCCCAGTTTCAGCTGCATTAACAAAAGAAGAAAATAATAGCAAAAGAGAGAGGGGTTCCTGACATCCAGTGAAAATTGATATCAATTTGGAACATGGATGCTGACAAATCCAGTTCAAAGGAAAATTAAGAAACCTAGCTCAATGTTCATACTACCAAACTTGCAGACGAGAGCACACTAGAAGGAAGTTAATAAGGATGCAAAACCAACCTGAGGATCACAAGAACTGGATAAAGAACGGAGGCTGTTGTAATGATAATGTGGAGACAGACAATAACCTGCAAGCATAAGCCAGAGTCAAAGATGAGACAAATGTCCTGTACTTTGCTTTCCCGGATTTAGCCCCAAAAGCAACCTGAAGTACTGTTGTGCCAAGCATCAGAAGGACAAATACTGGCTAATAAAGCTAATCTCCGATAAATATCTAACATTCGAACTTCTATGAATATAGTTTCAACTTAAAAAATCTAGATAAGAACGGACAGGTGGAAACAAAAGCTTAGGAACTAACAGGTTAAAGTGACCATGGCCATAAGAATAAGCGCTGCTCAAAGTGGCCACTTGAAAAAATTGCTAATACTTTTTTCGATTGCTTTGAATGCTAGTAAAATCACCCAGAAATCAGATCTATTAATGGACAAGGGGCACTGAGCCTAGCATTTTTACTTCTTCAACATAAAAACTAGATCTTGCATGACTCAAGAATACCCTTTGCCTTTTTGAGGTCCCTACTCTTATTCTGATCAGTCTGCCAAGTGCTAAATGAGACGCGATTTACTAGCAAATACAAGCCCGTCATTTCAACACTATATGTTCACATCAAGAAAGGAAGGGGTTTGTCTGCTGGAGATTTATGTACATTTCTGAAGTTTCAAGATGTTGATTTTAAGTTGCTTCCAATCTGTATCCTAAGTAGTTATTCTTTCCTTAAAACAGCATAGCAACTTGACCTGACGAACAGAATATTTGTCAAATGGTGCTATTAACTTACTGGCTCTGGAAGATACTTATGTTGTGCCAACTTCTCCACAAGAAAAGCAGAAAGGGGGAAAATCGGTAGTGAGAGGCTGTAGAAGAGCAGAATAAGGAGCTAATCAGTTCATAGGAATTTTAAGGTCAAGTCGTTAGCATTAATAGAAAAAAGCAGCAGCCAGAAAACATTACCAACACATGAGAAGCGGCCAATCTCGTAATGATCTTGAACTAAACCAGAAACCCGATTTAATTAACCATCCATACTGCAAGAGAAATTAAAAAGTAAACATCCAAAATTTGGGTCCCGATAGAAAAACCTTGAGGATCAAAAGAAAAGGGATGAGCATTAGGGAAACTCAGCATGAGCTAAAAGAATCAAACAAGTATTCATCTGCTTTTTTGGGCCGATTGTAACAGCTAAAAGACAAAAAGATTCAATTGATTGCACGAGTCAAACCTTCATTAGGTTCTCAATGATAAGTCTGCTGTTAACCGCAACAAGCACAACTATACAGAGGTTGAAGAGACCAGCATGGCTCTGTCATAAAAAAAGGAAGTGGATATTAGCTGTGCACATTCTAAGTTCAGGCTATACATATGGCTAAAAGCTCTACTGACAGCATGACGCATCATGACCAATTGGATTTAAAATCTCAAATAGTTTGTATATTTATGATTGGATAACTGATATAGAAACCATTACTCTGTTGAAAAGAGAACCACACTTATGCATTCTAGCAGGTAAATTACAGTGCAGCGTCCCCAGACCCAACTAGAAATGAAAAAAAAAAAATATATATATATATATATATATATATCTGCATATGAGCTGATTTAGAAGTCAAATGCAACCAGGGACCTCCCCTGAATCGCGGACAGAGGGAATGCAGCGAAGCGGAATGAAACCATTTCCTCAACCTTCACACCTCAACCGGAAAAGAGAAAAAAAAAGAGAAGAATTACAGAATGGTGCAGCATTGCAAATTACAGCTCGCAGGAGAAAAGGCCTATCTTTCGCTAGAAAGAACTGATAGCAAGCAAGTGTCGATATGAGACACCAATAATCAATACTTGCAAACAGTTCTAATCAACAGAATCTCTCCAAGCTCTAACGAAGAACTTCGAATCATACCCGATCTAGCAGCAATTCAGATTTCCATAGTAGCAAAACTTAAGCTAGAAATTTGAGTTACAAAGAGCTGCCAAATCCTACAAGTAAACTGAAATTCAGAAGCAAAGCCACTTCTCGATGCTTCTGCACAGGCACTCACGACGTAAAATTACAGGCGCATCTGCAGTCAACCCATTCCAACTGAATTACTAAAGCACGAGCTGCGCTGACCTGCTTGAATATATTATCGGAGCTAAGAGGACTCTCTCTCACTATCCGGTGCGCCGGAGCCGACGCCCGGTACGCGAACTTCGCCATCGCATCCCGCCTTCCGCCTTCCCCTGTCCCAGCCTTCTCGTTGCTCGCGGAATTCGCCGACTCCGCCGGGCTTTCGACGCCGCCGCCGCCGCCGCCGCGATCCCCGTCGTCGCAGCGAGCCGATTTGGCCGCGGAGTCGCCGCCGCGCGAATCCTCGGCCGCGTCCTCGGCCGGCTCCGATCCTCCGCCGGCGCGTCGCCTGCGGAGGGGGAGGCTCGGATCCGCGGCGCCGGCGCCGGCGACGGTCTCGACGGTGCCGACGGTCTCGACAGTGCCGACGGTCTCGAGCGAGTCCATAATCGCCATTGAAGCGGCGGCCGGTGGGGGCGATTGCGGCGGCAGCCGCGGGATGGTGCGGGCACGCGGGGAAGCTTCGAGAGATATGGCGGTGCGCGTTGTCGTTGCTGTGTGTGCTAGAGAGAGAAAGAGTCCATGCAGAGGAGAGAGAAAGTGGCGAGGAATGTGTTGGGAAGCGAGGCGGTGGTCTGCAATCTGGAAGGTAGAGAGAGAGAGAGAGAGAGAGAGAGAGATGAAGGTAGACGCAAAGCGAAGGTGGTGATGACGATGAGGTAAAGAGGTGAAGTTTTAGAGAGAGAAGGAAGGTTCTTTCCGAGACCTGGTTCATCGATGCTTGGGCCTTTTTATCCATTCGTCGGACCTCGAGATCCGCCGGCCGTCTGACCGGAAAACTCACCCGCTGGACGTCGGCCGGCGGCTTGGCCGGACACTTTTTTTTTTGTGTTGGTTAATTATTCCGACCGATACAAATGATTGTTCTCCAAACAAGATGTTGCCTAGGATCGAGCGATAAAGACACTGTGAAATGAAAAAAATCACATGATGCAACCAATTGCGTCGGTTTAGGTACACACATCGCGAATCCTGATCTAAACGGGGAAATGCTCTACGAGAATGAGTAAATTGCACGCGATTAGGTGCGTGTCCAATGCATGCAATGACGCAAGGTGTAGCCAATTGTGTTGGTTCGGGTATATGTTCTGAGAATTCCGATCTGAACTGTGAAAAGTTATATGATAATGAGTAAATTGAGTGTGGTTAGGTGCGTGTCCAATGCATGCAATGACTCACGATGCAGCCACTTACGTCGATTCGAGTATATGCACCGTGATTTCGATCAGAACCATGAAATGCTCTACGAGAACGAGTAAATTACGCGCATTTACGTGCATGTCTAATGTATGAAATGATTTTCTTAGCAGTGAAATTAGCCGCTATAATTGATTTTATGTGATTTCATTCACACAATATGAAGTGTTACTTATCGACCATAAGAGGTTTTGGACGCTATAATTGACTTTATGTGATTCCATTCACACAATATGAAGTGCTACTTATCGATTATAAGAGGTTTCAGACGCTATAATTGACTTTATGTGATTCCATTCACATAATATGAAGTGTTACTTATTGAACATAAGAGGTTTCAGATAGTTCGACGCTAGGAACAAAATGTTCGAAAGCGAATTCATCTATTTACTCCCGAATCGACCCGATCAATCGACATCCATCAATTCATTATTCATTACATTTTACCAATCAAATGAAGCAATTCTTGTCGTATTTCATGCCATTTTTTACTCTTAGACTGATTTCGACACGTGATAAATCGCTTCCGTGTGTTTTCCCGATGGAAAAGATAACTTACCTTTTGAGGATGGCGAAATGTTCCAAAGCAAACCGATGAGGCATAAAGATTTCCCAAACTTGTACGTCGGTATACTTTACAAAGAAAAAGAAAGTTTCGATTTTCACGAAACCGATCATGCAACATCTCAGGGGAAAAAATAAGTCGTTTGAGAACGACTCTCGAACCTTCGACTCCGCAAGTTCCCATTGGTACAAACCGAGAGATCCCGACACGCCTAAGTAAACTGTCCTTCCTTGGAATCTCGGATGCTTGGAAACCGTCGTTAACTGATCACACCCTCATTAACAAAAAGATAAAATTGTCCCTTTCAGAAGACCCAAAGAAATGCGGACGAGATAGCGTGCACCCGGCTAGTAGAAATGTCAATGTAAAGACGTTACGTCACGTCAGGCCCGTCGGCGGATTTGGAAAACGACCACAACCCCCAATGTCACGCTTATCGATACTACTTTTGAAAACTTCATTTCGAGAAAATGAGGCCAGGTTCGTTCCCTTCGATGGTCGGACACTGTGCCAAAGCCCCAAAACAAGAAATGAACGATGTTTTTGCTATTATTGATATTGACAAAAGCTGCTCAGTACCATCCCCATGATTAAATCATCGACCCCCTGAGGCTATAATCCGCGATTGAACAGAGGGTGGGGCCATAATGTCGTAAGGAGGCTGACATGATTAGGAGTTGACCGGATCTCGGATGTAGGTTCTTCGAACCAACAACGGCCGACCATTAAAGGCCTAAACCGAAGTTCAAGTAAATGCAGGCGTAGAACAAACAGTTGGAAGGCAATGATTTGCGGAAACTACTCAGTCTGAAGTTTCCTTCCATGAGAAGGAAAGAGATGCGGCACATGCCTATCCTTCCCACAAGTCAAACCTTGGCTGGACGGCCCTGGACGCAACGCAATTTCTCAGACGTCGGCTCCACGAAGTACCGGGGAAGGTAGACTTGTCAGCGTCCGGCCGTTCCTGCTGGATAGAGATTGAATATGACCCACAAAAGATCAGTAAAGAGACGTGGAGTTGGAAGTTTCTGCGGCTCTCCTAAACGTGCCATAAGGACCAGAAAAAGGTCTCTTGCTTCAGCTCTAATCTGACGGTAGTCCGGCAGAACAGATTGACATGTGCTTAAACATTTGACAAGGTCACAGGTAAACACAGCGAAGTGGCCGAAAACCCGAGCAACTACAGACCTTGATACAAAGTACGGCAGAACAAAAATTCGAGCAACGCATGAACACCGAAAGCATAGGCAGAATAAGTTATGCAGCAAGCTCAAATAGAAGACTAACTACTGCAAACGCAAGCTTTCATGTCATATCACTCAAATATCATAGTTCCAGTTTCAAAATTATGATGAAGATGCCTATAAGACAAAGAGAAGTAAAAACGAAAGCATAGCACATCGAGTTACTCTTTCACAAGATGGGTTTCTCATGCTCCCTACCACAGCAACGCAAATTCCTACTACAGGAGATCTGCAACATTTGCTGGCAGCTCCTCAATGACCACGTTGTAGAACCTCTGGATATCAGACAGCATCCTCTCATCGTCCCTCGTAACAAAGTTGATGGCCACACCTTTCCTTCCGAACCTCCCACCACGCCCTATGCGATGGAGATAGTTCTCAGGCTGTGTCGGCAGGTCAAAATTAATGACGAGCGAGACTTGCTGAACATCGATACCACGGGCCAAAAGATCTGTGGTGATTAGCACGCGGGATGATCCCGAGCGAAATTCACGCATGATGATGTCTCTGGTATTCTGGTCCATATCTCCATGGGTGGCTGATACAGTGTGGTCTCTGCTCCTCATTTTGTCCGTCAGCCAGTCAACTTTGCGCCTGGTGTTTACAAAGATGACGCTTTGGGTAATAGCTAGAGTTTCATACAGATCACAAAGAGTCTCAAGCTTCCATTCCTCCTTGTCAACATTGACATAGAACTGCTTGATACCTTCCAGAGTGAGCTCATCACGCTTCACAAGAATCCTAACAGGTTTGTTCATAAACTTCCTCGTGATCTCCAGGGCTTCAGGTGGCATTGTGGCAGAGAATACACCAACCTGAATTTTTGATGGAAGAAGCTGGAAAATGTCGTAGATCTGAAGAACAAGATACTAATTAGAATTCTCTCAGATATGATCCAAAAAAGAAAAGCAACCAACCTCTGCATCTATATCTTTATTTTTGTAAATCAAAGTTAAGCTTGGAAGAGGGAGCATGACCAAGCACACCATGATATTCCACCTTCCAATTTCCCTTTTTTTTACATAATAGACACAGAGAATAAAAAGCTGACCAAAACAACTGCAAAACACTTGACATGCAATAATCACATCTGACCAAGTGAAACGTCACCCTGATGATCAATAATAAAATATGTACCTCTTTCTATGGGAGTTCAACGAAAAACAAAATAAAATATGGAGATCGTCACAGAAAAGATTTGGTATTGCAGGCAAAAATGGTTAACAAGGAAGAGAGGTAAAGGAGGGCAAGAGAGGGAAGGGGGACTGGGTCAACACCACAATATTGCAGGCTCAAAACGCACCTGATCCTTGAAACCACGTGAAAGCATTTCATCAGCCTCATCCAGAACAAAAATCTTGATGTGATCAGGGCGCAGCGATTGTCTTCGGAGCATGTCGAAAACACGTCCAGGAGTACCAACTACAACATGAACTCCACTAGAAAGGATTCGCTGGTCTTCACGAACACTGGTTCCACCAACACAAGCATGTACTTTGACACCGAGATAGTCTCCAAGAGCACGCATGACCTTCTCAATCTGCTGTGCAAGTTCCCTAGTGGGTGCCAGAACCAAAGCCTGGCAATCCACGAGACCGTAGTCAAGTTGTTGCAAAATGCCAGAGCAGAAAGTGGCTGTTTTTCCAGTTCCTGATTGAGCCTGTTGAATAACATCTAAACCTTTGCAGAATGGTACAATTCCCCTCTGCTGAATTGCTGAGGGTTTCTCAAACCCTGCAAGGAAAATTTAAAAAAAAAAATGTCAGCATTCCTCTAAGTATTATGTGGAACTTGTGGCTGGAAAGATGCTGTTGCTAAATTTTTTAGTTTGATGCTGGAATATGCTTTTCTCTTACTTTTTTAAAGCAACTTTTTCTCTCCTCAGTATCTCAATCTGTGCATTGCCTGTGTACACATCTACTGCTACTCGTCACTCATTAATTGTCACTTATCAAAAGCCAAATAAACAAGTAATATAGGGCACATTGAAGGGGATGTTTCCTCGACGGAAAAACTTGATTGCTTAAGAAGCATGAGTCCCGCTTTCTAACTCATAAAAATTCTTCTTCTCCCTTTTAGGAAGAAAAAGGAAAAAACACCTCAGCGTGACACTTAAAAAGGTAAAGACCTTAGCTTTAACTCTCCCATGTTGTTCAGTTCACACTTTCTACACTCTACAACACGTTGCCCATCCGTTGTCAAGGAGAATAATTAGGTGAAAAGAAAACAGGAGCTGAAAGTCATCTATACCATATGCGTAGATGCCCCTCAGGAGATTCTCTTGCAAGCCCATAGCATCAAAGCTCTCATACACCTCATCATAAGATGTAAAGAAATCCTCCCCATCAGCCGAAAGTCTGCAAGGCATGATATTCAAAGAACATGAGATTCCACGATCAATAAATATTATAAGCGACTCCGAACTATCAAGGCAAGTGTTCCTTACAGCTCACTCATCTTAGCATCGAACTGACGAGAGTCGAATGCCGAACCTTCCGGGGTTAATCCTGCCATTGCTGCAAAATACCCAAAAGGAGTCAATTTACAAAAGACATAGCGATCACAAACACAAAGAAAACATGATACTGATAGCAACTCGCAGAAATTATCAAAAGACGTAGCGATCATAAACACAAAGAAAACACGATACTGATAGGAACTCGCAGAAATTATCAGGGAACCACGGCAACAGGAGAAATTCCTCGCAGAAAACCAGCCAAAGCTCGAAACTTGACCGCTCGAAACTTGACCGCCCGAATCCAACAATAAATCCACACCAAAATAGAACCGAAACACAGAAAAAGGAACCAAACCCATCCGACTCCCCTAAAAAACTAAGCGCATCCACCAAAACCTAAAACCTGAACCGGCCAGAAAGCAAAGCAATCGACAGCCGCGGAAAAAGCTCCGAGAACCGCGCAGATCAACGACGCCGGAGCCGCGAGCTCAGGACCTAACACGGCCGCCGGAGACCGGAGACCGGAACCCTCGCGGGGCCGGCCCGAAGATCGATCGAGCGAGGGGGGGGCGAGAGAGACGAACCTGATGTCGACGACGGTTGCTTCGACGGACGGACGGAAGAAAGGACGGGAGGGATCGATCGATCGGTCGGCGGGCGGAGGCGGGGAAGGCGACCGGAGAAGCGGCGGCGATCGGGCGGCGGCGGGGGAGCTTCTCCTCAGATCTAGAGCGAGATGCCAAGTGAGACGTGAGGAGAGAGAGAGAGAGAGAGAGAGATAACGAAGGGAAATTAGGGACGGCGGAGGAGAGAGAACGAGTGGAGAGTGAGAGAGAGGGGAGGGAGGGATTGGGGGAGAGACTAGATTGTACTTTTTTTTATTTTTTATTTTTTTTCCTATTCCCAATTCCTTTTCCATTTTTTTTTTTTTTTTTTTTTTTTATTTCTAACGGGCGTGGGAATTGGGAAAGCATCGTGGCATGCGATTTCGTCGCGTTTCTCCCTTCTTTTTCTTTTTTTAACTTTTTTTTTTAGATTTTTTCTTTCCATTTGGCCTTTTTTTTCCAGGTTGGGGGCCCCACTCCAACTCAAATGATTGAGCCCACCAAGCTGAAAAGCCCAAGATTTTGTTACAACTCCACCGTAGCCCCCTCTTGGTTTGCAGAAATTAAATACATATTATTATCGATTAATAAAATTATTTTTCGTTGGCTAATTATTATAAGCGATATAAGATAATAATTTTTTTAAAAATAAATCTTCAAATCACTTATTCTTCTGCTAAATAAATGAAGCGAGTTTAGAGAGCGATTGAGAGAAGAGGGAGAGATATTCTATCAACATGAGGATTGCATGCGGCCAAAGAAGAAAGGAATACAAGCATTGCATGCAATGCTATGTTTGGAAAGCTTTTTGTGGACATACAAACATTGGCATTTTTTGAGGCGTATGTTGATTTTTTTTATTTTTTTACTTGGGTTAATTTTATATTCTAGCGTTGAGAATCTTTAAGTGCACAATTATTAGATTTTAAAAGCTGAAAATGAAAACTAAATATTATTTAATGATTGACGAATATCGAATATGGAACAAGATTAACCCGTTGCCGAATATTGAAAGGTGAATCTTTGTAGTACAAGAAAAGGCAAGATTTTAGACTCCATTTATTTTATGAAAATGTGGAATTTGAAAAACATCTTCCTTGACAAAGTCATTTGTATCATTAAAAAATTAAATAAATAAAAAACATTTTCTTCGTCTATAAAAATATTCAGATATAAATTGTTATCAATAATTCGCAAAGGACCTTGATTACATTTGTGATGTGTGTTCTTGCATGTCAAGAAGTTCCCAATCCGACTCGAATACCACAGAAAATTAGATAACTCGATGTTACTCCTTTTCAGCACATACTAGATATGGTATCTATTTTAAGAAAAGATTCGAACCAATTAACCTTCTAAACGCTGAAATCACCAAATCTTTTACAAGATACAAAATTTTAGAAGGAAAAATCTAACCAAAGGAGTATAATGGTCCACAAAAAAGTCTCCTGCGATAACGAAGTTGAGCTCTCCTTTTTCTCCACGCTACTACATTTCATGGCATGTTCGGTCAGCAAGCAAGCACCCTCTTCGTCAAACTTAGTGAAAGAAAAGAGCAGCCCACAGATCGAAAACCTCAAATTTTAGCAAAAGTCAGGTCAACTCCTTGCCATATAAGGTTAACTAAGGCAAATGCACAAGGTTCTTTGGAGCAACCATATTTCCTCCGAGGCACGGGCTTAGCACTGCAAGTTCGTTACAAGAATATCATGTCGATCAATGCGGGTTTTCCATTCATATGCATTTGCAGCGAAATGTGCAGAGGTGGCTTCCGAACTGGGAGATTACATCGACTAAGCCTCCATAACCCCCGACTGCAGTTACCTAAACAAGATATTAAGCCCGATAGGATTTAAATGCTTGAATTTCAGGACATGCAGGGAGAAATTTTCATCATTGACGTGCTAGGAAGAGATAATATGTGTCATAAGTCAGATGTTGTGAGTTTTTGCAGTAGAAGCAATCAGATGATGAGAGCTAGTTAAGAGGAACTTACACCAGATTGATGCAGAGAAACAGAAAACACCGACTGAGGTGCACAATGAATTTGAGAAAGAACCGCCCCATTCATGTCTAAACGACTGATCAAAGGTTCAGCTCCAACCAGTAATATCTGCAATTGGGAAAAATTATTTCAGTGCAATTGGGCAGGCAACTACCAGAAGACTAAACGCATAAGACAGACGTGGGATAAGGATTCTGCAAAAGTATTACCAATTACAGAACCCTGAGAAAGATCCATAACAATGAAATTCACGACAATTCTACAAATGCGCAATCTACTAATATATTTTAAGTTCCTAACAAAATAAAGGGATTTACCAATATGTTATTACTAACACATATGACAAATCAACATCACCTGCAAAAATATTACCAATTACAGAAAAATTTTGTCATTTCAGCTCACTTTGATGTAGAATTTTCATGAAATTGGAAGTCAGAAACTGAAAAACATTCGTAGGAACTACTTAACCCTAAATATTACTGTTTATTCATCCGAATTTTTATTATTTCATCTGTTTCATTAAGTTCTTTGTCAGAAATTTGAACCCTTTCAAATCCAATTGCAACAGTAGTCTTCCTTTCAGACAGGATGCTCAAGTAAACTCAGGGTAGCAAGGTCAGGCAAGAGACCGACTCAGGTCCAAATGCGAGAATGGACATACTTTTGGATAGGATGCTTGAGTAAGCCCATGACAGCAAGGTCATGCAAAAGAGTGAAGCATTGAGGAAAACAAAACCTTGTAATGCTGACTTGGAAACGAAGTTCATATAATGAGCAAGACATCGGTACAACTGTATGTAAAAAATTCAGGAAATAAAATTACAATGGACTTACTTGATTATCATCAAATATGACATCCTGTGCAGGAGCATTGGTTGAGATTTTTGCTATGCAATCAGAAGCAGATATACTCCAGATAGATAAATCCCGACCCCGACCACAGACCTGCATGGAAAATGAATTCGTCTTTTCTTTTAATTCTATTTTTTCTTCCCTTAAGCGTAAAACTTCAGATTGTAAGGCGTTTCCACTAAATAAGAAAAAACTGGAATTAGCGAGTTATATCAGCAAAACGAAATAAGAGATTTCGAGTTTTTTCTTGATCAGGCGACACCCGGATTTGAACTGGGGAAAAAGGATTTGCAGTCCCCCGCCTTACCGCTCGGCCATGCCGCCAAAATGTATGTTAGAGGGGCATAACATCAATAATGAAAATGCTACATGCCAAACACTAATTCATTACACCAATATAACTCCTCATAATTTGACTGAGCTAAAGGTCAACCTCCCAGAGAAGTACTTTACCAGTCAAAAAGGATCACATACATAAATTAATCTCTATCATCAAAATTTTGATGCTTTCCAAATTAAATAATGTACGGGAGGAAGTGAAGTTAGCAAAAAACCTCCAGAGGCTATAACTTTAATTGCAACAACCATTGCCAAATATGAAGGTATTTAAAGCTACTAAGAAAACTTGCAAATATGAATGCTTACCAACCAACTCTCACTTGCGTCAAGAGCAAGACAACTAACACTTGAGAAGAAACCTTTCTTATGGTCTTTGTCTGGATCAATTACTCGGACACACTTGCCACTTCTGCAATCTAGCAGAAAGACTATATGTCAGACCTGTTGAGAAGGGGTTAAAAAAAGAAAGAAGAAGAAAATTGACCAAAAGTAACCCAATAGAGTGCAACAACAATTCAAAAATGCCAAGCAGGAGCATCGCAACATCACACAGAAAAAAGGAATGGGAAGGAAGGTTTTTTTTTTTTTTTTTGGGGGGGGGGGGGTGTGTTTCCTACCCCATATTCTTGCTGTCCCATCCTCAGAACCTGTTATAATCTGCAAGAGAAGATACTTTTATTATGCAAGCAACAACTTGCGATAGGAGCAGATAAACGAACTTTGAAAAATCTAGACCATCAACAACCCTGCCAACAAAGAGGAAGAAGAGAAAGGTTTTTTTTTTTTTTTTTTTTGGAAAGAGGGGGAGGGGCAGACTGCAACAGAAATGAAGAGCATCAAATGACAAACATATCCAACCTGACTCGAAGAGTTCCGTGCAACTATACAGTGTAGGTAGTCAGAATGCCCGTTGAAAACGGTTTTTATTTTACCACATTCCTGAGAAATTCAGAAGAGAAGGGGACATAAAATTTGCAACAAAAATGCAAAATTAAATATTATACACCAAAGATTATGCATACCACATCCCAACAATATGCACAAGAATCACCAGCTGCAGCATAAATGGATCCCCTCTATTCAAAAGAGAGTTATAAACATCAGTAGAGGGATATGTGAGGAAAATATATCAGCACATGAGCACAAATAGCGTGAAGCTAAATATTCTCACACCTTAACATCTACAGCCAGGGCATTGTTCTCAGGGATTGGTGAAAGGGCGCCCCAAGGACCTCTACAAGGCAGTAAGGATGCCAAAAGAAGTTAAAGAGGATATCAGAGAAGATGGAAGGCATATTTGATCTTTAGAAGAAGAAATTTAATTCACAAACAATAAAAGTCAAACCCTAGCACAGTTGAAATGGATAAGTATCCTTAACAATTTAGGATATGATGATTTTTCACATATGTACAATTATGATCCGACATGGAACCAAGAGATGTCTTGAGTGTTTCGAGAAGTGTAGTTCAACTTAAATGGCTATCTGACAGATCATGCCAAGTTCATCTGGCATCAGAGAAGATTTCTCCCCGATAACTTTACCATAGATATCTACGTTGGAATGAGACTGGATGATATAATGACGCTATGCCCAAAATTTTTGTTCTCACCAATGTCGATTATCATTAAGATAAAACTTTATGTCAGCACACTAATAAGCCATTTTCGCAGGTAGCTATACCTAAAAATATGAAGATGACTACAAATAGTTATAGAAAATAAATTAAGTACGAAGTACACACCTACTTTGAGGATTCACCAAATCAAGTACTGGTTTTGCACTGTTTCCTGTGACATGCAAAATAAACAAAGAGTAATGTTTACATCATTGAGGATACTTAAACCTTAATTAGCACTAGTCATTTGTTGACTCATCAAATCATCTTGTGGGACAGAGCTATCCATCATGAGACAAGGATAAGAGAGCATTCCGAGAATTTGAGCAAGTATATAGCAATGCCAAAAATTACTGAGAATATAATGCTGGGAAAAAGGCACTTTCGCAGTGACCTACCAAGGCTAGACGTCAGGAAAAAAGTACACATTGCCATGGAATACAAACTAATGGGGCAAAACTTTTAAAAAAGGAGGTATGGCTTTTTTCCTTGAATCTAGCAACAAGGAAGTGATTGAAAAAGTGGCAAGCGTGAAACCTATTGCACAGGACTAAAATTGAAGCTTCCCAAGTTCAGTTTGGTTCCAATTTTTCTTCTTTTTATCTGCCATTTTAAAGTACCTTGCCAGAGGATATCTTAAATGATGCACACTTCCCCACTAAGATGCTTATTCCTAACATATAAAGAAACAAAGAAAAACCATAATCCAATATTCCTACTGATCAAGAATATCAAGCTCAACAAATGTGCCGTTGCCACCTGACTCAGAAATACCAAGTGGTCAAATCTCCCAAAAAAAAGAAAAAACCAAATAAATAAGATCGCTAAATGATTAGTTGGCTCCTTCATTTGCAGTTAAGCTTAGTGAAGCAGAAAAAGTCACATAACTACTACCTTGTGAATGGTCATGCACCTCTGAGCTCGTAATGTCTCTCCACATCCACCCCCGAATCCGTCCATCGTCACCACAACTACACAATTACATAATATCATCAGATTCTTTCTTTTATTTACTAAGAATGCTACTCGAGTCTAATGCAAATAGCTTATCCATATACGATGAAAAGACTAGCTCTATCAAAAAACAAAGCAACCTCGTTCATTATGCTAAACCTGTAAGGCCTAAAGAATACCCACATCTACACGCCTTCCTGTAGTCACATGGCCTCAACTTTGCTTACAACATCCATCCGAGATTGGAGTTACCATGGCAATATTTGCAGTGCAGACAAATTGGATAAAATCACAGTATCTATAAGCTTCTTTAACAATGAAGAGAAGAAAGAAGATCAAGTGAAAATAATGAGATGTAGTAGATGGCACGTACCTCAGTAGAAGAGAATCTTCACCCTCGTCATAAAATTTGACATCATAGGCAGGTCCATCATGCCCCTGAAGGAAACAAGCGGGTTCCGCCTCTAGAACGCTGCCACAGTTCAGGCCAGCACCGCAGATTGTAAAAAGGAGTCCAGTCAGTGTCGCCTTCTAAACCAAAACCGGTAAAGCAGTACCTATCCGCTAGTAATCGACGCATACTCACTTTTGAGACTTCGTGTCAGCAAACGGCAACGGCTGCAATCTCTGAAGTACACAAAAAATCACATTACATTTCGCAATTCAAAACCCGCACGACGAATGCATAGAACAACAATAGAGACCTCAAGACTTCAACGAACTCGATTGCCTGCCGAAAAAATCAAAACTTGGCCGGCATTTCCCATTAAAGGAGCAGAGCAGAGCAGGCTACAGCTCCGAATCCGACGATTTTTACGCGAAATTGAAAAATCCGAAGCCAACATTAAGAATCTCGGACATGCAAAACCCCCGCATTCAAACATCACGCGCGCGTCGCATCTTCGAAAACGCTATCGTACAAAGCAATTAGCTCGGAAATCAACGGAAAACACGCCACGGCGAGAGAGCTCCGCGGCGGACTTACGTGGTCGGACAGGCAGGAGGAGATGGAGTAGGAGGCGACGGAGCCGTCGCTGGAGGCGACGACGACGGCGTCGGGGCTGGGGCTAGGGCTCGGCGAGGGGGCGAAGGCGGCGCGGAACACGGTCCGGGTCTGGACTTCCCTCTCCTTCAGGACGCTCTCCCGGTAGGCGTCCTCGTCCCAGCCCGTCGCGTCGCCGCCGCCGCCGCCGCCGCCGCCGCGCATCGCCGATCTGCGGATTTCTCGAATCCGCGGGAAGCGCTGGCCACTTGAGCTGCTGGTTTTGAGTGTTGACCGCAGCTTCGCGCAGTTCAAAGGAAAATGAAGGCAAACATATAGAAAAAGGGAATAAAACTTATCATAAAAGTGCCATTAAATCCTAGAATTTTCAAAAAATACGATTAAATCCTAAAATTTATTACGGATATACAATCAAATACTAAAATTTTTAAAAAAATATAATCAAATTTTAAAAGTTATCACAGAAGTGCAATTGAATCTTAAAATTTTTAAAATATGCAATTAACAAAGAGACCCGATTTAATCAATTTAACAAATATTAAGACTTGATTATATTTTTTGAAAGTTTTAGAACTCGATTATAATTTTATGACAAATTTTATGATTTAATTCTATTTTTTGAAATTTTTATGACTTAATTGCACTTCTTTGACAATTTTTAGGTCTTCCAATGCACTTATCCAAAAAAAATGCTAGAAATGGTCATCAACTTGGAATTAATGTACAATGTATGTTTGAATTTTTAATTTATTAATTTTTTAATTTTTAATTTTTTCAAAATGCTCTATAAACTTTTAGTACATACTCAATTTAGTCTTTAAACTCTATGAAAATATCTAATATCATCCAATATTCAAGGACAATATTGAATATTTTCATATACTTTAGAGAATGAAAAAATTTGGAAATCACATTAAACAAAATAAAAAGTGTGGAAACCACGTTGCGTATTAAATCGAAGTTTAAGAATCATCTATATAATTATCTCAAAATGATAAGAGAAAAAGGGACATTCTACTCTCACTTTGTTTAATTCCTAGATCTCAACAAATTGTAGTTATTAATTTCATGAATTTTTCATTACGCTTCACATAACAATGATAATCGATGACTATGATATGTAATTCATGATTCATGAGTGGTGCAAACAATTTTCTTTGTTTATGACCGGGAGAAAATTGAAGTGGATTGGGTCATCAAATGGGTCTTAAGTTGAAGCTCTTATGTATCTTGTAGGCTAATTGATAAGGAGATGCGTATGCAATATGGGAATAGCGTTTTGGGAGGGAAAAAATGCTCTATTGCTTCCTTCTCATGTTGCAGCATTTGGCTGCTACTGAGGGGAGGGCTTAATATCACAATTCCTCATCTAATTGCCTTCATTTAATTATGAAGATGCTCTAGAATACAAACATACATTCCCATGTTGCTATTCTAGATCGTTCTAGAAAATCCTAGACCCCTACAAGCTTCGTGCCAGATCATTTTCTCTACCTTTTCGGTCTTTTGTGCCGTTGAGAACCTTTGGTCCAAGACACGTGGGTCTATAGGTGCCGGGCTTTCTATTCAATGCGATGTGCCGCCAAAACGTAACGGTGAATCTCGGGCATTCAACCTGAAGAATCAAATCAGCTTTCTAGCCATCGCTTTTGGAGTCCTTCAAGCCATATGGATAGTGAAAGAGAAAAAAAAGAAAAAAAGAAAAAATGGCGGCCGGGATCAGGTTTCTTTCCCTTGCTTACGAAGAATGAACACGCTGCTCCTACTTCAGAACACAAATCTGGGAACAACCTCTCCTTCTCATATGTGAGATCACGCTACGTGCTAAAGTTCTTCAATTATCGATGGAGGAAAAGTTTAAGGACAATGGCATTTTGGTCATGACATTTTATCAATTAATTTGTGATTTTACTCAGCTCTATATTGTATTTTCATTTATTACATTTAAGGTACGATGACCGCTAAAGTATAACGTGACGGGTCAATCGTGCTTGTTTTGCATTGCCAGTATTTCTAAATTCACGCAACTTTCTAGCTAAGAATCTAGTTAAGATCAATAATCTACAAAGACAACCCACAAAAGCAGCAAAGCCATGACTTTCCAAGGGAGCAATGACGATTCTACGACAATTCAAGTGCTTCTCACGTTTCCATTTACTCTCTTATATCTCTTCTAAAACAGCGGATGATACCCTTTATGTTTCTTTTGTCAACGGAATCCGATTGACACATGATGTTCGTTGAACTGAATTTGGCTGGGGTTTCATGACAATTGCATGTTCCTTCAAGAAGTACGATGAAGGGTTTTGCAGCAAATCAAATGGGCGGCAGGAGAGCTCGAGAGCAGCCGTTAGAACATTTAACAGATTTGAGTTCTAGTACAAACACCGGACCAGATCGTCAGATCCAAATTGGATGCAGCGTAGCATCGGGCAACGTGAACAGACGAGGTACCCCAACAGTCCGAAGGACAAAAAAAGATGCAGGAAGAACAGCTGAACTTGATGCTTGTACAGATTGAGTACCTGAGCACGTGTGCGAGCACAACTGAACTTGATGCTTGCAGCCTTGCAGGAGTTGTGATTTAGTTGGTAGCAGGCCATTGACAAAAACTTGCAGAGCATAACTTAGCTTGTCCTGCTGGTCTTTAGGGTTAGAAGGATTGTCCATACTTCAGAAACCAATAATTTTTGTGAATTAGAAATGATTATGTTAAGAAGGAAAAATATTTCCTATTTATCACTAATTACAATAAGTGAATAAATAATGTTTTTCGATTGGCATGTATCTAAGACAAGTATGAAGCAATAACAAACATTTGAAAAGCCAAAAATGTGAGAACAGCCACGCTTTAATATGAAATATAAGAAATTGGCCAGAAGCTTGAGGAATTTCGCGTCTGTGTATGGTGACATGTTTATTTGTCAAATATACAATCATCCCAAATTATAATAACATAATGACTTTATGTTGAATATATATAAGGCATAATCAAAATGATGATCCGTAAAGAGCTCAATGACGTGATGGAAATATTTCTTACTATATTAGAATCATTTACCTGTGATTTTTTCCTGGAACATCAGCGTTCTTAAACGTAATAAAAAAAATCATGGAGACTTTATGTTGATATTAGACTAGGTAAAAACCTAGTGAGACAACAATATGTTTTGAACAAATACATAAGATGCTGAAACAAGTTTTGCAAATGAATGATTATAAATTCAAAAAAATCATCACAATAATTTTATAGAAGAAAAATAAAATGTTAATCAGTTTATGATGCATTTGGTAAACATTATGTTTCGAGGATAATTTTTTACCATAAATGGTTTTCTTAGATTTTATTCCTTGGATGAGTTTTTGAGTATTTGAAAATATTTCGTAATTATCTAAAATTTATATTCTCAAGATAAAAATGCGTTTGATACAACTCTTAATTTTTTTATTTCTTTTAATTATTAACGCTTTTATTATGTTTTTCTTATTTTTCTCTTCTTCTTTTTTTCCTTTTTCTTCCTCCTCATTCTTTGTGGCCAATGATTGGCTAGGCAAGATTTGACGAGTTCATCGAAGGCGTGCTTAGCCACCGCTAGTCTCAACCTCGTCAGATCTGGGCGAGGCTTGACCTCACCCTGGCCTGGCAAGGCCCAGTCTCACGCTGACTAGTGAGGTCGACCTTGCGTCGCCTGGGTGAGAATGGTGAGGCTCGCCCTCACCTAGATTTGCTAGGCCAAGGCTTGCAATGGTCAGGTGAGTCTCTGGCGAGCACGCTGGATCTCACCCAGTTGATTGTCGACGACTGCTGATGGCCACGGCGATGGTCGGTAGTGGCTAATGACCGGTTGAGAGGAAGAAAAAGAGAGAAGGGAAAAAGAAAAAACGTAAAGAGAAAAAAAAAAAGTTAGGCTTCATTTTGAAATTATTTCAAAAATAAAAATTTACTTTTTTCTACTTTTTAATTTTATTCTAAATCAATTCTCGAGAATAAGAAAATTTTTGTATTTTCAAGAATAAAAAATTTACAAAACGGATTTATATTCTTTTTATGTTTCGAAGATTAAAAGAACGTAATCAAACAAATGATGTTACCAAAGGGCTTTAGTTTCGCGATGTTTCTCGTGAGGAGAGAAAACGACCGCGTTTCACTTGACAAGACACAATCGTCGACAGTCTTCCAACGCCACAGGCCCCGCCAATGGTGCCCCTCCACGTGTCACCACGAAAGCCACCGTTCAGCTCAGCGACTTTTAAAACGCCACGAGAGACAGCTCCCTCACCACCCAGACACTAAACTCTATCCAGTAGTATCCTCCAACGCTCCCTCCCCTGATACACGCAGGAAAAAAAAAAAAAAACGGAGAAGAACGACGGAGAGCGAGGCTCGAGCCCGCCCGCATTCGGCTCCGGCGACCTCCGAGCGGCGGTGATGGCGTGAGCAGCGCCGGTGGGGGGGGGAAGCGCATTCCAGCGAGAAGAACAACAACAACAACAACCGTCGAGGCGCGGCGCGGCGGAGGGAGGAGGGAGGGGGATGGAGTGCGTCACCGGAGGCGCGCGGCACTTCGCGGCAATGGCGGTGCCGCCTCGCTCGCGGCGGAGGGCTCGGGCTCGGGCGGCGGCGGCGGCGGCGGCGAGGAGGGCGGAGGGCGCGGCGTCGTTCGCGCGGTGCAGAGCGTGCGGAGTCAGGGCCGGTGGAGCCGGGAGCGAGAGCTGCGTCGTCGTCCGAGAAGGCTTCGCCGACGAGGAGGACTACGTCAAGGCCGGGGGATCGGAGCTGTGCTTCGTGCGAATGCAGCGGGGCAAGGCGATGGACAGCCAGTCTAGAATCGCGGATAAGGTCGGTGAGCGTAGTAGCGCTTGTTGGAATTCTGGTGTTTTTTCTCGTGTTGCGGAGGCAGAGCATGCGGATGGCGCTTATAGTAAACGCTCAAAGTGAAAGAAATAGGAGTAGTCATCGTCCTGATCCTTGATGTAGATGTTGGCATCCCTTGTACTGATAAGTTTTCATGGTGAATTGGTGTCGTGAGCGAGCACTATCCCTCGATATGCGTTTGAATGTTCGTTTATGCTTTGAAGGTTTCGTAACATGTAGTCCCTTCGCGGTAATATCTTCAAGTAATGCATTTAAAAGAACGTTCGCTATTATCATGGATTGCATGTGCAGCCACCTTTATTTAAGCGGTTTTGGAAGATATCATGTTTAGATCAGATTCTCATTTGAGATGCTTATATTTAATCGATTTGACTCTATTGACTACTGCGACTACTGTGATCTCTGTTCTGTTGGTGCCATTACGCGTTCTGTTTCATGCCTAATGTTTATGTTGAAGGTGTCCCCTGTTATTGGCTACTTTTGCAGTTACCACCGATCTCGCTAGGAAATGATCCACTGGATTTAGTTGTGATTGGTTGTGGTCCTGCTGGTCTAGCTCTGGCTGCAGAGTCTGCGACGCTAGGATTGAGTGTCGGCCTCATTGGCCCGGATCTTCCTTTCACGAATAACTATGGTGTATGGGAAGATGAATTTAAAGGTACTCTCTCAAAGTTTAAGTTTTCTATTGTAAAATGCCATCATTGTAATAGAGCTCTTCATCTCCAATTAGGAAGCCAGTAGTCCGGCATAATAGATGTCAGCAGTGAGGATCAAGATTGAATGAAAGGTTCTTGAGCATAAGCCTATTCTGTCAGCGTTCCTCCATCTATTACTTTAGAGAAGTTTACATAAATGACGATGCCTCAGTTAATAATCTATCTTTTCATTTCCTTTTTTAGTATTTGAAGAAACAAAGTTCCCTCCCCATGGAAAGAAGGAAATATGCCCTTATTTCAGTTCACTTAGGTCTCATTTTTGATGAATTGCATTCTTCTAAAAGCAGCAGTATATCAGCTTATCCAAGTTTCCCCTTATGTTGTCACCTTCATTTGGCTTTTATAAGCTGGTGACAGCTTCTCTAAGTAATCGCTATTATCCTAAAGTTATTGCCCGATGTAAGTGTTGTTGAAACTGTCACGATCAGTAAAATGTTTTTCAATGTTTCATGAAATTAGTGCTTGTGCTGTATTGAGTTTAACTGGAAACTAAGACTCCATTTTCAGATCTTGGACTTGCAAATTGTATCGAGCATGTCTGGAAGGACACAATAGTATACCTTGATGATAGCGAGCCAATTCTGATTGGCCGTGCATATGGACGAGTTAGTAGACACCTTCTTCATGAGGAGTTGCTAGACAGGTTAGCATGGCTATGATTTTTGGCTGTTATTTGTCCATCTCATAGAACACTCTCCATATATACATAATCCTTATTAATTGTCCTTAGGTGTGTCAAGTCAGGTGTTTCATTCCTGAGCTCTAAAGTGGAAAATATATTTGAAGCTGCTGATGGGTATAATCATGTTGTTTGTGAACATAACGTTGTCATCCCATGCCGGTAACAGAGGAAAACTCCACAATTTTTACATTCTTGTCAGCATAGCTTTACTCATTTCCTTTACCTGAAGCTTTTAGCATAGTATTATAGGCTTGCTACGGTTGCATCTGGAGCGGCTTCAGGGAAACTTTTGCAGTATGAGGTGGGTGGTCCAAGGGTTTCTCTCCAGACAGCTTATGGAGTGGAGGTTGAGGTAGTATATCATGTAAATGTTCATGTACAGTTCCTATGTAGGTTTAATGTCACTCAGAAGTGAACTTCGCTTTTTGAGCTTTCGGGTCATCAAATAATTACCAATTATCCATACCAGAGAAATATACCAATGGTGGTATCTTTCTAGTTTGTCTCGCTGTAGCTCAATGTAAATGCACTAATAGTCAGACTGAAATGACTGTTACAGTGAAAGAATGGTTTGTAATCTGATGTGACAACTGGGTGTTTACTTTTTTGTTCTATTAGAAGTATTTTATTTTTAACTGAACTGAGTATGGTCCAACTGCATTAATGCTCATCTGACTTTTAAAATTGAGCAGGAGGTTGAAATATCTATAATTTGCAAAACCCTTCTGAGCATAATTATTACTACTTTTATGATATAATGAAAGTAGGAAAGTTCATTTCATGGTGCTTAAATATTGTGTTTTTAGCCCTTGCTTATGGATTTTTCCTTTCCAATTTCAGGTGGAAAATAATCCATATGATCCCGATCTGATGGTTTTTATGGATTATAGAGATTATAGCAAGCAAGAAATTCCCTGTTCAGAAGTTCATTCTCCAACTTTTCTGTATGCCATGCCTATGTCATCCACCAGAGTCTTCTTCGAGGTTTCCTCTGATAAATATTTTACAGCATGAATGACATTACATATCCAAATGCTTGTGATACTAACAGAGACGTCCTATAGGAAACTTGTTTGGCTTCAAAAGAGGCTATGCCATTTGACGTACTAAAAGAAAGGCTGATGTTTAGGTTACAAACAATGGGTGTCAGAATTACAAAAACTTATGAAGAGGTAATATATGAATCCATACTACGGTTACTTAATATATTTTTGCAGTCTACAATGTCATTAAGCACTTTCTTATGTGTGAATTTTACAATTATTATGGGGCTTAACAAGTTAACTTGGACATTTGTAACCAACTCCAGTAACTAAGCAAAGGCATAACAGGTTGTTGATGATGGTGTTGATGTCGATGATTTGTGTGAGAAATGTCTGAGTCCATTGTATCCTTAAATGTACTCTTGAGGAAATAACCTTTTCACAATGCCTTAGTCTTGCACTATAATATTCTTTATTATAAGAATTCATCAAGAAAGCATGATGCTATGTTTTTCTTTAGATGTACTCTAATTGACAGTCTACGTGTGTATGTGTTTTAATGTTTCTTTAGACATGAGGAAATTTATTACACGGAGATGTCTGGATAATACCACGAGTTGGTTTATGCTCCTTGAGCAAGTGTAAACTGCGTACATATTAACCCTTCCATGACAAAACTTGACAATTTCACATGAAGTGCATGCACCTTTCAGCTTCTCTGGAAATGTGCAATTTTGCACTGTTGCTCATTTCGCACATTTGTGCATCATTTTGCAGTTGTGATAACATAATATATCTATTCTCGATATACTTGTGAAATTTCATGTGAATAGTCATCTGATATCTTTGATACCCTATACAGGAGTGGTCTTATATCCCAGTTGGCGGATCCTTGCCAAATACAGAACAGAAAAATCTTGCGTTTGGTGCTGCTGCCTGCATGGTGCATCCGGCTACAGGTGAAGAAAAAACAAGCTGATCTAACATTTTTCTCTTTTGCCTAAATTACATGTGCGTGTTTTCGAACAGGCTATTCTGTGGTGAGATCCTTGTCCGAAGCTCCTAATTATGCATCTGCAATTGCAAATGTTTTGAAGGCTGGTCAAGTTAAGGGGGCTCAAGCTTATGAACGAAGTAATGGAAACATCTCGATGCAGGGTACATGCTCTCTCTCTCTCTCTCTCTCTCTGTGTCTAGCATTTCTTCACAATCAGTTTCCTAGTAGTGCCAATAATTTTACACAATTTTATCAAATGCAATGTGCACAAACTTTCTGCTGAATATAGACTGCAACTTTGGGAGTTGGTGCATGCTGCTTCAATTTTTATTTGATTGAGGCTGTAGAATTTTGACTCTTGGATTCAGATAGGCACTATGAGTCAATCAAATTGGTGTGAGTCTCTTTGGACGTTTTTTGAATATAAATTTATGCTTTTATTCGTGTGTCCTTTTGCAAATGGAAACCCTTATTCTAGAATCAGTGGGAGCTTGGAACCAAAGCTTTTCCCAGTATGGATAATATGTTGACAGCACCAAGTCAGTCATGCATTAAAGCATTTGCTTGCCCTCTGTACACCAATACATGCACAGCCACTAATAACTTAGAGAGTTCACTTCCCATGGACAAGTAGCAGCAAGTTTCCTTTGTAGTCTAATGACCTGATGGCTGAAGTTGAATGAGCTCAACCTTCCGATGATGATAAGAACATTTCCCTGTCATTCTCTACTATGTATCTTGTTCATCATATTATTGTCATCGTTGCTTATTTTCTTTGAATTTTTTTGAGGGGTCTTCCTTCTATTTCTCCATCTTCATCTTTACCCTACTCTGTTCTTTTATCACACATCATGTAGATTTCTCGTATACATTACCCTTTTTCATTATTAAGCTGGGAAAATTGGTGATGCCTATCTAAATAGAGAAAATACTCATGAGCAGAATTCTCTACCGGGGGAAAGAGTCAAAAAACAAGTTTTCTTACAAATATATAACAGTTTCCCATAAAAGACGGGCATTAATTCAAAAACAAGTGTTGTTTATAAGAAACGTCACAATGCCTTCAGCTAAAGTTGCATGTGCTTAGTGAGGTTTGATTCATTTTATTTGCTCGCTGGTTCCAGCAATATAATCTTTTGGCAAATCATATTAATTATATATTAGTGCATATCTGTCTTCTTCAAATGGTTTTGTCTTATACCCAAACCCCACTTCTTTCCTCTCTCAAACCAAGGTTGGCAGTATGAAGAAGTAGCCTTCTTAATAGTCTACACATGGGTGAAATTGAAATTCTTTTTTCCATCACGTAAAATACAGGAGACCCAATAAATGAATGAAAGAGGGATTAAAGGAATCAAACTCAAGCTCTTTCATGGTGATATCGTGTTATATTTGAATAAGAAACCCGTCTTCTCAGACAAGTTCAAGCTATTCGAGGACAAGGTGGAATATATTTCACATCTTAACAATACTTTGTTGAATGGATTCTAAGAATACATTTATGAGATTCAGTTGGTTTACAGTTATCTTACTGGGTACTATCTTTTATCAGCTTGGAATACCCTGTGGCCACTTGAAAGGAAACGGCAAAGGGCATTTTTCCTCTTTGGACTGGCTCTTATCTTGCAGCTGGATATCGAGGGAATCAGGACATTTTTTCATACGTTCTTCCGTTTGCCTAGATGGTAATTCCTCGGTGCCCTACTATTGTTTTGCATAAGAGAACTTAGACATTCCATCAGAGTTTACAGAGCTAAAAATGCTTGGATATATGTCAGTGAACATAAAATAGAAGTTTCTATACTTTTAAGCATTAGGTAGCCTGCATCTAAAGAATTGAACTCGTTATTGACAAAAAAGTAAGCACCTTGCTCAATTCATGCTATACATCTCAGAATTAACCAAGAATATTAGTACCAAATGGCATCTTCTTTATCAGGAGTTCTTGTCAAGTAATAGGCTTTTGTGATTTAGCACACATTTGTCAAGACTTTTGAGGAATAGACCACGTAGGTTTGTAGCTTTTCTTTATTCTTCATGCCGTGGAAAATACACGATGACTAATTCGGTTACTTTTACATAAGTTGAGCTCCGGAGAATGACACACAAATTGAGCCAAGGGCGGGAATCATATAAGGATTTTTTCTCCATATAATAATAGCAGAGGCGATACACAAGAAACTATGTGACTTCTACAAGAACATACACATTGAACGAGAATTGGACCTTTTTTTGTAAGGAGAACTGGGCTTTTAAATTTCGATTTTTTTGAAAATACCAGTATCGCAAAGCTTACTATCACGTGTGATGGAAAGCTTAAGCAATGGGACCTACCTTTGTGTCTCCTGAAGAAATAATTCACATGGGACTGTGCATGTCTTTTTGCAGGATGTGGCAAGGCTTCCTGGGCTCTACTCTTTCTTCGGCTGACCTTGTACTCTTTGCTTTCTATATGTTTGTCATAGCACCAAATGACATGAGAAAGGGCCTTATCAGGCATCTCCTTTCTGATCCCACGGGAGCAACTATGATAAGAACTTATCTTACAATCTAGTGCTTTTGTCTGTTTCCTCATTAAGGCAGCATCCCAGGTTAGCCACGACTATCCCGCCCTTCACTACTAAGTATTCACATGTATATACACTTGTTCGTCGTGTTTATCTTCCTTGTGAATGTAGCAACCGTATATGTTTTCTTAGACCCATAGAGTCGAGGGTGGGATATCGGTTAAAGCATCATTAGAGCTAGTCAATTTTGGAGGACAAATCTGGATATCAATTGTACGCGTAATATGACCCATTTGAAGAGATTATAATGATGCTTCGAGATTGATAGTTCCAAGATGTATAGCGGAGCAAGGCAGCGTCGCTTGCTAATCGGTCTCATCTCTTTTCAGTTGTCAACTTGCCATTGGTTTGGAAAATATTGAACTTCTTCGAGCAAAGAGGGGGTAATCAGTTAGATTTAGCCTCAGCATCCATGCACATGCCCTTTTCTCCACTGACATTGCATCGGACTAAATGACTATGTAAACCCCCGTTGACTTTCGTGATCGTACAATTTATTATCTCAGAGGTAGGAATGGTTCCACTTTGGCCTTTAAGATATATTCTTCCGTCTGCAATCTCTGGGATTCTCTTCTCGAAGGCCATCATCATGAAACGACGAAAGGGGTGCTAGCGAATATCATCTAGGGGGAATGCTATGATGTTAACTCGATTGATCACAATCTGCTCGAGGGTCATGAATCATCTTAAGCTACGTGATGTGATTCTCCTATGCTCGATATGCCTTACCCTTTTCGTTATTTAATCCGTTGTGGTTCCTCTTTTCAATTACTAAATCCAGTACGGTTGCCACGCAAGAGAATCGGATGTAGTAAAAGGAGTTAAAGCAGAGGAGGAATTCACAATCTTGGTGGTCAGTGAAATATGCTCGGCATGGAATGTGCAAAAGGCGAGATATCGATCTAGCACTGCTTTATTGTTAATTGGTCAGAGCAACTTCAGTGGTTCCTGTTACAATTGCTTAAAGCATTTATACTTTTCTGCTGCTTTTCATCATGGCACATTCTTGTGAGGGCAGGACCTGTGCTTCTTGTAGAATATCATTTTCGTATGCTTTGAGCTGCCCTAGCTTGGCCTCCCCCGAAAGAAGTAATCCGTCGTGTTACGTTTTCTAGCGTTGATCTATTCTCTTATGTGGAGACAACCACACTATTAGAAACGATAGTCTTTGGTTCCAAGATGAGGAGGGAATGGAGTTGGCAATGTTGCTTGTCATTTGACCAAGCGACTGGGATGATATTTCAACACATCCCTATGCAAGTCGGATTAGGATACTATATTAGAAAGTCTAACCTAAAAACTTAAGATGATGTGTGGAAAGAGAACACATGTACATAAAAAGCATGTAGGATTCGTTGTTGAGTAATATGAGACAATAATTCAACACCTCAATGATTTAATAATTTGGGTTGTCCAATTTTGGCTGTGGAACTATTGTTTCTGCGCGCTAGTTCATTTTGAATCGGATCAAAGGGGTAATATGAAGTCCTAAGGTTCTTGCATGGGCCTTGATCATATTTCCTGCTCCTTTATGAGCATCCAATTAGTAACTTACTCGAATTAGACCAAAGTAAAACCTGGGCTCTCCTGGGTAAGGACGTGAATGATAATTATTTAATTTATGGAAATAATTTATAATTAAAAATAGAATTTTCTATTTATATTCCCTGAACAAGTTTGTGAGCAGAGATATCCATTTGATAATTTGATAATGATACAAAATTTCTATTCTTGAAAGAGAAATTCGTTTGTTAGGCCTCTTAAATATCTCCCTTCCATACTCTTTTCCATTCATTGTGCCATTCTTTCATAAGATAAAACATCTTTAATCAATTGAATTGAAAGTGTCAATATATAAATTGTACATCAACAGGTAGTGGCTGATGGTGATCATGAGTGGCGAGGATGAGGGCGAGGGATAAGAAGAGTTTTTTCTTTTTCTCTTTTCTATTTCAGAAATAGAAAAATAGAAAATTTATAGTCTTCATTCTTGTTTCAAACCCATTTCAAGGCTAAATAATTGTCCCAAAAATAGAAAAATAAAATTGTATTATTATACGGAATTATGTTCCAAACTTATTCTTAGAAACAGAAAAATAGAAAAATAGAAAAAAATAATAGTGATCTCGCGCGCCCTTAATATCTCTCCTTTCACGCCAAGGGTTCTTGTCCTCTTCGCACCCAATGATCGAACCCAACACAAGATAGGATGGACATCGATGACAGAATTCGGAAATTGTCCAAAAAGGGCAAGGGTACCACGAGTGGATGGCAAAGAGGTTCTGTAGAATAGGAACTAAAGCGAGAATATGAGCTAAAGAGGACATACTCGACTGACTTTACGAGCATTTCGGTGGGGCTGCTTTTGATTATTAAACTCGTAAGGCGAGAACATTGGGACGATAAAGATCTCAATGATATATTCCCAATACACCGCCTTCTATAAAAGGCCCCCCTTGAGACGACATCTGCAGATCCACAGTTCGATCCAGCTGTCTCATCTGTTTATATAATATGAGAGAATAAGCGATGTGAGATGATATTTCAGCACTCTCTCTGAGACTCGAAAGAATAGGTGCAAGGAATGGTGCATGCTATCACGATTTAGATGAGAGTAAGTCTATCTTTTCTGGGTGGAGGTGACAGAAGAGAGTGAGCACACAGGGTTCTTTTCTTGCATGGTCTGTCCCCATGCTCGAAGTTCTGTGTGCTCACCATCTCTCTGTCACCCCACGTCCTCTCTCTCTCTCTATCTCATTCATTTTCAGGAACACCTTCAATGGAGAGAAGTCTGTTTGTGGAGAACATTTTCCCCGCCATCCGCGTCCGCAAACTGAATTCATCTTCTGGATCGGTGCATTTGAAGAACGCTCACGAGCCATGCCCCTCTTGGAAGCCGATGGGATCGACATTTTACATCGAAGGTGGCCAGATGAGTACCGCATTCTACTTCTCGACTCATATTGTCAACGTTATAATAAATAAGCTCCTTCAAATTTCATAAGACAGTTTGAAATTATTTGAAAAATTGAAGTCCGACCGATATCGATCTTAAAGGGTTTGGTTCATACATATTCAAACTCGTTTTCATTAGAATCAAAGAAGAAATTCGACAGATTGTGTTCATTTAGATAATGGCCAACGCCTCGATCGACTCCTTTACTTTTCTTCCCTTGCAACTCCATCTAGGCATCTTCCCCGCCCTCCTTCCCCCTTTCTTAATACACAATCACCACCTCAACATAAATTTTTCGCTTTTGTACAGAAAAATTTAATCCAACGCATCGAAACTGACATACGCTTTAGACCTTAAGCTAAACCCTAAGATTTTTTTTTTTAATTTGATTTTAAAAATATCGTGTAATTATCCCAAGTCACAAGCATGGGAAAGTAATTGCCTACTATTCTTTGGATCTTGAAATAAATTTACCAATGTGCAATGGGCCAAGCCTAACACTTAATTCGATGCCAAAAAATATATTCTATCAATTAATGTTGCCTGAAAAGAAGATTCCTAAAAAATTATATTACTATGGATTTTCAAAAGAATTTTGTTAGTATAATAGTTTTTAGGATACTTGTGAAAGTAAAAGCATATTGTGAGCAATAAATTTTTGAAGGAATGAACCTTACAACAATATATATTATTTATTATTTACTTTTTTTGTAATTTAGAATAGGCTGTTAATTTCACAAAAATTAAGGACAATCATTTAGTCAGTTCTCCTTTCAAAATTATTCATGTGCAATTATGAAGTCAACCAATGGAAACTTTAAATGGCGCCCCGTCTTGAATCTCAAAAGATTAGGCTACTTTACTTATAGTAAAAATTGGAAATTGCATCGCACCTTTAATCGCTCGTCAAACATAAACATAATAATCTCAAAAACAAAAGCAAATAGACAATTCCCGCGATAATATTAGAATGGAACGGACATCCTATTCAGGTAATTTTTCTTTTTCGGTGGTATGGCGGCAAAATTAAGTCCTAGATTGATGTCTCCCTCTTTTCTATTTTACCGCCCGATGGCCTTGGATGTCACCTAGATATAGAGGGTTTTCAATGATTGTTTGGACAATTACACGGATGACGAAACAAACTTTTCTTCCTCTTGATGACTTAGCCCACTAAAATAGGTGAACTTCAGTTGATTTATATAATGACACACCCAGTGACCTCATGGTCACGGAGCAAATACAATGCTTATGAAAATGGTAAAAATCGATCGACAACCCATTTCTTTTTATATACTCAAATTGAACGATCAAGTGGTAAATAAGATGCCCGAAATATCCAAGAACGGGTTGATATATTGCGTTGGCGATGATGAAAGTTTACCTGCATGTGGATCTTAGTGGGGTTTGTACTTGCCCGTTTCAAACATCATTTCCGATCACAAGCATAATTACTATTTGACTAGGTGTAGAGAGAGAGAGAGAGAGAGAGAGAGAGAGAGAGAGAGAGAGAGAGGGGCATTTTGAAAAAACTAATGCTCCATGACGTCTTAGAAACGTTGGTCCAGAAACGTTTGGTGGACCAGAGATGACGTCGTATCGATTCTTGAACTAATCCATTGACAAATCATCGAAGAGTGCTAATTGGAGCCGTCACCGGAGAAACGACAAGCAGACAATCGCTGTCTTCCACTCCCATATAACCAAAGACAAAATGTTTCGCCACATTTGATCGTTGACTTCTCTTTATAGACTACGAATCTCCATTCTGACAACTCTTACAAATCGAAATGAAAGACTTAGTCATTTCACGTTAAATACTATTCCAGTTCGATTTGCTTCCATTATTTTGTCTAAAAAATATCCACAGTTACCTTAAACACCCTAGAAAAAGGGTTACGCAGTGCTTCAACTATAATCCTCCTATTGATAACATTGGACTTTAGTCGATACTCAATACCCGCTTCAGAACGTTGCCTCATGGATTGAATTCGAGTTTATCATGTTCACTTTTCTTTAAAAACATGAACACCACAAGTTTGTATAATTTTTGTACGGTACTCACTTGAAAGTTGTAACTTTTTTCTATCATTTGAATGTCGCATTAGTTGAAAATCATTCACTTGAGTGTTATCGGCAATTTGTGTTGTCGAAAATTCAGCGCGGCATTAATTTGGTATAAATCATCCGACATGGCTTACCGGCGAAATGAAGTCAATGAAACATTCCTTAAACAATGTGGTTTGACTCCGCTCGTATTCCCCAAATCAACAAATAAGGCCTTAATTCTTTAAACCCTAATCCCAAATCGATGAATTGGGAGCAAAATTCTTCGAACTTTAACCTCAAATTGAAGTATCGGGGCAAAATTAGCTTCTGAAATTTGCAATGAAGAGAAGCGGATCAGATCGAGCGAATAAAGAGTCAAGATGATTATGACGATTGCTTAGTATCCACATTCAAGAAGGGCAAGTCTCGACGTTCATGGACCAATTCAATCCGAAACTTTTTTCAGCAAATGGCTGTGAAGAAAATCTCATGGAGTTCTACGTCTACGGTCACAAGCGGTTGTAAAACCGCAGAAGAAACCAAGAAGTGCAAGCCCAAGAAGGAGGTGGCAAACTCAGAGGACCTTTCGATATCGCTCGGCGGATCATACCTCTACAAGTTCACCCTTCAGGAGCTGAAGCTGATCAAGCAGAGCTTCTCCTCGACGCACAGCCGGGGCCATGATTTTTTGTATTATACCGTCGTCGTTTTAGTCCCGATTGCCACATTGTCTTGTCCATTTTCCACTTTGTACCTGGGTTTTTTTTTTTTTTTTTTAAATAAAAAGCCAACGTTGGACTGAAAATTTTCTTTAAAAAGCCATATAGGACTGATCACCACAAATGCGCTCAAGTAAATAATTTTTCATCCATGTAACACTCGAGTGATCGAAAAAAAATGTCATAGTGAGTATTGTACGAAAGTCACGACACTTGTGATTTTCTTATCCTTTATGTCTTCCATTCATATGGAGATACAGGGCAAAAGCAATCAAAAATCCTAAATTATACCAATTGTGACATATTTATTCTGAACATTTTTCATGATATCAAAAACCCCAAACTTTTGCCTATGTGACACATTTACTCTAAATTTTGGTTTTTTGACATGAAAAACCTCAAAATTTTCTCTCATGACACCCAAAATCTCAATTTTTTTTTTCTATGCCACTAAATTTTTGGGATAAACGTGTCACGTGAATATAAGTTTAAGGTTTTTCATGTTACAAAACAAAAGTTTAGGTTTTTTGGTATCACAAAAGTATAAGTTTGGGTTTTTTTTGGTGTCACAAAAAAAAAAAAATTTAGGATAAATGTGTTATACTGGTACAAGTTTAAGGTTTTTTTATGTCACAAAAAAAGTTTGAGGTAAATGTGTCAAAGTTGGTAAAATTTTGGGCTTTTTGTGACTTTTTCCCTAAATAATACAATAACAAAGAATGCGTATTGAAAATCGCAGAGCTTTCTTAATCGGTTGTTTTAATAGTTGTCTTTGAGGTGCTTCTCTTTAACAATATTTATATATCGATGCGGATGACGCGGTGATGCAATGAACAAATCCGAATCGGAGTTGAATTGAAAGCAGAACGGCAAAGGAAAGACGGACAGTCTCATGTTGCATTTTTACAGGGAACGTGCATGCATGGACGAGGAAAGTTGGCACGCAACTCAATTTCTGTAGTGAGTTTTCGTGACATGTTTGAGACACGGGGACAGGAGAGGCCGATCCTTGTAAGCTCAAAACCCATCTCTTCTCTTCCTCCTTATAATATTCTGTCCAAATTGTTTGGACATGAATGAATATCTAAATAAAATAGAGCAAGAGGGCGCTCTTAATTATCCTACTCTTGCTGTAAATTCAAAACCGCACATTTACATTTATTAGTCTCAGTATAGCACTCATAGCTTCCCAAAAGATTAAGTGGTCATCTTTATATGGCTGAATTTTGTCTATGTGGGTAACCAAGGGTTTTCAGTTAAGGAAAAGATTCGAGCGGTCAGTGCGTACTCTTTTTTTCCGAAGGGATTAGAAATACTGAAGTCCTTTTGCCAATTTGGCACCACATTAACCCTAAAGATGGAGCTAAGGTGACTATGCGTACTCCGTTTGTCTGAGTAGCCGATTATTGAGACAGATGAAGCTGCTAATGGTAGACTTTGTAAAAGAGGAATAAGGACCCGTGAATCAATGGAAATTCATACTTACCTAAATTCATCTCAATGAATGAAACTTCACCATATCTAGTATTATTACAGCATAAACACACAATTATTCAATCGTTTTGTCAAACCAACAAGCTAAAAGGCCTCTTCAGGTGTGCGTGCATAATAGCCGAATGTGTATAAAAAGTAAGTACTGTCACTGAAGAGGAGTCGACGTGCTCAAAGAGCTCCGAAAGATCACTCTCGACGGATATAAAAGAGAACGGAAGAAAACCGATGAAACCCTAAGCATAGGCAGGAAAGGAAAGAAGAAGCCGAAACAGATGAAGACAAAGATGCAGTACCCCCATACGTCGGCCATGATCTTACTATATTATTTCCACCATCGACATCGGATTTCCGACATCATAAATCGCAGGTCTTCAATTCAACCCTCAACAACATTATTTTGACCTTGATTACTACTGTTATGGCGTGCTCCGGAATTCGACCCGGTCCATAAAACCCTAGGAAATCTCCCACCATCTTCAACACCGCACCAAACCAAGTCATCGTTGTCGACCTGCAATCCATAAAACCCAAGGAAATCTCCCACCATCTTCAACACCGCACCAAACCAAGTCATCGTCGTCGACCTGCAATCCTCTCTCTCTCTCTCTCTCTCTCTCTCTCTCTCTCTCTCTCTCTCTCTCTCTCTCTGTGCAGTCTTTCCATCATGGGCAGCGAGTCGAAGCGAAGCCTCCACATTGCGATGTTCCCGTGGCTCGCCCACGGCCACATCACCCCCTTCCTCGAGCTCTCCAAGTTCCTCTCCCTCCGCGGCCACGCCATCTCCTTCCTCTCCACCCCCAACAACGTCGCTCGCCTCGCCCACGCCCACCCCGAACTCCCTCCCTCCATCCGCCTCGTCTCCCTCCCCTTGCCCCGCGTCACCAACCTCCCCAGCTCCGCTGAGTCGACCTCCGACTTGGACATCGACTTGGTCCCCTACCTCAAGAAGGCCTACGACCTGCTCGAGCCGGCCCTGACCCGCTTCCTCTCTGGCAGCCGCGTCGACTGGGTGATCCACGACTTCGCCAGCCACTGGCTCCCAGGGGCCGCGGCTCGGCTTGGGGTCGCCTCGGTGTTTTTCAGCACGTTCAATGCGACCTCGCTAGCATTCCTCGGCCCACCATCGGAGCTCATCAGCGGCCGGTGCCAGAAGCCGGAGGACCTGACCTGCGTACCGGCGTGGATACCATATGAGTCCACAGCTTGCTTCACGCTCCACGAGATATTGAAGCACCAGCGGTGCATGGACGAGGAGGTCTCCGATTTCAGCAGGTTTGGCCACACGATCGACGGCTGCGATTTCGTGATCGTGAGGAGCTGCCGCGAGTTCGAATTGGAGCCGTTGAGCTTGTTGCAACAGATTTACCAGAAGCCCGCGATTCCGGTCGGGCTATTGACGCCGGCAGTCCGACAGGATGAAGGAGATGACGATGAGAAATGGAAAGCCCTGAAAAGTTGGCTCGACACTAAGCGCGAGAAATCGGTGCTTTGTATCGCGCTTGGAACGGAAGTGATTTTGAGTCACGAGCTAACGAACGAGTTGGCCGCCGGGATTGAGAAGTCCGGGTTACCGTTTGTCTGGGTGGTTAGGAACGGCCTCGTCCCGCCTGGGTTCGAGCAGCGAGTCTCGGGCCGGGGATTCATCTGGGCGGGCTGGGCCCCGCAGACGCGGATCTTGGCCCACGGGGCGATCGGCGGGTTCTTGACGCACTGCGGCTGGAACTCCACGATCGAGGCACTTAGCCACGGCCTGCCCCTGGTGCTGTTCTCCGGAGGGAGCTCGGACCAGGGCCTTATGGCCCGGTTCCTGCACGAGAAGCAGGTCGGGTTTGAAGTGCCCAGGGATGAGGCAGACGGGTTGTTCACGGGCGACATGGTGGCCGAGTCGATCCGGCGGGTCATGGTGGCGCATGAGGGCGAGCCGATAAGGGCAAACGCACGGGCCATGAAGGAGGTGTTCGGCAACATAGAGTTGCAAAACGAATACTTGGAGGAATTGGCAGGGATCTTAGAGAAAGGTGTCACTAAGGACCAAAAGATGGTGAACTAAATTTGCAAGACAGAAATGTTATTGATTGTTATCGTGAATAGGACTCATTTAACATTTTATTATATTTACCTTTCAGATTGAATAAGACTAAAAGATGGTATCCTAAAAACTTGTATTACTTATAATAATTAGTCGATAAAAAATATTTTCTTTCTCAACAGTAAATTATGTCTAAGCATTTTCCTGAAAAATGAAAATATTTATAGTAATGAAAGTAATCATTTGTAGAAAAATATTTTCGAATTATTTATATTTCGTAAAACGAACGGAACATTAAAAATAAGCTCTTAACTAAAACTTTTTCCAAAGGCACATTAGTTAGTGCTTGTTTATCCTCTTATTTGTATTTGAAAGACAAAAACCTAAGAGAACATCTCCGAGAATAACTATTCCATGGTTCGTGTATAATTCAAGGTAGGTCACGATTAATATTGAATGAGATGAATAATGTGTCTATCTTGTGCCATGCAGGCACTGGCCTTTGATCATTTTCATATAAGGTTAACAATTTTTGGGGTAATGTAAAAATAACAACAGTTGTGAGTTATAAATTTTTTAAAGGAGTGAGTCCCATAATAATTTATAATTATTTCTTATTTGATTTTTTTCAGAGTAAACTGTTATTTTCAAAGTAGATTAAAGATGATGATACAATCAGTTCTCTTTCAAATACACTTTCTCTTGCCTGATCAAGATCTCGTAATATTAATTTTTTTCCGGCACCCAATAGAAAGAACTGAACCGACGAACATCATCAGCCATTGTCAATGTGACCGATTCACCTAGTCTTAATAATTTAATTAAACGCAAAACAAAAGCTACAATTAAAAGATATAGTTAAAGCCCCAAACTTGCGGGCGACCCAATTTAAAATTTGCCATGATAACCACTAGAAAACTTATCTTAAAAAACAAAACAAATAATTTATTCAAAGATCAATAGAACTTTATGGGACACTCAGCAAGAGACACTATTCAGTGCGCCACACATTCATCGGCGCCAATCCATTAGAAATTTTCTAGACCCCCATTTTTCTTCGTCACTTCACCGATGTCCACATTATCTATGCTCTCTCTCTCCTTCCCTCCCGCCTCACAACCAAAAGCTCCCTCTTTTCATTTTCATTCCAAAATTTCGTCCCTCTCAGGATAGCAACATTTTCACTTCCTCTACCTATCCATGAGTAGCGCACTTGGTTGAGAATCCCTCCCTCATTATTGAGGTTGAGAGTTTGAAACCCTGCGTTGCTAGCGATTCAAGTGGGAGGCCATGGCGGTGGGTTGCTGTGCTAGTTTTCCCCGAGGTATAGGGGCCCGGTCCTCAAGAGCCTTTCGGGCACGGGAGGCATGTGGCGGAGTCCTCCATTTTCACTTCCTCTTCTCATTTTCTCAGGAATTTCAAGGAACGAAGGCGTCTCTCTTCGAAGGTGTCTCTCTTCACGGCTAAACAAGCTGCCACCTCTGCCATCGCCTCTAGGAGCCCCACCAACAGCTCCAATTCGTTGTCTCCCTCTAATGAGCGAAGATTTGCCGGAAGTTAGGGTTTTCCTCCTCTTTCACTCTTATTTTAGTGAGTGTGTAATTGTAGAGATTAATGTTTACCTACATATGCAGAGTTGAATCAAAAAGAGGTTGAGTAGTGTCTCTCTGCTCAAAATTTGATATTATGTTGGATCAAAGGTCAAGTTATGATTTTTGAGGGTTTTGTAATTTGGTTTTTTTCTTGAGTTTTATTGGACTAAAAGCTCAATTAAATTCTCAGCCACGCTTACTAGTTAACACAATTGTTAGATGAGGGCGATTTCTATTAACCCTATGAGCAATTTTTAGAGAAAAAATTCTCTAAGGTTTCGTTCGTTTCATGAAAAACAACTTACTATAAAACGTTTTATGAATTTTCTGACGTTTGTTTCATGAATGAACTGGTCGAGGAGAACAGTTTCCATCAATGCAAGATAATCTTCTAAAATAGGTGAAAATATTTTCCCTTTTTAAAAATGCGCAAAACATTTTCCATCCTCTTTCTTTCACTTCCAAGCACATTTTTTCACCAAACACATTTTCTTTTCTTTTCTTTTTCTTTTTTTTTGAAAAAAATCAAGTTTTAAAATTTTTATTTTTTTCCCTTCTTCTTCGATCAGTCACTGGCCACAGTAGGCAGAGCTCAAGCCTCACCCGAGGTTGAGCAACTCATTGCATCTAGCAAGGCTTGAGCCCTTAGGCGAGTTGGAGTATCGCTGGCTTGTTCGAAACTCAAGCTCGCTTGTGGTCAGTCCCCAGCCATTGGTGTGACCGATGACTAATAAAGGAAAAAAAGAAAAAGAAATTAAAATTAACAATATATTAAAAACTAAAATAATAAAAAATTATTGAAAGGCAGGAGAAGACCTTCCTTACCAAATGGCAGAAAATATCAAGTTTTAGTAGAATATCTGAAAAAAAAATGTTATTTTCCCACAAGGTAGCTTCTTGGAAAATATTTTCTAAAAACACCACATTTTCCGCAAAATGAACGGAGCCTAAATCGAGCAAGGATTTCATATTATGCATATGAATGAACTCGGCTTGTGTGGTAATAAAAGATATAAGTTCTTTTTTTTTTTTTTTGCTAAAGTAAGCAAATCAAAATGGTAAACCTAAGCAATGCACAAGTGTTCCGCTAATTTGTAACATGCATGGTTGCTTCCATACTATCGAACCGTTATTCAAAACCATGTTAATGGTAATCTCACTTGGGGCAGCTATCCATGTCGTGTCATTTTGTCCGTATCTGTTATGCCTATTGTCAACGAAATATTTTAACGAAATCAAAAAACAATTTCGTTAAAAAATAGTGAAAGAAAAATGTTTATTCATATTAATTTCAAATTGCCTCCATCACATTGAGTCGTATTCGGACTTCTCTCAATAAATTGATACAGTATTCTTGTGTCGCACCGAGAATTGTCGCTACTACATCTCTTTTTCGCTTTTGTTTTGGCATGTTAATGTGACAATTTTCACCACTTTCAGTGGTAATGGCCAATGCCAACCAAAAGCATGACCAAACTAGACTTCTCATGCTAATTATGACGTACATGATAATCATTCTATTTATCTAATTTTCTATTTTTCTTTTTCAGTAACAGGTTTGAAACTGAAATCTATCTAGTAATGCAATTTCATTTTTTTTTATTATCGAAACAAATTTTTACTCTAGAGATAGGTTTGAAACAAAACTCAAAAGTAAAAAAAAAAAAAATCCATTTTTTAATCTCTAGAATAAAAATAAGAAATAAAAACTCTTCTTACTAGTAGGTTGACCACTTGTCACTTTTTGACGGTCCGCTGCACCCTTGCTTGCCATCCACTACACACCCGCCGCCCGCTCGTTTGCCGCACGTCCGCTGCCTACTTTTTCGCCACCGCATCTATCGACCACCCATTATCAACCGCTTGTTGGTCGCCTCTAGTCGCTGCCACCTAAGAAGGAGAAATTTTGTATTGTTTTCAAATAAATTTTTATTCCGGGAATATAAATTTTGTATCGTTATCAAATGCATATTTTTTTCTCAAAATCATCCAAGGAATAAAAATAGAAAAAATCAATTTTTTTGGAATGAAATGGTTATCATTTGCACCCTTAATTGCTCGCTCCCCAATGTTCTGAAATTTCAAACCATCTAATTTTGATTAGTCCATTACACTGCCACCTCCCTTTTGTCATTTAGGACACATTCATGTCTAAACATTATCATGGATAATGAAAATATTTTTCATCTATTCATTTGTATAAGCGACGGGATTCATATCCCCAAAAATCATCTCAAAAAGCCTAACAATTATATTCATTCATGCTCCTTTTGCCAACTAGTCATAATCTTCGACGGCTATTTATCCTTAAATTGAGAGGATTCATATCCCAAAAAACCTTGTGCGCACTCTTATGCAAACTTCTCTGATCTGAAAGAGTTGTCACAGCATCCGAGAATAGATAAAGCTAAGGAAGAGAACGTCAGAGCGAAAAATCAACTAGCTGCAATTGAAAAGGTTAATGACTATGCGACGAACTCGAGCAATGCTTCTTGCTTTGCGAAATATCCAAACCATATCCTTCTCAGGCGTGGGGAATAGCCAATCCAACAGTAGCACAACAAGGGAAACTAAAACTCATTGCAGACAACTCGACTGTACCGTGAACATACACGTGCATGGTATTGAGAATACGACAAAACTAAAAGCGTTTGCAAGTACAGAGATGGATATGCGAAGCAACGAAAGCATGAGCTCTCAAAATGCTCGCGCGCGCATGGTTTCGTATCCCGCAAATCAAGTTGCACAAGCTCGAATAGAGCACGTGCATCTAGATCTCTCGTGTAAGGAATGTGCCACGGGTCGATCAATCTCGCATTCCCTAACCCGTGTGGCCTTATGATTTCTTCCCAATTAGCCTTACGCACTAGGGGTGAGCGTGGTTCTCGGGTAGAATTGGGAACCGAAGAACCGAACCGGAGGTTCCAGTTCGGTTCTAAGTTCCAAGGAGGGAGGTTCCAATTCCCGATTCTATTTTTTTGGGAACCAGCGGTTTCCGGTTCGGTTCCCAGTTCCTGGAATCAGAACCGGAACCGGAAAACCCTAGTTTTCAATTTTTTTTCTTCCCCCTTTTGTTCTTCCTTCTCCCTTTTCTCGCGACTCCCCTCTATTTTAGTTTTAGGGTTCCTTCACTCTCTTCTGAGTCTTCTCCCTGTCCACTCCAGCGTCGCCACTCTCAATGCCGCTCCCCCCCCTTGACTGCGCTCGACGTCGCTTGGCCTCTCGACGCCTTTCGGCCCCTTGACACTGCTAGGCCCCTCAACGCCACTCGGCTTGCTCGGCCCTCAATGCTCGCTCGAGGCCTCTTGGGCACTCGACGCCGCTTGGCCCCCTTGACGCCCTCGACGCCCGCTCGACGCCGCTCAGCCCCCTTGAAGCCCTCGACGCCCGCTTGACGCCTCTCGGCCCCTCGACGCCCCCTCGACGCCGCACGGCCCCCTCGACGCCCGGTTGACCCCCTCGACGCTTCTCAACGTCCGTTGATACCGCTCGCCACCCTCAACACTGAAGAAACTCGCCTCCTCCAGCCTCAGTCACAAGTCCAATCTCCTGTTGTTTCTGCTCTTCACTATTAGATTTAATCTAACATTTTAGCTGATTTATTTGGTCGATTTCTGAGATGTGGGAGTGTCGTGCTTGTGTGCCCTTGATCTAAGTACATACATAGTGAGGGAAGGGGACCTTGTCAATGAGGTGATGTTCATTATATGTGGACGACTGAAGACAGCTAATAGTGAGGGCTGCATTTGAAATGCTCCCAACATACTTGCGTATTCAGTAGGGCATTCTCGCCGAAGAAGAAGGTTTGATATCGGGAATCTCAGATTGATAGAGAGGAGGAACTTGTTGGAGAGGTTGCTAATTCTCAACATTTACTACTATTATATGTTAACTTGTATGTGGTTCTTTAGTTTCTATCACACCAACTGATCTATTCCATTTGAGTTCAAATTAGATGGTCTGGCTGAATTTTGATTGGGAATGGATTATGAAACGAATAGAGCTGCACATGAATCTTTTAGAGCCTTTCATTGCCTTTAGGGGGGTTTTGCTCAATATTTTGAGTTGCAAGGACTCCATGGTGCAACATATTTTGCAGTCCACCTCCACCCTTCGAAAGGTATAATTTAAATCGACTAGTTTCACTTGGTAAGTCATTGCAATTCGTTGTCTTATTTCTATTACATGCCTTTCTACAGGGTTCTAGGTTTTCTTAAGCAGCTGCATCTTTACATGAGTTTAAGTACCTTGTGGTTGAGTGCAGGGAACCAGGCTCTTCATTATATTGGATAGGAAGGGTAAGATTGTCTGGTTTAGTTGAGATTTGCATCACTCAATAGCAAATGGACATGCTAATATGAACTTTGACTGTGCTGCTGCCCTTTTTTGCCCTTGTTTTTTCTTCCTGTAACTGTTGTTTCATCTAAGAGATAGATCTTCTCCTTGCAGTCTGTGAAGAATAAAGCTATATTTATGAAAATTCAGTTTGCTGATGGAGAAGCATTAATCTTAGTCAAAGGGATAGAAAGGTGTTTTTTTTTTTTTTTGGGTGCTTCTGATCCCAAGGAACTATTTTTGGCAATTTATGGACATATAAGCTTTGGTTTGTCTCTTTCCTTCTTCGTTATAGTTCAAATTTGAAAATGAAAAAAAGAAAAAAAAAAGAACATGTTGGAACCTGGAATCGACCTTGGAACTTGTGATAAGGTAGGTTCCAAGTTCTTAGTTTTGATGAGTAGGTTCCAGGTTCCAAAAAATGAGGAACCTGTACCTGATGGTAGGTTCCAAGTTTTAGATGGAACCGAACCTGAACCAAGAACCACTCACCCCTATTACGCACACACTTGACTCACAAGAGTCGTATAAAAAATGAAGCTCGATAATGTAATAAAGTGATACAACTTAGGAGGAGGGGCTCCTATTTATATAAGTACAAGTCAACCTTAGCCATTCATCTCCTCTTTGATCTGACGGTGGAGCTTGAATCCCTATAATCATTACATAGTTGTCAAGAGATCCTAGAGCCTTGGGAAGCTTGAAGGTCATTTGCTTTGGGAAGCTTAAGGGTCACCAGTCCATGGATAGGCTCAAGATTAAGACACGTATGGGCCACGGCCCAGAATTTGGGAAACTTCTGGAACATTCCATCTATTGGGTGGGCCTTGGCAACTGAGTCGTATCAAATGCTTGCAGGTAGAAAGGGCCAAACAAATGCTCAATGAAACTAAAAGGCCGCCGCTGCAAGACACGCGATGATATTCGTCCTCCAGTGAAGGTGACGGAACCATCTCTCCAGTGGCCACCGCCACATCAACATTGTCTCATATCCATACTTGCACCTCTTTCCAGTTTTAATTATATTAATGTGCTAAAAAAAATTAATTTACTTTTATTTTTTATTTATTGAACCTGTTAGATGATTTTCTTTTTGCAAAAATTAACTAAATGTTTATTAGAGGCGATAAGGTGATGATGATATCGATTGTCGTGATGGTGGCGGTTTAATCAATGCACTTAAAATATAAGTTAAACGGGGGAGATGTTTATTGGTTCGGATCACGTTAGTTATTCGTCATTTATGTTATATTGCGTGAAATTCATAAATGTGGTCTAAACTTCTATTTGACCTGCTCTAGTTCTTTTTTCTTTTTTTTTGGGTCAGTCATACTTTACTTCTACTCTAACTTTCACTCTCAGACTTTTGCCCTACTTCCTTGCAGGGCACTACACTTTAAACTAAATCGTCTCCACCTCAACCCTCCTGAGAAGGTGGGGATTCGAACCCCTCACCTCTCCCTTCCATGTTGAAAGGGTGGCCACTAAAGTAAACCCCAGTGATTGAGCTGCTCTAGTTTGACTTGCTCTATCCATTTGCTACCTTTACTTACTAGTCAAAGCTTGATTTTGGGAACGACTTCAATATAATATTTGTTGAAGATATCATTAGATATACTAGGGGTATTATTTGATATTTCGTTGGTTCCGTGTGGTTCGGCTTTAGGGGAATGTCCTTGGAGAAATGCAAACACCTTTAATCTAAAGAGGTTTGACGAAATGCAAATACTGTTTGGTAAACTGTAATTGAAAAAAATGCCTTGAGAATGTAACTTGGGAGAAATGTTGTTTGGTAAATACATACATTTAGAAAGTCCTTTTGTGTGCCAATTTTAAAGTTTTGCAACTTTAATTTGTTTAAAATCAAAAACGAAAACCAATGTATATATTTTTTCAAGTTGAGATAATGTATAATAGATATATTAACAAATTTTTAAATAAAAAATTACATCAAACTCAATTAAAAAGAGAGTAATTTCATTACAAATAGATATGATAACATATGTTCAAAGGAAAGAAATAAGTTATCGTAAAATATTACAAACCTCCTTAACTATTTATTAAGTTCATAGCTATTTCATCACATAAATGTACCATTATCATCTGAAGCATCATGGTCAATCAAATATCCATACTTGAGATCTAAATCTGCCGTTTCAAAATCCATATCAGCTATGGCATTTCTTCTTATAAAATTGTGCAAAGCCATTGTAGTTTTGACAATTTGCACTTGCTTTTCATAAGGATAACTTGACATAGTAGTTAAAATCTTCTACTTCATTTTTGACATGCCAAAGGCTTGCTCAATTTCTGAATGAAGCGAGGAATGGACACGATTGAACACTTCTCGATGACCCATAAGTGTAGGACCTTATCGAAACTCTGGCAAATGATATATAACTTCTGTATATGGCCCCAAATAACCCGTGGGATTTGGATATCTAACATCTACTAAATAATATTTACCTACACAAATATAATGTAAATTTAATTAACATATGCCACATAAGCATAACCATTAATTAACGAACTTGGAGAAGGAAGGGGAGATTGTGCATCATATCTTCCAATAACATCATAAGAGATACGAGTATTATGAGCTTGTCCCTCCTAATTGGTACAAACATACATAAGTAAATTCCATGTTCAAATTACATATGGCCAACACATTTTGAGTGGTCTTTCCTTTTTGACCAATAAAGCAAATTTGACCGTACATCGGTACCATTGCTAGGATATGTGTACCATCTATAACTCCAATGCAATCCTAAAACAAATAATGCAAATATTACATTTACATTTAGTTTTTCATTTTTATTGTACAATCATAACTTACCTTAAAATATGGATAAAATCGTTGATCTTTCTTGATTTTCTCCAGAATTTCCCAAAATTGTCGATTAATTGGTTTCATAAAATCTTTTCCCATATCACGTACTTTACTTCATCTAAAAATAAACTAAAGTGCCTACTTATGGTTTCCCTAGAGCATTGAGAACGCTTTTGTGCTATCCTATTACCTATACCATGTCCCAACATATAAAGAAACATTCCAAACTTTTCCACAACATCCATCCATCCATCCCTCTTGCTGGTTGCAGGACGATTACCCTTATTGATTTATTCAACATACAACATACAAAATGTTTCCACATCTTCGGTGGTCCAATATGCATTTTCCTTTATTGAACTTGTCATCTACCAATAATATGAACATGAACAAATTTGAGAGGCATAATAAAGAAAAAGAAATCAGCAAAAATCAAGATGAACTAGTGCAGCACAAATCAAAGTGACATTATATTAGGTTTCAGCCCACCCCCCCCCCCCCCCCCCAAAAAAAAAATATAGCATCATTGTTTATATATGCGTTAGACTAATAAAAAGAACATGAAATAAGTAGATTCCAACTCATGCATCCATCAAAATAAATTTTATGAAGCTAAAGTGGCCACTGGCGATTGACATAATAATTTCATAAGGAACCTCAACAATATCTCAAATCCAGGGCTTTCAACGAAAAACCAAAGAAATAGTAACTGATCTGCTTGCTTGAAATGAACAATATGTGACAATGATCAAAAGCTTTTACTTCCAAAGTGAAAAGCGCACAATTTTTTATACCAATACAATCTAGTACAGTTAAGCTAGTGATCATTCCTATCATCTCTTTTACAATCTGCTGCATATCATATTACAACTTTTAGCAGGAAAAAACCTAAATCAGCCTTTCAATGCTACTCTCCAAAGCTTCCACCTTTACGTCTGAGAACTTTCAATTAGGGTCACATCTATAATTCACATTCCTCGTACCTTTTCGTATATTTTGTATATTGAACATTATAAGGAGTTTTTCATATATCATAACTATATCATTTCTTTGAATTACTCGATTGCATGAAAAATAAGTACCTCCTAATTTTCCAATCTCAATGTATATTGGGCGTGTCCATATGAAAAAAAAAAAAAAAATCCCAGTACATGAAAGTCGGTATACACTTTAAACCTCAAGCTAAACTTAATATATAAAAACGTGGTTTAAGCAGTATCCAAGCCTAACAATTAATTTGATGCCAAAAAATAAAATCCATCGGGTAATGTCACTAGAAAAGAAGGTTTCTAAATAAAAAAAAATTAACCGATGGTTATCAACTCTATGCATATGTATCAGTAAGGTTGACACGTAGAAACTTTATATCGCGCCCTCTTTGTATCTCAAAAAAATCGAGATTGGAGATTGCATTACGTTTTTAACTGCTCATCAAATACAAAGATTATAATCGTGAAAAAAGAATAATCAAAAGACATTTTACAGCATACAACCAATGAATTTCAGAAAGTGTAATTTATAGCAAGAAGTGGGTGGTTAACTTTTTCAGTTTTACCTAGAATGGAACATACGTCCTGTTCGAGTCATTTTGTTTTTTGCTGTTGTGCCTGCAAAAATAAGTCCTAGATTTGCGTCTTCCTCTTGTCAGAAGAATTACCCAGTCAATCCTAAATTTATTGTACAAATGCTATTTCAATCATAAAGTTATCAATTTTGTTCAAAACATTTGCATAAAATTTTAATGTAATTCTTCTGGCCCAATTATACGTGAAATTATTTTTCTTTCCTTCGAGATGAGAGTCTCTTTATATTTCACATGTCCTGAATTATGTGAAGTTGTGTCTCAGTGTCAGCTTATTTTGCCATATTTCTATATAGATCTAAGGAATTTTAAAAGACTTTTAGAGCACATGAAGTCATCAAAAAAATATGTAATATATCTTTAGTTTCATTCCCCTTTTTTTCTTATGGTCGAAACGTAACCCTTAGATGATTAACCGAGTTGTGTTGAACTCTCTCAGTACTAATGAAACCTCCTGTCGGCGGCTTGCTTTTGATATGTCACATATAATTAGAGGGTTTTCAATGATTGGTTGGACCATCATACGGATGACGAAACAAATTTTTCTTCACGAGATGAGTTAGCCCACAAAGATAGGTGAACTTCAGTTTATATAATGACGTACCCAGTGACCTCGTGGCCATGGCGAAAATAAGATGCTTATAAATATGGCAAAATCGATGGCCACCCTTTTTTAACTAAAATTTTACAATTTAGTGGTAAATGAGTTGTCTAAAATTTCCAAAACGGGTTAAAAGATTGTGTTTTGCTAAGATGAAAGCCTAACTACATGTGAACTTTAATGGGGTAGGTACTTGCTCGTTTCAAAACCCATTTTAATTACAAGCATAATTACATGTGAAAAGATTGTCCGAAGCGCGGTGATCTCTCCCTCCCTCTCTCTCTCTCTCTCTCCCTCTTCAAACTATTCAGATCTAATCGAAATAGACCGTGACTGTTCAGTCAAAGCCTGGCCTTGATCGGCTTGTATGCATATAGAGACACGGATACATCTAGGATGAAGCATGGATTACACATAATAAGACGGCTCATAATGGGTATTGAAAGTAGCCAAGCTTTCTTGATTGGTTGTTTTGATAAATGTCTTTGAAGCACTCTTTAACAATATCTATCGACGGATTTGCATGGTCAAGCAAGACAATGACAAATTCAAAGCGAAGTTGAATTACAAGCAGAAAAGCGAAGGAAAGATGTTCCTACTTCAAACCCTAATAGGACGAACTTAATCATAACCGGAAATTTGGTCACATGAAGCATCTTAATCAAGCTTCACTGGGAACGTGCACACATGGACGAGATAAGTTAGCACGTAACTCAATTTCTGTAGGAGTTGCGTGATTGGGTAGCGAGTTCTCGAGACTCGGGGACAAGAGGAGCCAATCCTCGCCGTCTCTTTCGCTTAGAGCTCAAAATTCATTTCTCCTCTTCTTCCTTAGAATATTCTATTCAAATTGTTTGGACATGAATGAACGTCTAAAGAAAATACAGCAAGACGGCAGCACTAATTATTCTAACCTTGCTCAAAATTCAAAACCGCACACCGACACTTATTAATCTCAATATAGACCTCATAGCTTTTAAAAAGATTTATGGGTCGTCTTTACATTACTGTATTTTGCCTACGTGGGTTCACATAATTTTTCAATGAAGCTATGGTTTTCACTTAAGGAAAAAGGTTCGCACGGTCCGTGCATATGTAAATTAGGAATTGGCTCCAACTTCTAGACAAAAATATTGTTGAAATTGCATTCGCGTATTTGGAGCATTTTCATTTAATTAAGCCCCCAAAAACTACATTGAAATTGGATTGGCGCATAGTGGATGTTGCTAGTAGGAGGAGATTTGAGCTTAATTTATATCATCCCTTGAGTCTACAAAAATTTAAAATTTGGCCAATCCCGTCAGTTTATCACAATGGCTGAAAATATCATATGCTATGCACATGGGTGAGCTCAATAGTCGATCAAAACGTATATATGTATGCAATCAAAAACGAAAGTTGATCTACTCTTTTCGAGCTCGATAGTCGGCCGAATATATGTATATATATATGGCCACTCAAAAATGGAAAGTCAGATCTACATAGTTTGCACTCAAAGGAAAGGCATTGTTGGCTCGATGGAGAAGTTGTCACATCTCGCACAGCAATTATCATACTTGGCCGGCCAAAGCTTTTAAACAATGATCTCAAAATTTTGGATCAATGGGTAATGTGATCTTGAACTTAAAATTTGTTTGATTCGGCCCCTAAACTTTAGCTCAATACATAATATTATTCCTGAACTTTTAATTTGTTATATGTGATCTGTAGACTCTTAGTAAATGTTCAATTTAGTCATTGGACTGTATGATTATGTTCAATTTTGTCCTTTCATTGATCCAAATTCATAGACAACATTAAATATTTTCATATAGTCTACAGATTGAATCCAACATGTATCAAAAGTTCAAGAATCACATTAAGCAAATTAAAAGTTCAGAAATTGCATTGCATATTAGGTTAAAATTGACGAACCAAATTATATATTGGATCAAAGTTCAAGAATAATTTGCGTCATTTACCATTTAAACAGAGAGGAGGCCAATTTCTCTTTCTAGAGAGTATCCATATCACACCAAACTTTGTCATCGTGCTTTGCCTCCCCATCGCCGTTCGCTGCCGTGTCTTGCTTCCCTACCACTTTCGCTGCCGCCCCCAAAGTCTCACTTCCAAACACTGAAGAGCTCACAAAACGTATAGTAATCCATTAGCTTTTCCTTTCGACGGTTCACCCCAGAAAGTTCGCGACTCAAAGACCTCAAATGGATCACTCCCCATGGATATAAAAAGGAAAAACAAAAGAGAAATGATGAAACCTAAACATAGCCAAGATAGAAAAGAAGAGGCCCAAGCCAAGGTGAGCAAAAGATGCAATCACCGCATACGTCAGCTACGATGATGTTACTTTATATCATATCCAACCATTGACATTGGATCCCCCATGTCGTAAATCGTGGATCTTCAGTTTTTCAAATCTCAAAAACATTATTTTAATCTTCGCTCCCTGCTCTAATGGCGTGACCTCGGTTTATAAAAACCCTAGGAATCTGCCGCCATCCTCCAAATTATCGTCGTCTCCAATCTCACTTCCTCTCTCTCTCTCTCTCTCTGTGCAGTCTTTCTCTCCATCATGGGCAGCGAGTCGAAGCGAAGCCTCCACATCGCGATGTTCCCGTGGCTCGCCCATGGCCACATCACCCCCTTCCTCGAGCTCTCCAAGTTCCTCTCCCTCCGTGGCCACGCCGTCTCCTTCCTCTCCACCCCCAACAACGTCGCTCGCCTCGCCCGCGCCCACCCCGAACTCCCTCCCTCCATTCGCCTCGTCTCCCTCCCCTTGCCGTGCGTCCCCAACCTTCCCAGCTCTGCCGAGTCCACCTCCGACTTGGACATCGACTCGGTTCCTTACCTCAAGAAGGCCTACGACCTGCTCGAGCCGGCCCTGACCCGCTTCCTCTCTGGCAGCCGTGTTGACTGGGTGATCCACGACTTTGCCAGCCACTGGCTCCCGGGGGCTGCAGCTCAGCTTGGGGTTGGCTCCGTGTTCTTCAGCACCTTCAATGCGACCACGCTCACGCTCCTCGGCCCGCCGTCGGAGCTCATCGGCGGCCGGTTTCAGAAGCCAGAGGACCTGACCAGCGTACCGGCATGGATACCGTACGAGACCACAGTTTGCCTCAAGCTCCATGAAGTATTGAGGCACCAGCGGTGCATGGACGACGAGGTCTCCGATTTCTACAGGTTTGGCCACGTGATTGATGGCTGCGATTTCGTGATCGTGAGGAGCTGCCGTGAGTTTGAATTGGAGCCGTTGAGCTTGTTGCTAGAGCTTTACCAGAAGCCAGCTATTCCGATCGGGCTATTGACGCCAGCTATTCGAGAAGAGGTTGGAGATGACGATGAGAAATGGAAAGCCCTAAAAAGTTGGCTAGACACCAAGCGCGAGAAATCGGTGCTTTATGTCGCGCTTGGAACAGAAGTGATTTTGAGTCACGAGCTAACGAACGAGTTGGCCGCCGGGATTGAGAAGTCCGGGTTACCATTTGTTTGGGTGGTTAGGAACCACCTCGTCCCGGCCGGGTTCGAGGAGCGAGTCTCAGGCCGGGGATTCATCTGGGCGGGCTGGGCCCCGCAGACGCGGATCTTGGCCCATGAGGCGATCGGTGGGTTCCTGACGCATTGTGGCTGGAACTCCACGATCGAGGCACTGAGCCGCGGGCTACCACTGGTGTTGTTCTCCGGGGGGAGCTCGGACCAGGGCCTTATGGCCCGGTTCCTGCATGAGAAGCAGGTCGGGTTCGAAGTGCCCAGGGACGAGGTGGACGGGTCGTTCACGGGTGACGTGGTGGCCGAGTCAATCCGACGGGTCATGGTGGAGCATGAGGGCGAGCCAATAAGGGCAACCGCACGGGCCATGAAGGAGGTGTTTGGCAACATGGTGTTGCAAAACAAGTACTTGGAGGAATTCGCAGGGATCTTAGAGAAAGGTTTCACTAAGGACCAAAAGATGGTGAACTAAATCTGCAAGACGGAGTAAGTGATGACTCCACCAAGGATAATGTAGCAATAAGTAAATGATGGATTTGGATTTCTTTATGCAAGTCAAGTTGGTATACTTGCGTTTGACTGTATGTTTATCGAGAAGTTGCCTCTCAAAAACTAAATATTATATGATCACTGATATCACTTATAATAATTAGTCAATGGAAAATGTTTTCATTCTTAACAGTAATTTATATCTCAATATTTTTGTGAAAGATGAAAATAGTATATTGATATGAGTAATCGTTTGAAAGAAAATATTTTTCAAATTATTTATTTTTCGCAAAAGAAACTAAACGTTCATATAAAGCCCTTAACTCAAAGCTTATGAGCCAAAACCACATTAGCTAGCGCTTGCTTTTCCTCTTATTTGCATTTAAAAGACAAAAACCTAGGCGACTATCTCCGAGAATATCCATCCCATGATTTGTGTATAATTTCAGGCACGTCATGATAAAATTATAGTTTTCCAAAGAAAAAATATATTATTGCATGAGATGACGTAATGTGTCTCTCTCGTGCCATGCAGACATTGGCCTTTGATCCTTTTCAACTATACTTTCTATTGCTTAATAAAAAATTTCATAATATTAATTTTTTTCCTAAGCCATTGTGGATGTGGCCGATTCACCTAGTCTTATAATTTAATTAACTGCAATATACCTTTAAAAGATATTGTCACATACTTGGACTCCCTAGCCACGGGGATGTGACCGGCGGGGGTTGTTCTTGTGATATCTTAGGCTCGTCACCGTTCCGTTTCTTTTATCTTTTTATTATGAACATGCGGAAGCGTTTATATAACAAACACCCAACATCAACAACAAGAAGTTAGGAAAACACTTTACAAACACACTACTACTATCCTTACCAAAAAAAACACACTACTACTACTATACAATGTTAGTGCTTTGTACAAGCCCTTTACTACGGGTCCTTTTTCTTTCCACATATGATTACATATTTATCTGCAAAAGTTGGGGTAACCTTAACTTCTCTAGGGAGGTTGCACTTCCAAAATCAATTTTCCCTCGTTGGACCAGCCTCCTAGGTACTGAACGCAATCCCACCAAATGTGGATGTGTTGCTTGGCCTCAGAGTCCATTGAACTCACAAAAGGGTCCGACGAGGTCACAGTCAAACCAAACGTACCACGCCACATAATAGTGGGGAACCAAGTCATCGAGGGCCTCCTCGACCCAAACGGTAGTAGTGCATTTACCATAGGCGGTATTGGCTCCTGCTTCTATAATATCGATGATGGTCACTTCCATTTCAATAGGCAAGCCAAAACAAACAGGAGGGAAATCCATACCTACAAATCAAAAGAAAACAGAGAGAGAGTCATGGACTCAGTAAGTAAACTCAATAAACTTCAGTTAGGAGGATGCCTCGCCGTCGAACAAAGCATGCAACTATCACCGTCTCAAGTGTCAATAGGAAATCAATAGCAAACCACTCCATTAATCTTGACCATATGCATAAGAATGGTTCAGCTTAACTTTGATGCACGAAGTATCCAAAAACATCAAACAAAATATAGAGAAAAGCACACGAAAGTTCATTTATAAACTTAACCGAAATCCATTGGTTCTTCCGAAATCCACCGAGCATTCGAAATTCATTAGGCAACGTCTTCGAAATCCGTCGACAACGGATATTTCCACCGTGTGACTATGTGACAACATCACGCAATCCGACTTCTTATCTTTGTATTCTTAGTTGATGCATCAAGGCTGAAGATGAGTCATGTAAGTAAGTGTCATGACCTACAAAACCATAACTATACAATATGTTAGGTGTGACATCCTGATTTTCCAATTTTGTATTTAATAAAATGAGACGGGTATTTCATCTTCACGTATATAGTTCTTTTCCTTGAGTTGGCCACTCATGTAAAAACTAATCTATCAGGTGAAGCCAGTAAGAGATTCTAATGCATTAGACTCGAGAATTTGACCAAGAAGCGACCTTTCAACCGAGCTAATCTGCAAGGGTCATTACGGTACAATTAAAAATCGATTAGAGACCGGAGATAGGTCGACTCGACAAAGGCATGTGATCGAGTGTGGGTGATTCCACCAGATCGCACTATTTTGTCGGTCGGCAATGGACCGCTTTTCTGTCGATTAGGTACCCTGTGTCCGTATTTGAAATCTTGAGATTACTATGATAACCGAGAGTCGCCAATGTGTCAAAGATATACATTGTGGCTTGATCAACTATAGGTCAAATGCACGAAAATTTCTAAAAGCTACCCGGTAGATTAGGACGCGCTAATATCGCGCCAGAGTGAAATTAACCGTGAATTGAGATCGAATTTAGAAATTGGAAATCCTGGTGTATCACAAATTATTTTAGGGACATTGACTTATCTTTGAATATTTTTCATGCAAACCAAGTTTTTCAGCAAAATAATCAAATTATGGCTAATTTGGTTCAGAAAATTGGTAGGCCCGCCTTTGATTGTATTTTTGAGATCAAGATGGTTCTATGGTCAAGTGCTTATGTGAATTGAAGTGTGGTAACATTGGATTAATTTTATGGACTTTAATCTGGTTCAATTAGAAGAGAATTGAAGAATATGATGTACAAAGTTTAAAAATTCATGTGCCACGGCGGAAAATGAAATTGGACCCATTGGAGAATTGTTGTGGGAGATTTGAAGTTAATGGAATGTGATGTCACCTTATGTCATGGTTGGGGCCAAAGCAATTGGGGTGTTGACAAGTGTCGAATGCCCATTGGTCTCCAAAAAGCACCTCTCACTTCAATCTCCATCTTCTTCCTTGGGACTTGGGGAGAGAAAAGGAAAAGCATAAACCAGCGACCGGTTTTCCCCCCCTCTCTTCGTTCGAACTCGCCCGCTCGCTCGCCGCCAATGGCCGCTCCATCGCCCGTCGCACCCAGCCGCGTGCAGCCGCGAGTCCAACCTCTGCTCCGCCGTTATTCCGCGTTCTCTGGCCGTCTACCTTGCCGTTCGTCAACCATCGAGCCGACTGGAAGCCAGCCGAGCAACCCTTCACCCGCACGTTGCCGAAGTCCTCGCCTTTGCCGCCCATTCACGCGCATCGCCCCGCGCGCTAGCTCACTACTCCACCACTGCCCGTGCGACCCCGAGCCTCCAGCATCGTCGTCCATCGTTGCCAGCAGCTGCTTGCCGTTGCCGAGCCGCCGCAAGTCGCCGTCCTGCTCACTAGAGATCCGTGCAAGCTGCCCGAGCTCCCGTCGGTCCTCCTCCGCCTCAACCGACGCCGGATGCGCTCCTTCTCGGCATGTCGCGACCTCCTTGAAGTGGGTGGGACCACCTAAGGTTTAGGTTAATGGATTGCTAAGCCTAAACTTAGCTCGAGCTCTCCCAAGCCCATACCAATTCGCAACTTAGGGTTTAAGTTCTTAATATGCAAATGATTTTTATCATGGAGTCGCCACTAATCTATTCTTGGTGGGTCGATTAGAAACCCAAGTAAAGCAGTGGGAGAATTACTTCACTCCTACGAACCAGAGGTTAAATGAGTTCGGGGACTTGGTGTTGACACCTAAATTTTTACCCAAAAATATTTCATCTAGGTGTTTAGTATATTTTTTAAATGGAAGATGTTTTCCCTAGAAAAAAAAAAAGTTGGGGCCAATGATCTAAATGTGACTAGCCAAGCCCAGGAGGTCAAATTGGAATTAAAATGGCAAACTCAGGGGCCAAAATGCAATTTCCAAAAGTTGAGGGACCAATTCGCAAATTTTGCAAAATTTCACCCGAGCCCTTAAATCATCATCTTAGCCCCAAATTAAGTTGAAATTGAGCTTGGGCCAGGTCGAATCAATCAAATCGGGCCAAAAAGGATCAAATTGCATTGAAATGGACATTCTCGGGCAAGAAAGTGGCCAACTTTGAGGGACTCTTTTGCAAAATTGGGTGGAGACAATTGCGAAAAATGGTCAAGATCTTAAACTACTATACATGAAATTGCCAATTGATTAAAAACCGCAACCAAGTTGACGGATTAAAGCACCCAAACCAGCTGCCAAATCTCAGTCCATGATTTAGCCTCATTTCGGAGCTACTAAGTAAGCTTATTTGTGGCCCCACCATATCCTACTCAGCATCTCAATCAGCCTGATCTTTGCACGTGATAGAAGAACATATATAGCAGTGCAAGTGGACGGAAATTGGCCAGGGATAAGCTGCTGAAAGCACGGAAAATCGCAGCAAAGTCCGCACACTCAACAGCTGCAGAAGTTAAAAAATTGGCTAAGTCAGAAGAGTAGGTGAACCAGCTCAGTTTGCAGGCTTGGTAGGTGGACAAAAGACCGACCAAAAATCCCTTAATTCGGGGGATAAGATGACGGAAGGAAGTTCTTTCGAGGGAGGAGAGAAAAGAGACGAGGGAGAGAGGGAGAGATCTCGGAATCGTTCCCCAAAGAAGCCCTCAGAAGCAACTCCAGAAAAAAAAAAACGCAGAAATTCCAGACCGACCTAGAGAGAGAAAAGTGAGATTTTCACACACCTGTAGCCAAAATTAGCCAAAACCTTCAACTAGAGAGTTAAACTTCACTCAAAGATCTTTCCATCCATAGGTCGCACGTCCAAAATGGAGTTCGGGAAGGTCTCATAAAGCCCCCCGAAAACCACCCTCCTGGCGGGCCAAGAAAGTCCGAAAATTTTGTAAGTGTTGAGCCCTGTTGGTCACGGATGAGAGAAAGCGAGTGTTTTTGAGAAAACTGAGAGACAAATGAGGAAAATATTGACTTTTACCCCAAACTAAAATACATATAGTTTGGTTTGGTGTTAAGTTTTCCAACAAAAGAGGTCTTGAAGTTTAATTTTAGAGGTTAACGAAAACCTTCGTTGTCAGTTCCTTTTTTTGAGATCTCATTCCCAGTTGAAGAAGCCAACTCCCACGGGCCCCCGAGGATAATTTATTGGTTTCTTGGGCCAAGAACCACTTTAAAGGGAAACTAGGAAGCAAGGTAAGCATCCTAGATGTATTTTTTTTCGATTTTGAGTGTGTTTTGATCATGAAAATCAAGAGGAAAACCAGCCCGGAAAACTGATTTCTGAGGCTGAAATTTTTCTAAGTGTTTGAAATCTCTTCAGGAGTTTTGCATGTATGCTTCTTGAAGAGGTCGTTTTGATGTGCTCGGTTGGTCATTCTCTATGATGTTTGTTGCATTTGAAATCTCATGTTACCTACTTTCACTCGGATTAAGTAGTGTTTCCCTTAGATCTCGTATGTAATGAGTGTCGGGGCTTGAATATGGGCATTCAACCTGTTTGCTTGATTTGGGTTCAAACCCAGATTTGCAAAATCAGATCAAACCCGCATATTTGATGGCGATTCCAGCTTGGTCTTCGTGTGTTTTAAGCTGTGATTTCTATCTAATCTTACTCCTTGAATGTGGTAGTATAATCTTGATACTATAGATCCGCATGAGATTGCTTATGGGTTGAGATTGAAGGCCGCAAACATGGTCCGGAGAAGCTGTTTTGGGATGATTTAATGCACGCCAAGTGTTCGACGAAATGCGCAAACCAAGTTTCGATCTTGAAGCGGTCGATTTAAGCTTGGTTCTTGTTATATTCATGTACTGGGCAGTCCCATATTAGTGTAAATTGGCATATATCGGTTTAGGGAATTAATTTTAAATAAAAATTTAAAAAAATAAAAAATATGAAAATTTCAAAAAAAAAATATAAAAATGATGGATGATATCAAATTATGATAGAAATGACATCTAAGAAATTTTTCTAATTTTAAAATGTCATTTTCTTAATTTAATGATATTTTGGTATTTTATAACCATTTTTGTAAATAATCTATTTGTGTAGATTAAAATTATTTATAGTGATTTCATGCATCTAGAGTAATTTCATGCATATTTAAATTCCCATTTTGCTCACGGGGTCCCGTCCCGGGGCGTGATAACAAGGCCATGTAATATTATTTGCCCAACTTGTATCGGGTTTTTCTTTTCCGCATTACTTTCAAGTCATTTCAATTTCTTTAATATTTACTTGCGCGCCGCTTTTCATTAATTTGAGTGTAAATTTCTCTTCTAAATTATGTTAGGATTAGTCTAGAGATTAAAAAAAAAACCTACAAAAACATTTGCATGGACACTTAGTGGTTTCATAAAGATTATAATTGGTAATCAAGATTGTGTGGCCATTTAGATAAACAACCTTCCAAGTTAGTGGTACCGCAAGGGCGCTGATAGAAACATTGGCGTAAACAAGTCCCCGTTCCTAGAAATCTCTGGTTGCGTAGGAATCGAGACAACACTCCCGTGTCTTGATTGGTTTCTAGCCGACCCCAATAGGCTAGTGGCGACTCCTAGAATTACATAGGTTGTTAAGAACTAAAAAACGAATCCAACGTTGCGCGAGGTATGGGCTTGGGAGAGCCCGCGCCTAATCTAGGGCCATTGGTCCGCCTCTTTAGACAAATACCCCTAAACCTTCTTCCTTTTCCCCCAGACGGAAAAAAGGAGAGGTCGTGACACTTGGTTACGCTAGATTTCTCTAACGCCCTTTCGGTACCTTTTCTCTTTTACTTAAAAAAAAAATAAAATTTGCAGCCAGCTTGAATTGATTTTAGCCTAAACCACTAAAGTGATCACATGAGTGCACAAACACTAAAGATAACATTCAAGAAAAAAAAACATTGCGGAATTAAACACAATAAGGCAAGCAATTTATTTTTTGTGGGGTTTTCTTTTGTTTTAAAATGAAAACTTACCTAGATAACATGCATATGATCTTTTTTTTTTTTTTTTCTTTTGGTATTTTTTTTATTGAAATTTGAAATAATTACTGAAAATTGACTACGAAACCCGACAAGTTATCCTACTCAAGCTAGGAAATAATTTAGATTAAATCCCATTTTTATTTGGAAACTCATCTTAATTAGGTAGCCGTAACATGCAATCGATATAAAAAAATCTAACTAGATGAATTATGAACATGTGACCTTATCCTATTTAAGAAAATTATTATTATTATTATTTTTAAATGAGATTATTAAAATATGCAAACATTGTCTAAAACCCTATTTATAAAAAAAGTTATTTAGATCCTATCCTAATATATTCCAAAATTATCTAAACATGCAATCCTAATTTATAAAACCATTACACAACCATTCTTTTTTAGTATTTTCCAAAACAAACAATTACCATATAAGCATTGTACCCAACTCACTCGGGATATTTATCAAATGAAGGATTAAAATAATCGAAAAAATAATCCGTCGTCTCACGGATTAAATTAGTGATTATTTTAACCCTAAACATCATAACAATCAAGAAAAATCAAAATAATTAGAAAATTGATCAGAAGTCTCTCGGATCAACTTAATAATTATAATGATTTTAAAGCCAAAATACTATCAAAATCAACATAATTAAAAAAATGGTCCGAAATCTTACGGACCAAATTAGTAATTATGGTGATTTTTACCAATAATATCCTATTAGGTAATGCCTAAAGCCTCGATTAACATCAAACATTCCAATTTATGCAATAATATCAAAAAGAAATTTGGTTAAAGAAAACTACCTTATTTGGATCGGCGCCAAAGATTCACGAACGGCGGTTCGCGTCGGGGTCGGGCGTGGCGGTTGGAACACAACAAGAAATGCGCGTCTGGCCAAGCTTGTCGCGGGCTTTGTGGGGTGATGCTTCGCATAGCTCGTCGTCACCGGGCACCCGCGGGGAAGAAGCAAACGGGACACGGAACGAAGCGGGATGGCGCGGCTTTGGGTTGCTCAATCACGGTGGTACAGCAAGCAACGGAGACTGGTTCGGACTCTTTGTCGGTGATGGTGTAAAAAGACCAGGAAGCGCGACATGCTCGATGAGGCAAAGAACTCAGCAACGTTCTCAAGCTTCGGAGGTTGAAGCAACGGAGTAGCAATGGCGCGAGCGCGAGCGACAAAAGAACGACGGCGCTCAGGCGGGCTACTGCGGCGGTTGCTGCAGTGGTGGCGATGAGCAGAGGTGGCTGCTGGTTGCAGGTGAGGTGCAGGCGTCGGGCGACCCAAAGGCGCGGGCGTCGAACGGAGTTGCAGGTCGATGTTGGTGCGGGTTGCAGGTGTCGATGGGCGGAGATGCGCTGTGGCCGGCGAGCTAAGGTGGGCGCTCGTGGCGTCAGTCTGCTGGCGTCAACGGACGGGAAGAGGAGCAGCAACGGTTGGCTACAGAGATGGGTGGAGATGCGCTGCGAACGGCGGGCGGAGGTGGTGCGGTTTGCTGGTGTCGAGCGCGGTTTGCTGCAGGGGACGGATGAAGGTGCTGCGGTGGTGCGGCGACGAGCAGGCTGAGGGCTGCAACAGCGAAGGTGTTCGGAGCTCCGGCGACCGCGAGACAGTAGCTGCGGTGGGGGAGTTACAGTCGTCGCTCGAAGCTTCGAGCTGCAGGAGGCGGGCGAGCGGAAGCACGAGACTACAGCGGCAACGGCGTTCGGAACTCGCCAGGAGGAGGAAGGCAGCAGAGAGTTGCTGCAGTGTCGACGTCTTCAGATCGCCGGAAGGAGGGAGTCGGCGGCGGGTTGCTGCGTACGGGCGTCAAACGGACGCTCGAAGTCCCCTAGGAAGAAGACAGCCCATCCTTTTTTATTTTTTTCACGTTCTTTCTCTCTCTGTTGCCTTTTCAGTGTACTCTTCTTTTTCTGTTTTTGTTCAGAAACCCTCTCTGACTTCACCTTTTTTTATTCTCTCTCTGACAAACTCTCTATCCCTCTTCCTTTTTTATCGAAAGAGAAGCCCCCTCACAATGAAGTTTTTTCTTTTTTTTTTCTCTGACAAACCTCTCCCTCTCTCTCTCTCTCCCTCTTCTCTTTTTGACCGAAAGAGAAGCTCCCCAAAATGACTCTTTCGTTCAGCCCCCTCTCGAATGAATTTTTTTCTTCTCCTCCCGTGGCCTCCCCCCCCCTTTGCGTATTTATAGGGCTCTTGAAGTCCAACCGACTTTAGTGTGAATAGGAGGCGGCCGTAATTTTTCCTTGCTGTTCACATCCGGTTCTTTTTTCAAATAAGGAGGCCACCGCCTGACACTCATTAATTTAGCCACAACTGTTGACTTTTCTTTGCTTGTTACTTGCTTCTTTCTTGAACACACTTCTCCTTGCTTCACCAAAATTAACGACCCACACTTGAGAGAGTATATTATAATATATTATGGGCTTCCCTTTGCTTCTTTGAGGCTCTTCACGTCCGCCGAATCTTGTGCATGCATGTGCATGCATTAATGAGGGAGAGACAATGGACGTGCAGGAACTTCTTTCTTCTTTCTTCTTCGTGCTTGAAGCCTCTTATACGGCTACTTGTCCCTCCCTTCTATAGGATTGCCGTAACTTTTGACTTTTCTTGTTTATTATTTGCTTCCTCCTTCAGCAAATTTCTCGTTGCTTCTCCTGACAAACCACACTTGAGAGAGAGCATATTATATAATATATCATGGGCTCATTTTCCTCTAGAATCCACACGTCCGCCGAATTTGTTCATGCATGCGCATGCATTAATGAGGGAGAGACAACGGACGTGCAAGAACTTCCTTCCTCTTTTTTTTTTTTTTTTGACTTTCACTCTTTTACATGTTGAGACCAAAGTGGAGAGAGACATCCCTTCGATCGCAAGCCCCTACTTCTTGTTGCCTTTTAGTACCGATGCAAATGCAACTACATGAAATGCAATTTTACTATATATATTATGCAACTAATTAACTAAATGTTTAGGCAAAAATTTAGGTGTCAACACGGCCCCAACTAAGAGTTGATTTTATGGGTATCTCAGCCCGATTTTGGCCCGTTTTGGCCAGCTTCCCGACCCCGGAAGCTTAGCCCGCTTTGAGGAAAGTCAATCCCCATGACGTCCCTATCGTTTTGGTCCGCTTGGTTTGTTAATCGGGTGAGTTTAGCTCACTAAATCTTGATTAAAGAGTTAATGATGCTTAGAGTGTGTTTAGTTTATGTTAAGTGTTATTAGGTGGTTAGTTTAATTTATTTAAGAGTAAATTAGATTAATGTGGTGATTAGTTTAAAGTGGGTTTAATTAAGGCTAAGTGATTTTATATAAGAATAAGCCTTGATTTGACATAAATGATTGAGTTTTGATATAAATAAATATTTTGAAATTATTTAATAATTTAATAATATATTATTATTCGAAATTATTAAAATATTATTATTTGATTAATTTCGGAATAAAAAAATCAATTATTTAATAAATTCTTAAAATTATTTCAATATCTTATTTTCTCAGAATTTCGCACCGATTGCTGCTGTGTATTCAGATTTTGAATTTGATGAATGGATATTGCAAATTGAATGTTGATTGTGAAAAATATGGATTTTATTCATAAAATCCAAAGTATCGGGTTTTGATACCAAAATTTGATTTTAAGGATTATATTAAATTGTGGGGTTTGAAAAAGTGAGATATTGGTTTTCTGGTCCGAAATTAACGTGCCCCCACACACGTGAATAGTTTCTGAATATTTTTATTATGAAGAAAAGAGGCCGGGATCACTATTTTAAATTGGAGCATTGAGTGAAATGCAAAGTGTCCTGGGCTGAGTATGGATTGGTCGTGTGATAATGAAGTGGAAATTGTCCTGGGCTGTTGAGCTGGACTTGCCCCTATATGGGATGCCCTTTCAATGAATGCGGGTCGCAGTAGATTCTGGGCCCATGCTCCTTCGGGAATGCCGTCGACGTAATGACGAAGCCACGCTCCATGGGGGAGGCGATGCCTAGCATTAATGTCAGTAATTAGCCGAACTGCGAGTAGGTTATGCCCTTGTGTGGTAGTGAATAACAATTGGAATGCATGTTGAGTGTTGTTGATGTGTTGGATTATGGGACGAAATTGTGTGGCATGGAATGGGACGTGTCATAACGATTTAGTCTTATAATCAAGACCCCGGTGGTTGTCGGTTATATGAAAGTGAATGCGTTCCGGTTGTTTAAGTTCGTATTACTGTATGTGGTTAGGTGATATGAACATGTGATTGAGTGATATGAATTGTGCTAACCTGCAGGAAGGAACTGAGGCGAGGTAAGTCCTTCTATGTGGTGTGACTAGGCCATCCTTGGGCGTATTTTCTTTCTAATAGGGGTTTAGGGGGTTGAACTTGCTGAGACAATGTCTCACCCCATTGTGAGCCAACATTTTCAGGTCCCTTGTGGACGGAGCGGCCATATCACTTTGGTTGGCCTTGAGGAGTTGCAGAGGTGAAGTTAGGAGGATTGGAGAACGTGTCCGACTTGTAGGTCGCAGGATAGTTCTTTTTAAGAACCGATCTTTTGTAAACTTTTGGCTATAGGCCTTCGTTTGTAACTTCGTGGATTTATGAAAGTGTATTGTTGTGAAATTGCTTCCTGCTTTTCTATCTTATATTTTATTGTCAGGGATTTTATAATATGCTTCCGCATGTGCATTAAAGAAATGAATGAGTCGGCGACTTATCCTAGGAACGTCGCATTTGAATGACCATGGTGGGATGTTAGCGCGCTCGGGGTTCAGGGCGTGACATTAGGCACAACCCAAAGTTTGTGACTTGACCTATTACACCTAAGCACCAACCTAAAACCAAGCAACGTTCGGATCGACACACCTCAATATTGATTCAAGGCCAAGCGAGGTCCAATCCGTCATGCCTCACATCCGTTCAAGACCAAGTGAGACCCCTTACATGGCGTGGAGCGTGTTTTGACTCATGGACAATAGCACGTAAGCAAACCATATATGAACAATCGTCAACATACTCATACAAGCGCAAGTGAGAACACATCCAAGTTCGAGCGACGTAGCATAATGCCCTAACCAAATTAGGGAATTCACTTACTACTAGATCGAGCGGTGGCTAAATGACAAGGGGCAAGCAGCAACAAAAGAGGAAGTGGCCGAGAGAGAGGGAGGGGCGTGCAAGGAAGAGGAGAAGTGGGAGAAATGAGCCAAGGTTGGAAATGAGGATTGATGCTTTTATTTATAGGCCAAACCCTCCATGATGGCCTTTCCAAATGGTCCGATAGCTTGTTCTTGGGTGGCAAGGCTAATTTAGGAGAGGTGGCGCCTTATCTTGGTCTATAAAGCACGGACATGTTGCCGGAGCTTCTGCGTCATGTCCAACGTGTCGACGTGTCCGACACACTTCGACATGCTCGGACACACGGTCAACCCGTGTCGAATTTTCCGATACATGGTGAACCCATCTTGACACGTTCCAACACGCATGTTCGAGAGAGAGAATCATTGAAGAAGATGATGGAGGTTGGAGGTGAGGGCGAGGAAGCGGAGGCAAGGCCGTGAGTGACAACGAGGGAGGGTTAGAGGAAGACTAGAGACCAAGGCAATCGGGTCGTGACTGCGATGCCGCGATGGAGGGCTGGCGATGAGGCTAAGGCTACGAAAGAGGAAGTGTTGGACACAAGGTGGCAAGCAATTGTGATGGCTGATGAGGCAATTGAGATCGAGAGGAGATCGAGAGGAAGAGGGTTTGTGCGAGGAGGTGGAGGAGGAAGAGGGTAGCAGCTAGGGTTTTTTAGGGAGGAAACTCAAAAAAAAAAATTTAAAAATGAGATTTTGATGGGACTTTGGCATGATTTTTTTTTCTGCGAGGTGGGTGGACGAGAAGGCGACGTGAATTTCTAACAAAGGAAGTGAAGCCTAACAGGTGGTTGGGGGGTGGGCGAAGGGACAAAGGGAGGAGGGTAGAAATGAGGGAAATAAATGAGGGAGTGAAATAAATTTGGGGTGTGAGGGCTAGGGTGGACCCTAGGGGTTTCATTTTTTATCAAAAAAATATATAAATGAGGTTATAAAGTGATTTTGGAAAATAAAAATACTAAATGTTGAATAATAATAAATTTTGACCATTGTAGAATATCATAAATTTATTTAAATAAGTTAATTATAATTTCTTATTAGTCATTAGTTTCATCAATAACTTTTGTTAGAGTTAAAAACATGTCCCCAAATATGGATATGCATTAACTATGAATATATCTTTTGAATTTCCTATTAATAGATTTATTAATATTATTAGTATGAATTCATTATAGGCTCTTTTGTTATTATTTATTTAATTGTGAATTTGAATCACATTAATTAAAAATAAAAATATTCATTTAATATACAACGTATTAGAATTCTCTAATTTTTAGAAGTGACGTGTCGTATCGTGTCGTATCGCGTGTCAGTGCTACCTAGATCTTGATTAAGTGGTGCCGAGGATTCTAGAAAAATGATTGGAGTCTTATTTGGGCCTGATAAACATTTTTTCATGAAAAGAACGGAACCAAAAGAGAATTAGAAAAATCTAATGTAATCAAGTCTTCGAACTCAAAATATTTTGTTTGTAGTTGTAAAATAATTCTCTCATGATCTTACTTAGGTATCTAATTGACCTACCATAAACTGATTGGTAGCGACTTCTAATTGAAAAATCATTTACATGTTAAAAATTTGAACCTAAGCTGCGAGTTGGTATGAGTTTGGAAGAGCCCAAACTAAATTTAGGCTTAATAATCTATTAGTTAAACCCTAGGTGTTTCACCCGAGATTAGATCGCAATAGCTTAGTGATTTCGCTGGGGACCGAACCTAGAGTCTCTGGTTCTCAGAAGGCAACCTCTACGAGTCACCAAGCTGAGCAAGGGCAAGGGAGACAAGACTCACTACCTCTCAATATTCGCGACTTACAGAAAGAAAGAGGCCTATGTCAATAACATGATTGAGTTCAAGAGGGGCCAATCCTCATTGTCTCTCTTTCTTATAGCTCAAAACCCATTTCTTCTCTTCTTCCACAGAGTATTCTGTCCAAATTGTTTGGATATAAATGTATGTCTAAAGAAAATAGAGCAAGAGGACGCTCTTAATTCTACTCTTGCTCAAAATTCAAAACCGCACATTTACATTTATTAGTCTCAATATAGCCCTCACAGCCTTTAAAAGAATAATCGGTCGTCTTTGTATGGCTAGATTTAGCTGATGCGAGTAAGTCAAGATTCTCAGTTAAAGAAAAGGTTCGAGGGGCTCGTGCATGTTCTTTTTCCTAAAGGGATTAGAAATGTAGTCCTTTTGCCAATTTGGCACTGTGTTTAACCGTAAACATGAAACAGAGGTGACATATACATGATTACCCACATTCATCTCAATGAATGAAACTTCACCATATCTAGTGCTATTACATCATAAACACAATTATTCAATCATTTTGTCAAATCAACAAGCTAAAAAGCCTTTTCATGTGTGCGTCCATAATCACCGAATGTGTGTAAAAAGTAAGAACTCTTACTGAAAAGTAGTCGACGTGCTCAAAGAGGTCTAAAAGATCGCTCTCAATGGATATGAGAGAGAACAGAAGAAAACCGATGAAACCCTAAGAAGCATACCCAGGAAAGGAAAGAAGAAGCCGAAACCGATGAAAACAAAGATGCAATCACGCATGAGTCAGCCATGATCTTACTATATTATTTCCACCATTAACATCGGATTTCCCACATCATAAATCGTAGGTCTTCAATTCAAACCTCAAAAACATTATTTTAACCTTGATTACTACTGTATTGGTGTGCCCCGGAGTTCGATCCGGTCCATAAAGCCCCAGAAATCTCCCACTATCTTCAACCCCGCAACAATTCAAAACCATCATCGTCTACAATCTCACACTTTCACCTGCAACCCCTCTCTCTCTCTCTCTCCCCATCATGGGCAATGAGTCGAAGTGAAGCCTCCACATCGCGATGTTCCCCTGGCTCGCCCATGGCCACATCACCCCTTTCCTCAAGCTCTCCAAGTTCCTCTCCCTCCGCGGCCACGCCGTCTCCTTTATCTACACCCCCAACAACATCGCTTGCCTCGGCCGCCACCGAGCCCACACCCCCGGGCCAAAACTCCCCCTCCATCCGCCTCGTCTCCCTCCCCTTGCCCCGCGTCCACAACCTCCCTAGCTCGGCTGAGTCCACCTCCGAATTGGACGTCGACTCGGTCCCCTACCTCAAGAAGGCCTACGACCTGCTCGAGCCGGCCTTGACCTGCTTGGGTGGTTAGGAACCGCCACATCCCGGCTGGGTTCGAGGAGCGAGTCTCAGGCCAGGGATTCGTCTGGGCGGGCTGGGCCCCACAGACGCGGATCTTGGCCCATGAGGCGATCGGCGAGTTCCTGACCCACTGCGGATGGAACTCAACGATCGAGGCCCTAAGCCTTGGCCTGCCCCTGGTGCTGTTCTCTTGGGGGAGCGCGGACCATGGCGTGATGGCCCGGTTCCTACACGAGAAACGGGTTGGGTTTGAAGTGCCCAGGGATGAGGCGGACGGGTCGTTCACAGGCCACATGGTGGCCGAGTCAATCCAACCGGTCATGGTGGAGTGCGAGGGGGAGCCAATGAGGGCAAATGCATGGGCCATGAAGGAGGTATTTGGCAACATGGAGTTGCAGAACAAGTACTCGGAGGAATTCGCAGGGATCTTTGAGAAAAGCTCCACCAGGGACCAAACGATGGCGAGTTAAATCTGCAAGACTAAGTAATGTAATTGATTGTTATCGGACATTGAATAGGACTTATTTAACATTCGAAATATTCGAATAGGAACAAAACATGTCCTAAAAATAATCACTTGTATTGTTTATAATAATTAGTTAATGAAAAATATTTTCATTCTTAACAACAATTTATGTCTTAGCATTTTCGTGAAAGATGAAAATATTTATAGTGATATAAGTAATCATTTGTAAGAAAATATTTTTCGAATCATTTGTTTTTCACAAAACAAATGGAACGTTAATATTAAGCCCTTGACTCAAAGCTTATGAGCCAAAAGCACATTAAGTGCTTGTTTATCCTCTTATTTGTATTTAAAAGACAAAAACCTAAGAGAACGCATCCGAGAATAACTATTCCATTATTCGTCTATAATTCAAGGTAGGTCATGATAAAACTATAGTTTTTCAAAAAAATTATTATTATTGTTGCATGAGATGACGTATTGTGTGTCTCGTGCCAATTAGGCATTGGCTTTGATCCTTTTCAGATGCACTTTCTATTGCTTAATTAAGATTTCGTAATATTGAATTCTACCAAAAACCCAATAAAAAGAACCCACCAACGAACAGCATCAGCCATTGTGGATGTGGCGATTCACCTAGTCTTGGTAATTTAGTTTGCAAAACAAAAGCTACCATTAAAAGATACAGTTGAAGTCCCCAACTTGCGGGCGACCCAATTTAAAATATTCCATATGATAACCATTAGAAAACTTATCCTAAAAAATAAAAGAAATAATTTATTCAAAGACCATTATAACTTTATGGGACAGTCTTGTTCAGTTAGCAATGAGACACTCCATTCAGTGCACCACACATATTCACCGGGTTGCATCCATTAGAAATTTTTTATATTCTATTTTTTCTATCTCTGTCACTTCTCCAATGCTCACATTATCTCTGCTCTCCCTCCCTCCCTCCCTCCCGCTTCATGACCAAAAGCTCCCTCTTTTCATTTTTATTCCAAAATTTCATCTCTCTCAGAATAACAACTTCACTTCCTTTTCTCATTTTCTCAGGAATTTCAAGGAACGAAAGTGTCTCTATTTGAAGGTGTCTCTCTTCATGACTAAACAAGATGCCGCCTTTTGCCATCGCCTCTAGGAGCCCCATCAGTAGCTCCGATTCGTTGTCTCCATCGGACAAGCGAAGATTTTTTGGGGTTAGGGTTTTCCTCCTCTTTCACGCTTATATTTGTGGGGCTAATTCTCTGAAAAAAAATAACTCAACCTTAGATTTAGTCTCAAATTTGCTCAAAACTTTTTCTTGTCTTAAAAAAACCTCAAACTTTAGCTTTAGTACCAAATCAGCCTTGAAATTTTCTTTTGTCTTAGAAAAAGCCTCAAACTTTAGGTCCAATTCCAAATTTAATCCAATTTTTTTATCGCAAAAAAAATTATCAATTTTTACTCTAGTCCTAAATTTGCCTCTACCAGCCATCTATCCGAAAGTCATAGTTAGTCATCCCTAATTTTTATATCCTCGAATGGTTTTATTTTGAAGATAATTTTCCAAATCATCTTGTCAATGTATATTTATTGTCGATGTGGAAATGTCACGTTAAGTTAACATTGGACCACGGAGTAGATTTGATAATAGGTTAAAAGTTGGTGAATTTTTTTAGACAAAACAATATTCGGGGCAAATTTGGAATTGGACCTAAAGTTTAGGTTATTTCTGAGACAAAAGAAAAATTTGGGGTAGATTTGGGATTGGACCTAATGTTTGGATTTTTTCAGGCAAAAAAAAGTTGGGGATAAATTTGGGACTAAATTTAAAGTTTGGGGTTTTTTAGGGAATTGGCCCTATACTTGTGTGTGCGCACTTGTAGAGATCAATGTTTACCTCCATATGCAGAATCGAAAAGAGGTTAAGTAGTGCCTCTCTGCTCAAAATTTGATATTTTGTTGGATCAAAGATCAAGTTATGATTTTTGAGGGTTTTCTAATTTGGGTTTTCTTGAGCTTTAATACAATGTTTGGACTAAAAGCTCAATAAAATTTGACATTTTGTTTGATCAGAGGTCAAGTTATGAACCTCGCTCGATTGATTACAAAAAACACTAGTTAACACAATTGTTAGATGTGAGCAATTTATATTAACCCTCTAGGCAATTGTTAGAGAAAGAACTTCTCTAAGGCTTCATTCGTTTCGCAAAAAACAACTTCTTACAAAATGTTTTCTGAATTTTGCGACATTCATTTCACGGAAAATGAACTGGTTAAGCAAAACATTTTCCATCCTCTTTCTTTCATTTCCAAGAACATTTTTTCACCAAAATCTTTTCTTTTTCTTTTTATTTTTCTTTTTTAGAAAAATATTTTTTAAATTTTTAGTTTTAAATTTTTTTCTTTTTTTTCCTTCTTCTTTAGCTGGTTGCCAGCCACAATAGACGGATCTTGAGCCTCACCCGAGGTCGCCCAACTCGCCGAATCTAGCGAAGTTGGAGCTCACCGGCCTCGAGTGAGCTAGAGCCTTAGGTCAAGATCAAGCTCACATGTGGTCGGTCGCCAACCATTGGGTGTGGCCGCCGACGATCAAGAAAGAAGAAAAAACTAAAAATAATAAAATTTTAAAAAATAAAATAATAATAAAATTATTGGGAGGGAGGAAAATATCTTTCTTTTTTAAATGACAGAAAATATTTTTCATTTCATTTTCAAATTTCAGTCAAATATCAGAAAATATTGTTATTTTTTTTGGAAAGTTGCTTCCTTTAAATATTTTTTAAAAACGTTACATTTTTTCGTAAAACGAACGAAGCTTAAATCGAGCAAGAATTTCATATTATGCATATAAATGAACTCTGCTTGTATGGTAATAAAAGATATAATTTCTCCTTTTTTATTTGCTAAAGTACGCAAATCAAAATGGTAACACTGGGCAAGTATTCCACTACTTTGTAACATGCATGGTTGCTTCAATACTATCGAACCGTAGTTCAAAACCATGTTAATATTACTCTCACTTGGGACGGCTATCCGTGTCGTGTCTTTTTGTCCGTGTCTGTTATTCCTGTCATCACCGAAATATTTTAACGTAATTAGAGTGAAAAAAATGTTTATTCATATTAATTTCAAATTGCATCCATCACATCGAGTCATGTTCGGACTTCTCTCAATTAATTTATATAGTATTCTTGTGTCGCATCGAGAATTGTCGCTCCTACATCTCACTCTCACTTTCACATATCAATGTGACGATTTTCACCACTTCCTGCGGCAATAACCAATACCAACCGAAAGGATGACAAGACTGGACTTCCTATACTAATTACAGCGCGCATAATAACCATTATATATTTTTGGATTTTTTTATTTTTAAACAAATTTAGAATAGAAATCCATTTGATAATGCAATTTTCATTTTTCTATTTCTGCAACAAAGTTTTTACTCCAAAAATAGGTTTGCAACAAAAATTAGAAGTAAAATTTTTTCTTTTTAGTTTCTAAAATAAAAATGAAAAATAAAAACTCTTTTCATAACTTGCCCTTATTATCGATGATCGACCACCCTTCACCCACCGGTTGTTTGCCACCCACCCGCCGTTCACCGCATGCCCGCCGTCTGCCGCACGTTTGCCGCCTGCTTGTCCACCGCCACAAAATGCCAACCACCCGTTGCTAGCTGCTTGTTGGTTGCTTCCAATCGCCACCATTCAAGAGAGATAAATTTTGTGTCATTATTAAACGAATTTCTATTTTGAGAATAAAAATTTGTATCATTATCAAATACATATTTTTGTTCGAAAATTCGTCCGAGGGATAGAAATTAAAAAATAAATCAATTTATGGCCATAAATTAATTTATGAAACAGAATAGTTATCATTCGCATTCTTAATTGCTCGCTCCCCAATGAAATTCCAAACCATCTAATTTTTATTAGTCCATTACACCGTGTTTTAGTGATAAGTTGTAAGGCCAACTCCATTAGTTTTTTCTCGTTCAGGTGACTTGCTGATCTCACCACCCCATATTCGTCATTTGAAACGCATTTATGACTAAACATTTTCAAGAAAATAAAAATATTTTTCATTCATTCATTTTTGTAAGTAATAGGATTCATAGCTGGAAAAGTCTTCTCAAAAGCCTAACTATTATATTCATTCATGCTCCTTTTACCAACTAGTCATAATCTCCGAAGGCAATTTATCCCTAAACCGAGAGGATTCATACCCCGAGAAACCACGTGCACACTCTTACACAATTTTTTGCAATGCAGAGGTGTAGTCCGGCCGACGACAGCATCCAAGAACGGATAAAGCAAGCTAAGGAAGTGAGTACCAGAGCGAAAAATCAAATTGCTGCAATCGACAAGGTTAATGACTATGCGACGAACTCGGGCAATGCTTCTCGCTTCGTGAACTATACAGAGAAAATCCTTCTCGGGGGCGGCGAATGACCAACGCACCAATAACACAACAAGGGAAATTAGAACTCATCGCATAAAACTCGGCCGTAACATGAACATACATGTGCATGGTACTGAAAATACCGCAGAACTAAGAGCGTCTGCAAGTGCAAAGATGAAGATGCGAAGTAGCAAGAGGATGAGCTCTCAAAATGCTCGCGTGAGCATGATTTCATATCCCACGAATCGAGTTGCGTAAGCTCAAGTACAACACTTGCATCCAGATCTCTTGTGTAAGGAATGTGTCACAAATCGATTGATCTCGCGTTCCCTAACCCATGCGGTCTTAAGATTTCTCCCAAATCAGCCTTAAGCACACACTTGACTCATAAAAATCGTATAGAGAGTGAAGCTTATTTGCTTGTAAATGAGGTGATACAACTTAGGGGAGGAGCTCCTATTTATACAAGTGCGAGGCCAACCTTAACCATTGAGCTTCCCTTTTATCTAACAAGCTTGAATCATCGTAATCATTATATAACTATACAAAAACACTCGAGAGGCCCTAGGGCCTTGGGAAGCTTAAGGGTCGTTTACTTTGGGAAGCTTGAGGGTCACCCATCCAAGGATGGGCTCAAGCTTTGGGACACGGATGGGCCACGGCCCGGTGTTTGGGAAACTTTTGGAATGCGTCCGTCTATCGGGCCTTGTCAACGAGGCTGTGTCAAATGCCTGCAAGTAGAAAGGGCCAAACAGATGCTCCATGAAACTAAAGGCCCCCACTTCACGCGACGCACAATGATAGTCGTCCTCCGATGAAGGTGACGCAGCCATCTCTCCGGTGGCCACTGCCGTCATCGCAGATCAACATCGTCTCACATCAAAACTTGCAGTTTTTTTTTTCCTCTTCTATTTATAGTACTATTATGCAAATAAATTTATTTATTTCTTTTGCTGAGGTTTTTAGGTTCATGTCTTTCTCCCTAGAAATTGGCTAGATGTTTTTTGTTTTTAGAGGCAATAAGGTGATGATGGTATCGATTGAGCGGTGATTGTGGCGGTTTAGTCGATGCACTTAAAATATGAGTTAAACGGGGGAGATTTTTATTGGTTCGGATCGTGTCGGTTATATGCCGTTTAGACTATATTGCATAAATTTGACAAACATGGTTAATTAATTTTGGTCCAAACTTTTATGTGACCTGCTCTTTTCATTTGCTACCTTCACTTCCTACTCAAAGCTTGATTTTGGGTACGATTTCAATATAATATTTGTTGGAGATATCATTAGACATACTAATGATGTTATTTGATATTTCATTATTCGCTATGTAGTGTATAATATTTAATGTATACTTTTGTTTGCAATGCAATATTATTTGGGGTCACGTCTACATATTCACATTCCCTGTACCTTTTCATATATTTCATATATTGAACAATATAAGGATTTTTTCCATATTTTTTAACTATATCATTTCTTTGAATTACTTGATCACATGAAAAATAAGTACCTCCTAATTTTTCAGTCTCAACATAAATTGTACGCGTCCATATGAAAGAAAAAAAATCCCAGTACATGAAAGTCGGTACACACTTTAGACCTCAAATAAACTTAAAATTTCGAAACTTGATTTAAGCAATATCATGTAGTTATCTCAAGTCTCAAACGAGAAAGTAATTGCATTCCATTGTCTCAATCATGAAATGAATTTACAAATCTTTAATTGAACAAGCCTAACTCTTAATTTGGTGCCAAAAAATAAAATCCATTGGGTAATGTCACTAGAAAAGAAGATTTCTCAAAAAAAAAAAAAAATTGAACCTATGGTTATCGACATTATGCATATGCATGAGTAAGGTTGACACATGGAAGCTTTATATGGCGCCCCCTTTGAATGTCAAAAAAATCAGGTGACTTGAGATTGGAGATTGCATCACGTTTTTAACCGCTCATCAAATACAAAAATTGTAATTTAACCAAAAAAAAAAAAAAAAAAAAAAAAGCAAATCAAAAGACATTTTACAGCATACAACCAATGAATTTCAGAAAGTGTAATTTATAGCGAGAAGTAGATGGTAACTTTTTCAATTTTACCTAGAATGGAACTTACGTCCTATTCGAGTAATTTTTCTTTTTGCTGTTGACCCCACAAAATTAAATCCTAGATTTGTGTCTTCCTCTTATTAGAAAAATCATTCGATCAATCATAAACTTATTGCACAAATATTAATTTAGTCACAAAGTTGTCAATATAATCCAAAAACCTTTGCACAAATTTTTAATGTAGTCCTTGTAGCCCAATTATAAATGAAATTATTTTTCTTTCCTTTGAGATAAGAGTGTTGGGTGGTCTTTGGCCTCTCTCATCTTAAAAGCAAGCCCAAAGGATAAGACTTTCATTTGCACTAGCCCCATCCATAACTATAATCTCAACAATCTCCCCCTCACATATCGAGCCTGGATCGGCAGCGCAACAATCCGTTACTCTCCCATGTCTCCTTTTTTTTGTCTAGATTTAAAGGCAACCTAGGCTCTAATAAACAGAGAGTTTTTTTTTTTTTTCACATCTACTAAATAATGTGAAGTTTGGTTTCAGTGCCAGCTTATTTTGCCATATTTCTATATAGATATGAGGAATTATAAAAGGCTTTTAGAGCACATGAAGTCATTTAAAAATATGCAATGTATCTTTAGTTTCGTACCTCTTAGTTTCCTACCTCTTTTTTTTCTTTTTTTGGTGGGTCGAAACATACCCCTTAGCTGATTGACCGACTCGTGTTGAACTCTTTAAGTACTAATGAAACCTCCTGACGGCGGCTTGCTTTCGATATATCACATAGAATTAGAGGGTTTTCAATGATTATTTGGACAAATACACGGATGATGGAACAAAGATTTCTTCCTCAAGATGAGTTAGCCCACAAATAAAGGTGAACTTCAGTTTATATAAAGACGTACCCAGTGATCTCATGGAAAATAAGATGCTTATAAAGATGGTAAAATCGATGGCAACCCTTTTTTAACTCAGATTTAACAATCGAGTGCTAAATGAGGCTTATCTACATGTGAATCTTAATGCTGTAGGCACTTGCCCGTTTCATAACCCATTTTAATTACAAGCATAATTACTATTTGACGAGGTGTGGAGCGAGGGGGGTGGCCACTGTCGGAGGCCCCGGCCCTCGGCAACACCGCTCACGAAGGTGGATCTCGCCAACAACGTCCTCCAAAGTCGCTCGGCACCAGCAACCTTTATCCGAAGAGCGGCGGTCTCTCTCTCCCTCTTCAAACTATTCAGATCTAATCAAAATAGTCCGTGACCGTTCAGTCAAAGCTTGGCCTTGATCGGCTTGTATGCATATAGAGACACGGATACATCTAGGATGACATGGATTACACGAAATAAGTCGGAATATAATGGTAACCGAAAGTAGCACAGCTTTCTCGATTACTTGTTTTGATAAGTATCTTTGAAGCACTCTTTAACAAGATCGATCGATCGATTTGCATTGATGCAGCAATACAATGACAAATTCAAAGCGAAGGAAAAACGTTCCTACTTTAAACCCTAATAGAGCCAACTTAATCATAACGGGAAATTCGGTCACATGAAGCATTATGATCAAGCTTCACAGGGAACGTGCATGCATGGACGAGATAAGTTGGCACGTAACTCAATTTTCTGTAGGAGTCGTGTGATTGGGCAGTGAGTTTTCGTGACCTGTCGACACTCGGGGACAAGAAGGGCCAATCCTCGCTGTCTCTCTTAGAGCTCAAAACCCATTTCTTCTCTTCTTCCTTGGAATATTCTGTTCATATTCTGTTCTGAGCTTAATTTAGATTGTCTCTTGAGCCTACAAAAACTTAGAATCTGGCAATCCTGTCGGTTTATCACAGTGGCTGAGAATATCATATGCTATGCACATGGGTGAGCTCAATAGTCGATCAAAACATATATATGTATGCGATCAAAAAAGAAAGTCGATCTACTCCACTCGAGCTCGATAGAAATGTACTTAAAAAAGGAAAGTCAGATCCACTCCTTTCCTTGAAAGCTTCACCTTCTCACTTATAAAAAAGACTGGAAGACTTGGCACCTTCACCAGATAGAAGTCCACATTCCACAAGAAGGCACGCCCAAAAATAAACAGAGGAAAGGCATTGTTGGCTCGATAGGTAAGTGGTCACATCTCGCACGGCAATCATACATGCTTGGCCGGCCAAACCTTTTAAAGAATGGTTAATGACATAAATCATCTCAAAATATTGGCTCAATATGTAATGTGGTCCCTGAATTTTAAATCCGTTCGATAAAGTCTCTAAACTTTAACTCAATGTACAATATCATCCCCGAACTTTTAATTTATTTAATATGATCCCTAAACTTTTGGCACTTATTTAATTTAATCCATGGACCATATGAACTATTCGATGTTGTCATTGTTAGATATTTTTGAAATATTTACTAAAAATTATTACCGTCATTAAAGTCATCATTTTTGTAACGGTTTTACAATGGCCATATAACGACTTTGTAATGGCCATATAACAGCTTTCTAATAGCCATAACGGTTGTCTAACGGCTTTACAACTTTTGATTTATTACTTCATAAACTCTTCATTACTTTATAATGATCATCCTTTTAATTATCAATTGATTTATGACGGTGCTCTATCTTTCTCTTATTTAAATATAAATTAAACTTCAAACCACAATCTTTGAAGATGCACTATGCTCTCATATTTTTTTTTTTTTTTTGTTGGGTTATTCACATAATGTTGTATATTCCTTCTAATATTCAGTGCAGAGTATAGAAGAAGATCTATTGTATCTTGGGAGAATAGCTGTTGAAGCCTTACGCACTAGGTTTCATACTTCAAGGGACGAAATTATCTTTAAGGACAGTGCTTGTATGCCTTGAACATTTATTTTTATTTTCTAATCTTTTGCAATGTATTTCCAATAGTTATTATTATTTTCATGTATTTTAATATTTTTCTAATAGTGCTTCCATTGATTCAAGTTCACGGATCATCGAACATTTTCATACAATCTAAGGACTAAATTAACATGTACCTAAAGTCCAAAATCGCATTGAACAAATTAAAAGTTCAAGGACAAGATTATACATTGGGTTAAAGATCATGAATCAAGTTGCATATTAGGCCAAAGTTCATAAATCATTTATGTCATTTACTATTTAAAGAAAGAGGAGGCCAGTTTTTTCTTTCTAGAGAGTGTCCATCGTTCACGAAGAGAGGAGATCCATATCACAACAAACTTTTTCTCCGTTTTGCACCGCTACCAACGTAACCACACTTTATCGTCGTGCTTTGCGTCCCCATCACCGTTCGCTGCCATGTCTTGTTTCCACGCCACTTTCGCTGCTGCTCCCGACGTCACGCCGCCAAACACCGAAGAGCTCCCACTAGGGAAAGTAATTCATTAGCTTTTCCATTAGGCAGTTCACTTCGAGAAAGGTTGCGACTCGAAGCCCTCAAATAGATCACTCCCCATGGATATAAAAACAAAAAGCAAAAAAGAAACGATAAAACCTAAGCATAACCAAGAAAGGAAAGAAGAGGCCCAAGCCAAGGAGAACAAAGATGCAATCACCCCATACGTCAGCTATGATGATCTTATTGGATTATGTGTTGATGCTTAGAGTCAGAGAGAATAATGAATGATATGTATTTATAAAAGCGGTTAATTACAAAAAGGGTATCGATAGAAACATAATTATAGAAGTACCCTATAATATATATACACATTAATATTATATTCACCATTGACGTCAGATTCCCTACATCACGAATCGTAGATCTTCAGCTGTCCTCAAAAACATTATTTTAATCTTCGCTTACTGCTCTAATGGCGTGACCCGGTCCATAAAACCCCAAGAAATCTTCCACCATCGTCGTCAACAATCTCACTTCCTCTCTCTCTCTCTCTCTCTCTCTCTCTCTCTCTCTCTCTGCATTGTTTCTCTCCATCATGGGCAGCGAGTCGAAGCAAAGCCTCCACATCGCCATGTTCCCGTGGCTCGCCCACGGCCACATCACTCCCTTCCTTGAGCTCTCCAAGTTCCTCTCCCTCCGCGGCCACGCCGTCTCCTTCCTCACCACCCCCGGCAACGTCGCTCGCCTCGCCGGCGCCCACCCCGAACTCCCTCCCTCCCTCCGCCTCGTCTCCCTCCCCTTGCCCAGCGTCCCCAACCTCCCGACCTCCGCCGAGTCGACCTCCGACTTGGACATCGACTCGGTCCCCTACCTCAAGAAAGCCTACGACCAGCTCGAGCCGGCCCTGGCCCGGTTCCTCTCGGACGGTCCTGTCGACTGGGTGATCCACGACTTCGCCAGCCACTGGCTCCCCCGGGCCGCCGCTCAGCTCGGGGTTCGCTCGGTGTTCTTCAGCACCCTCAATGCAACCTCGCTCGCCTTCCTCGGCCCGCCGTTGGAGCTCCTTGGAGGCCGGTGCCATAAGCCGGAGGACTTGACCTGCGTGCCGGCGTGGATCCCGTACGAGTCCACAGCTTGCTTCAGGCTTTATGAGGTACTGAAGCACCAACGGTGCATGGACGAGGAGGTCTCCGATTTCTGCAGGTTCGGCCACGTGATCGACGGCTGCGATTTCGTGATCGTGAGGAGCTGCCGCGAGTTCGAATCGGAGCCGTTGAGCTTGTTGCTGGAGATCTACCAGAAGCCCGCGATTCCAATCGGGCTAATGACGCCAACTATCCGAGACGAGGTTGGAGCCGATGATGAGAAATGGAAAGCCCTGGAAAGTTGGCTCAGCGCCCAGCGCGAGAAATCGGTGCTTTATATCGCGCTTGGAACCGAAGTGATTTTGAGTAGCGAGTTGACGAACGAGTTGGCCGCCGGGATTGAGAAGTCCGGGTTACCATTCGTTTGGGTGGTTAGGAACAGCCTCGTGCCGGCCGGGTTCGAGAAGCGAGTCACGGACCGAGGGTTCGTCTGGGCGGGCTGGGCGGGCTGGGCCCCACAGACTCGGATCTTGGCCCACGGGGCAATCGGCGGGTTCCTGACGCACTGTGGTTGGAACTCCACGATCGAGGCGCTGAGCCGCGGGCTGCCCCTGGTGCTGTTCTCCGGGGGGAGCTCGGATCAGGGCGTGATGGCCCGGTTCCTGCACCAGAAGCGGGTCGGGTTCGAGGTGCCCCGGGATGAGGCGGACGGGTCATTCACAGGCGACGTGGTGGCCGAGTTGATCCGGCAGGTCATGGTGGAGCCTGAGGGCGAGCCAATTAGGGCAAATGCATGGGCCATGAAGGAGGTGTTTGGGGACATGGAGTTGCAAAACAAGTACATGGAGGAATTCGCAGGGATATTAGAGAAAAGTGCCACTAAGGACCAAAAGATGGCAAAGTAAATCTGCACGACGAGTATTGCTAAGTATATCGAATCGATATACCAAATTGATAAGTACGGTAATGCGATCAATTTTTATTGGATATTGAATATGACCTGATTTAAGATTTTATTGCATTTCATTTTACATAAAATTTAAATGATATTAACTTTAGTAAATTTATATATCATTCGTGTGAATTCACTATACGTAGAATTTGCAAAAGTTATTAATGGGGTCGATCTTATATGATTTCAATCAATCTAATCATTTCATGAATAGACAGAAGCTACACAAACGGCAAGATGTAACGTATTCAATTGATTAATTAAAAGTCGGACGAAAGCAACCATTATAAGATATGCTAAAAGCCAAAAGCACTTTGTACACTCAAATGTATGAGAGGGAGGAGACGGGGTGAAAGAATATAATCAAAACCCGACGTTGCGGGTGACCCAATTTAAAAAATTCGCCTCCATTAGCATAAATAAACTAATCCTAGAAAAATGAAATAAAATAATGTATTCGAAGAAGACTAATATAGATTGAAAGCCAGTACGCGACAAGTACGTGCGCTCGGCCGGGGGGGCTGCTTCTGAATGAGAATCATAGAATTCAAATAATATAAATATAACGCTAAGATTGGAATTTTTATATAAACTTAGAAATTTGGAGCTGATGATTAGAATCCATCGTGAAGTTAAAACAGTACGACACACACACACACACATATATATATATAGACACACACGTATATATTAGTCTTGCCATAAGGATGGACCGAGTCCGGTTTGTGTCGGATAAAAAATAACCGACCCAAATTTATTCATTTAATTTATTTTAACTCATTTTTATGCAATACAAATGTAGTGATCAATATCCAATCACATACCAAACCAATTTATTTTATTAAAATACTCATATATTTAACCAAATTTAGAAAAACTTATACCCAAACTAAGGTGAGAACACAGAGTGAATAAGCGCAAAATTGAATGAGAATGAGAGAGGGTCATAGAGATGAGTTTAGTCTAAATTATAAACTCATTTAACACTTATATTATTTTAGATCTTACCATCTAAAATCCATCTATGACCTTTTTACTAAATATAATTAAGCGATGTAACTACCCAGCCCATCAAATATGGGTTAAAATGAGTCTAATACATAGAGATATGGTGTCATGTCCTATTTTGACAGTCTAATTTACTATCTGGCAGCCGCGTTGACCGGGTGATCCACAACCTTGCCAGCCATTGGCTTCCGGGGGCCGCAGCTCAGCTCGGGGTTGGCTCCATGTTCTTCAGCACCTTCAATGCGACCACGCTCACGCTCCTCGGCCCGCTGTCGGAGCTCATCGGCAGCCGGTTTCAGAAGCCAGAGGACCTGACCAGCGTACCGGCATGGATACCGTACGAGACCACAGTTTGCCTCAGGCTCCATGAAGTATTGAGGCACCAGCGGTGCATGGACGACGAGGTCTCCGATTTCTGCAGGTTCGGTCACGTGATTGACGGCTGCGATTTCGTGATCGTGAGGAGCTGCCGTGAGTTTGAATTGGAGCCATTGAGCTTGTTGCCAGAGCTTTACCAGAAGCCGGCTATTCCGATCGGGCTATTGACGCCAGCTATTCGAGAGGAGGTTGGAGATGACGATGAGAAATGGAAAGCCCTAAAGAGTTGGCTCGACACCATGCGCGAGAAATCAGTGCTTTATGTCGCACTTGGAACAGAAGTGATTTTGAGTCGCGAGCTAACGAAGGAGTTGGCCGCCGGGATTGAGAAGTCCGGGTTACCATTTGTTTGGGTGGTTAGGAACCACCTCGTCCAGGCCGGGTTCGAGAGCGAGTCTCAGGCCGGGGATTCATCTTGGCCCACGAGGCGATCGGTTGGTTCCTGACGCATTGCAGCTGGAACTCCATGATCGAGGCGCTGAGCCGCGGGCTGCCCCTTGTGCTGTTCTCCAGGGGGAGCTCAGAGCAGGGCCTTATGGCCCGGTTCCTGAATGAGAAGCGGGTCGGGTTTGAAGTGCCCAGGGACGAGGCGGACGGGTCGTTCACAGGCGACATGGTGGCCAAGTCAATCCGGGGGGTCATGGTGGAGCATGAGGGCGAGCCAATAAGGGCAACCGCACGGGCCACGAAGGAGGTGTTTGGCAACATGGAGTTGCAGTAAGGACCAAAAGATGGTGAACTAAATTTGCAAGACGGAGTAAGTGATGACTCCACCAAGGATAATGTAGCAACAAGTAAATGATGGATTTGGATTTCTTTATGCATTTCGAGTTGGTATACTTGCATTTGATTGTATGTTCTCAAAAACTAAAGATTATATGATCACTAATATCACTTATAATAATTAGTCAATGGAAAATATTTACATTCTTAACAGTATTTTATATCTCAATATTTCCAGGAAAGATGAAAATAATTATAGTGATATAAATAATCGTTTGTAAAAAAATATTTTTTAAATAATTTATTTTTCGCAAAAGAAACGAAACCTTAATATCAAGTCCTTAACTCAAAGCTTATGAGCCAAAACCACATTAGTTAGCGCTTGCTTTTCCTCATATTTGCATTTAAAAGACAAAAACCTAAGCGAATATCTCCGAGAATATCCATCCCATGATTCATGTATAATTCAACGCACGTCATGATAAAATTATAGTTTTCCAAAGAAAAATTATATTATTGCATGAGCTGACGTAACGTGTCTCTCTCATGCCATGCAGGCATTGGCCTTTGATCCTTTTCAACTACACTTTCTATTGCTTAATAAAAAATTTCATAATATTAATTGTTTTCCTAAGCCATTGTGGATGTGGCCCATTCACCTAGTCTTATAATTTAATTAACTGCAAAATACCATTAAAGGATATTTTCACATACTCGGACTCCCTAGCCACGGGGATGCGACCGGCGGTGGTTGTTGTTGTGATAAACCAGACTCATTGTCGTTCCATTTCTTTTATCTTTTCATTATGAACATATTGCCGTTCCATTTCTTTTATCTTTTCATTATGAACATGCACAAGCGTTCATATAATAAACACCCAACATCAACAACAAGAAGTTAGGAAAACACTTTACAAACACACTACTACTATTATACAATGTTAGTGCTTTGTACAAACCCTTTACTATAAGTCTTTTTTCTTTCCACATACGATTACATATTTATCTGCACAAGTTGGGGTAACCTTAACTCCTCTAGTGAGGTTGCACTTCCAAAATTGATTCCCCTTCGTTGGGCCGGCCTCCTAGGTACTTAACGCAATCCCACTGGACGTGGATGCGTCCCTTGGCCTTGGTGGTCCATTGAACCCACGAAAGGGTCCGACAAGGTCACCGTCAAACCAAACGTACCACGCCATGTAATAGTGGGGAACCAAGTCATCGAGGCCCTCCTCAACCCAAACGGTAGTAGTGCATCTACGATAGGCGGTATTAGCTCCTGCTTCTATAATATCGGTGATGGTCACTTCCATTTCAACAAGCAAGCCAAAACGAACAGGAGGGAAATCCATACCTACAAATCCGAAGAAAACAAAGAGAGAGTCATGGACTTAGTAAGTAAACTCGATAAACTTCAATTAGGAGGATGCCTCGCCGTCGAACAAAGAATGCAACTATCACTGTCTCAAGTGTCGATGGGAAATTAATAGCAAACTGTTCCATTAATCTTGATCATATGCATAAGAATGGTTCGGCTTACGTTTGATGCACAAAGTATCCAAAAACATCAAACAAAACATAGAGAAAAGCACATAAAACTTCATTTATTAACTTAACCGAAATCCATTGGTTTTCCGGAATCCACCAAGCATTCGAAATCCATCAGGCAACGTCTTCGAAATTCATCGGCAACGGATATTTCCACCGTGTGACCATGCGACAACATCACGCAATCCAACTTCTTATCATTGTATTCTTAGTCGATGCATCAAGGCCCGAAGATGTGTCATGTGAGTGTCATGTGAGTATCATGACCTACAAAACCATAACTATACAATATGTTAGGCACGGCCCAAAGTTCGTGGCTTGACCCATTACACCTAAGCACCAACCTAAAACCAAGCAACGTTTGGATCAACACACCTCAATATTGATTTGAGGCCAAGCGAGGTCCAATACATCATGCCTCAACGTCCGTTCAAGACCAAGTGAGACCCCTTACGTGGTCTGGAGCATGTTTTGACTCATGGACAATAGCACGTAAGCAAACCATAAATGAACAATCGTCAACATACTCATACAAGCGCAAGTGAGAACACATCCAAGTCCGAGTGACGTAGCACAACGCCCTAACCAAGATTAAGGAATTCACTTACTACTAGACCGAGCGATGGCCAAATAACAAGGGGCAAGCAACAACAAGAGAGAAAGTGGCCAAGAGAGAAGGAGGGGCGTGCAAGGAAGAGGAGAAGTGGGAGAAATGAGCCAAGGTTGGAAATGAAGGATTGATGCTTTTATTTATAGGCCAAACCCTCCATGATGGCCTTTCCAAATGGTTCGATAGCTTGTTCTTGGGTGGCAAGGCTAATTTAGGAGAGGTGGTGCCTGCCTTACCTTGGATAAGTGGTGCCCAGGATTCTAGAGAAATGATTGGAGCCTTATTTGGGCTTGATAACATTTTTTTCATGAAAAGAACAATACCAAAAGGGCATTAGATGTAATCAAGTCTCCGTACTCAAAATCTTTGGTTCGTAGAAGTAAAATAATTCTCTTATTATTTTACTTAGATATATAATCGACCTACCATAAATTGATTAGTAGTGACTTCTAATTAAAAAATCATTTACATGTTAAAAACTTAAACCTAAGTTGCGAATTGGTATGGGTTTGGAAGAGCCTGATTTAAGTTTAGGCTTAATAATACATTAGTCAAATTTTAGGTGGTTCACCCGTGTCGCGACCTAAATTTTAGGTGCACCATCTAGAATTTAGGCTAATGGACTACTAAGTCTTAAACTTAGCTCAGGCTCTCCCAGACCCATACCAATTCACGACTTAGGTTCAAGTTTTTAACATGTAAATGGATTTTATCTAGAAATCGCCACTAATCAGTTTGTGGTAGGTCGATTAGACACCTAAGTATTTTACTCCTACGAACTAGAGACTTTGAGTACGGAGACTTGGTTACACTAGATTTTTCTAATGCTTATCATTTCTTTTTATTTTCAAAAGCGTTTTATTTTAAATCCTAAATTACTATCATGCAATAGGGAGATCACACGGATGCTCAACCATTATTAAATACTCAATGAAATTGCACCAAAAGAATTAGACGCACTAATGCAAGAAATTATTTTTTTTGGATTTTTCTCTTATTTAATGAAACCTATGTGCAATGCAATGCAATGATGTATAAAAATGTATCTATACTAACACAACATGCGACGTGCAATCTAATAGGCAAATTATATGTCATGTGATGTTACTCACGTGACTCAAGCTAATGATGAGCAAATATTAATGCAACTATCGTAGTATGTCACACATTTAAATGATCCTAAATATGCAATAACTAAATGATGTGCAAAGGATGACCTAATTTTACATGACACATGCATGATATTTTTGTGCTTTCTTTTTTAATTCGAAATTAAAATTACCTAATAATTAAACATGCAATTTTAATTAAAGAAAAAGAAATCTAACATCCTAAAGCAATGTTCTTTGACACTTTTATTTATTAGAGCTAGCAATTCTATCTAAAATTTCTAAACCATTCAAGATATCAATCACGATTCAAATAAAAGATTACGATATCCAAAATAATAATCCGTCGTCTCGCATCTTAAATTAATGGATATCTTAATCTTGAAGAGGCACTTACTCATAATCCAACATAATCAAAAAAATGATCCGTTGTCTCACAGCTCAAATTAAAGATTATCGCAATCTCAATCAACGCAATTATCCAATAATAAGTTGAGATAACTAAATAAATGATCCGATATCTTTACGGATCAAATTAGTAATTAAATCAACTTTATCAATAAGCCCTAATTGGATATGCTTAATATCATGTATCAGATAACAATCAATCCGAATTAAGGAATTAAATATTCCATTTGAATTGGATAAAGATTGTTACCAAATCCAAATACGAGTAATCTGGATCGGACGGCTTGAGGATGATGCTCAAGGGATCATTGGGTGCTTGGCTAGCCAAGGTGGTGGCAATGGGCTTGGCTCGTCTCACGACCGGTTCATGGCGATGCACAGCGGACTCGGCTGGCCAGCTCTGTACGTCGCAGGGTTATGCTTCGGCCAAAGATTCCATCAACGGACCTGGCTTTTCGTATGGGACTCCTCGGTCGGCAATATGAGGTGTCACGATTCCTGATGCTAGCTCAAATATTGACTTTCCGAATTTGAATTCGAACGATGGATATGGAGATCGCAGTGGTGGGTGGCGCCATCCGACGGGTCAACAGACAGCACAGGCTAGAGACGGCAATGCTGGTGATGCCCGCACTGGATGGCCGACGAAAGGAGTGTGGCTATTTTCTTCTCTGAGATTTACACGTGGCCATACACCCAAGCTGCTCACGTTCATCTGGCCAAGAAAGATTCTTTTGCATGCGTGAAATAAAATCAAAACCACGTGTTATTGTCCAATCTGGACAACACTCAAAAGAAGATAAATCCACCATTCGGAATTATTCAATCGAGATTCTAGTAATTCTTTTGACCGTGGACTTATAGGCTCGCAGACGGTGGCCAGAAGAATCCGGCATGATAATCACGCTGGTAGAGAAATATCGGCAGCGAAACCTACAAAATAAACAACTCCGACACTGTGAATGGACCACCGGCTATTGATGCTCGGCCAGACGCGTCACGGACAGATGCATTCGTGGTCAGATTCTGCTGGCTGGCTTTGTGGATCACAAGTGATGGCTCGACCTTGGGGATGTCGCTAGGGGCGGTAACAATTGCAGGCTTGATGGCGAGACCTCGGACATGACCGAAAAACCTGCAAGAAAGTGAAGCAAAATTGGCACAGCAAGGGCTGCAAAGCGCTTGGATCACCGGAAACCGATAGACTAAGAAGCCGCTTGGAATTGCTGGAACGATCAAGTATTCTGGGATTTTGTTGCACTCTGAATCGTGATCGGCATGGCAGCAGTCGCGGGCAGCAGCGGAGCACGAACGTGACGTGGACAGGGAGAAACTGTACAAGAAAGATCTTGCTGGACTTTATTTTCGGATGGGTGTGCTTTCTCTAACAGTGAATTAACCAGCTGTCATCATCGGAAGATGCGCACCCACCCAATGGTAAGGAAGTAGAGCTTCCTCAGGCTTGGGAGAGGTGGGTTAATTCACCGTTAGGTCCCCCAGCGGTTTATCATTTCTCTTTTGTGACGAGGAGAGATGACTCCGACAACCCCGGCCTTTGTTTAAGGTTCTTAGGCTGGACCAACCTTTGGCCCTCTCTGTGTGTCCTCTCTAATGTGCATAACATGTGTCGCCTTTTTTCCTTCTCCTCTCTCTCTAGTTTCTTTGCTCAATTGCCGCCGGGTATTGAATTGTGTGGCCCCCGCTTTTATAGGCGAGGATATCAAACTTTGGACAAGGAAAAGAAATATATTCTTTCTTTCCCTCTCATCAAGTGGGATTCACTCTTCGCTTCTTTCCATTCCTTATTACTTTGCCAATATTGCGTGAATCTGACCAGAGAATCATGCATAAATCCTTTCCTCTTAAAATAATGTTGGTCAATTTCTTGCCCCCCACGCTGACCGAATTATGGCCAAGTGCATAATTTTCCTTCATGGAGGAATTATCGACTTATCCAAAATTTAATGCTCTTGTGGGCTTCAATATTCAAAGCCATTCACCTAAATCCATTCACTACCGGCCCAACAAATGTGCAATTAAATGAAATATGCTCCTTATGACTATATGTTATGCAATTAAATTATATTTTTTAGGGGTTAAAAATTAATCCCAAAATTTCTATGCAATAAATGGATGACCGGGTCACCAAAATTTAGGTGTCAACAACCCAAAATTAGATTGCAACAGCTTAGCGATTCTGCTAAGTCCGAACCCATAATCTCTAGTTCTCAAAAGGCAACCTCTATGAGTCGCCAAGCTGAGCAAGGGCAAGGGAGACAGGACTCACTACCTCCCAACATTCGCTACTTATAAAGAGAAAGAGGTATATATAGATGATATGATTGAGTTCAACAGGGGCCAATCCCCATTGTCTCTCTTTCTTATAGCTCAAAACCCATTTCTTCTCTTCTTCCTCAGAGTATTCTGGCCAAATTGTTTGGATATGAATGTATGTCTAAAGAAAATAGATTAAGAGGGGGCGCTCTTAATTATTCTACTCTTGCTCAAAATTCAAAACCGCACATTTACATTTATTAGTCCTAATATAGCCCTCACCCCCTTCAAAAGAATTAATCGGTTGTCTTTGTATGGCTGGATTTTGTTGATGCGAGTCAGTCAAGATTCTCAGTTGAAGAAAAGGTTCGAGTGGCTCGCGCATGTTCTTTTTCCCAAAGGGATTAGAAATGTCCAAGTCCTTTTGCCAATTTGGCACTGCCTTCAACCCTAAACATGAAACTGAGGTGACATATACATAATTACCCACATTCATCTCAATGAATGAAACTTCACCATATCTAGTATTATTACATCATAAACACAGTTATTCAATCATTTTGTCAAATCAACAAGCTAAAAAGCCTTTTCATATGTGCATGCATAATCACCGAATGTGTGTAAAAAGTAAAACTGTCACCGAAAAGTAGTTGACGTGCTCAAAGAGCTATAAAAGATCGCTCTCAATGGATATGAAAGAGAACAGAAGAAAACCAATGAAACCCTAAGCATAGCCAGGAAAGGAAAGAAGAAGCCAAAACCGATGAAAACAAAGATGCAATCACCGCATGCGTCAGCCATGATCTTACTATATTATTTCCATCGTTAACATCGGATTTCCCAGATCATAAATCGTAGGTCTTCAATTCAAACCTCAAAAACATTATTTTAACCTTGATTACTACTGTACTGGCGTGCCCCGGAGTTCGATCCAGTCCATAAAGCCCCAAGAAATCTCCCACCATCTTCAATCACGCAACAACCCAAAATCACGTTGTCTACAATCTCACACTTTCACTTGCAACCTCTCTCTCTCTCTCTCTCTCTCTCTCTCTCTCTCTCTCTCTCTCTCCATCATGGGCAGTGAGTCGAGTCGAAGCGAAGCCTCCTTTCCTCGAAAGCTTCACCTTCTCACATATAAAAAGGGACTGGAAGACTTGGCACATTCATCAGATAGAAGTCCACACCCCACAAGAAGACACGACCAAAAATAAACAAAGGAAAGGCAGTGTTGGCTCGATGGGTAAGTGATCACATCTCGCACGGCAATCATACATACTTGGCCGGCCAAAGCTTTTGAAGAAGGAATAATCACGTAACTTATCTCAAAATTTTGGCTTAGTGTGTAATATGGTCTCTGAATTTTAAATCTGTTCAATAAGATCTCTAAACTTCATCTCAATGTGCAATGTCGTCCCTAAATTTTTAATTTATTTAATATGGTCCATGAACTTTTGACACTTGTTCAATTTAATCCATAAATTGCATGAAATGTTCAATATTGTCTTTTCATTAATTCAAGTTCAAGTACAATATTGAACATTTTCATACAATCTAGGAATTGAAATAACATATACCTAAAGTTTAAGAACCACATTGAATAAATTAAAGTTCAGGGATGACATTGCACATTGAATCAAATTTCATGGACCAAATTGCATATTGAATTAAAGTTAATGGATCATTTGTGTCATTTACTATTTAAAGAAAGAGGATGCCAGTTTTTCTTTCTCGAGAGTATCCATCATTCGCGAAGAGAGGAGATCCATTTCACACCAGACTTTTTCTCTGCTTTGCGCCACTATCAACATAAACACACTTTGTCGTCGTGCTTTGCCTCCCCATCGCCGTTCGCTGCCATGTCTTGCTTCCGCGCCGCTTTCGCTGCCATCCCGGACTTCTCGCGGCCAAACACTGAAGAGCTCCCATTACAGATAGTAATCCATTAGCTTTTCCTTCCGGCGGTTCACTTCGAGAATGGCCGCAACTCAAAGACCTCAAATAGGTCACTCCCCATGGATATAAAAATGAAAAACAAAAGAGAAACGATGAAACATAGCCAAGGAAGGAAAGGAGAGGCCCAAGCCAAAGAGAGCAAAAGATGCGATCATCCCATACGTCAACTACGATGACGTTACTTTATACATATTTACCGTTGGCATCGAATCCCCCGCATCGCAAATCGTGGATCTTCAGTTGTTCAAAACTCAAAAACATTATTTTAATCTTCGCTTTCTGCTCTAATGGCGTGACACGGTCCATAAAACCCCAAGAAATCTCCCACCATCGTCGTCAATAATCTCACTTCCTCTCTCTCTCTCTCTCTCTCTCTCTCTCTCTCTCTCTGCATTGTTTCTCTCCATCATGGGCAGCGAGTCGAAGCAAAGCCTCCACATCGCCATGTTCCCGTGGCTCGCCCACGGCCACATCACTCCCTTCCTTGAGCTCTCCAAGTTCCTCTCCCTCCGTGGCCACGCCGTCTCCTTCCTCACCACCCCCGGCAACGTCGCTCGCCTCGCCAGCGCCCACCCTGAACTCCCTCCCTCCGTCCGCCTCGTCTCCCTTCCCTTGCCCCGCGTCCCCAACCTCCCCAGCTCCGCCGAGTCCACCTCCGACTTGGACATTGACTCGGTCCCCTACCTCAAGAAGGCCTACGACCTGCTCGAGCCAGCCCTGGCCCGGTTCCTCTCGGACGGCCGCATTGACTGGGTGATCCACGACTTCGCCAGCCATTGGCTCCCACAGGCCGCCGCTCGGCTCGGGGTCCGCTCGGTGTTCTTCAGCACCGTCAACGCCACCACGCTTGCTTTCCTCGGCCCGCCGTCGGAGCTCCTCGGAGGCCGGTGCCATAAGCCGGAGGACTTGACCAGCGTGCCGGCGTGGATCCCGTACGAGTCCACAGCTTGCTTCAGGCTCTATGAGGTACTGAAGCACCAGCGGTGCATGGACGACGAGGTCTCCGATTTCTGCAGGTTCGGCCACGTGATCGACGGCTGCGATTTCGTGATCGTGAGGAGCTGCCGCGAGTTCGAATCGGAGCCGTTGAGCTTGTTGCTGGAGATCTACCAGAAGCCCGCGATTCCAATCGGGCTAGTGACGCCAGCTATCCGAGACGAGGTTGGAGCCGACGATGAGAAATGGAAAGCCCTGGAAAGTTGGCTCAGCACCAAGCGCGAGAAAACGGTGCTTTATATTGCGCTTGGAACCGAAGTGATTTTGAGCAGCGAGTTGACAAACGAGTTGGCCGCCGGGATTGAGAAGTCCGGGTTACCATTCGTTTGGGTGGTTAGGAACAGCCTCGTGCCGGCCGGGTTCGAGGAACGAGTCTCGGACCGAGGGTTCGTCTGGGCGGGCTGGGCCCCGCAGACTCGGATCTTGGCCCACGGGGCAATCGGCGGGTTCCTGACGCACTGTGGCTGGAACTCCACGATCGAGGCGCTGAGCCACGGGCTGCCCCTGGTGCTGTTCTCCGGGGGGAGCGCGGACCAGGGAGTGATGGCCCGGTTCCTGCACCAGAAGCGGGTCGGGTTCGAGGTGCCCCGGGATGAGGCGGATGGGTCATTCACGGGTGATGTGGTGGCCGAGACGATCCGGCAGGTCATGGTGGAGCCCGAGGGTGAGCCCATTAGGGCAAATGCATGGGCCATGAAGGAGGTGTTTGGCGACATGGAGTTGCAAAACAAGTACATGGAGGAATTCGCAAGGATCTTAGAGAAAAGTGCCACTAAGGACCAAAAGATGGCAAAGTAAATCTGCACGACGAGTATTGCTAAGTATATTGAATCGATGTACAAAATTGATAAGTATGATAATGCGATCGATTTTTATCGGATATTGAATATGACCCGATTTAAGATTCTATTGCATTTCATTTACATAAAATTTAAATGATATTAACTTTAGTAAATTTATATATCATTTGTGTGAATTCACTATACGAAGAGTTTGCAAAAGTTATTAATGGGGTCGATCTTATATGATTTCAATCAATCTAATCATTTCATGAATAGACGAAGCTACACAAACGGCAAGATGTAACGTATTCAATCGATTAATTAAAAGTCGGACGAAAGCTACCATTATACGATATGCTAAAAGCCAAAAGCACTTTGTACACTCAAATGTATGAGAGGGAGGAGACAGGGTGAAAAAAAAAATCAAAACCCGACATTGCGGGTGTCCCAATTTAAAAATTCGCCTCGATTAGCATAAGAAAACTAATCCTAAGAAAATGAAATAAAATAATGTATTCGAAGAAGACTAATATAGACTGAAAGCCATTACGCGACAAGTACGTGCGCCCGGCCGTGGGGGTTGCTTCTGAATGAGAATCGTAGAATTCAAATAATATAAATATAAGGCTAAGATTGGAATTTTCATATAAACTTAGACATTTGGAGCTGATGATTAGAATCCATCATGAAGCTAAAACAGTACGACACACACACACACACACCCATATATATATATATTAGTCTTGTCATATGAATGGACCAAGTCGTCGAATCAAAAATAACCGACGCAAATTTACTCATTTAATTTATTTTAACCTATTTTTATGTAATAAATATCTAGTGATCAATATCCAATCACATACCAATCCAACTTATTTTATTAAAACACTAGAGCTGGCAAAATGGGTCATAAACTCATATTATGACTCATTTTTAGTTAAATTGGTCATATATGGATCAAGTGAAAATTAAATATAGGTTACAAATAGTCTTAGAAAGTAAAGCAAGAAAAGAAATGGGTCTGAATGGGTTATTAAGAAACCCACTTTGAACCCATGGCCTTCCTTCTCTACGGCAAAGCCTTTGCCTCAATTCTCTCTTCCTTCCATGACTGCAAATCTTTGGATGAGTAGAGCACCCCATTTCCTTTCCGATCCCAACCGATTGCAACCACCGCCTACCCTGGCGGCGTGCCTCGAGCTCGTTAGCCTCAGGCGAGCCGCGAGCTCGCCGGCCTTAACGAAGCTCGGGCTCGCCTGGATCGGTTGAGCCACGAGCTCGTCGACCATGGCCGAGCTCGAGCTCCGTCGCAGCCGGCGAGCTTGCGGCTCGCCAGATCCAAGCGGCTCGCCAGATCCAAGCGAGCTCGGGCTCGCCTGGATCGGCCGAGCCCCAAGCTCACCAACCGCGATGGAGCTCGGCAGCTCGAGCTCCCCTGGACGGGCAAAGCCTTGATCTTGCCGGACTGCGGCTTGGCCGGTCACCGTCAACGAAGTAACAAGGGAGAAGAAGGAGGAGGAAAAAGAAAGAAAAGAGAAAATAAGAAAATAATAATAATAATAATTTCAAAAATAATTAAAATAATAAAAAAAAATAATAAAAAATTCGATTTTTTCTAATGATATTTGGTAGATAGATATCCATATACATACTGGAGAAGTACTTTTAGATGAAGCTCGATGCTGTTTAAATTGATAAATAGAAATCATAAACATCATAATGTAATTTTTAAGTTGGTGAACTAAAATCAAGAAATCAACCAAAATTAAAAACAATTACAATTTAGAAGCTATGCATTCTCGTATTCAAGAAGATTTGTTATAAGCAAATATTATTTTCATGTCAATTATTAGTTCATCAAACTTTTTTCTTATCAAGAGTTCTTCAAAAGTATTTCAATTTAAAGGTTTTTCACATTTTTTATTTTATTTATTTTTTAAATTTGGTGTGAAGTTTTTATTTAAGTAACTAAATTGAGTTAAATATAAATGTATTTAGATAATATGGATCGGGTTGGGTATGGGTCATCAAATTTACTTTGCATGAAAATTGGTCAAAACGGGTTAAATATGTCAATATGGGTCGAACCATTTTCGACTCGACCCAAACCCGACCCGACCCACTCATTTGACGGCCTTATAAAACACTCATATATTTAATCAAATTTAGGAAAAGAGTGAGCAAGCGCGAGATCGAGTGAGGGCGAGAGAGGGTCTAAGAGTTGAGTTGAGTATGAGTTATGAACCCATTTAACACTTATATTGTTTTAGGTCTTAAAATCTAAAACCCATATATGACCTATTTACTAAATATAACTAAGTGATATAACTACCCAGCCCATCAAATATGGGTTAAAATGAGTCTAATTTATAAAGGCATGGTGTTATGTCCTATTTTGACAGTCTAATTTATGGTAGCATGGTGCTATGTATGATCACAATAGTCTAATTTAACAAAACACATATACAAAGAAGGCCGCACCATCCATGTGCCTTGTGTAAAATTTTGCAAGTTCATCACTAACTATTCTAAAAGGTTCAATTGATAAATGAAGACGTAATTTAATATTTGATATACTAACACTCTGCATTACACCTAAGCTGGACTTTAGTAGTATTTTAACACTTCTCCTCACATTACACTAGGGTGTGATATAACAAGGGAGACAAATAATGGGTTTGAAAAGATCTAAACTTAGACTTTTTGGCTCTAACACCTTGTAAAATTTTATGAAATCAAAACCAACTATTCTAAAAGTTTAAATCATTGAAATAATATAATTGCTTCCACTTATGTATTATTATAGGAAATAATATATTCAAGAAAATTCCACAAATGATGACTTTACTTGCCAATAAATTCTTCTCATATTAAAACAAGGAAACAGTTTTTTTTTAATTACTTTAATCTTATATTACCAATTGAAAGGATATTGAGAAGAAAAAACTTAACGTGCGATTTTGGTATAAGATTATCGGTATGTTTTCGGTTTTGATAGCTGTAACCAACAGCCGATTAAATTATAATAGAATCAGGAAACAAGCTTTCTATAGAAAAGGAAAAGGTTACTTATGGAATAACCTAAACTTTAGAATTTCGGAAATAATTTCTATAATTGACTTATATGGTATAGAATATTATACTTCTATCATTTGCTAAAGTAAGAGACACGGTAAAGATAAAATAGTAGGCCTAAGCACTGCAGGAGCCTTCCACTAATCTGTTACATGGGTGTTTGTTTTATTAATAGTCAAACTGTCATTCAAAGCTGTGTTAGCATTTACATTCATTTGGATCAATTATACATTTGGCGACCCCTTCACGTCATCACCAGAATCTTTCAACGTGATTAGAGAAAAATAACTTTGCTAAAAATTTCATCAAAAAGTGTCATGTTCATGTCAATTTCAAATTGAATTATATCAAATCGAGTTGAGTTCAGACCTCTCTCGATAAATTATTGTCAAGTCAATGAAATATTATAAACATCCTCATGCTCTCTTTTTTTGGGGGAAAGGCATACCGGGCCCTTTGACTCAATATCCTTTTAGTCTAGCACTAGCACCACTTTAGAGTAGAGTTGGCAAATGGGTCATAAACCCACATTATGACCCATTTTTAATTAACTAGGTCATATATAAGTCAAGTGAAAGTTAAATATAGGTCAGAAATGGGTCTGAGAAAGTAAAGCACAAAAAGAAATAGGTCTGAATGGGTTATTAGGAAACCTCTTTTGAACCCATGGCCTTCCCTCTTTAACTTTATAAAAATGTTTTTTTATAAAAAATCAAAATTATAATTATTTTTCATATTTCAATTTTCTTTTCTTTTCTTTTTTCTTTCTTTTTCTTCATTCCTTAGCTGGCAACCGGCAAGGTGACGACCGGCCACCGGCCGATGATAGGCCAAGCGAGGCTCGAGCTCGCTGGCACACGAGCTCGAGGTCGCTAACGACTAGCGAGGCTCGAGCCTCGCCAGATCTGACGAGACTCGAGCTTGCCGGCGTTGGGCGGGGCCTCAGTCTTGCCCAATTAGTGAGATCAAGCCCCGCCCAATGCCGGCGAGACTCGAGCTCGTGGGCGTCGGGTGGGGCCATGGCCTCAACAGATCGGCGAGATCAAGCCTCACCCGACGCCGGCGGAGCCTCGGCCTCGCCGAATATGGCAAGACTCAAGCTTGTTGGCATCGAGTGGGGCCTCGGCCTCGCCAGATCGGCGAGATCCAACCTCGCTGACAACTAGCGAGACTCGAGCTCACCGGCATTGGGCGGGGCCGACCGAAGAAGAAGAAAAAAGAAAAGAGAAAAAGAAAAAGAAAAAAGAAAAAATAATTATTAAAAATTAAAATTTATATTTTAAAAATAAAAAAATTAAAATTTTTTAAAAATAAAAATTCGATTTTTTAAAAAATATTTTAAAAAGAATTATAAAAAATTTCCCTTAAATTTGTATTGCATAAAAATTGTTAAAAAAATTGTATTGCATAAAAATGTTTTTAAAATACTTTTTTTATATAAAAAAAGTTATAAAAATAAGCTTTTTTAGGTTTAGTTAAAAAAATTTCATGTTACAGTTTTTAGTTATTCAATGGTATGATCACTTCAAATAAGAGAAGCATGTGCATGGTCTAATTCTTTATAAATATTTCAATTTATAGGTTTAACTTTTTTTTTTAATTTTATTTACTATTTTTAATTTGATTTGAAGTTTTAATCCAATTAGCATATAATAGAGGTGGGTTTTCCTAGAATATTAATAGGTTTTAGCAATATGGGTCGAGATTCGGGTATGGCCACTTAATTTACACTACATGAATATGGGTCAAAATGGGTTAAATGGGTCAAATATGGGTCGACCCATTTTCGACCCGATCCAAATCCGACCCAACCCACCCATTTGACGACTCTACTTTAGAGTCGGGCTCTTCTGCTTTTCTGCTATCGATGAAACCGGTCTAGATGCAAAACATTTCTTAAACTGCAATCGACTCATTTAGATGTGCATATCACGGCCACCGGCCATTACCAAATGAAAGCACGGCCCAAAGCATCCACACCTCGATTTTGTAGGCTTTGTTCAGTCTCAAATATACACGACCGGCTTGCGCAACGTTCGCAAATTGCAAACGATCCAATTATCGACGCGATCGATATTTTACCATTCGGGCAACGAGCTGATCCTGCCGCCTTCTCCTGGTCGTTCGGCACGCATTAGTTGTTCTCGTAGTCAATTTGTCGGCAGCATGAATGATCTCAACAGAGCCTAAATCACGAAATCTCTCCTGGCCGAAACAGGATTGCGAAGCCATTTGGGCCTGCGATGCTTGCCCGATCCCATTCGCGACACCATGGGTCGTTGTCATAGATTTCGCCCATCAAATTTCTGGTTTTGGGTTCTCTCAAGTTCGAAACGTCATCCGGAAAAGCGGACGAGTTCTGATGATTCACGCCCCTTTTGCCAACCTGCCTTAATCTTCAAGATGCTTCATATCCTAAATGATCGCATGCATGCTATTATGTAAAGTTCTCCGACTGAAGGAGTAGTGAGATCGATGATGGCATCAAAGAACGGATAAAGCTTTGCTAAGAGAAGATCCGAGCGAAAAATCGATTAGCTGCACAGGCGCGGGGAATGGCCAAGGCGCTCCAACCAGGCTTATCACATAAAGCTCAGCGATATTATGTACATATCTGTGTATGGTACTGCAATACTACAGAATAAGAGTGTCTGTGAGTGCAGAGATATCGGATCCAAAGGAGCGAAACTAGGAACTCTCGAAATGCTGGTATGTATGATATCGTGTCTCATGAATCAAGTTGCACAAACTCGAGAGCATTTGTATCTGGATCTCTCGTGAAAATCGCCGGCCTCCCCGACTTGCTAAGCGTGTAAGGAATGCCTGCAAGTAGAATGGCCAAACAAGTACTCAACTTAGTCGTTGTGCAGTTCTAAACATAAATCCGATGAATTAAATGTCCGTGCTTCATGAGATGCGTGTACTGCTTGCCAAAGAGTAAGGAAAGATTTACATACCGGCTTTATCAAGGACGGCCTTCAGCTTGGACACGTCCTTAATAGAGATGCAGGTGTGACGGTCTCGGCCCCCATGTTCGGGTCTTCCGGTCAACGGGTCTGGATTTGGGAGCTCCATCAGGTGAATCATCTTGGAACCCACCCACAACCACGCACCACGATAGGGAAGTTTGTCATCCGGACGTGCTTCGTTTATCTCGAGACCTAACTTAACAGAAAAGATTGACAAATCATGACAGTTCTTTCGAAAAGTAGTATTCTTGTACCTGAATGTTGGCATGGGAAGTAGGACTTACCAAGAAGGTTTTGATAAAAATCAAGCGACCTTTCAAGATTTTCACATAGGATTCCTACGTGATGAATGCTGAGGAAACCAATATCTGCATCAACGTTTGATGTTACCAAAGATCCAAGGCTCACAAAAGCATAACGATGCCATCAAATAGAACTTCTACAACCTTGTAGATTCAGTATTACGAGATGATCATTCTTTGACCAGACCAGACAAGCAAACGAGTGACAATCAGCGATTCTGCAAGTTATTTTTCCACCCACAGCACGGAAAAGAAATGGATAAGTTTTGTTCTGCTGGGCAAACTGATCTGATCAATTTACTCCTGAACTCCTAATTAACCATACAGAAGAGATGTGCTTTGCAGTTTGGAATTCAACATGAAATGGGAGGTTAACATTTCGACTCCAATTCTCAATCTGATGTCAACCGGCAACGGCACAAAATTCAGTAAATCACACACAGAAGTGACACGATCCGTCAAGAAATACTTGGAACCAAACGATTTCCATTGCTTAAGCAGATAGAATTTAGTAAAAGAAAAGTAGTAGCCAGATTACTTAGAATTGCCAGGATACTAAGATGCTAGATATACGCGAGCACTAGTGCGAAATCAAAAGTGCATCGAGAAAACAGAAGTTCCGAGACGACTGTCTAATCACCATTTCTGTTGGCCGCCGCATCTGCTTCTCTCGTTAGCATTGCCCCTTCAACAGTCGCTTGAGCTTTCACAGCAAGACGGCATCTGCCGCCACCTCGAACCGCACCATGTCGAATTGCCGCTCGTGGTGCGCTCGTGCACAAGCCATTACCTTTACAATGGCTCACCTGAATGCAAAGGAGAAAATTCATCAAACAGTTTTCAGCCAACCAAGGAAGCTGGCATTGGAGAACAACTTTAACTTGTGCAACCGCAAGCATGTACAAGAAGCCGAAAATGCAGAGAGATTATATGAATCCGTATCTCCTTCCATAAAAATTTAAACTTTTCCCCCTCCTTCCATTCCCAGCCACAAACAACGCATACCCAATTAAACTTACTCATTACCTTTATCGATTAACGACTCAATTCTTGAGCGCGAACAAACAAGAGCCACCGAAGGAGGCGACTTAAAACCAGAGACCCAGATCAAGAAACCGCGGGAATAATTCAAAGGAACCCACCAGAAGACGAATGAGATCGAGCAGACGGGCAAAAAAGAACGTGAATTTTCGGCACCGACCAACGAAGAAACGACCCAGATTCACGCGGACGAATCGAAAAACAGAGGATCGAAGGAGGAACTAGTCAACGATAACTGTAGCAACAGCAGTCATCTACCTTGTTCTGCAGAGGTACGGCAGGTGATGATGGGCTGAGAAGAGACGCCATGATCGAGCGGAGATGGATCCACGAACCTTGGAACGGGTTTTTTCTTTTGCTTTTGCTCCTTTTTTTATGCCTTTGATAATTATCATTATTATTATTTTAAGGCTGTGTGTATGCGCAGCATGAATCAACCACGGCCTCAAAATTCAGGAACGGATAGGAGCCACAGGTTCCCGGTCCTTCGTGGGATGGTTCAGGGGATTTTGCAAAATTGGGGATGCTTTTTGGAGCTGTGTGTGAATGGAGTGATTAAAGGGGTATTTCTGAAAATTTAATTGCTCGAGATGATAGAGAAAGAGGGGAGGGGGTTGATAGAGACAATGGGACAATCTGTCCCTAGGAAAATGTCCGCAGATTTCATTTGTTTACCAAAAAAATAAATATTTTTGAAAATATTCATTTAAAAATAGTTGCCGACAAAATTGAATAGATGATAAGTATTTTCATTGTCTACGAAAGTACTTAAATATAAATTATCATTAATAATATAAACATTTTGTATTAGCCGATTACTTGCATAATACGAGTTATCGTTTTTAATATAATGTTTTTCAGATCATTTATTTTCCACAATACAAACAGAGCTTATCACCTAAGTTGATAAAATCCAAAATTCGCCATTGATATGAAGAGTGCCTCGGGAAATTGCTGAGAGGTGGAAAATTAATCTAGAGACTTCCCAATTTATCATACCTAAAAAATAAAATCCACCTTCTCAAGATAGTATTTTAAAAAGTGAAGGCATTTTTCAATGAATAAAAGTCGAATTTTAAAAGCCGCAAATTTAAAAAACAAAAAAAAAAGGGGTAAATTATCAAAAAATTTCATTGAACCATTTTCTTCACGATGTAGTCATTTCTCTTCGTGTTATTAGTCCAATATCAAAGTCGCCAGTATACAAAGCACTGTAGCAAAAAGTTAAAATAGTAACATGATAACGCCTTTCTTAATCATAAACTTATGAAAACCCTAATTTTAGTAATCAGGTCAATCTACTATAGATTATGTCAAACTCCTATGTCGGATTCTCATTTAATTCTGTCGGATACTCATCTGGTTCTGACCTTCCATCAGAGAGCAATCAGAGTCATCGACATTAGGTTCCTCCATACGACAAGAAACGGAAAAAGAAGAAGAAGAAAAGAAAAAACCAAAAGGAAAGATGGCCCGTTTTGTTTTGACATTTGACGATTCCAGACGTTGGTTGACCTGCTGACTTTGGGGAGACGGGTCAACCCCAAATGGGAACGCTCGAAGGGTCGCGCCACTTTCCTCGTCATGGCCGAAAGAACTCGTACCTTAAAAAACTAATCGCCAAGCTGGCATTGAATTGAATGGAATGGCTCCTTGTATCAAACGAAAACATGGTTATTGACCTGCCCGTATTTGAATCCTAATGAACTTGTTGACTATTCCGATTTAGGATTGTTATGCATGATCACGTGCACGAAATACTCCCGTGTTGACAAGTGGGGATGGGATAAATTGCTGACATTGTCTCACTTGGAAAAGATCTTATTGAAAAGGAAAAGACGCGGATTATAAGATTCAATTTGTTTCGCAAAATAATTTTTGGATTTGCATTTATTTTTATCATTCATTCTTCGTAAAAATAATCGCATCCCAAAATAATTATAAGTTCATAAAATTTATGATCACATTGGTAGCGCATAATAAAATTTATAATTCTCTATTTCTCTGTTTTGGGAACAGGTTTTGAACAAAAATCCATTTGGTAACGTAATTTGATTTTTCTATTTCAACATTTCTATTCCGGAAATAGATTTAAAGAAAAAATCAGAAGTTAACTTCTCAATTTCTCAAATAGAAATTGATAAAGCCTGTAAATCAATTTACGTTAGAAATTTTGTCATGTGCACCCATTATAGTTGTGATTTATACTTATGTTACAAAATGTTCAATTTGCATAATTGGCAATAGATAATTTAAAAGCCTCTTTGAACTTTAAATAACATGGCTATTGACCTGCCCATATTTATGATCGCATCCCAAAATAATTATAAGTTTGTAAAATTTATGATCACAATCAAGTTGTCGTGATCTATACTTATGTTATGAAATGTTCAATTTGCATAATTGGCAATAGATAATTTAAAAGCCTCTTTGAACTTTAAATAACATGGCTTCCATGAAAGTAGTTAAAGATGATGAAGTTGCGAGCGCATTAGTAGATTACATTTGACGATTGTGGCCATTAAGTCAGGAAAATCCGGGTTTTTATCCTGAAAAGTCCATGCGATATGAGGAATTTCATGTTGTTCTGCCGTAAGCGGTGACCTGAGCTTCGAGCGGGACGGCCGGAAGTGTACTGATGACGTGTCGAGAACATGTTGGGCTGTTCCACAACACACGGTGTCAACAGTTTCGGTAGGATTACTGACCATAAAAAAAAACAGTTTCGGTAGGATTTATCAAATACAAAAAGTGGTGGGGCGAAGATAGAAACATTATTCAAGAGTGTGAATGCATGCGATTACACTTGGTGCGGAAGTCAAAAGGGATTAATTATCTTTTGACTTGCTTTGGAGAGTCAATCAGACTCCTACTGGTTGATTTTTGAAAAGCTACGACATATTTTACTTCCACTTGTCTATTGATTGACATGGGAAATATAAAATACTGGATAGACCTGTAAATTGAATTATTAATTTCTTTGTGCATTCCATAAAAATTCAAGACATTGTTCTGTAGCAATATTGTAATATGATTGGTTAGGACTTGTAGCATCGACCTTTCTCCATGCTCTAAAGTATCACTTAATATATCTCTAAGGTAAATGTATAATATTTAATAATTTACAATCTCTCTTTTTCTCTTTACAAATTATTATATTTAAACGTGCGAAAGACGTAACCAACGAATGATCTCCGACTCTGATAGAAGAATTGCTCTCATACGTAAAAAAATATGATTAGATTTAACATTGTATAGGATATCAACGCCCCCTGTTACCAAGATAAATTCTCATATAAACTAGAAAATTTAAATAATAAGCGTCAGTTGATATAGATCTTTTCGCAAAGTTTTTACGTTGTTACTATTTCAGGACTCATCATCGGAGTACTTTAGAATCCAGTAGAACCGCCGGGTTTCATAGTTTTCCGGGCGGTTCCGATAGCTTACGGAAGGAGGTCTCCGACTCCGAAACCTCGTGACCAACATCTACTCGCTTTGGGACTGTACATATATTCCATAGATAAGCAACCCCACGAAACTTCTCCATCTCTTCCCCTCTCATATTCGCAGCAGCGTCGAGAATAAATCCAATTTCTTTCATGTAATTCTTATTTTTTTTAATTTAAAACGAGTAAGGACGCCAAAACCATCAACTTCCTCCCGACCGCGTAAACAAAACCCAGGATCGCGTTTACTATTCCAAAAATAAAAAATTAAAAAATTAATATAAATTAAAAAAAGAACCTTAATCCTTCCAAAAGTCAAGTCCACCTCCGGCTCCAGCGATTTCCACCGCGTTCAAACGGCCACCGCACACGCTTCCCCCAAACCGTATAAAAGCTCCGACCACTTCCGATGACTTGTATTCAAACCTGCTCCACCCCCTAAGCGTTCACATTTTCCGTTCATACATCAGATCTCTTCTTCTCCCCCACCACCCGGTATATGGAGCTTACTTCGTTCCCATTTCTCAACCAGGACGCTCCCGACGACCTCTCCCCCTTCTCCACCTTCCTCTACCCCGACATGGCCAGCTTCGCCCCGGCCGGCGACGGCGACGGCGATGGCGGCGGCGGCGGTGGCTCCGGCTCCTACTCGTTCGGCGCGGGCGGTAGCGGCAGCGGGAGCGGGAGCGGGAGCCAGCCCTTTAAGCGCCGCAGGAAGGAGGAAGGAGGAGGACAGCACGGCAATGGCGATGGCGGCGGGTCGGTGGGAGAGATCGTGGCATCGCTGGCTTTGCTCGAGGAGGAAGAGAAGCGCGAGAGGGAGAGCCTCTTCGCCGAGTCGATGCGAGGGAAGGCCGCCCTGGATTGGAACTTTGGTCGGGAGGTCCAAGCGGGCGGGGATTACTACAGCCAATTCCAGGCGCATTACGACGGCGCGAACGAGCTCGAGATGAGGAAGAACAAGCGCACCAGGCAGTCGGCCGCCGCGGCTGCTGCGGCGGCGGCGGCGGAGGGCGGTGAGGGCGACGCGCCGGCGCAGGGCGTGGGCCAGCATCGGCGGCTTTGGGTGAAGGACCGGTCAAAGGATTGGTGGGAGAAGTGCAGCAGCCCGGAGTTCCCGGATGAGGAGTTCCGGCGCGAGTTCCGGATGAGCAAGGCCACCTTCGAATTCATCTGCAACGAGCTCGACGCGGCCGTCACGAAGAAGAACACGATGCTGCGGGACGCGATCCCGGTGCGGCAGCGCGTGGCGGTGTGCGTGTGGCGGCTCGCGACCGGGGAGCCGCTCCGCCTCGTGTCGAAGCGGTTCGGCCTCGGCATCTCCACGTGCCACAAGCTGGTCCTCGAGGTCTGCTCCGCGATCCGCAACATCCTCATGCCCAAGTTCCTCCAGTGGCCCGACGACGGCCGGCTCGCGGCGATCAAGCAGGAGTTCGAGGCGGTGTCGGGCATCCCGCGCGTGTGCGGGGCAATGTACACGACCCACGTCCCGATCATCGCCCCCAAGATCAGCGTCGCCGCGTACATGAACAGGCGGCACACGGAGCGGAACCAGAAGACGACGTACACGATCACGGTCCAGGGCGTGGTCGACCCGCGGGGCGTGTTCACGGACGTGTGCATCGGGTGGCCCGGGTCGATGCCCGACGACCAGGTCCTCGAGAAGTCGGCGCTGCACCAGAGGGCGGGCAAGGGGCTGCTGAAGGACGTCTGGGTGGTGGGCAACCCCGGGCACCCGCTGACGGACTGGGTCCTCGTCCCCTACACGCACCAGAACATCACCTGGACGCAGCACGCGTTCAACCAGAAGCTCGCGGAGGTCCGGGACGTGGCGCGGGATGCCTTCGCGCGGCTCAAGGGGCGGTGGGCGTGCCTGCAGAAGCGGACCGAGGTGAAGCTGCAGGACCTGCCGGTCGTGCTCGGGGCGTGCTGCGTGCTGCACAACATCTGCGAGGCGAGGAACGAGGCCATGGAACCAGACGCTAGGTTCGAGATCTTCGACGACGAGATGCTGCCCGACAACCCGGTCCGGTCGCCCGCCGCGGCGCAGGCCCGGGATCAGATCGCGCACAACCTGTTGCACCATGGGCTCGCCGGCACTTCTTTTCTATAGCGGTCTCTAGTAGGATCGGAGCTATTGGGTCATTCGATTAGTTTGCTTTTTTCGATTTTTGATTAGACGATATACTTATTATTTTAATGGATGTGGGTATAGAATAAAGTGATTTTGATCATTAGGCTTGGGGTTTGAGGAAAATACGGTACCTGGATAGTTTCTAACATACGGAATTCATACACGTTTTCGTGTTTAGTTAACGTGTCCCTCTCAATATTCTCCTTTATTTTGATTTTCGTCAGTTTTTTTTCTTCTCGTCAATATAGATAATCGAGACTTATACTTTCGACACAAGAAATACTTACTAATTATTTCTCATACAATCAATCTATGTATATATTCCTTATATACAAACGTCTTCCTAAATGGGCTCAAATAATTTCCTTTTTCTTTTTGGGATTTCGATTGACGAGGTTGACAAAACGAGGGAATCCCATGCTTCGATCTGATTCACGATGACAAAAATTTTGGCGGCTGCAGGGATTTTTCAGTGGATTCCTTAAGCAAGCCATCCAGTTTGGGCGGTGCCCCACGCTGAGTTGACTTTTTAAATTTCTGAGGAAGGATCTCTCCTCCTTCTCCTTCTTCTTTAGCTCTTCAACTTTGGTTCTCCTTCTTCTTCAGCTCTTCAACTTTGACCAGGAAGAAAGTTCTCTGGATCTTTGAAATTGACCACTGTCGTGCCTCTCGAGTTCATCCTTACATTTGGTTAATTTTTGTATGCGGGTGCCACGTGAATCTCACGAAAAAAAGATGTTTAAACAGCCAATTTTATCTTCATTTCCCCATTAACTATGATTTGTTATATTTTTTTGTCTTACTCTTCTCTTTTATGTACATACGTGTGCAGTGCTCACAAGAATCGAATTCCAAACGTTATGCTCTCTGACCTCACCCTCCCAATTCCTTTAACGATAGGGCCGCATGCCTGTTGACCAATTCGTTATGCTGATTGATTAGAAGTACACGTTGTTAATTTCATTTTATTCGACAACAAGTGTTGGCTAATATCATATTATCAAATTGAGTGTGTGGTGAGTTACCCAAAAAAATATTAAACTATGAAAAGCTGATCATATATCAAGAGAGTGGTCGGGATGTAGATATTTTAGTATTCAATTGCTACGTATCCCAATTTAAGTTATTTTGAGCAAGTGTGATTGGTTCCAAAATTGATAAATTCTATGATTAAGACTTTGTAAGAACCGCTTCTCAATTTTGTGGAACTTAGGGCGCGCATAATAACCATTTTGTTTTTCCATTTTTCTATTTATCAATTTTCGAAAACAAGTTTGAATAGAAATCAGTTTGGTAACGCAATTTTATTTTTCTATTTACAGAACAAATTTTCACTTAAGAAATAGGTTTAAAATGGAAATGAAACGGAAATCAGAAGTAATATTTTTTTTTTACTTCATAATTTTGAAATAAAAAATAAAAAATAAAAACTTTTCTTATCGCTCTCCTTTTTACCAGTTGGTCGCCTGCGTGCCATCCGCCCACTTGCCATTTGACCGTTGTCCACCCGTCGCTCGCCTGCTGCTCGACGTCCGACCGCCGCTAGCCTGTCACTCGTTGTTCGACCGTCGCTCGCCCATCCCCAGCCGTCACCTGCCCACTTGCCCACCTGTGTTGTTCTCATTCTTCCTCATACAGAGCATATCGTATTTTATATGTGTTCAATGCATTCAACATGCTCTGCTAAAACCATCGTTGTTCACTGGTTTTAAGTTGCAACCCAAAAGGAGGAAAGGATGGTGTGTTGCCCTGCTAAAACAGAGTTATTCATAGTTTTTAAGTTGTAAACCAAATAGAGGAACTGAGGACCATTCAGTGCAAGAAAAACTCATAAACAGCTTCTCATTGCAGCTATAAGGCATTCGATACACCTTAGTCCAATGCAGGTGCATTTTACATTACATTGATATTACACTAAGTGCAATAGAATCACCGGATCAACATCCAAATACATGAACATCACGGGAAAAAAGACACTGCAAGTTACCGCAATGCTGCCATAAAGGACTTGCTCCCCTACATAGAGGGTTTCTGATAAAATTATTAGCTGGTAAAACACCCGGCACTGCCAAAACCTTAAGCCAATAGGATTAATAGTTACCGTCATCGAAAAAATAGTGTCAAGTAATAGTTGGAAGCTTGGCGATGGACTCTGTATTTCCTTAGTTAACGGCGCACTGGTTGTGTGCAAACACATGAAGAGAAATAAGAGAGCGATTTTGCCCGTGGGCAGCTTCACATGGAGAGACATAGCATTATTTTATGACTCTAAGTGGTGATGTATATCACAACGGGAAATAAAAACAAAAAATGAGAAATAAAAAGTCTTTTCATTGCTCGCTCTAACTAATAGCTACTCGCCGGTGGCCTGCTCGCTGTCCGATCGCCATTCGTCTCTTGCCGCCCACTCACAAATCGCCCGTCGCTTGACTACTGCTTGCTTGTCGCTCGCTATTCACCCGCCTATCGCCCACCTCGGCATGTTGTATTTTTACGAATTTAACCATAAACTTTTCATTTTTGCCAATTGAGTTCTTAACATTTTCACATCTTGAATGAGTTTTGAAAAGAAAAAAACAAAAAAAAAAAACTAATGAAAAACTTGAAAATATTATAAAAATTGTCTACATCAGTGCCGACCTTACTATGTAGAATGGGTGATGTTTGCTTCAACAATTTTCGCCAAGAATTTTCCTCATGGACTCAATTGGCAAAATGTGAAAAAGATTTAGGACTTAATTAATAAAATTGAAAAATTCATGACTTAATAAATGCAAGATAATCAACGAAGAAATAACAAAATGTCATGTATCTCATTCTCTTTTGGGGTCAATTCCCTAAAAAACCCCAAACTTTAGGTCTAATCATAAATCCACCCTAAACTTTTTTTGTCTTAGAAAAAATCTCAAATTTTAAGTCAAGTCTCAATTTTGCCTCGAACTTTTCTTTTATCTTAGAAAAAAACCTTAAACTTTAGGTCTAGTCCTAAATCTACCATAAATTTTATTTTGTCAAAAAAAAAATACTAACTTTTGATCTATTCTCAAATCTACCCCATGGTCCAATCTCAAATTGATGTGGCATGTCCACAGTAATAATAAATACAAATCGGTAAAGACACATGGAAAATTATATTAAAAATAAAATAGTTATAGAATATAAAAACTAGGGATGACTAATTGCGACTTTTGGACTGAGAGCTAACGAGGGCAAATTTAAGATTAGAGTAAGAATTGATGATTTTCTTTTCGACAAAAAAAAAATTGGGATATATTTAGGATTGGACATAAAATTTGGGATTTATTCTGAGACAAAAAAAAAAAGTTCAAGGTAAATTTGGGACTAAACCTAAAGTTTGAAGTTTTCTCAAAGACCCAAAAAAAAAAAATCAGGGCAGATTTGAAACTAGACTTAAAATTTGGATTTTTTTTTCAAAACAAAAAAAAAAAAAAAAATATTCGAGGCAAAATTGAGATTAAACCTAAAGTTTGGAGTTTTCTCTAAGATAAAAAAGAAAAAAAGTTTGGGACAAATTTGGAACTAGACCTAAACTTTGAGGTGTTTTTTTTGAAAAAATTCAGGCCATAATTGTGATTAGACCTTTTTTTTTTGGCCAAATACTCTCAACTACTTTATACTCTACAATCAGATAAGTGGACGGACGATTAGATTTATCAATAGGGATTCTACAGAATTTTCCCGTCGTATCCGGCGAATTTAAATAAATTACATCAGAATAAAATACAGACCACTAAATTCAATAGATTCTCCTAGAATAACGTCAAATCTACAATTCCACCGCACGCAAGGCAACCCCGTAATTTCCCCCGGCACGACATTCCATCAAACATCCTCTGCACGGAACCCCGAAGTTCCGGGCCTCTTTCCCTCAGATTCGCTTACGACCGTTGGATCTCCAGGCTGGCCGTGCTGGCCTTTCTCCGGTAGGCCCCACCCGGCCAAAATTCCGTGCAGCAAGTCATCGAGGCGGGGCCGCACACGCACCCGATGATGAAAACCAAAGAACCATTCAGCACAAGAAAAACTAAAGATGCGTTTGTTTTTGTTTCTATTTAAAAATTATTTAGAATAGAAATAAGAAAATTTATTTCTATTTCGGGAATAATTTTTTATCAAAAAACGAGTTTGGTAAACTTATTAGGGAATAAAAAAAGAATAAAAACACGTTTGATAAATTTATGTTTTTTTTTGTTTTTTTTAAATTTTAATATTTTTTTTCTTTTTAATTTTTTTCTTCTTTTGGCCGGTCGCCGGCCTCGGCCATGGCCGGTGACCGGGCGACGAGGGTCGGTGGCCTCGCCCAGCCACGGCGAAGGCTCGTCGGGGTCGGCGACGCTCCGTGAGGTGAGTCGCCCGGCCCTCGGCCGGTCGCCGGTCAGGCGAGGCCGACAACCGACAAAAAAAAAAAAAAAAAAAAAAGAAAAGAAAGAAAGAAAGAGAGAAAATTTATTTCTCAAATTGTTCCAAAAATAATAAATAAGTTTTTTTTTTTTGTTTTTTCCAAATTTGTTACCAAGAACAAAAAAACAAATTTGGAATGAAAATGCAAACAAACGCGTTTATTTTTTTTTTTTAGGAACAAAAAAACAGAAAAATCTGTTCATGAACAAAAAAAAAAAGAAATACAAACAAACAGCCCATAAATAAACAGCTTCTAGTGTGACTAAAAAGCATTAAATACATCTTAATCCATTGCGGGTGCATTTTACATTACATTGATATTACACTAAGTGCAACAGAACCACCAGAATTTAACGTCCAAATACATAAACATCACCGGAACAAGACACCACAAGTTCTTGTGCCCTCAAGGTAGAAATGTACTCAATGAGAATAGCTACAACAATGATCAATGCCACGAGAATGATCGCGCGCTCCGGCATCCAAGTTCCTGCAATGCTGCCGCAAAGGACTTGCTTCCACACATAGAGGGTTTTGAATAAAATTATTAGCCGGTAAAACAAGCATTAGTGCGGAAATCTTAAGCCAATAAGTTTAGTTGTTATCATCATTTAGGAAAATAGTGTCTAGTAATAGTTGGGAGCCTTGGCGATGGACTCTGTATTTCCTCAATCAACGGCACGCTGGCTGTGTGCAAATATGGGAAGAGAAACAAGAGAGCAATTTTGAAACTGGGTAGCTTCACACAAAGAGAAATAGCATCATTTTATGACTCTAAGTGGTGATATATATCACAATGGAAAATAAAAACAAAAATGAGAAATAAAAAGTCTTCTCATCGCTGACCCTCCCTATTAGCTAGTCACCCGCTTGTCGTTGGCTACCGTTCGACCACCATTTGCCGCCCGCCCACTAGTCGCTTGTTGCCCGCCCGCCAATCGCCCACCACCTGCTCGCCACTCGCTCGCAACCCACCTTCGAGTTGTTAGCCACTCGAGAGAAAGAAATTTTGAGTTGTTATCAAATATATTTTATTCGCCTTAAAAACTCCAAACTGGTACACTTGTGACAAATTTATCTAAAATTATTTTTTTGACCTCCAAAAACCCCACACTAGTATATCTTTGACAAATTTACCCCAAAGCCGGTACACTTGCGACAAATTTACCCTCTGTTAGTTTTTGTTAAATTTTACGATCAAATTATTAAGTTAACAAATTTACTAATTTTAGGCTTTTTTGAGGTCAAATAAATTAGTTTGGGGGTAAATTTGTCATAAATGTACCAGGTTTAGGATTCTTTATGGTTAGTTGGGGTAAATTTGTCACGGTATACTGTTTAGGGTTTTTCATGGTCAAAAAAATAGTTTTGGGTAAATTTGTCACATGTGTATCGGTTTTGGGTTTTTTAGGGTACTAACCTTATAAATTTTGTATCATTATCAAACACATATTTTTGTTCAAAAAATCGTCCAATGAATGGAAACAAAAAATTCAATTTCTGCCAAAAATTGATTTCTGGAACATTATACTTATCATTTGCATCCTTAAAGTTTACCGTTTTTGTTTGGAAACTGACATTGAAATATATTTTGTTTGTCTGACTAATCATAAGGTCTACCTAGGAATGCATTTCTTTTTATTTTTTTTGCTTCTTTATCTTTGAAAACTAAGACAAATAGTAGTTATAGTAAAACAATACAAGTAACAAAACAACTCGAGTAAAATATCAATACATAACAAATAGAAATATAAAAACAATAGGGAAGTTAAGCTCATTTAATAAAGATAAATCAATCATCTTCCTTCAACTTTATAGAACAAGCTCTTATCAGTGGGTGCAAGGATGGCTTCAACAATTAGAACTTACATGCACGGTAAAGATTCTAAATTAATCGGGAATCGGACCTATTTTTATCGAAGACTGGATCTATTTTCATGATGATTGGTTTGGTTCTCGTGTTGACCTAAATTGGTTGTACAATCTCTCTCTTCTCTCTTTAACTTTACAAAAATATTATTTTTATAAAAACAAAAATTATAATTATTTTTTATTTTAATTTTCTTTCATGTTTTTTTTTTTTTCTTTTTCTTTCTTGTTCTTTTCTTTTCTTTCTCGAACTTCCTCCGGTTCGAGCCTCGCCGGCGTCGGTGAGGCTCGAGCCTCGCCGGACCGCTAGTGTGCGGCTCAAGCTCGCAAGCGTCGCGAGGCTCGAGTCTCGCGAGATCCGGCGAGCGTGAGCTCAAGCTCGCGACGTCCGACGAGCCTCGAGCTCGCCGGATCTTATGAGTCGAAGGCCTCACCAACGTCGGGTGAAGCTCAAGCCTCGCCGATCTAGTGATCCTCGAGCTCACCGGCGTCGTGGCTGGCGGCCAGCGGTCGGCCAAAGAAGAAGAAGAACCAAAAAGAAAAAAAAAAAAAAGAAAAATATATTTAAAAAAAAAATCAAAATAATTAAAATTTTAATTTTAAAATATAAAAATTAATTAAAATTCTATTTTTAAAATAATTATTTTAAAATTTATAAAAAATTTCCATTAAATTTGTGTCGTATAGAACTATTTTAGCAATACTATTTTAAAAAATATATATATATATATAAGAAATAAGCTTGGAAGTTTTTTAGTAATATAATCTTTAAAAAAAAACATAAGAATAAGTTTTCCTAAATTTGGTTAAATATGAAAACATTTTATTAATATGTGTGAGGTCGAGTCGGGTATGTGTCGGGTCAGATCGGATATGGGTCGAAAAATTTACATTAAGTTTAAATGGGTCACGAATTGGTTAATGGATCAATTTGAGTCAACCCATTAATGACCCATTGACTCGACCCACCGTTTAACACCTCTAGCGTTAAGGTAGTAAAGTCCAATCATCACGATTATCTATGGATAAGTTATACTCTCATTTATTTTTATCTTTTTCATCTACTTTATACTCTACTATCAAGAAATGATAGAGATGATGTGATCTATCAATAGGGCCTAAAGAATTTTCATGTCGTACTGGGGAATTTAATACAGTACATCAAAATAAATGCAAACCATTAAATTCAATCGAATCTCGTACAATCACGTCGAATTTACAATTCCACGAAAGTCGAACGCACATTAAAAATTAATACGCCACGCAATCCGTAATTTCCCACGGCACGACATTCCGTCGCACATCCCCCGCACGGAACCCGGAAGATCCGGGCCCCTCTTTTCTCCTCAGATTCGCTCTCGACCGTCGGATCTCCATCTCCGGTAGGGGGCCCCACCCTGGCGGAAATCCCAGTCCAGCCTGTCATCGAGGTGGGGCCGTGTGATGAGGCGCGCTCCGTGCTGTCCTTACGCGCGCCACCCCCTCCTCCTCCTCGCATGAGGGAATCTATCGCCTGTTCGAAGCGCACGAGCTTTTCCGGCGCCGCCCAATCGGGCTCCCCCACGTGTACGATGGACAATTTACACCGCGAGTGAGGAGGAAAAAAGAAGAGAAAAAGAAAAGGGGAAAATACCCCAATGCGGATGCAGGTTTTTAGTCCGTGCTTCGTTGTCGCGATCCCTTAAAACAAAAAAAAAAAAAAAAAAAAAAAAAAAAAAAGAGGACTCCGAAGGATTTCGCGAACCGCACGGAGGCGTAGGAGAGCTTTTTTCTTCCACGGCGAGAGGGAGAGAGAGCGCGGGAGGAGGCATGGAGAATAGCCAGGAGGCGGAGGGAGCGGCGGCGGCGACGGCTGCGGCGGCGACGGAGGCGGCGGCTGCAGCGGCGGCGGCCGGGCCAATGGAGGAGGACGAGCAGGAGGTCGGCTCGAGCCTGACGATGGAGAGGGTCGCCGCGGCGAAGCAGTTCATCGAGAACCACTACCGGGCGCACATGAAGCACATCCAGCAGCGGAAGGAGAGGTGAGGCTCCCCTGTTTCCCCGTCCGCCGTTGCCTCGTGCATGTCCTTTCGCGAATTCCCGCGCCCCGTCGGAATTTTCCCCCGCGGATTTTCTCGCGCGTCTTCGTTTCGGGAGGGAGCGGCTTCGATGAGTCTGGCGCGTGAGATTGGGGAATTCCGGCGTTCCGTGAGGTTATTTTGCTGGATTCGAGAGCTGGAAAATGCAGGGATTATCGGTCGGGAGCGCGGCTCTTCGGGGGAATCCGTGGGGTTTGCGCTTGGGGATTTCGGGACGCGAGTGCGACCTCGTCGGTTCGGCGTGTCGATCGCATGCCTGCTTTTTCCTTTGTGATTGGTGGTGTTGAGTCTCCGTGTTGCTAGAATTGATTGATGTCTGCATGCCTTTCTAAGTTTGGAAGGCGGGGGTTGAGGTGAGCGACGGGCAGAGCATTGTGTAGGATTAAATGCCAGTCGTCTTGGTCGAATATGGACATGTTTGGAAATGATTGTCAAAAGTTTGAAGAGGTTTAGGAAGTTGCTCGAAGGAGCCGATTTATTGTTCTTAGAGATCGTGAAACGATAAGTGGAGCCACCTTATGTTGAGTAGGAGTGCATGGCGGTTTAATATGTTGCAGTGGATGAATTCGACGTCTGATACTTCTATGAATGGCATGTAGCTAAGAAAGATAATGTTAGTGGCATAGAAGAAGATACCTATAGTGGTTATCCAATCTTAGGACCTTCGAATATGCTGCAGGAGATCAGGCGGGTACCTCAAGGAATGGATATGTTTCCACGTCTTAACATTAGCATGTTGATAAATGGGCGATGACTACTATAAGCCGGGACAATTCATGAAGTTCCTTCTCCTTACACCTGAGGTCTCTAGATGTTGGTGTTTATGTCTTCAGTGTTGCGTCCTGTTTTTTGGTTGCAAATGTGCTTTTTATGCAAAAGATGCATGATAATCTTGAAAAGAAAGAAATTTCAGAAAAGGTTGGATTTGGAAGCTAAAGTGCTTTTTCAACCTTGTGATTGAGAAAGCTTCAGATGATGAATTTTGATGCTTCAGAAGATGAAATCCGTGCAGTTTAATGTGATCTCTGATAATTCTTTGTTCACTTCTCACACTTCACATGATGACCTTTCTGATGTCTCTTTTGTCATGATGTCATTTACAGATGAATGGTTACATGCATGACTGTATATCGGTTCATGAAACGAGTTCTTGCCTACTGTTGTTAAGAGTGCTATAGTCATTGTTGATAATACAGATACTTGGATATCTTATTTTAGAATCCAGGACTGGTGACTATTTATCTGTCCTATTTTCCTGACAAATATTATTCACTCCAGGCGCTTGGTGCTGGAAAGAAAGTTAGCCTCTTCAGATGTACCCGAAGAAGAACAGATCAATTTACTAAAGGATTTGGAACGGAAGGAGACAGAGTACATAAGACTTAAACGGCACAAGATATGTGTTGATGATTTTGAGCTACTTACAATCATAGGAAGAGGAGCTTTCGGAGAGGTTAAGTACTTGTTTTCTACACGTGCCAAACTTGAATCACTTCAATCAATAAATTTGTCTTTTAAAACCTGATGCTAAGTCAAACCAATAGTATGATATTCTTCTCAAATTTCAGAAGTTGGCTCTGTATGCTTTTTGATAGTCCACAAAATAATTTGAGTTCTAGAGGAAGTTCCTTCTAGGCAGGCCAGAATGAAACGCATCTAATGCATGCTATAATAAATTTATTAACAGGCCAGATGATTTCATGTGTGGGAACATGCACTTTATAATTTGAAACAGGTGACATCAGAGTCATGATCAACAATATAGAGAAAAGGAAAAAGAATGTATCTTGAAAGGGATGTTCTTTTCCTCTACCAATGTCAATCTGTGCTAGATGTGAGATCCTCTTGGGAATGTTAGTGCACTTATCAGAGCAATGTGGTTGAGTGATTTGTATGCTGCTTTCCTTGAATTCCGCATAAGTAGGAAATCATTTAGGAGATATTGAAGGAGCTGTTAGGTATGGCTTTATAATGGGAAGCATCTAATTTTTGGGAACTTTTGTTGGAGATGCTGATCGTATGCTATCAGTTGCTTATCATGGAATAAAAAATAGGAGCAACAAATTTAAGTTTCAGGGATGATTATTGTTTAGGCCCTTAAGGGATGTCTGTTAGTATCAATATAGGTCAAATATACAGCAAGATGTTTGTATGTATATGCCTCTCACAAATTAGTGAAGGTGGCAGTACTGTGCTTGTAGTGGCAATAAGTGTCTCAGTTGCCGGTGCTACCTTTTTTTCTTTCTACTTGCTTCATTGTGGTGGAAGCAGAACTTATTGTTGCTTTTGATGAATTTACTTGTTGAAGATATATACATCTTAAGCTGCAAACTCTGATATGCACAAGTCAAGATGGGTATATACTGATTCTGATGCTGAAGAAAGTGACTTAATCTGCTGTAATATGTTACTCTGGAAAAGCAATGTCAAGCAAAAAGAAGATTAGACCTCAGGTTGTGAGAATAATATATGCTAATGGTGGGGCCTAGCATCCTGCACCTCTATTTTTTGGGTTTGTTAAAAGTAATGTCAATCTCCGGAGTCCCTTAAGGGAAAACCATGCTTTCTTGAGGTACAAGGATATGTATTGTCACTTTTTATCTAGCATCCATTTATTTATTATTTAAGCTGCAATGCAACAGGATAAAATATAGTTGCATGGGTGGCAACTGTGATAGTAATGTTTCTTTGTCATTGTTTCTCTTCGCTCGACTTTTAGCATCTTTAAGGAGTTTTGATTATGTTCTGCTAGTTGCTAGGATCACTCTTGGATTTGGGGGGTGGGAGGAAGGGGGTGGACATGTTAGGTTTCAAAAAGATGCATGGATCCACTTAGGCAAATGTGGATACGATGACACATTAATTACATTTGGCTCGAGGACATTTCTTTCTCCCTGTTTTTCATCGAATGCTAAAACTAAGGTGAATATGGATGCAGGTCAGACTTTGCCGTGACAAGAAATCAGGGAATATATATGCCATGAAGAAATTGAAGAAGTCAGAAATGCTTAGCCGAGGCCAGGTGAGATTTGAAATAGCTTCATGACTTACACTGGGTAAATTTCCACATTGTCAGTTCCGTTGCGCAGATAGTCTCCTTTAGAGAAGGAAACACCAAGTAATGTAGCATGCTTGATCATTTTCAGTGATTTATTAATTGTCACTGGCTTGTTTCATGATCATGGACGAAGTAGAGATTATAATACTTTCTTTTGCTATTAGCTAACAAGCACATTTACAAATTCCTCATTTCTTACGATGTGGCACAGATTCCAATTGCGTGGCAACCGGCCATTCAGCCAGGCTAACACTATACTACCTTTTTCTTTTCATTTGTTTTCTAAGTGAATGATGGTTGGGTCATGATCCATTGTTCCTGCTCCTCCGTTGGCTATGATAGTAGAGAATATTATTTCTGTGTTCTCATACTTCCTGTTCTTCATCTCGAAAAGACGTGGTAGTTACATTGATGTTTTTTGTGTTATAGGTTGAACATGTTAGAGCTGAAAGGAATTTGCTTGCAGAAGTTGCCAGCCATTTTATTGTTAAACTGTATTATTCTTTCCAAGATCCGGAGTATCTATATCTGATAATGGAATATCTGCCTGGTGGTGACATGATGACTTTGCTTATGAGAGAGGAGACGTTGACTGAAACAGTGGCCAAATTTTATATTGCTCAAAGTGTTCTTGCCATAGAATCCATTCATAAGCATAATTACATTCACAGGTATTTTTTTTCTTTTTTTCTTCCTGTGGGTGACTCTTCTACCAGTAAAACATTTTGATTCGGTTCCTATATTAATGCAATATGTATCAATGATTTCTTAATACTGTTCCTGAGTAATTTGTCTTTAACCTATGTACTTTTCTTTCTGCAGGGATATAAAACCAGACAACCTTCTTTTGGACATAAATGGTCACATGAAGCTTTCTGATTTTGGTCTGTGCAAACCTCTTGACTGCTCAAATTTATATTCTATAGATGAAAACGAAGCCATGGATGATAGCAATGTCGTTGAATCAATGGACATTGATGGGCGCTTTCCCGACACTAGTAACAGGGGCCGCTGGAAAAGTCCCCTCGAGCAGCTTCAACATTGGCAGATAAATAGGAGAAAACTGGTATTGCCTAGAAACCCGACTCTTTGAATTTATATGGTACTAGTGCATGGTATTGTAGTTCTTTGTTTGTTTTCATATGATGTCAATAAAATTAATGTATCTATAAAAATTATCTTTAATTGCAGTAAGAAATTAAATCTTGCATTTTGTACGTGCAAGCATTCCTGCAAGTTAAAAGTGTCCTTTCCTCTTGTCAAAAAAAGGACCAAGCAATACATAGATGCCTCTGTTGGGTTCTTTCTATTTGTAGTGACGTTTATTTTTAAAGTTTCCTTATGCATTTGCTTTTAATGTTTGGGATTTTGACTTTTCTTTGATACTATACAGCTTGAAATTAAAATAAATAAAAAAAACAGCCTGATCTCTTAAATGCTATGAATATGGACTTTCAAGATAATTTGTATCAAGCAGAACTTTTTATGCATTTTGACATTAAACAATCTTTTTCATTGTAGCAGTAAAGTCGATTTCTTCAAAAATTGGAAAAATGGCTCTATTATCCCTTTGACCACTAGGTTGCACACCTTTAGTCCATTGATTGGAGGTAAAATTTCGGTCTAGTTGCTATGTTCAAGTTCTAGTCAGTCTCTCATATTTCTTTTTATCTCCAGTAATCTTGTGATCCCAGAAAATCTATTTTATCCTATTATGATTCTAATTGCCTCTAATGATAGGCTTTTTCTACTGTTGGCACACCTGATTATATTGCCCCAGAAGTTCTGCTGAAGAAAGGATATGGCATGGAGTGCGACTGGTCAGTTGATGATTCTGTAGATACTCTACCTTGGCAATTATTTTAAATAACAGTTGTTTGTCTTAGTTCTTGGTATCTCTCACCTGACCCATTAACCGTTTATTTAAAATCGAAAGCAGTTCTTTAGATGAGCATCATGTATAAACTAGAATTAATACAAACTCCATGTTCCCTTAAACAGTACATCCACTTAAGGCATGCTGGAAATGTAATTTCTCATAGAAGTAGATTGAGCGTGCATCTTTTCTGTGCTTGTTAATGATTCCATTCACCTCATAAAGAAGATGAACAAAAGGGTTTGCACTCTAAAAATATTATTGGAAGGGACTATCGGCAGAATGGAAGAGAAAATCACTATAACTGACAAGGACATAAGTTCTGTAATATCCTATTATTTTAGTGACTTATGCCAGGAAGTAGCAAGTGTCATTCTCCTTCTAATTGATTTTCGTCTTCGTGGGTACTGTTTGGTTTTATCATTTGTCTGATGTCACATGACATGCTTAGGAGATGGTGTCTTATAATGTCTATTGGCATAATAATTTTATAGATTCAATGGAAGCTTAGCTGCATTTGCGTGATAAGTCGAGTGAAGGGAATAGAGTTAAATTAAAGGCGTCACTGTGACATAAATTATTTTAAAGAAAAACTTGACATTGTTTTTTGAAGAAAAATGCTTCAGTGGAATTTGGATTATGACTTGACTATACTGAACTTGAAAGTGCTCTATTTTTGTTTAAAAGAAAAGGAACTCGTTTAATTTCCCTTACCAGGCACAACTCAATGACTTGAAGGCCTTGAAGGCGTTTTCTGTTGTGTGTGAATTTGTTTGTTTCAACAATGATGCCACTAGATACTCTCTATCATCTCTAAATGCATATTTAGGATTCTGCTTTTCTTATGTTAGAATTAATTTAAGTAGAGCTGAGTTTCTTTGATGACTTCTTATTGAATTTCCTCATTTCAGGTGGTCGCTTGGTGCAATCATGTATGAGATGCTTGTTGGTTATCCTCCATTCTATGCGGATGATCCAATAATGACATGCAGAAAGGTCAACTTTCTTTCCTGATCCACATTTATGGTATGCTTAGTCGATGGGATTTAAGAGAAGGAAAAGGGTTTGGAAAGAAATTATTTTCAAATCATTTATCTGAAAGATCTGAAAAAGAGGGAGAAGAGAGAGAAGTGATTTGCACAGATTATTTTAGAGGAATTGAATGATGATGTGAAGGGAGAAGCATTATGGAAGCTGAGGAATGGCTTCTATCATTCGTCCTCTTACTTTTTTATAACAATCAGTTAAACTTTTTATTTTCCCCCTCTAATTTTCCAGATGTAGTTTTTCATGAGTTGCCCCTATTGTTGGTTTTAGGGTCTTGTAGATGTAGGATGTGGTTTATATTTTCAGGTACAAGTAATCAGAATGCCGATACATGGACATTTTGAAATGTTTAATGATGTGTAGTAAGTACTCACATTAATCTCCCCAATGCAAAGTCTATCTTTCCTTCAGAATGTGAATCCATCTTTCCCTTTGGATCAATTTCAACTGTTTCAGTTGCATCAGGCCATGATCTGTCTAAAGAGATATGTGTCCTTGACTGTGTTACACGGCAATCTCTCTTTTTAGTCCTCATGTACTGAGAAGATCAATGATTATGTTACAATAATAGAATTTAGTCTATGGAATTTGGTCCACCGCATTAGGAAGAGGGATACTTTGTGAAGATGCTGAGGTTGAAAGAATGAGTCTGTCAGTTCTTTCTCTCTTAGAGAGAGAGAGAGAGCAAGAGAGAGAGCGAAGTAGAGGAGCAATTTTGCCAATTTGAGTGAGCTTCTTTTCCCAAGATTGTTCCGTCTGTTTTAGCTTTTTCAGTGATGTTCCTTTTTTGCTTTTTTGCAGATTGTACATTGGAAAAATCATTTAAAATTTCCAGAGGACGCCAGATTGTCACCTGAAGCAAGGGATTTGATCTGTAGGCTTCTTTGTGACGTGGATCACAGGCTTGGTACTCGAGGGGCAGAACAGATCAAGGTATGTTGTGTTGTTGATTTGATGTAGCATCACTCTAAATTATGCTGAAGTATGCTGCATTAATTCGATGGTGCTATTCCTTTTCTTATCACTTTTCATGCATTTGCTTATAACTCAAAGCTGAACTGATCAGGCTCATCCTTGGTTCAAAGATATCGACTGGGATAGACTTTACGAAATGGAAGCTGCTTTTAAGCCGCAGGTCAATGGAGAACTTGATACACAGAATTTCATGAAATTTGACGAGGTGAATGATGCTAGTGTATTTCACTTATCTTTTATGGAGGTCATTCTTTGTGGTTGACTATCAAATGGATTTTCATGTTACTTAAGATGAGGTCATGACATAATGCGATTAGTCAACACACTCCATTCCTTGATATCATTGCATTTTCAGGTTAAGGCATGTTCAGGAATCATGATAAGGTTTCCAATGGCAATGTCCTTCAATGGAATGGACATATTTTTTTCTACCGGACATAATTTCTTTCATATACTTATATGAAATGATTTTGTTAGTAAAATTTTCTTGATCAATTGTTTGAGCAGCGGTTCTCATGCTTTTACCTCTCCTAGTTAAGTTTGTGTTGTCAAAATATCTCCAGAATGACCATAGATGTTCCAGTTTAACAGTATGTTATACTAACAATCTGACTCATTGAATAGGTGGAACCTCCTATGCCTTCAAGGACAGGATCTGGACCTTCAAGGAAGGTAAATATTGTTCAGTGGGGAATATAAAACGCTTGACTAGATTGATATGATTTTTATGATTGATTGCTGCTGCTGTTGCTCATGTTTAAGGTGAAAAGAGCAATTCATGTTAGAAATTTCCTCATAAGACATCTAAGCATTTTACATGCTATGTGGACATTAGATGACAATATTTCTATTGTATGTGAGTTAGGTGGGGTGAGTCTTAAATATCACTAATAGGAAGCTTGAGAAACAACTGTACTTTTCACAAATCTTTTTTGTTTATCCTGAACCTTCTAAAATATGCTGCTGGATCTTTTGGATTCTTCAGGAAAGAACAATTGGCACGGCATCCATCTTTTTGGTAAAGAAGAATCTTTTCTTACGTAAAAAGCTATTTAAACTATGCCTTTTCGCTGGTACTCTGAGAATATAGAAATATCCTATTGCTTGACTGGAAAATCACTTATCTTCTGTCAACTTATCTAGTTGTCTTAAAAGACAAACCACATAATTGCTCTTTTCCTATGTATTTGAATCTAATCGCTATCTTCTTCTTCTTCTCTCACATGCACGCACCGGCATTAGCGGGTGACAAAAGATGGGTGCTGGGGTTTTGAAATTGCACATGACCATGTTGATGTCCTTGGAGAATTGGTTGGATTGATGGCTGCTATAATCTTCATTTTTACCTTTCGCGGATGTTTGTATTCTGCCATTATACACAAGGAGAACTATCTATCCTTTTTACTTTGGTATTCTATAAGACAAGCTGGAAGAAAATACCATTCGACCTTGTGGCGAAATTACTTTGCACAAACAACCCATAGTGCCACCAATGTTATCTTATGGCTGACATCTTTTGAGTTCTGCTGGGAGAGGGTTGGTTTGTTTCAGCTTTTGATAAGTACTTTTTCTTTGCCTCCAAAATTTTTGAAAAGGACAAAAATTGTTTTAAATTTAGAATAGATAAATATATTATCCTGTCCACATGTCCATGTTTGCATGTCTAAAAGTTATCAGGTGTTTGACATGAAGTAGAAGTTGAACTTCAAAGCTCCAAGAGAAGGAAATGGCAAAAAGCTTAAACTAAAATTTACTCTAAACTGACCCTGGTAGTAACTCATGTCTCACACGACATACTTAGAATGGATTTGGCTGAAATGATCTCATTGCATGGCTTATGGGTTCCTCAATGTGCAATATATAGAACAACGCTGACACGTAATGTGCTGGTGAAGATGTGTGGCAGTGGTTAATTCTGCTTGTTGATTGTTCCAAGTGTCATCTATGGAGGATGCGCAAGCTACTAGACCTGAATAAATCTAAGTGTAGGTCATTAAGCTTTGAGCCAACTCCTGTGTTTACTACGTAGGGAAGGCGTGTGTTGACAGTTTCGGGTGAAACTCACAATATTCTTTCTCATCAGCATCATTCATATGATTAACACATAATGGAGAGTAAATCATACACCTTAAAAAACTTTGGTTATGTTTGGTGAAATCAGTTCCAATAAGTTTGAGTAGGAGGTCATCTGCCAGTCTACTTGCTGTTTTATTTTCTTTTCTGCCATTAAATGACGTTGTTGATTTGCAGATAGCTTCTTGTTTTTGGATCTTTAGACTTGCCATGACTATGTGTGAGTTGCCACCTTATGTTATTCTGTGGGCTATTGCAGATGTTGTTGACACCTAAGGATCTCAGTTTCGTTGGGTACACATACAAGAATTTTGAGGCACTTAAGGGGGCTTATGATCTCTATGGTATGGGACTTGAGATTTTTCAAATACATTTCCTCCATTCTGAAATTTCAGTCGCCTTAATCTCTCGATGCTTTTCTACATGAAGCCTGGGCAGTATGTTCCGTGGAGTAGTTCTTAATAACGATATCTGTTCAGATGCGATAAGCTTGTTGAATGGAGTATAATAAAAAACAAGGATTTGGGGTACTAGTGAAGCATCATCCATACGGATTTACCCTACACGTTCGACCATGGACAATGGCATAAGTCCAGCGGCACCTAAATCCCATGTATATGCCGGATGAAATTAGGAAAGATGCTATTATTTTAAACATGTATCATAGATAGACTGATTACTCGACTGATGGCAGGTTCCTTTGTTCGTCGGCTCCTTCTACTAAACCTACGTATACAAAACCATTATGCATTTGTTCCTGAAGTATGCTTGTATTTTATGCTTTGGAGAGACGGTATCCATGTTTAATCTCACTAGCACCTATATGTAATTCTACATTAGTCAATTTAAAATTTCTTAGAAAATTATGGAAAGGCAAATGATGCAGTAGCAGAGAAAGGCCCTAGCCAACAATAGTCGTCGATGACTGTTGCAGCCTAACCATTAAAACAACTTTGTTAGCCTAGTGTTAGCCTATCGAATGTCTCCCTATGCATGACTGATTAGTAAGCAAAAATTGAGAGAAAACCCCAAAGGGTGGGAGTTCTGACCTGATTTTGACATTTATTTGGGTTCTTGTAATTATGTGACTAACATAATTGTGTCATATCGATTCTGCTAAATGCCCATACATGCCTTGTTCATCTAATTGGTTCTTGATGGCCTTATACTACTCTTTGTTTTCTTTTGGTTGGCTGTGGAGTAGTCCATTCTGACATGAAGAGGAGTTCATCACCAGCACGGTCATCCACCGACTCATTCCAAAGTAACACCTCACCAACTTCACTTAACATGACTTTTCATGCTTTCCAATTGATGAATGGCAAGTTAATTTGATCATGCAACTTTTCAGGTGACACTGGACTGGGCTGCTCAACTGTCAAGTTGACCCCTGACAGCCCCGAAAAGCAGATGCTTGCATCGCAAGGGGACATGATGCCACAGTGAAGAGTGGCCAACTCCACAGATCAGCTTACATAACAGACGATCCAGATCCTCGCAGCAGGGTGAGGGGTGCACCTGCTTATTTTTCAGTCAGGTTTCGCCCCGAGCTACGTTACTAATAACATTGACTGCCTTATATCCCGCAGAACTCAAGCCGATGTATAGTAATATTGGAATCTTAGGCGATGTTAAAAAGCGTCTGTACATGTCGGTTGGTAGCCTGTGACGTTTGAAGTTTTGCATCAACGTAGGAATTTTTCGGTACTCACTGGCTGTCCAGACTACCCAGGTTGGCAAGGCTAAGACTTGCCTTCGCTTGTGGTGGGTTGGGCCTCGTTCTGTGTCTCTCTTGCTTGTTCCTAGCCTTGTAAGGTAACTGTAATTGCTCTTAACTTGTGTCGAGCTGATGATGGATTAGCGGCGATTGGGAACTACGACTTGAATAGGAAATGAAGTGTTATCGAGTTTTTGCAGCCGGTACTTGGGTTGCTGTACTTTAACTTCTCCTTATATTCATATGCGTGATTCTGCTGCTACATTTTCATTCTTATCTTCTCGGTCGGATTTCGGAGATTAAGAGGAAATAATGCTCGAGAATTTGTTTCCTGCCCCCATCTTTGATCCTTCATACCTGGGACTGTGACCCCCCATTATCTGGCAATTTTTTAATGACGACCGCCTCTCCGAAATGTCGATTTCACCTGCTGAATACAGAACACAGTTGTCATTGGGGCCGGGTAGTTTAGTGTATGTTGCCCCACGACCGTACTGTCACAGCACAGGCAAGGAATTGCCCGGAAACAAATGCAAAACCGGACCAGTGATCTTCGGATACATCGAGGGCCAGCGATCGAGACCACTCCTATTTGTGGCGAGTGCTGCTAAGCTCGTAACCCGTCCGGTCCTAGCCGTCTATATCCTAGAACAACTGTCATTCGCTGTAAGCATCAACTGACTATACCACACATTCGAATTAAGGCGAATTTGACAAAATTTCACTGCATTGAAAGACCTCCCAAAACGACTCGTGCCCTCGAAGGCACGGCTGATGAGGGGCGGAGCTGCCCTGTCTTGTCCCCAATCAAAGACGGCCTTGTCTGGTCCGGCGGAAAAAACTGTCTGTCTTGCAGAACCCTCTCCGCGATAATTATTGCGTGACGGCACATTTCCTGACAAGTGTCCCGTCGAGCTGTCTCGAAGGAGACGATATTTTATCGGGACATTGAAAAGCATCATGTCTCTCCCTCTCTCTTCTAGAAAAGGTACCAAAAATCATCAGATAAAGTCAAATTCCACGTTCCCCGAAGTTTTTATGTGTTTTCCAGGGGTTGGCCAGACCATAAATTAGAGAGAAAGGAGGGGCGGAAGGGTTGCGTTTAAGGAGCCTCGGACAGGTGTTCCAAGAAAAGATCCTGTCACATCGGCCTTGCTATTAATAATTGACTTCGTTTTTTCCTTAGGGTTGCTTACATCCGTGATCAACTCGACCGACGATAAGATCGGCGTTCTCTCTTCACATTTTCCCCGTCCTTTTCTGCTTTTTCTTTAATGATAACTTCGTCGACGTGTGCTTTTGGTCCCGAATTATGGAAATACTTTTCTCCCGTAGGATGTGACATTAGCTATTTAAAATATTAAAATTACTTATTATTACGTCAATTGATAGGGTCTTGTTAACAAATATCTCGCTAGTTTTGAATAATGCGACGGTTGGTAGGGTATTGTTGATAAATATCTCACCAGTTTTGAGTGATTAATTTTAGATTTTGCTCGTTTTGCAAAAAATATTTTTTGAAAGAATATTTTTCTTGTTTCCTGACGTTTATTTGCCTAAAAAAAAAAGTTAGCAGAATTATTTTCCTAATCAATGAAATTTCCTATCAAAGATAAATTCAGGAAATAATTTTCCTAAATATGATTATATATCAATACTTGAACCAGTAACTCTATGTCTAGGCATGGGAACCCAAACTCTTGTTCTCGAGCTCTTAGCAATAGGGGCAAGTCTTTTGCACTCGAGCTCGAGGCTCTGGTGCCCTGTCCATTTACACCAAGCCTAAGACCCTAGCCATTGCATTTGGATCCATCAAGGTTGCAATTGGGAAACTAGTGCCCGTGCTCGGACTCCAAGCCTAGTAATACTGAGGCCAAACCTAGGTCGATCGAGGCCAATTTTTTTTTTTAAATCAAAATTTTAAAAAATATATTTTTTTTTCTTTATCCTTATTTATTTGCTAATCACCTAGCCTCGTGCAACCAGTCATAGGCATGAGTCAACGAGGTTTGAGCTCAAGCCTTGCCAAGGCTAGCAAAGCTCAAGGTCGCCAATCTTGGGCAAGCTTGACGTCATCACATCTCATCAAGCTCGAGTCTCGCCGTATCTAAGTGAGACTCGACGTCGCCTAAGGCAGCGAATAACCAGAGCTATTACTCACTACATCAAAAAATTTCCATTAAATGAAATGGTTGTTGCTATTTGCTCCAATAACGAATCATTGGTTTAAATTTAATTGAATAACTAAATAAAATAGATAGATTTTTCTAGGACAGGGCTCACCTATGGTACTCGGTGGCCAGCAGAGGAAGAAGAAGAAAAAAAAAAAGAGAAAAATCATTAAAAAGTCAAAATTTTTACAAAAAAATTATAAAAAATTTCCACATAAAGGTAGCCAATATCACATGTAGAACGGTCGACGTCATTATATACTTAGATCAAATCAAATAAGATATTTTTTATCAAACAATGAAAAATATCTTTCAAGTAACTTAGTCAAACACTAAATAATATTATCATTTTCCCGAAAAATGACTTTCCATACAATTTTCTGCGACCCAAACAAAGTCATAGAAACCATCGGTCAACGGAATTTGATACAATTCCATAAACTAAATTAGTTTGAATAGAACAAGCGAAGCATGAATTCCGTGTAACGAGGGGACACATGTCAGGAGGAGATCGTTTGGGAAACGGGGGGATTTGACGGAATGCCGGGGGTAGACGTCGCGCTGTCCCTCCCCGGTTCGTGCTCGGTCTTCGCCTCGTTGTTGGTCAACAGATTGGAATCGCAAAGAGATCCGGACTACTACGCTTCCTGCACACGTGGCGGAAACCCAGATGAGCTTCCGGGGCACGAAAGTCAAGGAGCGCCCGAAAAAGATCTCCCCTTTTTTTCTTTTGCCTTTTTCTTTTTCTTGTCGACTTCGAGAGAGAGAAGGACGGATTTTTATATTATTATTTTTAATTAAATTATTATTATTTTTTTTTGCGAATTTTGAGGAGGTTGAGGTGTCAGTGCGATGTACCTAACCTTAAACTAACTTTTGTTGTCGATGATCCACACGTCACTTCGGGTTACCCACTCCGGATTCTCCGACGGATTTGTACCCCCTCACGTGGCGCCCCCTCAATGGCCCGATCTCCCGCCTTCTCTCTCTCTCTCTCTCTCTCTCTCTACAAGATTTCCCACGGAACGAGGCGCCTATCGTGTCCCCATTTCATATCTGACTTCAATTTCGTCCTAAACTCATATTCTTATCTCAAGGAAAAATCGCAAACTTCCAATCGTTTTTCTCAAACTCGTTCTATCCGACGTCAAAAAATCGGCGTCTAGTTTCCTCGAAATTATCGACATTGACGCTATTATAAGAATCCTTGCACCATTACCAATATCCTTGTTTTCGCATGGAACGACAATAATTTCCATGTTGAGAATCTTGAATATTGTCCATGTTGAGAATCTCGAATAAACTAGTGGTTATTTTCGAGTACAAACTTAATTCTAAGATTATGGGTCTGTTTGTTTTTCACGAAAATAAATAATTTAAAAATATTATTTTAAAAATGATCGTAGATATAATGAAAATGATTTTTTTCATCGGATTTATTATTTCATATAATACAATAGATCATTTTTGAGGAAAATAGTTTCTAGATTATTTATGTCCATAAAAGAAATAAAGCTTCGAATGAAAGTCAACAACTTTTTAAGATGAAAAAAGTTCATGGCAGAATTAAGATTTGACTTAAAGTTGGAGATATATTAGAGAATTAGACCTAATTTACGGGCCCCCTCGTCACCTCCAATAGTTTTAGGAATTTTGACCTCTTCCGCCTCCAATCGAATACATTATCATAAATTTCGATACCCGCGTCACACGGACCCGGATGAAACCCTCAAGAGATGTAAGTCGTTTCTTGTTATCGGAGGACCGACCGAATATCTAATTAATATACTTCAATTCGGGCGTGGCTTCGAAAGCTTATCATCTGTGCTGTCTTCGTGTTTGCAGAGGTATTCTTGAATGTTAAAAGAAGAGGAAAAGGAAAATTAAAGTTCTGAAAAGGAAAAATATTTGGCCCATGCCTGTGTTCCAGAGAGATCCTTCTCTCCTGGAGAAAGAAAACAAAAATCTTTTTCCCTGCGGAATTCCTTTTTCTCACCGACATTGATTTTCTGGGAAAGCAAAATATTTATCTTCTCAAGATATTCGTAGGCCATTGAATGTTGCACATAAGTTCATCAACAAAATAATAAAATCATTAATAAAATCGTCACGAAAAAAGAGACATACATACATTCGTCAGATTTATATAGGTATGTGGCAGTTATTCCTCACTTGAAATACAATAAGTATCTATCTGGTTAAGGATAGTAGTGGAACAAGTTAGATAATCTAAGAATAATAGGTTTATGCACTCAATTTTTTTGAATCATTTATATATTCAACCAAATTAAAGAAAATAAACTCCAAATAACCCATTGCCTATGTTATAGTCCATGTAAAATTTGGAGCCAGGAATTTGCTAAGATCGGGCAATTTTGAGACCATCATTGACTTTTTCTATATCCTAAGGACACGGTCGCAAAATCTGACTATCCGTAATTGCATGGAAAACATACAAACCTCGTAAATTGATTAAAATAAGAGAAGGGATCTTTCCATGTCTAGGAGTCTCATGTCTTGATAATTATCTCCTCATAATGCGATAAGGAACTCGATGCTTCAAGAGGTCTAAAAAATCAATATCATTTAAAACAGGTGAAATTGGAAAAATGAATATCTCACTTTCAGAAGTTTATGTTTTCTTTTTCTTTTTCTTCATACGAAATTTTGTTGAGAAGTGGGTATTTTTTAAATGAGAAAAACAGAAAGAGCAAAGTTAGATAATTTTAAGTTTTCTTGCGTCGAATATTATTTTTTAAATAAAGTAGCGATAGCACATTAAATATTTTTTATAGATGGGACTTATATTTTGATTGGGCGTTATATCTCTCCTAAAGTAGATGATAAACAAGATGAGCACACACATTTGTAATCCCATTTCCACCGACCGCAGAAAAACGAATTTTAACCAACGATATAGAATGATCAAAATGCTAGATTATCTTACAAATATTAACACTTTTGGGATTTCTCTAGAGGCAAGCACATTAGACTGACGAATTGAGAATCGGTTGGATTGACCGGTTCGAAGTAATTTCTAGGGGTGTTGCTCGATTCTCAATTCCATATAAATGGAACCTGTAATTTTTGGTCCAATTCCCGTTCCAAGGAAACTTGAATCGACTATATTATTTTTTAAATTTCTTAAAAAAAGCAATAAATCCTAAAATAACAACAAGTTCGATCATTTTTGCAATAAAAGATTTTACCTTAAGAATGATAAAATGTAAAGGTGGAATTGCCAAATGATTGGTTCCATTAGATCGGTCGATTTTTGATTCATGGATAAAACTAAATCGAAATGGAAATCGATCATCCCCAAATCTTTCGCATGGCAAATAAAGCTAAAACTAGCACTTCTCTCCAACTTTTAATAAATTTCACTTTCCATCATCCAGTTCGACACGATACGCTACTCAGCATTCCAGGTTCATTGTGCCAACTTTTGCTCCCGGTCGGCCTCCTAGACCTACCTAGGCGATTAGAAAAAAATAGGCTTAAAGAAGATGATGCGGATTGAGACCGGTTCGTTGCGACTCCTGCGCATCCCTCCACGGCTCCTTCCTTCTCTCTCTCTCTCTCTCTCTCTCTCTCTCTTTCTCTCGAGAGTTAGACCGTCCAAGAATTCGTATGATGGCATCACACAATCAATCTTGATTTTGTAGGGTACCCACCGAACCCAGCCAAAGAACTCACATTATATAAAATGGGGTCTAAAAATCATTACTTTAATCCTTCCCTACGACTTTCCCACCAATTTGGGTTCCGTCCAGAGGTAGTTTGGACACCGTGTCCTCCTTAAATTTTCCCGTGTTTCGTTCGTACTTTTGTAGTCTCGGTTTCTTGTACGTGTACATGATGTAAAATCTCGAATGCATCGAGTCGTTGCGATGATGGAAGCTGCCTCGTGTCGTTAGGAAAGATGGGTTAGTCGAGGTATGCGAAAGTTCTGTGCGCGTGCCTGGTCGCCGTTATGAAAAAGAAGTTGTCTTTTTTAGTTTTTCTTGAAATTGGGTTTGGAGGGTCGTGTCCTGTTGCCATGTGATTGGTGGGATTGATCTCAATGAAATTGGAATGATGGGGTCTCGTTTCTCGATGGTGGACACGTGTTCGCCTTCTTCCGTTTAAAGTCTTTGTGGTCTGCTGTGATGCGGTTTCTTTTAAGAGTTTCTTGTTCTTGCCTCCTCCTTCCTCTTCCCACTTCCCTCTTCCTTTCCTCCCCCCTTCCTTTTGTTCTCCACACGCCGCTTCAGTGCTTTTGAGAGGGTAAGCAACTTCCCAACTCTCTTTCTCTCTCTATCTTTCTGGGCTTAGTTATAGCTCTTGAGCTTTCTTAATCTCCGTGTTCTTGGGAGTAGTTCAAAGGGTCTTGAAAGATTGTACCTTTAGGCGGTTCTGTCGTTGATTCTTGATATGCCAATCTAGCAAGAAGGTGTTTTCCTTTGTGTGGTGATTTGATGCCTGTTCTTGATGTGTGCTTGACTGATCTGAGAGTGTCTAGATGAGGTTAAGAAGAGACCCACATAATCCGAGCCAAAACAGAAGAAAGAGAGGGAGGGAGAGAGGGAGAGAGAGAGAAACCCAAGACTTTAGAGATGAACTAGATCTCCTCAGATTAGGCAACCCATCTTCTTTGTGAAGTTTGTGTCAGTTGGCAAATCGGAAAATGTTTATGATGAACCCATTTGGCCTCTCTCTCTCTGTGTTAGCGGGTTTTCCTTGAAACTAATCAGTTAGATTCTCGTATGTTGCTCATGGATTTAACTCTCTCTGTGTTAGCGGGTTTCCTTGAAACTAATAAGTTAGATTCTCGTATCTCTCTGTTCAGCTTTCCTTGAAACTAATAAGGATTTAACTCTCTCTGTGTTAGCGGGTTTCCTTGAAACTAATCAGTTAGATTCTCATATGTTGCTCATGGATTTAACGAAAAGTAATGATTTGAGGGAAAGAAGAGAAGCTTTTGGTCATCTCTTTTTCATATGTTAAACTTTTTTGGCCATGTACTTTCAGTTCGGTATATGGATGTTGAATCAGATTGGGGTTTGTAAGGGTGAGTATATTGGACCGGACTGGACCGGACCGGTTGGTTTGGTCCGGTTCCCGGGGGCATTGGTTCAGTTCCCAGTTTCATTTCATTGGTGATTTGCAGTCGGGACCGGGTTCGGTCCCGACGGCCGGACCAACACTTTTTAAAAAATATATTTTTTTTAATTTTTTAAAAAATAGCAATAAACCCTAAAATTGTAATAACTTTAGTATTTTTTTAATTTTTTAATTTTTTGTGAACTGGCTGGTTCCATTGGACTTGACCAGGCTGGTTCCCTGTCCTAGGACCATCTGGTCCGGTCCTCAGTCCCAAAAAGGGGGAACCAAACCGGAATGGGAACTGATCATCCCTAGGAGTTTGAGTTAATTTTGCTTCTCACTTCTCCATACTTTGTTTTCTATTGCTCCAGACTTCTGTGAGTTTGTCTTATCATGATTTATGTCCCTCAACTTAGGTGATTTCTCTAAAAGGCGGTTCGGAGGTTAGCCAAAGTGAAAAGAGGCAAAATAATGCTTTAGGTTTTTGTGGAGGGTTGAGGCAATCAAAGCTGTGCCATACAACAGAGGTGATAAATGGAGGAGATATCTTCTACGCTAGCTGTGCCGTTTAGGCTGAATAATATGACCAGTGACGAATCTGCACTACAAACCCAAATCGAAATCACTGGACTGAAGTTTATTGCGAGCACTGCTGGGTTGTTATCGGATCATCCGGGGTGTTGTCACCTTCTATTTCTGATCATGCAGCTGCCCAAGATTTGAGTTCTGGCGGTAAATCAGGCAAGTTTGGTGTTCTGACAGTGTCAACTAATGAAGATGAGCCTAGAGGAGGTGGTATTTTTTGGAAGACAGTGGAGAATGAACTTAAGTTGACACCGGAAGATGGGAAAGTGCATAGTCCATATGCTTGTGGCCAATTTATCAATTACTCTTGTTCATATACGGTTGCTAGTGACGCCACTAGTGCTTGTCATGAAGAGTTTGTACCGGTGAAAGCAAGTTTTGATAAGAAATCAATGACTGTCATTGATGTCAGTGATGCAACACTGGGGAGCGTTTCCAATGTGAATAAATTGGGTGAGCTTGAGTCTCGGCGAGAATTACAGAGAACTGGAAGCCGGAGTGTCTCCGAAGTGGATTATGTCCCGCTTTGGGGATTGAATTCTATCTGTGGAACAAGACCAGAGATGGAAGATGCCGTTGCAGTGGTACCTCGGCTTTTGAAAATTCCTTCTCTGATGCTGGCTGGCGGACAAAATTTGGAACTTAGAAATCAACATGGCAAAGATTTAACAGCTCATTTCTTTGGGGTCTATGATGGACATGGTGGTAGCCAGGTAAAAACCAGATATAGCTTTTTAAATCTCTAAACCATATTTTTTATATGACAAGCATGAGAATGCACAAACGGCTTATAAAACTATAACGTAGTACTAATTAGGGCTTTAGTGGTATAGGTTGCTAGCTACTGCCGGGAAAGGATACATTTAGCTCTGGCGGAGGAGATGGAAGTTGCAAAACGTGGCTTCCGTAATGGAAGTAGCTGGAGTAACGGAAAGGAGCAATTGGAGAAGGCCTTCTCCAATTGCTTTCTAAAGGTTGATGATGAGGTCGGCGGTGTATCCAGATCCATGAATGGAAGCGACCCTTCTCTCGTAGAATCTATGGCCCCTGAAACAGTAGGTTCTACTGCTGTGGTTGGCCTAGTTTGTTCGACACACATTATAATTGCAAATTGTGGTGATTCAAGGGCAGTTCTCTATCGCGGAAAAGAGACTGTGCCACTGTCAATAGATCATAAAGTAAGTCATGTTGCTGGAGTTGTGTTTTTTTCTTTTCTTTGATCTTTTAGTATTGTGATGAATTCCAGCTGTTTCTGTTTGCACTTACCTCTGTATGGCCTTTGAATGTTTTGTCCAGCCAAATAGAGATGATGAGTGTGCACGGATAGAAGCTGCTGGTGGCAGAGTTATTCTGTGGGATGGATTCCGGGTTTGTGGCGTTCTTGCAATGTCAAGGGCGATAGGTAGGTTCTTTTGAGTCCATGATCCTATTTTCTGCCTCTGTAGTATAAGTCTTATCTACGTTGAGGATGGCAATACCTTGACTTGTATGTTTGCAACTTCTTCTAGAGATTTTGAATCGCCAATGGAGGGTTGTTCCTTCTTAGTCTTTGGTTGGTGTGAAATTTGAATAGCTGATTAGAACAGGGAGCTTCAGTAGTACCCCCTTAATCGCCTGCGCCCCTAGACGACCCATGCTTTTGGCCCTTTATAGACTGTTTTTTGCCCCCACTTTATTGCATATTCTCAACACCCAGGGGTTATTCCGGAAAGTTCGGAGTAAATCAGTGTTAAAAAAATACAGAGATTGCCAACATTTGTTGTAGAGAAGTGTAGGGTTTTGAACATATGGGGTACTTGTGAGAGTAATCATATATGTAATCTGCCAGGACGTCATTCCGTCACGCCACTTTGTTTAATCGTTATTCTCGGGGCTCTTGCTTATCAGTTTGTCCATTTAACTGGCCGCTAACTTCCAACTATCTCGCTGACCATTTTCTTGTCATTCTCAGGTGATAGATACTTGAAGCCCGCAATCATCCCAGATCCAGAAGTGGTGTTCTTTCCACGGGCAAAAGAAGACGAGTGCCTCATTCTAGCCAGCGATGGTCTCTGGGATGTCGTGACCAATGAGGAGGCCTGTGACATGGCGAGGAGGAGAATCCTCCTTTGGCACAAGAAGAACGGTGACAACCTTCCTGCGGAAAGGGGCGAGGGAACTGACCCGGCAGCACAAGCGGCCGCGGATTATCTTTCCAAGCTAGCTCTTCAGAGGGGAAGCAGAGACAACATCTCTGTAATAGTAATTGACTTGAAAGCTCAGAGAAAGTTTAAGAAAAAGATTGTACCCGAGGCCCAACAGCCAGGAACTGTGAATACGTAGTTGTATGCCCCTTTAAATCTTATGAGAACAGCAGGTAGTTCGGTTGAACCGAGTGGTCCATGCATGCATGCCATGTCACATTGGCTTCCCCATTCATGCTTTTATTGAGATGAACCCCAGGTGCCAATTGAATGTTGGAACCGACTAGTTAAAACCTCCATAGCCGGCAGACTCGATATCTCTTCTTCATTTGGCTGAGGTTTCTGTGTCTGTCATAATGCTATTTCCAGATTTCAAGATCGAGATATGATATGCCTATGCGGATAATTTGTCTAAGTTACAAGCTTTCCTCATGATGTTAATTAACAGCAGTGGGTTTCGATGACGGTAGAATCAACATGCGATAAGTGACGATGGCAGAATCAACATGCCATAAGTACTGAGCGTAGGACGGACATTAACAACGTGTTACTAGCCAAATTTGCTGCAAGTCATACATTGGTGATGTCGAATTACTAAGCTCATAACCAGAGCATAGCATAGTACGGAGCTTCCTCAATGACGTCAATGAACAGCAATGGGTTTAGATGATGCTAGAATCAACATGCCATAAGTAACGAGAGTAGGACAGACTTCAACATGATTTGAGCAAATCCTTACAAGGCTCATGAAGAAGAAATAGATGGGAAATCCATTTTGGGATGGGAGACTCCACAATATCATCCCCTGTTCCCTCCTCCTTGGGAAGACAAAAATAGAGGATGGAATTTGGGGGCCTCATGATAGTAAATGTAGACAATATATCGGGACTTCAATTCTGGCTATCGCCAAATAAGCTGGTGTAGTAGCCACCCGCATCTACGGTGAGTAAGAGCAAGTGAAAATCCTGCTGCAGGTTTGGCAGCCTTATGGCAAGGTTAAAGAACCCGTAAGTACTGAGAGTCGGACAGACTTCAACAAGGTGTCGCTAGCCAAATTTACCGCAAGGATGACTAAGCTCAAAACCAGAGTACAGGGTAGTATGGAAATAATCAACATAACGGGTGGGTGAAAATATTTGCAAGTGTCTCGGCTAAGAACTGTTGAGGCGGGACTGCGATGATGTTAAAGCGAAAAAAGTTTCACGTTGGGTGGAGAAGTAAAGCGAAGCAATGAATGTATCTTTCTTGGCACATGAAGTCGCTCACTTGAGCTTTACATTCAACTGGAAGTACTGACATATTTGGACTTCGCCTCTTCTTTAGTGACTCCCCGGATGGCGTTAAAGATATCAAAGTTAAAACAGTTGATGCCATAAAAAAAACGGAGCACGCAAACTCCACAACAGCGAACTACGAAATACAACTCATACATGAGAAATCAAACAGTTGATTTGAAACTATAATCGTGTGTCCAAAGGAGTTTCTATGAAGAGCAACACAAACCAGAGAGTTGCAGAACTTTGGCATTATGTACAAACTGAATCCAAGAAAAGAGTAAAACCATAAGTCAAAAACCAAACACCCTTTTCAACATTAATAGCACGATAAATACATCCCTCCATGCCCAATCAAAAACTATACTATCTACACGTATGTTTAGTAGTTGATGGAACATAACCCTCCTGCTACCGGCAGACAGTACCCCAATCAGTTCAGGAATCAATTATGTTGAAGGAAAATTTCGATAGCAGCTGCGGAACTCCAGCTATAATCGGCCCATATGTCTGCACAAACAGAGATTGAACTAAACGAATCATATTGTAGCATACAGCAACTTCTAGGGCAAGAGAAAAGGGTAACCCACAAGATAAACACTTCAATATCAGAGATTTAACTTTAGATGACAAAGGACATAGGGATTCTTTTTCTATTAAAGGTAAGTTCATGAAGTCGGGGGGGCATCGTAATCACCGAGGTCACAGGACAAATTGGAGCCCTTGCCAGACACAATCCTCTCCTATCCCCTTACAAGTGATTATCAACGTACTTGGTCCGGGGCACAGGAACCATCAAGTATGGATCCCCCAAATTCCATACCAGATCCATGGGAGTCCGGGTTGTAACAATATTAGTTAATCGAAGTTGCTAAGCTAAGCCCAGATGGTCAGTGGCTCTGGTCACCCAAGCAAGGACCACGGCAGGAGACACAAACCAGCCAAATTCACCCGCAAAACCAAAATTACAAACTCTGGTCGTGGGGTGACCTGCAAAGCTCATGTAAGCCAGGGAAATTGTTTCCTTCAGCCACACTAGAATTTGCAGGTCTTAATAGGGTAGGTAAGTTTCCATCTTCAAACTTCAGGATTTCTCCACATTTGAAGTAAATTATATGTAGTAGTATTCCTAAAATTAACCTCCTCACGGAAAAACGTTTCTTTAGTTATAATTTCACCTCTTCACAGAAAAACATTTCTTTAGTTATAATTTCCAAGATCTCTCATCTAGCAAGAAGAAAAGGTCTTCACATATCATTGGCAACAGAATTTCATATATCACATAAGAATCAGGAGGCACCGAGATAATTCCCTACAGAGATGCATGCATCCATAATAGTCAATCCATCTTGATAAAGAAGCGCCATACCTTGAGATTTTCATGAATTTGACAAAGTGGTACAGCAAGCAATTTCAGGTTTTTTGGAACAATGAACTTCCGACTTACAGGTAACTTCACAATAAAGAGTTTTGTGCACTCCTAAAGACCAGGCGACAAAGAATTAGAAACTTAATCAATCTCAATTTAAAGTGAGCAGTCTCAGTGGTGGAAACAACCTTGGGCTTCTTAATATTAGGTGGCAAGTAAGGATAGAGCAAAGTTTCAAAATCAGGCCTCCACCACATCCCAAGGCATTCTCCAATCTGCCATTTGAAACAAAAGGTCATTTGCAACTATACAGCACGAGAAGTACTGAAAACCTGTAGCTCCATGATACCAAAATGAAAAACATTATCCACCTCCCACTGAGTCTCATCGCCAGCTCCATTGGCAGAAAGCTTGCTGGTCAGCTTGCGTTTCAGCCCTTCGACATCTGAAAAGATAAGCGTGAATAACAACATTTTCCCGTCGAAAAGCATTATCCCTCCTCAATTTCGTCTTCCCCGTGGTATCATGGAGAATTACCAAATTACCTGATTCACCAGGCCTTAATCGACCTCCCGGCAGCTGAAAAGTGGAATTTCTTACTTGCAACAGCAACAGATGAGGATGTCTGAATAATTCAACCTATTTTAGAAACATCAGGATCCTTAGGGTATGTTATAATCCATCAGCCTTTCAAAGGAAAGATGTAAAATGGCATGGAATGCGATAACACAGGTAGGCGGCAGACCAATTATAGTAAATGATATATTTCTCAAAGCATCCACCAAATTTTGTCTACCTTATCAGTATTCCTAGCATTTTTGCTCATCCAGGAAATGAATGCAAGCATAGATATACATGATGTTAACATAATGAGCAAGTTTAAGATAATCCCCATAAAAATTCTGAAGAAGTATGCTCATTGCCTCTCCTTATCATTTCAAGGCAGAATATCAGCAAGTGGGAACTAAAAGCATTAGTCGCTCCCTTTCCGAAACGCATTTGCCTTCACGGATCACAACCCAACACCCCAGAAAACTCATATCCAAATTACAACATCAGCTCCGCTTTGTAGTTCACGCCGAACAAAACTAGAACCATAGTAACTGAAACTTCAATTAGCCGTTGCCCTAACATTCAAGCATCACACGGGACAGCTTGGCAATTCGCCTTCCCGAGTTTCCCAAGCTAATGTAGATCACCGACGTAAGCACTCAGCCCTAAGCAATGGAAAAACATCTCGACGCACAAGATCATCGTCATTCCGACCGTTTGAATTCGCTAAAGGAGTTGACATGCAAATGCAACCATACCAATGTCGTTAACGGAACTTATAGAATGCCATAGCAGGCAAAAGGGCAAGACTACCTCGTACAGACTCGTCAGCTGCTAAAAGAAAGAAGCAGAAGAAAAAAGAAGAAAAACACCAACCACAATGACGGCTTCCACGCAAGTCCTCAATCCATGAGCCGCGTAACTGAACAAAAAACCACCACGAACAGAAAACAGAGGGGAAGATTCGAAATCAGCAACACGACCCACTTCGATTTCAGGCGGCACAAACGCAACGGAAACAACAAACAGGCGCAGCACCCAAAAAGCAGAGATGGGTAGAGAGAGAGAGACGTCACTGGGATTTCATCCTCTGGACGCGATCGGCCAGGGTCTCCTCCCTCAAAGCGAGAGCGTCCTTGGAGCCGAAGTAGTAGCTGCTCAGCGGGTATATGTCCAGCACCCGGGCCTGATCATCGCCGCCGCCGGCCGCCGCCGCCGCATGGTTGCGCACAGTGACTTCCTCGCCTTGCATTTTCTGTCCACGCGATGGAGGAGCAGCGGCAGGAACACGGGGACCCAGATACGCAGGAAGCCTACAGAGAACGCAGAACCGCAGTACAGAGAGAGAGAGAGTGATGGAGCGTCGTGGGTTTTTCGTTAGACGGGTGTGGAAGGAGAAAGGTGCGAGCTTTTTCGATGCGCAGAGAGAGAGAGAGAGAGAGAGAGAGAGGGAGGGAGGGAAAGGGAATATATAAAGACGGAGAATTTGAGACGACGACGGAATAAAAAAGAGAGCTTGAAGATTGTACCAGAAAGAGAGAGAAGGGGGTGGCTATGGTGGCGACCCGAAGACCTTTCTTTTTTTGTTTTTTGTTGGGCCCGTGGGTGCTCCGAATTTTTTATTCAAGGCACCTGACCGATGGATTCACGCGACATCCACATTATCTTTCCCGACTCTTTGCACGTATTGCAAATCGATTATGCTTTCGGGTGCCAATCACGAGAAGTAGCCAAGGGAATAAGACATATAGTAACAATGCCATGGACATGGCGCACCATATGAACACAGTTGGGTATTGTAGTTCTATTCGATTTCGTTGGGTATTTTGAAAAATCGAAACGGAAGCATACATGTCATAAAAAGATTGTGCCACGTGAAATTTCAAATTATAGAAACCTATTTAGTAATTCTCGACGAGTTCCTAAATGTTCTGTAGACACGATTTTGGTGTCGATGATGTGGTTTATTGATTGCTATAGACGACGATTTCTTTTACAATTAGACAAGACCCAGATGGCACATGCCTTTTCGAATTCGAAAATCGACGAGTTTTAAGATTTTAGGAGTTCTTAAGTTTGCATAATCGTTTCAATTAGAGAAAAAGTCATAAAAAAATCTCAAACTATGCATAGTGTAATATATTTATCATAATTTTTTTTGTGAGATATATTTACCTTCGGTCAAGCAAACTCCATGACCGATATTTAAAACTTATCTATACACGCTAGAAAGCAAATGGTGTTTGATATTGACGCTTATGTGTCTTAAGTAAAATAAAAACGATGTTATTTTAACTGCAAAATCATTAAATGGAGCCTTAATAGAGAATAAATGTATCACATAAATATAAAATAAATGTGTGATATCAAATATAATTTGAGATTTTTTTATGATTTTTTCCTTTTCAATTATCAATACAAATTCCTCGTTTAGAAAGATCAACTGAACAAAACCGTTTCCGGTCATTGTCTTGGACTGCACTTTGGTCTAGTGAGCTGTCTTTGTTTACCTCTCTAGTAGGAGTCTCGTAGTAGTAGGGCTGGCCGTCCAGTGCCACGTGGAAGCCCCTAGTCGAGCCAGCACCAACAGCAGGTCAAAAATACTAATTAAAAATTTTTATAAAAAAGGACCGACAAACATGAAGTAACCAACCGGAGCTCTTGGTCGGTTCGGATTGTTCGAAGTTTATCCGGGTTTGCCGGTATCCACGTCAAAGAAGGGGGAAAAGGGACAATCGAACGTTGGAAAACTTGGGAAAAAGAGGATTAACCGGCGGTTGGTGGTTGGTAGTTAGTTTCCTTCGTGGCCAAGCAACCGATTACGGTGGGGGGCCCACTTGGTCGGTGGTTGATGCGGTGATCGTGATGAGGATCCTAGTAGATTGTTCTTGGATCATGTAGTCGTGTGTTCTTACTTCTTATCACCCTTTTTAGGTCGGCAATCGACTCAACGTGTTCTTCTCTCATTTGATGATCACTTAGAGCTTTCTATCCGTCAAGATCGAAGAATCGGATCCTAAAGTACATTTGTAGAGTTCAAAGTGCGTTTTGCCTTGTGTACCTTTGGACTTTAAAAGCTCGATCGAGGTAAATGGGGTAGGTTTGGTTCAACATTACAAATAAGCCTCGGGAAATACAAATGCGTTTGACCTAAGCCTCTTAAGGAAATGCAAATTGTGTTTAGTAAAAAAAATCATTTATAAAATTACTTTGACTAAAATGGTATTTGCCAAATATTGTTTTGCAAATGACTTTTGGGTCTAATTTTTCCTTTTTTTATTAGAAAAATCAAATCTTCAAATCTTCTAAGCAAGGGCCAAGGTCGTTGACGAGTCAGATATGGCATTAATGGCCGTCACCCAAGATCATGCAACCCTTGGCTAAGGCCGTGTGACCCTAGGCATTGTGACCCAAGTGGCTAGCTAGGGTCGCGTGACCCTAGGTGATAGTTGCTTGGGTCACGTGACCTTAAGGCATGTTGCTTGGGTTGCGCAACCTAAGCAACAACTGTGTGGGTTGCGATGCCTAAGGTCGCATGACCCTTAGAGGATCACACAACCTTGTTGGCTCAATCTAGCCTCAGTGGTTGCTCTTACTAAAAAAAGACGAACAATAATAAGGGGCAAAATCGAAAAATTAAAAAATTGATGATGGTAGTTTTGGAAGAAAGAAACTACTTTTATCATTTGGCCAAATGCTAAAAGCCCAATGTTAGTCTCCATCAACACTAGGGTTTTAGCTTTTCCGAAGTTAGCATTTGGCCGAAAACCCATTGGGAAAACTTGCAACGCATCCTAGTATTTCTTCGAGGGGCTTGGGAGATTGAAAGCCATTGGAAAAGTTGAACCAAACACACTCATAATCTCGGGATTGAGTCTTGATATATGTGTGGTACAAGGAAGTTTGTATGTTAATTGACGAATCGAGATTGTGGTATTGCGAGATTGTCTAACAATTCTAGGGTCAAGTGGGAAATTTTCCTAAAATAATTTGATTGGGCCATTTTAGTTGTTCTTGCTTCATAATGATGGAGGTTAAGAAGGAACTTGAAACTTGGAGAGGAATGAGGATTAAGGGGAAAGCAACTTGGTTTGTTGTGCTAAAGCTTGATTAATCTGTAATTAATCATCGAATTACAAGTCATTATTGGCGAGCAAGTAAGTCATCCTGCGGGTCCCGACAGTAGGTGAAAATGGGCTTTCACCATTATTACCCCCCATTGAATGACTCAAGGTAAAGAAGAGATGCCGACTTCAATTATGTAGAAAGTCGCGGAAATTACCCATTCTTTTTTGCTGTTGCTATTTCCATCCCTGAAATAACCTTATACACACCCTAAAATTTAAATGGTCCAAGGGTGCATTTGGGAACACTTTCCCAGAGCCCACTGAGTAAATGCAAGCAGCATTTAGCAAATTTTTTGAGAATTTTGGGAAATACAATTGCATTTTCATAATCTCAAAACAGATCTGAAGTGCTTTAAATGTAAGTCTTAGATTTTATAATATTTTTATTCCACTTTTGCACTGCTCATCTTCCCCTATGATTTGCACAAAGGAGTTGAATAGAGGCTAGTGACCGTCACCTGTCAAACAACACCTAAAGTCGCAAGATCTCAAGTTGCTAGATTTGGCCTGCCGCCGTTGACAAATGTTTGAGGCTTTTTTTTTTTTTTTTTTTTTTTTTTTTTTTTTATAGCAAAAATCCTTTACTAAGTGTAATTTTTTCGAAACAACATTTAAGTCAAAATTGCTTGACAATGTTTTTTTAAATTACACTTCATCAAACACTATTTATATTTTTAAAAAAAAAAACCCTCTCACCTAAAATTCTTTGCATAAATTTACGATGTTTCTCTAAAGTTCAATTAGAATTAATACCTTATACTTTACAATTTTTTAGTTTATGTTTTTCTCATGGAAATTCTTTGATTAAAATTATGAACTCTTGATTTTAATTTGTAATTAGAATATGTGAATTGACAAATTATGAATGAGGTTCAAACCCATTACAAAAAAATCCTTTATAGAAATCAGCTCGTGAACATTAGCACATTAATAAGTAAAAAAGAGGAAATGAAGTCTGTATAAAAAAAAGGAAAAATAGCATAAGGTGGTGAAAGAAAATATCGTTGTTTTGATTAATACACACAGTCTTGTATTTCATGATAATACATGATTTTTATATTTGTAATAAATACCAACTCTCACTCTTTCTATTGTAATTTTGATTAATTAGTTCTCACAAGATTATTTTCGTCACCTCAATAAATTACAAAGTATTAAAACCATTTTGAGGGTAAGAATAGCATAATTTTTGTTTTTTTTTTCTTTATTAACATTTAGATCTTGTTTGGTTGATAAGAATGACAACAATCGAAACGTGAACAAAAGGTTAACTCCATTCTTAATAGCGTTTGTCACTTGGAATAAAGAGTGAATGCGTAACAAATTTGGCAATGGTTATAAGCATGAAACTAACTAAGGGTGTGTCTATTCATAAATGACTTTTTGTGGAAGGAAATAATTATATTTAAGGAAAGTGATTGATTTTTCTCTTATTTGATTACAAGTATGAAAATAAGAGGGACGTAGTTTTTCGGTATTTGGATTTACTCATGAAATTATTCTTTTCAAGGACAGATCATGTAATACTACTAAGCTATAAAAAGGAAATATATATTATATAATGGAATTTTTTTTTTTTGGTCGAAATTATATAATGGAATATGAACATTGGTTTAATGATGAAAGAAGGACGAATCTCAAATAAAGTACTTTTTTAAAAGCAAACATAGGATTAGGAAAAAGAAGAAGCAAATATAGGAAAAAGAATCACAGGGGACGAATACATTCATAATATTCAATTTCTTCATTTTTTTATGGTTTCAAAATTAATATCAGAAAGAAGTGAATTGGTAAGTAGAATCTATTTTGCCATTTTAACAAATACCTTACGTGCTCTTCACTTAAACTCCATAAAATAAAGTTCCAAGGGTTAAATTACAAATTCAAAATATTATTTTTTAATAAATGAGAACAGGACTAGTCGATTCATCGACAAGAAACAAACGAAAATGAATTCCGAAAGAAAGAGAGAGAGAAAATGCGCGTGCACATTTTTGAAGCTTCGAACTCGGTTGGAGTTCTTTGAACGAAATAACTTGAAACTTACCTAATGATACTTTTGTTAGAAAGGAGAATTTTTCTTTTTTTCAAACTTTAAGTGCAAGATTTTTTTTTTTAAACTATAAATACTTTTCTGATTACCTACCATTTTCAACGTTTCAAATATGGACAAACATAAAAAAATGTTCCTACAGGAGTTCTTTTAACTAAATAAACTTGTCTTAAGATTGATTGCGAATCAATAAATGTAAACAATAATCCATACTAAACCACAAATTATATACATTATCCATTCCCATTATAGCTTTACCATATGGACATTCTCTCATCGGAAGGGCATAAATACTTCAGATTAATAATTCCCATTCTGGTTTTTGCTGTCCGTCTGGCTAGATTGCCAAACCTGGTCAACTCAAATCCCACAAAAGTCAAAACCTCTCCCCCAAGAAAAATCCCCAAATCCAAAATTAGGGTTCGCTCCAACCAAACCCCAACACTCTCCAGCTCTACTCTCTCTCTCTCTCTCTCTACTTTCTCTCTCCATCTTCTTCGCCGGAATTCGAATGAGATGAAGATCGCGGGCCTCAAGTCGGTGGAGAACGCCCACGACGAGTCGGTGTGGGCCGCCGCGTGGGTCCCGGCGACGGAGTCCCGGCCGGCGCTGCTGCTCACCGGCTCCCTCGACGAGACCGTGAAGCTCTGGCGGCCCGACGAGCTCGCCCTCGAGCGGACCAACGCCGGCCACTTCCTCGGCGTCGTCTCCGTCGCCGCCCACCCCTCCGGCGTCATCGCCGCCTCGGCCTCCATCGACAGCTTCGTGCGGGTCTTCGACGTGGACACCAACGCCACGATCGCCACGCTCGAGGCACCGCCGTCGGAAGTCTGGCAGATGCAGTTCGATCCCAAGGTGAGTAAATTTCCAGAGCTTTCATTTTCTACTGAGGGAGGTTGGATTTGAGTGGACATCGAATGGTGGGAATTTGGAGTTTTTCTTAAAGTTTGGTTTTTGGAGTAGCGGGCATTTGCAAGTTTAATTTTTTTTTCCTGGTATTTAATGTGGACGGAGCGATTCAATTTAACAACTTGCGATTTCTGCGGTCTGAGGACTCTCGAGATTGCTTGGGCTAGGAGACTTAAATATGGTAAAGCATTGAGAGAACTTAGCTCTGGCCTGGGAAGTGTAATTAAGGGGGGCTAAATGCGAATGATTTTTCGGTATATGTAAACTCGAGTTGAAAGGCTCTAGCAAGTTAATAACTTGAGCGAGTTATCTAATGGAATTAAAGAGGCAGGTGCGCTGAGCATATCGTCCATGATGTTTGAGGTGGTTCGTTAAGCGGCTCCTACTCCTAGCATATTGTGAGAATCTTAGGAGTTTCCTAAAGTAAAAAAGAATGTCGGTGTTTTTGTATGGGCTAGACCCAGGCAGTTTAACCCATGAACCGGAAACGGGACTTGTGTCCGATTTGGTTTTTGCAGTTGGCTTATAGCAGTCAAAGTGGACTGAACACTGAGTGACTGTAGTTCCTCCAGTGTGACTGGTGGTGATTCAAGCAACCTAACCCAACGCATCTAGATCTTGTTATCTGTAAAGGGCAAACCTGTGTGCTGAAGTTGGGGCTTATCTCTGATCCCTCAAGGAACTTCCCATGGGCTCTTCACCACTTTGCCAAAGCATTTACATATCGAAATATGTCTGCTCATTTGTTTAAAAAATCATGTTATTGAAGGTAGAGGGAACTAGTTCTTTTTCTCAGGTTTGACAAGAGAGTGCTTACCACGTGAAGTAGAAGTAAGCTATGTCATGGGTGTGAAGAAAATAAAATACTTAGATGACCTCAATTTTTGAAACAAGAGTTGGAATTCTTCTACTTGTTGACTGTCTGATTGAACTTGTCACTGATTTTATTGTGGTCAGTATTTGAAAACACCAGAGAATATCGTGAGTAGCATGAAGTGGTTTTTATCTTTTTCACTTCCTTTTCTTTTCATATTTGACATCCAGTTACTTGAAGTTTTCTTGGTTTGTTGCTTTTGCTTGCTTGTTGACAAATTGGGACACTTGTTATGCATGATCATGGTCATTAATGAGCTCCTTATTAGTATCGGATTGCTTTCTTTTACGGAAAGTAAATCACTTCTGATATGGTGATGATCATAAAGTTGGCGGGCATGAAATTGTGCATTAAGGATATTGTTTACAAAGCTTTGCTGGATGATGAGGCGTCATTGATGCTGTTTGGGGGAATTTATATGGACATTCAGGCATTTAAAAAGCTAAGCCCTGAGTATCCTATCTTTGTAATCTGCTGATGAAAATGTTTGAATGCTCTGTAAATCAAGCTCAAATATTCCTTAAATGGTCAGCTCGTGGAAGGATTCTGGTGATTTTTTTTTTTTTAAATTTATGTGCAATGTGAATAAAGACTAAAAATGTGCAAGTGGCTTGCAAGATTAATTGGCTTTTCTGTGCTGTTTTCCACCTTATGCTGTACCACTTTGTTCTTGTCTTCAACATGCAAATTTAATTTTGATATCTCAATGTTGCTAAGTAATACTTCTTCCCTAGGGCACCACTCTGGCAGTGGCAGGTGGAGGGAGCGCATCGATCAAGCTTTGGGACACTGCCACATGGGAACTGATTGCAACCCTCTCGATTCCTCGTCCAGAACAGCCCAAACCCTCCGAAAAAGGCAACAAGAAGTTTGTCCTCTCTGTCGCGTGGAGTCCTGATGGCAGAAGGCTTGCCTGCGGCTCAATGGATGGTACAATCTCTATATTCGACGTGGCTCGGGCCAAGTTTCTGCACCACCTGGAAGGCCACTTCATGCCAGTGCGATCTCTCGTATTTTCCCCAGTCGAGCCACGGCTGCTTTTTTCTGCATCCGATGATGCTCATGTGCACATGTATGATTCCGAAGGTAAGTCCTTGGCGGGGTCCATGTCTGGCCATGCTAGCTGGGTATTGAGTGTTGATGTCAGCCCGGATGGAGCAGCACTTGCGACAGGTTCAAGTGACAGGACTGTGAGGCTGTGGGATCTTAGTATGAGGGCCGCCATTCAGACGATGAGCAACCATTCGGATCAAGTTTGGGGGGTTGCCTTTCGACCAATGGCGGGTGCTGGTGTCAGAGCTGGTGGTCGGCTCGCTAGTGTATCTGATGACAAGAGCATATCGCTCTATGATTACTCATGAAGGTATATCTGCAAATTGTGAAAAGATAAGTTCTTGAAGCCGCTGATCGTTAACCTTTTGTTTGAATAGTCTGAAGAGATTTTCTTGGTTTCAGATCATTTTTATTTGTATAATTAGTTGAATATGATGGATTTCGGAGAAATGGCTCAATACAGGTCTGATCTGATGGGCGCCGTGTATTAACTTCGAGGTCAATTTGATACCTGATATTTCTGAGAGGTTTTCTTGTGAAGTTATATTGACTATGGGGGTTACTATCACTAATCAGCTCAGCTGTTAATATAAATTAACCATTGACCATTTTCGTGGTAATCCTAGATCTACTAGGAGAATAGACCTGAAAATAGTTATGGAAAAGAAATTCACTGAAAATGATTTAAATGAAGAACGTTACGACACTGCGAGATGGTAATACAAGGGAGAAGATGGTGGATACAATAAATTTGTAGATCGTGGAACCCGATCAGGCCAACTCCACTTGTTGCCAGGCTTCTGGTCGGGTTCACCGAAGACCATGCCTTGAATATAATACTGTGCATTTATGGTAAGAAATTATGTCTACCGTATACCGTCAAGAGTGTTCTTCAACCCAAAGTAAAACTTTTATGTTAAGATTATGATTTGAGGAACACTTGATCACATTATTCTTTTCTGGGGGGATAGGAGCATGAATTCGGGGCAATTTGGACAGAGTCATAGGGGTCTCACGTCATGAATGGGATTAGTTTTTTTTTTTGTTTTTTCCTTGGGGGTGCCTAGTTCCGATAAATTAAAAGAATATTTTTTTTTTCATGAGTACGGAATGAGTTTTTTTGTGTGAAATAAATGCATATTTATGTATGCATTTGATATATTTGATCGCTTTGACTTGATCTTAGTCATTGTAGTGGTTTTATGACTTAGCTTCCTTGTAGCGTCCCAATTATTCGCATTTTGTCAAGCTAATTTCTCCAGGATTAAAAGAAATTGGAGACGTGTTAAATAAAAAAAAAAATTGAGTTTCTGTTTTCACAATTCATTGCTAAGGTTCTGTTTATTTTGTAGAAAATAAATAATTTTGAGAACATTTTTTTTTTCAAACAATTGCTCGTATTTCTTTTAAAAATGAATTAATGAAAAGTATTAAGTGTAAATTTATAATGGATGATGAAAATATTTTTTATCGATTAATTATTTCTTCAAGCGATATGAATGATCGTTTTTATGAAAATATCTATTAGATCATTTATTTTTCGTGAATTAAGGAGTCATAAATTTCCCTATCTTACCATCAATATCTCCAAGTCAATATGCCAGATGTTTAGTGGGGTGTAATAAGGAGAATTTTAACGTCAATCTTGACATTGTTTTTTTCCAAGTTGGTTTCCAATATCTTGAGTTCATGTTAAGTAGGAAGTGAGACACGACAACAACAAAAGTGATACAAATTCCAAATGCAGGACAAGGCTCGTTAATCCCAATATTGTCCCTATAGATTTGACCTGGGACTTTTGTAGTATTTACACGATGCAGCGTTTGAAAAACTTCGTCGAGCTGTAGATAATTAAAATCACTTTGCAATTTTATAGGTTAATTTTGAGTTGCTAGATAAAAAAGTACAAAAGAAAAAGGAAAGGAAAGAGAAAAGTCCGCCGGCCCACCCCAAAAACGCCGCCAATGGCCGCCCAACGCGCGCGAGCCACCTCCTTTGCCACGTCAGCCTCGACGGCGGGGGGCTATTTTGGTTATTTCGGAAGTCGCCCGGACCGGGTCGTGCCCCGACGACGAAGAATTCTTCTTGGACGGCGCGCCGACCCGCGCCGACCCGCGCGCGCATGAGCTCGATAGGATGTCTTTTTGCCCGATTTCGCACGTGCGCACCGGCACGTGACGTCGACGTGTCGCTTTCCTAGCGGTGGATGATGGTGGCGATGATGATGTCTTCTCCTTTTTCAGGAGTCGGCGGAACACGCTAAGACGGTGCGAGCGAGTCGCACGGGATCTCCATCTCTCCGCAGCTTTGGAAATTAAAAAAAATATAATTATATATATATATATATATATATATATATATATATATGTGTATTTATATATTTACTCGCCAGCGAAAGGTGGGGCGGATGTCGTTCTGTACCGTCCGCGGGAGAAAAAATAAACAAAATTTTGCGTACCTTACAAACGGGAGTTACGATGATGTCCGCCTCCGGGACTGGCATTGACGGTTTTGCCCCTCCCCTAAAAGAGAATTTCCCAAACAAAAAATTCGATCTCGGTAGGTTCTTTTTCTTTCTTTCTATTTTTAACGATTTCGGTAGTTTTAATCTCAATTAATTGAGACTTTGTCCATGACCGATCGAAAAAAAAAAAAATCATACCAGGCCGACTCCGCATATCAAGGCTTTTCAAGAAATATAATAATCAGGAATCACATCTTAAATAAGGAATACTAATGAAATTACTATAAAAGCTTATCTTTGAAGCCGTCCATTTTCATTTTCATTTTCTATTAACCAAAGGGATTGAACCGTGCTTGAAAAGAGAAAAATCTCACTGATTTCTGAAGACCCTTTTTTCAATTTATGTTTGGAAAAAGAAATTGCGAGTCGAGATATTTCTTAATGTCGAAGTTTACATGAGAGACATTTCGAAATTCATGCCTTAAAAAGACGAAAACATTGTCATTGGTGGGAGGGAAAAAGGGCAGGGGGGAATGTTGTAATAATGGAACGTGGGAGGAAAGGAGTGTCCGAGAAAGGACAGCAACCCCCCCCACAGAAATAGGGGAGAGTAAGTAAAGCACGAATTTAATCAGGTTTAAGAGGGAGCTTAATCATCGTTAGTGGAGACCACGACTCTCTCTCTCTCTCTCTCTCTCTACCTACGACCCCAGGCGACCGAGAAGGAAAAAGGATGTATTGAAAATTTTTTGTCTAGTGAGAGAAAGTGGGAGAAGAACAGCTCAAACTCGACCATCCTATTCCTCTCCCCTCGCTGCTCTAGAGAGAGAAACGCACCCACCCGGTAACAAGGCATTCGAGAAAGAGGAAAGGCGTGCGACGCAAAGTTTAGAGAGAGAGAGAGAGAAAACCTGCCTTCTGCCTCGGATTTCGCTTTGCTTCTTCGCTCATCGCCTTTGTGCTCAGCTCATCGTCAGCTTCGGAAACCATCCGTCCGTCCGTCTCCGGTCCTTTCTCGCTCTCGGGATTGGCGGTCGGAGCTCGGGACCAGCGGCGGCGGCGGCGGCGGCGGGGCCCGATCTGGGTGGCCGACGAGTCCGATTCCCGCGCGGCTCGGTCGTGCCTCGCATGAGTTGAGAGAGGAGGAGAGGTGGAGGAGATCGACGGCGGTGATTGATTAATCCATGGTCAGTAGCGGTGACGTCGTGGTGTTGTTGTTGTTGTTGTCGTCGTCGTCGTAGTCATTCGATCGGTGTATGGATTTCGGACTCGCTGGTTTCGCTGCGTTTGAATCGGTTGAGCTTTCTGAGGTTTTGGTTTTTTCGATTGGACGTGACGCTAGCCTGTTCGATGTCGTGGATGGAAAAGCGTCTTTTTTTCTTTTTTTAGCTGAGATAGTGATGCGCTTTAATTGCGGAAGAGCTTGAGGTGAAGCTGCTTGGGTTTTTAAGTAAAAATTTTCAGCTTGATTGGTTTCGCTGAGGAATTGAGCTGATTAGCAGTGTTTTGACTTGAGACGGCTTGAAGTATTTGATGAATCCGTTCTGGTGTTAATCGAATATGCACGACTAGTGGTAGAGGCAACATAGTGAGTAGCGATCGGAATGACTAGTTGGAACTTAGAGGCGAGTGACTAATGGTGATTGGATCATGGAATAGAATATGGTTACCACAGAAGAAAACTCTGGAGAATTAAATATCTGTTTAGGCATCTAATTCATGCTTGCTGGCAGAATTCCTAGTTAAGTGAAGATGGTTTATAAACCTGCCGCAATTGAGAAAATTGTGTGTTCCCATGTTAACTTGAGGGAATGATACGGCGTTGCGAACTTGTGCCCACCTCTTGATTTATTTCTAATTCCTAGTCCAAATTGGACGTTATACTTTTGCAATCCAGCTTCAATTGAATTTTAAAATTTCATGCAATACTTCAAATTGGATGTTATACTTTTAGTTTTAGAGTGCTCAAGTGGCATTGAAACCACCTGAGTTTGCATGCAATGGACAGCCTCAAGCATGATTGCACGATATTCGTCCAATGGGGTTAAGCCCAATGAAGAATGACACGTGGTTATGTTGTTAAAACCTAATATCACAGTTATTCTATTTATAAGTGTGCGTGGAAACTACCACAAAACACCACCGTGTGCTTTCAATGGAAAAACAAGTGACGTGATTGAGGACGGTTAATATATGCTTATCAACACTTACCTCCTTGCAACCAACAGCATGGTTTGCAAGATACTTGTAAAAACCAATTATGGGAAAATCCATGATTATCAAGATTATCTAGAGCTGGCCCTAGAGAAGTTTGCGATGTTGATAATTTTTGGCAAATCTCTCTACTTCAAGTAGTTTTGTGGACAATTGTTTATTCAAAGATACATACTTGAATAGTTTTCTTGCAGCCTTTTAACATTTTTGATGTGCTCAAATCATTGCAGGCTGCATCGGTGAATATTATAGTTGGTTCTCATGTATGGGTTGAGGATCCAGCGCAGGCGTGGATTGATGGTGAAGTTTTCCGCATTAATGGTGAGGAAGTTCATATTCATACAACAGATGGAAAAACGGTGAGTTTTGTAGTACACTTACTCTGCTAATGGCGTTTTCTTATAGTAAAAGTTGAGATTTTTCCTACCAAATATTATGCTATTGTCTGTCCAAATGACATTCTATCCAACTTTTAGGGCGGGTACATGTTGAGATGGTTCTGTTTTAGAGTTTTACTGAGAAAGAGAAGATTCTATTAGAAAATTTTACTGAGCAAGTCTTGTTGTACTTTGGTACTAAGGGAAGAGAGGATGGTTTAGTCAGAAAAGTTTTGCTGGAATGTGGAGCGCCGAGACACTCCTTGTTGTGCTACTGATGATGCTATTTCTGGGGGGATCATAATAAAATTGGATCCACGTTGCAGGTTGTCGGTAACATATCGAAAGTATATCCAAAAGATATGGAAGCTCCTCCTGGAGGTGTGGATGACATGACAAAGCTTTCGTATTTGCATGAACCGGGAGTTCTTCATAACTTAGCCATGAGATATGAACTCAACGAAATCTATGTAAGATGCTGAGTTTCTTTATTTAAAAATACAAGCTAAACTACTAGGTTGAAGAAAAACTGAAAGTGACAATTGTTTTTTTTTTTTTTGGGCTATCAGACGTACACAGGGAATATACTCATTGCAGTGAACCCATTTCAACGGCTACCTCACTTGTATGATACTCACATGATGGAGCAGTACAAGGGTGCAGCATTTGGAGAGTTAAGCCCTCATGTGTTTGCTGTTGCCGATGTTGCATACAGGTGAACCTTTATTTGATTTAGAGTAAGAATCAAAAGTTTCTCGAAATGCATCTTCTGATCTTGTTAGAGATATACGACAGGGCAATGATGAATGAGGGAAAGAGCAATTCGATTTTGGTAAGTGGAGAAAGCGGTGCTGGTAAGACTGAGACAACAAAGATGCTCATGCGATATCTTGCATATCTGGGCGGTCGATCTGGAGTGGAAGGACGGACAGTGGAACAACAAGTTTTAGAAGTAGGATGAAGTTCTCCCATGCTATTGTACATATTGATCTTTTGTTTCTTTCCATTGATGAAGGTCTATGCCTTTTGTGTTTCATCGAAATTGTGTACTTAGCTATGCGCTTGGTCTCTGACTTTCACAGTCTAATCCAGTTCTTGAAGCATTCGGCAATGCAAAGACAGTCAGGAACAATAATTCAAGGTGAGTAGCCAATAGATCTGCTGCCTGTTGCGATGATTAAAACCTGGACAGCTAGTTTGAAAGACAGCTGTGGAGTGTTCCTGCCTTACCTGCTTCACTTCCTGGATGTTCTGCTTGAACTTAATCTGTTTCACAGCCTGCACAAAAATCTAGTGCTACCCTAATCTTAAGAAATGAATCTGAGATCACTACAGTGTTCAATAATTAATGGAAAGGCTGATGATTGTTGGGCCATTTTAGACCTCAAATTTCTTGCATGTTTCTATGTACCCATCGGCCTCTAGATCCCTGTTCATTTCTCTTAAAAGGAATACTTGGATAGCATTTGAGATTGTTTATATTCAGGAGGGATTATCTTACAACTTTTCTGTGTGTGCTGGGTTTACTCTAATGTAGTCGTTTTGGAAAGTTCGTGGAGATCCAATTTGACAAGAGTGGGAGGATATCTGGGGCAGCTGTAAGGACTTATTTGCTTGAAAGATCTCGAGTTTGCCAAATTTCAGATCCTGAGAGAAACTACCATTGCTTCTACCTTCTTTGTGCGGCTCCGCAAGAGGTGATTGCTCTTGTGACTTCTTCAGTGTTTTATTTGCTTCTCTAAACCATGGTTAATGATAGTTTCGATCTCTTTGGATTCCTAAGAAATGATTGAATACTTGCTTCAGGAAAGAGAGAGATACAAATTGGGAGACCCTAGGTCATTCCATTTCTTAAATCAATCCAGCTGTTATGAGCTGAATGGGATCGATGATGCCGACGAGTACCTCGCAACCAGAAGGGCGATGGATGTTGTAGGAATTAGCGAGGAAGAACAGGTTTGTCTTTTTCTTTTCTGTCAAGAACTCTGAGAAATAGCCGTCAATTCCAGTTGAATTTAATATCATTGCAAATGCTTATTTCAGGAGGCAATTTTTAGGGTAGTAGCTGCAGTTTTGCATCTTGGAAATGTTGAATTTGCAAAGGGGCCGGAAATTGACTCTTCAGTCATTAAAGATGAGAAGTGTAGGTTCCATCTGAACACAACAGCTGAGCTGCTTAGGTAGGACGTAATTACCCTGCTTTTAGTGATGCCTGTATATGGTGTTTAACCGCATGCCGCTAACTTATATATATTAATCTCTCACAAGATGCGATGTCAAGAGCTTGGAAGATGCAATGATTAAGCGTGTAATGGTGACCCCTGAGGAGATCATCACAAGACCTCTGGATCCTGTTGCTGCTCTTGGTAGCAGGGATGCCCTAGCCAAAACTATTTATTCTCGCCTGTTTGATTGGTAATTAACCTTCTCAACTCTCTACTGCTTTCTGCCTGCTTTCCTGGCTTGCCCTGAATTTGCATGTCTTTTGCTTCATATGTTGTCCCATGAATCCCAAGGACTTTATTTTTTCTACTTTTGCTATGGATTATCAAGAGGGTGAGCCTTGATGTAGGTGTAAAAGGTTATTCCATTATGGCCTGACATCACAGGTTCAAGTAATGGAAACAGCCTTTCTAAGAAATTAGGGGTAGGCTGCATAGATTAACCCCCCCAAAATCATTCAGCATGGGAACACTTCTGCAGTGGGATACCGTTGCTATGGAATACCAGGAAGATGACTAGGAATGGGATAATCACAGTCCACTAGAGGCCTTTCATGGAACGGCATATGCATAAACCCTTTAGCTGTGGCATTAGAGGGATTGATCTGTCAGCTGTTTGCAAAGATTCAGTATTCTATTGGAATGGGAAACATTTACCAGACCAGTCTATCATACTTAGTTGGATTAATTATCAAGTCTTTTTCTGTGAAAATGTACTCTTTCAATGAAATTATGAAGAAACTTGAGCAACAAAGACACCTGAACTGTATATTATGCTGTTTGCTTTTCAAGTAAAATCATGCTCTAAGCCTATATTGAGTTCGTGTTGCTATTTTTTCCTTGCTATTAGACTAAGATTGATGCTTGCTTCTGTTGATCTTTCGAATGATGGGGGTTGTTTTGTTATATTTGTTAGTTTATAAACCAGCAATACAACTATAGTCCCCTACAAAAGTTTAAGCTTTGACAATTTCCTTTTTCTTCCCAGGCTTGTGGATAAGATTAACAGTTCAATTGGGCAAGATCCCAACTCAAAGCAATTGATTGGGGTTCTTGATATTTATGGATTTGAAAGCTTTAAGTTCAACAGGTGAGCCGTTAACTTTAGACATGCATGACTGGAAGCATATGATTGACACTTGGATACACTTGGATCTTACTATTGTTCTTTACTAGCTTTGAGCAGTTCTGCATCAATTTCACAAATGAGAAACTGCAGCAACATTTTAACCAGGTTCATCAACTGCAAAACACTTTTATGCCCCTATTTTAAATATATTTTGGGTTCCCTACCCTGATCTTTGGTAATGTGTGTCTGCAGCATGTCTTCAAGATGGAACAAGAGGAATATACCAAAGAAGAGATCAACTGGAGCTACATAGAGTTCGTTGATAATCAAGATGTCTTGGATCTGATTGAGAAGGTGTCTTGTCCTCACCAATATATCTTTTGCTGAATCCTTAATGAGCTGTTATCAGATTTTTAACCTAATTTCATGGTAAATTAGAAGTTACTCATGATCTCTTGAATGTTGTGTATTGCTAACATCTAAAACATTTAAAATTTTGCAGAAGCCTGGAGGGATCATTGCCCTTTTAGATGAAGCCTGGTATGTGGACAATTAATTTTACCATTTTCTTTTTATATAATTTCATTTTGTTACTGTTTCATGATTTTTGGATCCCCATGATGGACTTGTATATCATAGCAGGATATCTATTTATTAGTCACATCAATAAAATGTAAGTCTGGCTTTGATATCTGACTTATACTCATTGTTTTGCAGCATGTTTCCTAAGTCGACACATGAAACATTTTCTCAGAAGTTGTATCAAACCTTTAAGAACAACAAGCGCTTTATCAAACCTAAGCTTTCTCGCACAAGTTTTACAATATCTCACTATGCTGGGGAGGTAACTATTGTTTCGCTTTCGTCAATTAAAGTCGGACCTAACAGTCCTTTATGCATGACTATCGACTGTTTCTTAATGTTTCCCAGGTTAATTATCTGGCTGATCAGTTCCTTGATAAGAACAAAGATTATGTCGTGGCAGAACATCAGGCTCTTTTGACGGAATCCACGTGCCCCTTTGTGGCAGGTCTATTTCCTCCACTTCCTGAAGAATCATCAAAGTCCTCCAAGTTTTCTTCAATTGGTTCCCGGTTTAAGGTATGTTAGCTTGTGTTGTTCGTCAGTTGTCTTGGTGGAATACTAAGGACGAGTTTGGGAAAACTTTAAAAAGCAGCTTTGTACTTCCATAGTCTTTTGACTGAAAGTTTTCATGCCCAAAGTCTCCCTTTTGAAAGCCCAAAGTCCAGAGCTACTGCCGCTTTGACTCAAAAGACTTTGGGAATCAAAAGCTGGTTTTCAAAGTTTTCCTGAACTCACCCTTTGTCCTACTATCATTTTTGAGTTCATTTGGTTTACAAATTAACTTTATCAGTAATAAAATCCTAAATACTTCACTCTAGTCTTTAATTATGAAAAGTGCCTTATATCTTTGTAGTTATGGAATCTTTCCTTCAGATTATAACTTTGGCCTTAATTGAGCTTAGTCCAGCTCATTAAGCACATTAATGCATTGTGACTTACTTGCATCTTTGCAAGTCAGAGGTGATCTTGGGAAAGCAACTTGCTGAAGAGGAGGCAATTCTCTTGAGAGCATCCCAAAGCTAGGTCAAACTAAGGTCTTTGAAATAGAAAGAGCAAAAACCAGGATCTATTACATGGAAATTCCTACTGAAAGGAGATGTCTATGGAGCTTCAATTAGTGAAATTTCCTTTTCGTTTCTTCCTATTATATCGTTGCTAATGTACTAATACTTGAAAACACCAGATGTATCGCATGCAGATTGTAACCTTGTATCATAGCACACTTACCAGAAAAAAAGTCATAGCACACTCTACAAAATATTGATGTTTCAATTTGCATACTCTACGATAAAGTCATAGGATTGGTCTTGGGACTGGCTTAGAGAGATCACCTCATGCAGAAAGAAGGAAATGTGACTTGGCATGTGCCAAGAAGTTTCCATTATTGTTTAGGAATGCTATTGCAGCTTGATAAATTGCTTTATTTTTAAAGTGCCTCTGTTTAATCATTGCTACTTCAGATAACTCGACTCTAGAGATTAGTATTTGATCATCTTCATTGCTGTGGGACAAATACTGCATTTAATCTAAGAGTCGGATGTGTTTTCAAATGCAGTTGCAACTTCAATCCTTGATGGAGACATTAAATTCCACAGAACCTCATTATATCAGATGCGTGAAGCCAAACAATGTCCTGAAGCCTGCCATTTTTGAGAACTCCAATATAATTCAACAGTTGCGCTGTGGAGTGAGTATACTCAACTTTTTTTTCTGTTCAACTTGTTAACTTGAAAGCTCATTTTACAGTTTTTCCTTCCTAGCTGAACCTTCTTTTTTCTTTTAGGGTGTTCTCGAGGCAATTAGGATTAGTTGTGCTGGATATCCGACTCGACGGACATTTTATGAATTTCTTCTCCGTTTTGGTGTCTTTGCCCCAGAGGTTCTGGAAGGAAAGTGAGTGTCATATCCCTGGGATTATTTGGTATTTTTAACATCAGTTATGTATGTACGTATCTAACATGGTAGTGGCAGATACAACTGGGCGCAACCACCAAATGTTGCATTATCCTTATTCTTCCTGATGGTTTTGTCTTGTTATGCTGGCTATTTTTTATGGCCTCATTATGTTCTTCCTCTGCAGTTATGATGACATGACAGCTTGTCAAAAGATACTGGACAAAATGGGACTGAAGGGCTATCAGGTACTTTAACCATCTCCTTCACTGCCACCTTTTCCTTTTTTGAGATGCCACGGAAACAAGTTGTCCGATTGGAGACATAAAATATCCTGCACGGAAGTTGTCCACTACTACTCATTCATCATCCTACATGCATAAGGTGAAGATATGGAAGCAGGAATGGCTAAGCGAATGAGATGAGTTAATGTAGGAAACCGTAAGGACTCAGGCCATTTATAAAAATATACTGTAGATCATTTTTGTGACTATACTTGACATATCAAATTTTACATGACTTTCAGGCATGTTCCATAATATATGGAGAATGTGGAAGCTTGAAAGTCTAATTGACATAAATGAATCGTTTAAGGCAATGGACAGCAGCGTAGTGTGAGGCCTCCCATTTTCACGACTGAAAATATTGACATTTGTTGATGGCTGTGCCTAATTGATCAGATGATTTGCATTGCTTGAGAACATGTTGCACCTATGGCGATTGTTGTCCATTGAGCTGGATGAGACATCCTCTTCGAGACACAATTTATTGAGCATTAGATTAGGAACTAGGCACTTTTATGGCAAACCTTAGACATTCTTAAAGTTAGCTGACTCATGATGCCTTCTAGTGTTTGAGTGAATTTTTAGCTCTCTGCCCTGCGGGATAGAGACAATTGAAGAAACAAAAAACCAAGTTAGTGTACCAATGTCTTGGCATAGTTACACTCAGGTTATTGTGCCTTCTTAAATCATGGATATACCTGTCCCTCCATAGAAGTATACATGGACCATTGCTGGTATTGGCTGACTTTTATCCCTTGCAGATAGGAAAGACGAAAGTTTTCCTAAGAGCTGGGCAAATGGCAGAATTGGACTCAAGGAGAGCAGAGGTGCTAGGAAATGCAGCAAGAATAATTCAAAGGCAAAGTCGTACATATATTGCTAGAAAGGAATTTATTGCATTGCGTAAAGCAGCAATTACGATGCAATCTTGTTTGCGAGGTATATTTTCTTCTTTGAAACTGTATCACATATGTCTGTTTCTGCCTCTCAGGTTTTTACTTAATGGACAAGTGAAATGGAAATGCTGGCGTCTCCATTGCTTGGCTTTTTAACACATGATTGTAGTTCCTTATGAAAATAGGAAGTCTGTGAGGTGTCCTACTGAGAAGCATTATATTTTGTTCAGCTTCCATGTGGTCCATACCATCAATTGTGTTTCAGCCTCGTAAATATACTAATACTAATTAAAATGATAACTGTCATTTTATTTGCCACTATGAGTAGGTAAACTGGCATGCAAGCTCTATGAGCAGCTGCGAAGGGAAGCATCAGCCTTGAAGATTCAGAAGAACTTCCGCCAATATGTTGCAAGACAGTCATACCTTTCTGTAAGGCTGTCTGCAACCACATTGCAAACAGCTTTAAGGGCCATGACCGCTCGAGATGAATTTAGATTCAGAAAGCAAACTAAGGCTGCTGTTATTATTCAGGTCTCAATACTGACTCTCTTTGAATTTTTTGTCCTTGATGGAAGCTTCAAAGTTAACTCTAGATGTTCTGGAATGCAATTGAGTTCAAACTAAAAATGATCATGATCATTGTTTATTTTCCTTCTCTGCAGGCTCATTTGCGGTGCCACATTGCATATTTATATTATAAAAGTCTTCGCAAGGCTGCTATCGTTACACAATGTGGTTGGAGAGGACGAGTTGCTCGTCGAGAACTCAGAAAACTAAAAATGGTTTGATTTACCTTCTGCTGACACATCTTGCTTCAAGCATGGTTTTATGCCCACTTGATAAATTCAGGCACTGACTGCTTTTGTATATTTATCTAGGCTTCACGAGAAACAGGTGCTCTCAAAGAAGCTAAAGACAAACTAGAAAAGCGGGTGGAAGAGCTTACGTGGCGCTTGCAGTTGGAGAAGCGATTAAGGGTATGTTGTCTTGGACCGGTCTTCAGTGTTGTGAGCTCAATTTTTGGGACAAACAACTCCATATGGGTAACTTAGTGTTTTCTTGTTATGTAATGAATTTCAGACGGATTTGGAAGAGGAAAAGGCACAAGAGATTGCTAAGTTGCAGGAGGCTTTACATGCTATGCAAATACAAGTGGAAGAAGCAAATGCCAAGGTCATCAAAGAACGAGAGGCAGCTCGAAAAGCTATTGAGGATGCTCCACCGGTTGTGAAGGAGACTCCTGTGATAGTGGAAGACACAGAGAAGATCAATAAACTAACAGCTGAGATAGAAAGCTTGAAGGTACACCATCATACTGAGTATTGTATTATCTTTAGCACATGGTCTCATATACTACTTCTGATCTTATAATGATTTCTGGAACCAAACCTACTGGTGGAATAATAGCTAACTAGTCTGAACTAGAAAATTTGAAAAATCAAGGACATCAATTCGGTAAGTTATCTGCTTGGTGCTGCTGATAACTGTAATAGCTGTGGGTTTAGTAAGTTAAATGAAATACTAAAAGCTTGCTGGAGATTAAGCGATAATTTGGTGGTGCTGAAGCCAATTGGCATGCAAATTTTGAGTGATGCTACGGGCTTTGACAAGAGAAAGGACATTTCTCTTGGAAGCAATTCTAATAGGGGTGATGCTCTTTCTGTAATCATGTAAAAAAGAGAAATGATGACTTTTGGTCGATCTCAAGTAACAACTGAACTGAATATAACAATCAGATATGTCAGCTTCTGTTTAAGCATGGATGATCAGGAGGTCATTTGTGTGGAGTAACAACCAAGTTTTTTATTTTCCCGAATATATAGCCTAGTTTAGTATTTTCAAGCTTTGTGCATGTTTATTTGCCCTATGTCTGCAAATATATGATCCTATCAAATACTGAGCTAGAAAATCTGTCTGTTTTTTTTATTTTTATTTTTTATTTTTTAAACTATGGATTGGCATGATCAGTGTTATTGCTTCACCCATTTCATCTATGTTTACTGAATTTGAAATTAGCATGATACACTAAGTTAAAAAGCTTTGTGGCTTCACAGGCTTTGCTTACATCAGAAAGAGCAGCAGCAGAAGAGACGAACAAAGCCCATGTGGATGCGAAGGCCAGAAATTCAGAGCTGGCTCGAAAGCTTGAAGATACAGAGCGAAAAGCTGATCAGCTTCAGGATTCTGTGCAGAGGTCTGTTAGATGCAAATATTCTCAGTGGCTCTAAACTGCGACATCTTATGCTGATGTCTGTATATTGTCTTGTTTTATGAACACAGAAGCTTATATCTTCCTTGCTTCAGACAATGATTCCTTTGCTCGAGGAAATATATGTTTAAAATGTTGGTTTTGTTTCTGTTCATCAGGCTAGAAGAGAAATTGTCCAACACAGAGTCAGAAAATCAAGTACTGCGTCAGCAAGCACTGACTATGTCACCGACAGGGAAAAACTTGTCTGCACGACCAAAGACTGTTATTATGCAGGTATGGATAGGCCTTAATTATTGCTGTTGCTGTTTCATGTGATCATAGATTTTAAATTTGGGAATAAAATGCAGAGAACACCTGAGAATGGAACAGTTACAAATGGAGAAACAAGGGTTGCATTGGTGAGAACTTACATTTATTTAATTAATGCTACTTATATCAGGAGTTTTTGGTAAAGCATTTGTTCAATGTACTGCTTCTTTTGCAGGATATGTCTTTGGCTACACCAACACGTGAACCTGAATCTGAAGAAAAACCACAGAAATCGCTCAATGAGAAGCAGCAGGTTAGTGGCGATTAGACTTGCATGAAATTAATGTCCCCTTAATGCATACTTCGTTTTTCACATATTCATTCTATTCTAGCTTTCCTGGTCATATTTTATTCCATTCCAGAATAATTTTCAATTGTTCTCTCTTCAGGAAAACCAGGAACTGCTGATAAAATGTACATCACAAAATTTGGGTTTTTCTGGGGGCAAACCTGTTGCTGCCTGTGTAATTTACAAATGTCTTCTTCATTGGCGATCATTTGAGGTTGAAAGGACTAGCATATTTGACCGTATAATCCAAACAATAGCTTCAGTAATAGAAGTAAGTGTCCTCTTCAACCACTTTTCTCTCCATTCTGTAATCTCTAATTTCTGTCTGTGGGATTATTTAAAATTGGTCAGTTCACAAGGGATTTCACCAGTCACTGATGGTCTCTGCAAATTGATGAAGGTCCCGGATAATAATGGCGTGTTAGCTTATTGGTTATCAAACACATCAACATTGCTGCTGCTGCTTCAACACACTCTTAAAGCGACTGGAGCAGCTAGCTTGACGCCACAGCGGAGGAGAACATCGTCTGCTTCTCTTTTTGGGAGGATGTCACAAGTAATGAAACAAATTTTTGGATATCTACTGTCACATGATTTACTTTCCATGATTTGAGTTCCATCTGTTTGCAAACTTCGCCATTTGAAATTGTAGGGGCTACGTTCATCTCCTCAAAGTGCTGGACTTTCGTTCCTCAACGGTAGAGGGCTCACAAAGCTGGATGATTTGCGACAAGTTGAGGCCAAGTATCCAGCTTTGCTCTTTAAGCAACAGCTTACTGCTTTTCTGGAGAAAATTTATGGAATGATCCGAGACAACCTGAAGAAGGAGATTTCTCCATTGCTCGGGCTATGTATCCAGGTAGCTGCTGAGTTGGACTCAATTATGATGCAGTTAATTTTTACTTATTGCCATGAGCTAGGTTATACTGAATATCACAGTCAAGTAGGAAGCTATAAAGTTCCTTCTGCTCAGAGAAAATCAGATCGATGGTAACACGGGAAGATATTGGCTGTAATTTTTTTTGAGACTTCTAATTCTTCACCATGAAAACATGAGCCAGCTGGTATGCATGTCATGTGTGATTGAGGAATATAAGGGAGAGTGATAATGTAGACCTTTTCATGTGCCCAAGACAAGCTCTATGATTCATCCCAATTTTTCAATTGAAGCTTACAGCACAGAACATTTACTTTTATAATGCTGGGCTCTGGAATGTAGACCAGTTGCTGACATTCAGGATATAAATTAGTTTAGGTTTCTCCTGAGTGTGCTTTGAGGTGTCTCCTGCTTAAGTATTCATGAACCTAGTGCAGGCTCCCAGGACATCAAGAGGCAGTTTGGTCAAAGGACGTTCTCAAGCTAATGCGGTTGCTCAGCAAGCTTTGATTGCTCACTGGCAAAGCATAGTGAAAAGCTTGAACAATTATCTCCAGACATTGAAAGCAAACAATGTAAGTAATTTGGAAGTTAAAACCTATTGCTGCTAAAGGTTCTTCCTTGCCTTTTACTAACTATGCATTCTGATTATGATTCCTCAGGTCCCACCTTTCCTAGTTCGTAAGGTGTTCACACAGATATTCTCCTTCATAAATGTTCAGCTGTTTAACAGGTGACTGATTGTAAAGCGCAATAGTATCACCAGTGAACAAATAAGTTCAAAATAAGTTCATGCTCCGTCAGTATCTAATTGACAAACTTTTGCATTCTTCTTTTGCAGTCTTCTTTTACGGCGAGAGTGTTGCTCATTTAGTAATGGCGAGTATGTAAAGTCAGGGTTGGCTGAACTAGAGCAGTGGTGCCATCAGGCAACTGAGGAAGTGAGCACTGGCTTTCTCTTGGATGATTTGGGCATTTCATTGTTATTTTTTTTTTTTTTTTTTGGATTTTTGGTTTCTGTTGCTGAACTCTTGTCATAAGCAGTATGCAGGCTCAGCTTGGGATGAATTGAAGCATATAAGGCAGGCCGTTGGATTTTTGGTAACGTACACTTGAATCTCTAATCTAGTAAGATGACCAGGATCACCAGCGAAGAAGTTGCTGACTCTTTCTCCTTCGAATTTCTTAACAACGCAGGTCATACATCAGAAACCCAAGAAGACCTTTAACGAAATCACGAAAGAACTTTGCCCGGTGAGTGAATTGCCACCTTTGCACAATGCAAGCCTTGTGCTGCAGTTTTCTTTTTCGTCCGCTTGTTGGACATGCTCTTGAAATTTCGTGTATGCTTCTCTGCCTTTTCAGGTTCTAAGCATACAGCAGTTGTACAGGATCAGTACGATGTATTGGGATGATAAATATGGCACCCATAGCGTGTCTTCAGAAGTAAGTGAATAGTCTATCTGCATAGCGCAGTGCTGATTTATGGTCCCCGTGGTATACACGCAACTGATCTGTTTGCATTGGCTCAAGTTTATTCTAACTTCCAATTTTCCCTGTTCAGGTTATTTCGAGTATGAGGGTCATGATGACCGAGAACTCCAATAATGCGGTCAGTCACTCGTTCTTGCTCGACGATGATTCAAGGTATTCCATTATGCTTTTCTCCGTATCTTTTTGACAGCAAGCAAGCCTTGGCTCCCTCTTTACCATCCTTCAAGAACGCAACTTGGTTTCTAATTAGGTCCGTCAAATGGGGGATGGTTTGACTCATATTGACCCATTTAAACCCGTTTTGACCCATTTTCATGCGATATAAATTTGATGACCCAGATTTGACCAGACTCATATTCGACTTGATCCGTATTATCGAAACACATTAATATTTAACTCAATTTAGGTTAATCTGCTCCCACCCATTTAATTTATTTTAAGCTTTTCATATATATGTTACTTGAATAAAAACTTCACATCAAATTTAAAAACTAAATTAAACAATAAAACTTAGTAAATAAAATAAAATATGTGAAAAACTTTTAGCCAAACCTAAGAAAGCTTATTTCTTATGATTTTTTTTTTTTAAATGGCATTGCTAAAATACTTTAAAGCAATACAAATTTAATGGACAATTTTTTATAATTTTTATAAAAATCGAATTTTTAATTATTTTTTCTCTTTTCTTTTTATTCTTGTTTGGCCAGCCACCAGCCACGACTATGGCTAGCGACCGGCCACACGCTTGAGCTCGTGCTCGCCCTTCGTCGGCGAGCTCGAGGCTAGCTGGATTGGTGAGGCTTGAGCCTCATTAGTCGTAGGCTTGCCAGATTGACGAGGCTCAAGCCTCGCCAGATGTCGGTGAGCTCGAACCTCACCAATCATCAATGAGGCCTTGGCCTTGCTCGATTGGCGATATGAGCTCGCTCGAGCCTCACCAGATTCGGCGAGCTTGAGCCTTGACAATCGTCGGCCGTTCTTGTGCTGGCCATTGGCTAAGGAAGGAGGAAGAAAAAAGAAAAAAGAAATGGAAAGAAAAGAAATATAAAAAATAATTCTAATTTCGATTTAAAATTTTTTTTTTATAAAGTTAAAAGGGGAAAGAGATGGTGAGGCTTGGGTTGGAAATGGGTTTTTAAGTCAAATCTATTTAAGATCCATTTAACTAGTCTCTTCTTTAAAATATAAGTGACTCATATATAACCTACATCAAAATGTAAGTGATCCATATATAATATCAAAATGTAAGTGATCCATATATAATTTAAATAGGTCATGTATGGGTTTAATACCCATTTAGACACCTTTATTTCTAATCAAAGCCTGAAATTTTAATGCAGCATCCCCTTCTCCGTGGATGACATCTCGAAGTCAATGCAACAAGTAGACATAGCTGATGTCGATCCTCCAGCATTGATACGTGAAAACTCCGGTTTTGGTTTCTTACTTCCACGTGCAGAATGAGGGTGCGATCACATCTTCGGGCCTCGACTTTCAGTCTCCTCATACACCGAGCTTCGACTGATCAAAATCGACAACCTTGTGCATATATTGTTTTGTTCAGTGTCCATATATTACATATTCTCCATCAACCTGGGCTACTCATATTTGGTTGATGTCCGGGTTGATTCAATTCTTTTTTTTCTTCCCCTCAAGTCACTTCGACGCGAGGGGCATTCTTTAGTTTGAGCCATGTCACTAAGGTGGTGATATGTGCCATTCCAGATTGGTGGGTTGGATCCCGCCAATTCGGTCACGCCTCCAACAGGCAATTTTCATGTTTGTTTTGGCCTTTCTTATTCCTTTTCTTTTTCTCGGGTGAGGGCTTCATTCATATTTGGATATGGGTTTGGTTTCTCAGGTGTTATAGTGGTTTGGGAATTCTTTGTTTCCTCAGTGTAAGTGGTGATAGCAGTTGCAGTTCCAAGGGGCAATTATATGTATTGTACGTGAGAAGTAAAGTAATTCAATTATTAATTTTTCCTTCAAAGACGCAACATTGTCATCTGTGGACTATGCATTTTTGTCACGGAAACCAAGTTCCGGTGTCCTCTTGTATTAATCGGTTTTAGTGGTACGGATACAGATGCTTAGAATGGCCTGACGCAATTATAATGGATCATCCTCAAGCATGAAGCATAAACAGGCAACTGATATGCGACAACATTTCCAAGAACTCCAAAAACAAGAGCAAAATCTTGTCACAAACTTATTCTGCTTTTGCTTATCACTACATCATCTTGATTTAAGTATATTTTTTTTTTTCTCTGGGCTACTCGCATGATTCAACATATGTTCGAGCTTTTTTCTGAAGCTTTGAGGACATTCCACGTCCAAACCTTGTAACAGAACTTCGAAATTCACCTCCATGATAACCTTCTCTTACACTCCAGTGAATAACAAACTCTCCAAAAGAAAAAAGAATCAGTAAAGGATGCAACCATCGTTGAGCCAGCTTGACATGTGAGCAACCATCAGGCAGCCGAGGCGTGGGCACGGTTGAAGTTCTAAGAGAGAAGATTTGAGTCTGAGGTTTACCTATGTGCGCTACGATTGGCGCGTTTCAGTGGGGTTATCTGCGTTGGGAGGATTGTCCGTTGCAACAGGGGCTTGTTCCTGCTGGTTTTGTACTTGTCGCGTCTCCGTTTTCTTCTTCTCCTTGAGAATGACCTGCCTCGGCAAAACTTCCAAGAGAAAGATTCCGCCGTTCCAAATTGTTGCAGACACCTTTAGTATTTGGAAGACCACGTGCAGTCTATAGGACAAAAAGATGGGGACCGTGAGCGCCATGGTTGCCACGGTAAATATTCCTTGAAGCAGAGTGTACATGAAAAGCCGATTGTTATCCCCCAGTAAGCCGCTCAGACGCCACCATATGTTGTTTGCTTTCTGTGCCTTCTTAGACAATTCCCTATGGTCATAAGCCAAAAGATTTCAGAATAGCACTCTGAAATTTTTTCCTGTGGTTGTGGGTATGCGAGTATGCACTCTGATTTTTGTGGAATAAATGGGAAAAGACAGACACAGAGACAGAGAGAGTCGACAAACCTATAAGAAGTCATAACTTCAGGATCTCTTAACAGTCTTTGTCGACGTAGAACATTAACTATGAGAAAATAGAGAACCTGCCATAGAGTATAAGCAACTAAGGGAATCACAAACAGCCAAATCCAGAGATAGGATTTGTCTTCCACATACGGCCACGAGACTCTTCGTGCTGTCCCTTGAGGGTGCATGGCAGCAAATGTCGTGGGATTCCACCATCTTATGGTAAAAAAGACTATTCCTGAATGAACAATGACTTTCTTTCATTGGATAATCGAACATTTTTTCAGGAGTCATTTGGACATAAGCAGCAGCCCTAGAGTTATAGCTCCAAAAAACACTTCCTTAAAGCGAATAGAATCTCTTCATGTTTTCATAAGTTCAGGTACTGTAATTGTTGAATCCATGAATTTGAAGAATCATTTAGTGGATAAGTTAAAAATATGGAGGTAAGTATGCTAAGATCTCAATCAAGAAGCAGCCTCATGAGCTGTGATGAAATAACGTTATAACTTGCACTTGATAAAGCCATAGAATAGTGTCATACAGGCGCCCTCTTCATTCTCCATTCCAAATCCCTCAATTGTTTTTTTCTTCACCTTGAGAATGACTAAGATTGGTGCCATTAATCATTACCACAAGAAAGAACTCCAACTTAAAAAAGGAAATGCCACAAAATGAACCAGCAACAGAAGCTCTCTAGGGGAAGAGGAGCAGAACATAACAACCATGAGCTTACTAAATGCTTCCAGTTCCTTTCTATAACTCTCATCACTGGATTAATTTAGTTACTAGACAGATCAGCGAGAAATTCTTCTCATTTTGGTCAGAGAAGTAACAAATGCTACAAGATAGTCCTCATCAGTCAGGAATTTAGGCCGTTCCATAACTTAGAAGCTCACACATCTTTTAAATTTTATTTAAGCTGAAAGAAATATCAATGCAATACTGCAATTGTAAACATTAAAATTGCCCTCAACATCAGCAAGCTGGATTAGAAAAGAAACATCGAAAACAAATACTCAAGATACTTAGGATGCCCAAATGAAGCATGGGAACCGGGAAAATTTGTGAGTTTCACAAAATATAGTATTATACCGTGCAACATAAACAATAGGAAGCATCTAAAGTTAGTCACAAAGAATAATGGATTAGTACCGAGGAATCATCACAACTACAGGTACTAAGATCTTTCATGGTGTGACAGTTACTTAGGACATTAAGAATGAAGTGTTAAGACAACTGTTTTTAAAGCTCATCACACCTAACGCTACGTATCACTTCTGAATATATAGGAAAAATGGAAGCAGTTCAGATCTAGACTAACTGTGGACTCACCTGGTAAAAGGTGAATGAGCACACTAACAATTTTATCAAGTGAACTAAACACCAAGCTACAACGCCAGACAATCAATGCCCATGCCAATGGTCCCTGCCACAGCATTAAACGTAAAAGGATGAGAATCTCATCATGAAACAACAGACAGTTACCCATGCTAGCTCTTACCTCGGCAAACGAGAAGCAAACCATGAAAAGCTTTTCATTTTTTGGATATAGAAGAAGATCGATCAAGAAGATACTGTTGGCATAGTAGCAGAAGTCCTGTAAGAAACAGGGCAGAATGTCAAACTTCAAAATGCTCAGTTGGAAAGACTCCATGAGATAAAACAATTATTAGAAAATAAATTATGTTGATGATGATATTAAGAAGCTTTAAGAAAAGGAAAATCTACATGGCTCTGCATCTTTTCTGCTTCCTGATGGTGATTTCTTTCTTTCGTTTGTCTTTCTTTGCTCTTATGAGTATCCAAAACTAAAATCAGATCTGGAAATCAGGAATTTTCCATGAGGAACAGAGTCCCTTTTTCAGCTTTTCACCACATCCACCTCCTACTGACACAGATGACTAATCCTGGCAATACTCAATTTCTTAAACAGGCACAATTTCTGGGTGAAATTCATCTCCGCCTCTTTTCAACTTCTTACAACTTTCACCTTTTTTACCAGGTCCCATATTGACAGAGTTGGATAAACCTAGAAAATACTCAATTCCGTAACTGGCAAAGCTTCTGATTAAAATCAATCTTTAAGAAAATCCAGTGCTTAAAATCCCGCCAGCACCACTCCAACATCAACACATTAGTCAGTACAAGTACTTAACGTGAGGGATTTAAGAGATTACCAATAGGTAGTAATGCCATTTTTTGAACCGATAGTATATCCACCGAAGGGGGACGAAAATCACATAGAACACACAATATACATAAGGAACATCTTGTGGTCCTGCAGAAGTGGTAAGTTTCAGCAAGTGATGGATTTATGCATCCTATTGACAAGAGAGAAGCAGGATGTCACTTACTGGCTCCAAGCAGGTAGCAAAACCCACCAAACCCGAGGACACCTATCAGATGCGTCACCTAAACATCAATTCGTCAAGTAAAAATTCTGAATTTCCAGGTTCAACAAGTACCCACGACAGAGAATGCCTACCAACTTCCTAAAACTTAAACACCTATTAGATGCGTCACCTAAACATCAATTCGTCAAGTAAAAATTCTGAATTTCCAGGTTCAACAAGTACCCACGACAAAGAATGCCTACCAACTTCCTAAAACTTAAACAGCTATTAGACGCGTCACCTAAACATCAATTCGTCAAGTAAAAATTCTGAATTTCCAGGTTCAACAAGTACCCACGACAAAGAATGCCTACCAACTTCCTAAAACAAGATACGAAGCAACATTCATACAGCACCGGCTGCCAAGCCGAAACAAAGACACCCATTCGGCTCGGCTTTCCGGAAACGAAAACGGAGGCAATAACATGGCCGCTCGACCGATTCGGCACCCCCGATCCGATTCAGAAATGCCCCCACGACGCTAACTCAGCGAGATGGCGGGAACCCAACGCCAAATTTCTCTCTCTCCCCCCCCCAACCCGCGAAGCCCACGAGCAACAGCGAAAAAGAGAATCAGTAGAACCTTGCCTTGTTAATGAACCGCTCGTGCTCCTCGGCTCGCTGGGCGATCCTCTCGGCCTGCTTGGAAATCATCTGCTTCGTCATCTCCTTCGTCCGGGCCACTTTCTACACCCACAAACAACGCCGCGACGATCAAGAAACGACCCACGTACGGAACGACCAACCTAAACCGACCCAGAAGACAAAAACCCGAAAAAAAAAGACCCAAAAGCCTGGCGCACCTTCGATCTATCCCTAAGCCTCAGCTTCACCTTGTAAAGCGAATCTCCTCCTCCATTCGCCGCCGCGTCCTCCACCTGCTCTTCGCCGCTCGACATTCCGCAGCAAGCTCCGCCACCGACCGACCGAGCGACCGAGATCGATAGAGCTAGAGAGAGAGAGAGAGAGAGAGAGAGAGGCTGAAGAGGAGAAGGTCCTGTGCTCTTCTTCTACAGGCTGCGCATAAAAGGGAGAGAGAGAGAGAGAAAGGAGGCGTTTTTAAGTGGAGGTTGGAGTGAAGATGATGACGATGATTAGTGACAGCGACGTGTAATTGAATGAGGAAATCTACGTTGGCCCGAGGCCGGAGTACAGAGGAATATTCGGGCATTGGATATTCTCTCCCGGTTTTTGTTCATGTGTCTTCCTTCTTGTGGTTATATGTCACTTTTGTTTAGTTGGTTTTCTGTGTTCTACACCACAAAAAAGATGGGAGTGGAAATTACCTTTGACCATAAAATTCATCGGAAATTTCGTGATGAAGAGCAATGTTTTCAATAGAGATCGTTTTCATAGAAAATCGTTAATTCTCATTTGTGTGGTAGTTTTAGATAATGTGATTTCCTTTTTTCCAAGGCAAGAAGTTGCTTCCCCCCGTCTAACCTAGTTGTTTTCCTTCGATTGATTAGTTTTCCATTATCCAAATATTGAAAAATCGAAGAACAATTGTTGTGGCTAATGAAACAATAGGTTGTATGAAGATACTGATAGACTTTAGTGGAATATCAAACACTCATAACGTAAGATACCGTCAGAAGCAAGTCAACGTGTGTAATGTTGGTATGTATATAGAATGAAGTAAATAGATTATACAACGATATGTAGTGGTTCGATTTTATACCCAAGCCTTCATCCACTCTCAAACTAATAGCATTAACAGAGGCTGAATTCCACTAATAATCAGTAAGGTAAGTTACAACTGGCTAGTGATATTCTTTTTACATTATAAATCACACTATCAGGATGCAATCACTGCACTTGCACTTATACACTTGACTATCGGTTATTAAAATACTTAACCAATATAAAAAGAAACTCATAACATGATTGGAGACAATTTCTAGCTTAGATGATAGTATTTGCAGTATTCAATGTATCCAATTCTCTTCTCAATTGCCCTGCTCCATATATACTAAACTCTTCAAACTATTCATTGGAGACCTTCAATGACGCCTAGCTAGCCATTTAAAAGTCGTTAGAAACCTCAAATGGAATCGTGACTGCTCCTATAATCGTTTCCTCTAACTATCGTAGGTTTTCCTAATATGGAGTCTACTATCACTATCTCAAAGTAGAAAAGCTATTAGTTGTTTTTCTAATTTCTTTTTTAATTTTCCATCTATGAAGTCTAGTCTTGTAACAACTATTTTCCGTATCATCAACAATCATCTTTCAGCATAGTATATGTCACCATCATCAAAGCCAATGCATCACCATCACAATCCGATGAACACTATAACCTATGTAGATTCAGTGGCAATACTAGCCAAACCACACATGACGACATGATCAATGATCTTTCCACCTTTATTGATACCCAAAGACTTCCAACAACACTACCTCAACTAGTTCTCCTAATTGTCAAAGCCTAGTTTCTCGTCTTTGCTAATATAAGGAATTGATAATCCATTAACCATTTTCACCATTTGCACTCATCACATAAAAAATTAGTATTAAAAACAGCTTTGGAATCATCAAAATTTGATATTTTCCCAACAATAATTTTTTGGAAACAATTTTCCTTCCAACAAGCCGACCCTTAGCGTACATTCAATCGCTACGATGAAAGAGCCATTTCAAGAGGATTTTCGGAATCTGTGTAGATTAAAAAATATTGTGATTACTTACCAAAAAATTGTGATTTAAATAGGTTAAAGTGCCACGTCAATAGAATCATACTGATTGTAGTGTTGGATTTACATTTCCCTTAACGATTTTTCTCGGACTCATATTGTTTTCAAGTGATTGCGTTGCACACAAAGTTCTCAGCTTAATTCAGACTATATAGGTAGGCTATATAGTATTGTATCTAAAGATTATACGAATGTTTCTTTACCCTGTTATCATTTTTCCTTTTGCTGTTTAGACTACTTTGTCTGGAATTTGTATCATCGAGTTAACTGCACCCTTAAGATCGCTCAAGATGCACGAAAATTGGCTTGGACAACAATTTAACTCGCTAAAATCTAAAAGAAAAGAAAGTTTAAGCTCAACTTGAGGGCTAAGTAAAGCTCGATTCTGTGATCCATGATCAATAGATCAATTTTAGTTTAAAGATAAATGAAGCTTGAAGTAGTATGAGCTAACTTATAGTTGGTGTTTTTAATCGAAAATTCAAGATATTATGTTATACCTTGCTTTTATGCTCATGAATCTAGTAAAATGTACCGATGTGACACAATCAACAATAACTATTGAAAATCTACCTACATGGATGCCAAAAAGCAAACGATGTTGACATGGCACTCACGTGACTTTAGTGAAATAAAAGCAAAATTGTTTTGACTGAAAAATCATTTAACAGAATCTTAATGAATGGTAAATGTGTCACATAGATACATGTTTGGAGTTTTTTATACCATAAGAAAAAAATTAGGATAAATGTATCATAATGGACATAGTTTGAGATTTTTAACATCACAAAAAAAAAAAAAAATCAGTGTACATGTATCGCAATGGGTATAATTTAGTTTTTATTTTTTTAAAACTTTTTCCCTCAGTTGTATTCGTGGAACATTTAGGGTGCGGATGATAACATTTTTGACCAAACATTGAATTTTTAAAGAGAAATAGATTTTTCTATTTTTATTTCTAGATGAGTTTCCGAGCAAAAATTCGTGTTTGATAATGATACAAAATTTTAATTCTTGGATGATAACAACACAAAATTTCTCCTGAAGGCGCGGCGCGGTGCTCGACGGGCAATGGCGATGGATGGTGGGTGGGTGACTGACTAGTAGAGAGGATGAGTGATGAGAAAAGTTTTTTTTCTTATTTCTTGAACAATTATTACTTCTGATTTCTATTCTAAACTTATTTTTGGGTAGAAATATGTTCCGAAAATAGAAAAATGAAATAATTTTATCAAATGAATTTTTATTTTAAAAATAAATCTGGATTATGAAAAAATTTTCTCGAACAGAAATTTTGTTTTGTCATGTACTCCCTTAGAATGTCAAGTCATACAAATTTTTTTTTTGAACAGGTCAAGTCATACAATTTGAATTAGCAAAAGTGCTTCGAGCTCATTGGTTGCAAGACCCTCGTACACGTGGAAACGTGTTGACAATGGTGAAGGTGACGCTGAAATGAAAGTTACCAAATGCATGAATCAATCCCTCCACGTCAATGATAATAACGAGCAGGACCTTGCTTTTGATTTCATCAAGAGTTTCGCCCATTAGAATTAGGGTTTATCTAGAAGAACCTGCGGACCCTACAAAATCAACACCGTTAGGTAAGTTTCGGAATAGGTAGGTAACGTTAGTTATGAGTTTCCAAATTTTCGAAACCGATGGATACATTGCAAATTTCAGAATTCGAGGCGACACTATTTTGAATGATACGGAGGTTATCTGTAGAAATGTTCAGGATTCTTATAAAATTTCATAATTACATTATACATACTTAATTATTTATGACTTTATTTCTTTTTTTTCTTTATGAGATTTTCAACAACTAAATGTGTAAAAGTCTTATTTGATCTCCCCATCTAGGGGGAAAAAATTTCTAACCCCATTTCACCCTCTCTACGGTGATGGATTCTAGTGCATGCTCTCGGTAAGGTGGTGCCTGGGTCATAGCACTGTACCACGCCCGACATCCTCGGAGCGGTCGGGGAAGGCGTCGCGGCGCTCTCCGGTGGATCCCTTTCCCCCCCGAAGGGGGTTGTGGCGGGTGGCCCTGTGGGATAATACCTCCCATTAACCCCGGGAGGGAATTCATGTAGGGGAGCCTTTTAACCTCCTGCTCGGGAGGTAAGGTGGTGTTTTAAATGACGAGCATAAATTGATGCCCTGGTTTGTTTTCTCACTCTCATTGTTAGCATCGTTTTAGGGCTATGTTATCATTGGACATGGACATGTATGTTCAATACGTTAATGATTAGAACTGCAATAATACTTTATTCATTAAAAATTATTTTGGAAAAAATGCAGGGTAATGCGGTATATCCTGAGACTTCCCAAAACGACAGGTTCCATGATGGTTCCAAGAACCTAGACTAGATTCCAAGAACGTGTAACCGGTAATCATTAGGTAGGTTTTAGAGTAGCGCAAATATCTTACCCCTCGGAACTTGCACGCACACCGGTATGGACAGTGTTGCATTTTAAGGAATGGAATCAAATGGTTGCATATGTTTATTTTCTTTTATGATTACTATATTTATATAGGATAAAGTCGAGTGCTTAGGGATCCACTTTTAATCTAACAAGAAGCATCTCCACATAATTTGGCACGCTTGCACTAAATTAGAAATTGGAAAGAGGTCCGTTTACTTTCGATGCGAATAAAATTCAAGTCCAGACGCTTGCCTAATACAAGCTTTTGGACGTGCTTATTCAATAGTTTTCATCTCCACAACTAGACATGACGAATCAATTTTAAGCTCCGTTCCATAATTATGCCTTCTTTTGTTTCTTTGCTTTTTTTATTATTATTTTTGTCATAATTTCACATATCAATATAAATATTCACGTGTGGGCCAGAAAATGTATGGAATCGCATTCTTTCTATTTCTAGATCCGGGAAAAAGTATAAAAAAAAAGATCATAAATATTTCAATTGAATTAATTTAGTCCTAAATTTTTGCATTTGTATCAATCAGTTCATTTGACCAATTTAGCCCGAACATTATTGACATGTACAGCAACCATCTCATGTGTCATGATTTGCATTGACATGAATATACATGTTTTTCTTTAATCCTTCCCTTTTGTTCTTTCCCTTTTTTTTTGGCCAATGGTCTGTTGTAGGCCATGGCATACAAGGGTTGGCCCTACCTAGGCAAGAGTCACTCTTGTGCGAGGGCAAGCACTAACGAGGGCCCCCCTCACCTATTATAACAAGATTGACCCTTGCTTAGGTCAAGATAGCTTCGCCAAGTGTTGTCTGGGTGATTGTTGGCCTCGTCGGGTCTCGCATGGGTAAGGTTGAGGGTCAACCTCACCAAATTTGGTGAGGCATAGCAAGGTCGACCCTCGTTGGCCTTAACTTGTGACTAGTCGCCGGTCAATTGTTGGCGGCTAACAATAAGAGAAGAAAAAAAAATCTAAAATCTAAAATTTTTTACATCAACATCAGTCACCTTGTATAAAGCTGCCGCTATCACGCGAGCAATTTCGACGAAGCAACGGGAAACCTTAAAACAATAGAGGTCGTCGTAAATGTATGAGGTTGACCGGCATGCTGTCGGTTTGAATATTAGTGGGTGGGGCCATTACCTTGTCTTAGCAGTAATGATAATTAAAAATAATAGATTAGAAAAAAGAGAATAAACACCAGTTTTAAAAAATGTTAATGCACGTTGGCATATGTGAAAAGGGACAGGACCATTTTTAAAAATTTTCCACGTGTCCCCACCAACCAAGGAGCGTGCGGAGTTCCGTCACACGTTGCGCGTCACTAGGGAGAAATTTCGCTGAATTTTCGAATTATACTTTTGGTATCTCTCGATATCGAGCCATATGAAAAAGATTTATACTTTGAAAAAAAAAATTAAATTAATATATCTGTAATAAATTTATTTTCAAACTAATTCTTGGATCAATAGAAACTTTAAATTGGTGCACTCTTGATATGTTTACCTTCCGTTAACTTCTATTAAATTTTTTCGTAAAACTACCAAACTGAATGACACAGACAAATCTATATGAAAATACATCTCAATTTAGGATAGATTTGTTATAGGTATATAAATTTGGGATTTTTTGTGATCTAAAAATTAATTTAAGATAAATTTATCACTAATGTACTAATTTGAAATTTTTCGTGCTTTAATCCTATGAAAAAAGCACTATTTCCAAATCTTGGGACTATATATAAAAAATTGGTGGAACTTTATCATTCCATAAGCATACCATTGCCCATGGAAAAGGACATTGAAAAAAGGTTCATTGATGACGAATTGATTAGTGAAAGTTGTGTGAATAGATTGACGAATTTCCCTTCGATTTCCCATTTACCTATCTTAGCTATCACCGTGCGTCGCAATTTTTGAAATTTTGGACACGATATCAAAAGATTGAAAAATCGTTCGAAATTATTTAAGAATCTTAAGATTATTCTCCTTGATCCTTAGTTTACGCAATTTAAATAAAGTCCACTTTTTATTTATCCCTTCAAATTAAATCCTCTTACTTTTTGCGTTCATGATAAGGAGCAACTTTTCAGTGGTAAGGAGCGACGGCCACGTAATTTTCGCAGGGAATATCCGAAAGGATTTAGAATCGAAGGTTGGTGAGTTATTCCTATTAATCTTAACTTTTATTCCTCCGGCACATCTATGCATCTACAGATTGGGAGCTATATAGATTAACACGAATAGTTAGGTTTTCGAATCGAAGTTGGTGAGTTATTCCTATTATTCTTAGCCTATATCCCTCCGGCACATCTGTACATCTATAGATTGGCATCTAGATAGATAATTAGGAATAGTTAGGATACTTACCTTTTTTAAAAGATTTGATGTTAGGACGGAAAATCATAAGAAAAATCTAAAACTTGTTGTACGGTGTTCAATTCGATCAAAATCTTTCAATTGTACTAATTTAGTCCTAAACCTTTTAACTACTTATCAATATAAATTGGCAGAAAATTGTTGAAGTAGGTTCCGATCAGGCTATGGAGTATAGCTAATGCCGATTTTTGGTTTTTAAAATTTTTTTTTTTGGTTTTTATTTTTCACTTTTCTTTTCACCTGTGGGTAGTCTTAGGTGATGTCAATGAAGAAAAATTCAATTTTTTTTTTTTAAATTTCCAAAATCATCAACTTAACATTGGCTATAGTTGATTGGAGTCCACATGAGCAATTTTTTATCAAAATTTACTGAAATGAATATATTGATAAATTATCAAAAGGTTTATAACTAAATTAGTATAATTGAAAAATTCATGACCACATTGACTTTTTGAAATTTCCCCCATGTCAGGAAGTCAACAACATAATGTTAATGTGTATATCATCTAATTTTTTTTTTTTTTTTTTGGCACTTCCTCCTCCCCCCATAGGGGTGCAGATTGACGTGAGCCTCGTATAAGAAATGAACGTGTAACCATATTAAAAAGACGATTTGAGGCAAGAAAACAAGCACGATGTAATGGAGATGTTTTGATTCAAGTTCGAGACCCCTAGCTTAATATGCATGCTATAAAGAAATCGATTCTCTTAAAAAGCTAATTGCAAACAAGCGGGTTGATAGTACACACGTATATTCCTCAATATGTCTGATTCAATAACGTTCACGGTGTCTACCGAGGTTAAATATCAGAACAGGAACATCAATCTGATAATCCAACTACAAGCATTCTGTCGCTCTTGATCATGGGTCAGCATGCGAGGTTAGCACCTTAATCACATATACTTGTCACAATCATTATTTAGCCAACATGTAAGATTAGGCAAATATTTTCTTGCCGGTCAATTATATAGTCCCCTTAAATACTAAGTAATGACCAATTGACTGGTTCCCTTTTCTTTTTCTTTTTTTTGTAAATAATTTGAAGAATATAAAAGTATTAGTTGGTCAACTTTCACAATGCATGATGTGCCGCATGTTCCATGCAAGCAAAGTATTTTCCAAGGACCAAAGGAGACAACTCAGCTACTCCTTCAATGCCCCCTTTAAGTCACCACCCCTTGGAAGGAAAGGCACAAAAAGGATCTAATTTTTTCGTTTAATTGCATTTATTGCCGTGTTTTCCGTGACAATGCTTCCTTTTGCCCTTTGAAATAACTTTTTACGGAAAATAACTTAAATGGTCCCCGAACTTTAATTCGATATACAATGTAATCTCTAAATTTTTAATTTATTCAATGTGGTCTTAAACTTTTAGTACATGTTTAACTTATTATTCATTACTATTATTTTATTAATTCAAGTTTAGGGGAAATATTAAATTTGTTCATGTAGTTCATGGATTAAGTTAAATACATATCAAAAGTCTAGAAAACACTATGACACATTAAAAATTCAAGGATTACATTACACATCGAGTAAAAATATATGGACTATTTGTGTTATTGTCTATTTTTTTTAATTTTTTCCTTGCAAGCGTACCCTAGTCCTTTTCTTGATCTTTGGAGGTTCTAATGAGAAGTGGGCCTAGAGCTGGCCATGGAAACTGTTAATGGTTTGCTTTTAGTAAACGCTACATACATAGAAAAAATTCAAATTCGAATTCGAATTCCTCCGCCTTCTGGGGCAAGCATATCTCGTTTTATTTGTCTTCGGATTATTGGATGATTTTGACATGATGGGAATGAATAGAGATACAATAACATACAGCTAGCATAGAAAGACAATTATGTGATAATGTTTTTTCCTTTTTCCATTTCTTTACATTCTTTTCCTTTGCTAGAATCCAAATTCCATTCTTTAGGACGAATTTTGTTGGGTCTAGGCAAGATCGAGTCACTAATCACCAAAATAAAGGAGGGCCCTCTCCCAAAATGTAATAAAATCGAGTGCCTCGATTGCACGAAGGACAACGTGACTACTTAGGAAAGCTGACCAATTTAAATACCTTTTAACTCAATCAATCTTGTATATCAAGGTCGGATCCGTCTCTAATGGAAACAAATTGTCGAATTGAGATCTCAAACTATTCTTGAATAACTCGAAATCCATGACTATTAATACAATAAGAATACATGTGTATTTCAGCCTACTTTATAAGGGTAATTGTATTTTAGTCGTGTGCTTAATTGGGCTAAGAATTTCTAGATATCTTCTAATTAAACCCTGAATCCAGCTCATCACCAGAACTCAGGGGGTTGATTCCACGATCGAGAAATTCAACTAATCCTTATCAATTTGCAAGGGGAAAAAAAAAAGCAAACCCATGACCCGATGGGACTATCCTATGCATGGGTAGCGTAGAATCATTGATGAACCTACCATTTTCAAAATTCCCTTCTGCAGAAGGGAAAGAAAAAGGAAAAATAAAAGAATTTGGGGGGCCAAGTTGCAATTTTGGCAAATATTGGGGGGCACAAAAAAGAAAAACGCTCCCACGAGAGGTCTTTTATGGCTGCCTGCCTTTTGACGAGCGCCTGCGTGCTGATGTAGTTTTGGTTTGAAACAGGGGGCAAGCGGCAATTCAGACAGGCGGAGAAGTTTAGAGAGAGAGAGAGGAGAGAGAAAGAGAGAACTGGCGAAGCATATGCTCTCAGACATCATAAGCTCGCTTGTCTTGTAAGATTTCCTGCATCTCTTTTGTCCCCTTGAATTTCAGCTCGTTACATGATAAACCCTCTTTCCTTTTTTTTTTTTTTTTTTTTTCAATTTTCTGTTTCATTGGGCATCTGTATATGCGATTGGAATTTTCGAAACGAGAAATGGGTGGGGATATAGCGTGGAAAAATCAATAGAGAAAAGCCGTATTTTGGTGTAGTGGTTCTCGTTTGGCAATCGGATTCGAATCGGTATTGATTTTCGTATTTGCTTTGATATTGGGGCACTCTGAGTTCGGGCGCATGTGGAGTTTCTTCCTGTTTGATGCCGTAATTGGGTTCGATTTATTGCGTCGGCGTTGTCATTAGGCGGTGGGAAAAACCCAGGAAGGTTTTTGGAGTTTCCGAGGTTTTTTTCTTAGTTTGAGATGGACTTAGGATTATGGGTTTTGGTTGATTTGGTGATTCCCCGTTGTGGATGTATTTGTTTTGCGAGAAGATGATGTTGTCTAAAACTGAGGCTGGAAAGAAGATTGACCCAGATTCGAGCAGCGGGAAGTTGTTGCAGGAGATCGAAGCGATTAGCAAAGCCCTTTATTTGGACAAGAACCCTTCGAGGAGTTTAATTTCTGCGGCCAGTAGTAGATCCAAGTCTGTCGGCAAAACCCATTTGCCTGACCCCAAATCGAAGGTCAAGCATGGCAATGAAGACCAGGCACAAAAGGAGAAGAAGTCCATCTGGAATTGGAAGGGTTTCAAGGCCTTTTCTCACGTCCGGAACCGGAGGTTTAACTGTTGTTTTACTCTTCTAGTCCATTCCATAGAGGGCTTGCCCTCGAGTTTCGATGACCTTAGCCTGTGCGTGCACTGGAAGAGGCGAGATGGTGGTTTGGTCACTCGGCCTGCAAAGGTTTTTCAGGGATTAGCTGAATTTGAGGAGAACTTGTTGCATACTTGTTCAGTTTATGGCAGCAGGAGTGGACCCCATCATTCAGCAAAGTATGAGGCTAAGCATTTCTTGCTTTATGCAGCTGTTCATGATTCTCCCGAACTTGATTTGGGAAAACATCGGGTTGACCTCACGAGGTTGCTGCCTCTTACTTTGGAGGAGCTGGATGAGGACAAGAGTTCTGGCAAGTGGACTACGAGTTACAGGTTATCGGGAAAGGCTAAAGGTGCCTCACTGAATGTTAGTTTTGGGTATACGGTAATCCGGGACAATGCAGGTGCACCTGGGCTTAGACAGAATATTCCTGGGGCTTTGAGCCTGAGCGAGAACAATTCGAAGCTGGCTGTGAGATCTGGTAGAGGCAATGGTGGGAATGCTATAAGACGCAGTGGAAGTCTTCCTAGTCAGTCTAATCAACCATCTGACGCACCATCTCGCTATGTGGAGGATATAAAAGACTTGCATGAGGTGTTGCCAGTATCCAAGTCGGAGCTTGCAAGTTCAGTTGATACACTGTACCATAAGTTCGATGAGGAGAAGTCAGATTTGAAGGTCAATTACAAACCTGAGTTCGATGTTTTCACAGAAGAAAATGAACCCGTTAAAACAGCTTCTCAGTACATGTCTGATAATGCTAAACAAGATGGTGATAACGAGTGTGAGGTGAATGAATTTTCTGTAATTGAGCAGGGTATAGAAGTGTCCACTAAAGAGCAGGTGATATCCGAGGAAGCTATCACAAAGGAAGCCGATCTTTCTACCGCAGACAGTCACGGTGTGCCTGAAGTTGATTCCAATTTAACTTTGCCTGTTGAGGAGGGCACTGAAGCTTCCCCCAGGGCTGAGGAAATGGGCAGTCGTGAAGATGAAGTTGTTATTCGTGATTGCCATGCCAAAGCGGGTGAGTTGTGTAGCAAAGAATCACTAATGAAAGAATTAGAGTCGGCTTTGAGTAACGTGTCGGATTTAGAAGTGGCTGCACTGGATTCTCCTGAAGATCGAGAGGATGACCTTGACATTAGAGCGAGTTATAAAATGAACAGAAAGGGGAGGTCACTTAGCTTGGATGATGTTGCTGATTCCGTGGCCTGTGAATTCTTGGATATGTTGGGAATAGAGCACAGCCCTTTTGGCTTGAGTTCAGAAAGTGAGCCAGAATCTCCACGAGAGCGTCTTTTGAGGCAGTTTGAGAGGGAAGCTCTAGCTGGTGGTGGTTGTTCTTTATTTGGTTTTGATGTAGGTGATGAGGACTTTGCTGAACAAGGCAACGGTGCTGCTAATGTGCCTGGCTGGGGGAATACAACTGAGGATTTTGAACTTCAGTCACTAATTCAAGCTGCCGAAGAAGAGCATCTGATGGCAAACCATGTTAACAAAACAAAAGCAAAAATGTTGGAAGACCTCGAGACAGAAGCTTTGATGCGTGAATGGGGTTTGAATGAGAAGTCTTTTCAGTCTTCTCCACCTAGCCATTCTGGTGGGTTTGGCAGTCCAATTCATCTTCCTCCTGAAGAACTCGTGGAGCTACCGCCTCTTGGAGAGGGGTTAGGGCCATATCTCCAGACGAAAAATGGAGGCTTTTTGCGGTCAATGAATCCCTCACTTTTCAAGAACGCCAAAGGCGGCGGGAGCTTGGTTATGCAGGCTTCTAGTCCAGTTGTAGTACCTGCGGAAATGGGCTCTAGTATCATGGAAATATTGCAGGGTCTGGCTTCTGTTGGAATTGAAAAGCTCTCCATGCAGGCAAACAAGTTAATGCCCTTGGAAGATATAACTGGAAAGACAACGGAACAAGTCGCATGGGAAGCCTCACCTTCTCTTGAAGGAGTTGAAAGGTTTGTGGCAACTTTTTTAAACATCTTGTCTTTTATATATATTTTTAAAATATACTAACTCTACAAAATTTCGACCTTGGTGCAGGCAATGTCTATTGAACGACAGTTTAGCAGTGGGGCAAGATTTGACTTCCTGGCAAATCAGAAACACAGAAGCATCGTACAATTCTAGGTCTAGTAAGTACAATCAAAATGCAGCTGGCAATGATGTTGGCTCTGAATATGTATCTTTAGAGGATCTGGCTCCTCTGGCTATGGATAAGATTGAAGCACTGTCAATTGAGGGGTTGAGGATACACTCTGGCATGTCAGACGAGGATGCACCTTCAAATATCAGTGCACAATCAATTGGAGATGTTTCGACTCTGCGGGGCAAGGGCGTGGATATCAGTGGGTCACTGGGTCTTGAGGGAACAGGTGGGTTGCAGCTGTTGGATCTAAAGGAAAGTAGTGACGACAAAGATGAAGGGTTGATGAGCCTATCTCTAAGTCTTGATGAATGGATGAGGTTGGACTCTGGTGAACTTGATGATGAAGGTCATATTAGTGAGCGAACTTCTAAAATTCTTGCTGCGCATCATGCCAACTCCTTGGACTGGATACGTGGAGGGTCAAAGGGGGATAGAAGGCGTGGCAAAGGCTCTGGTAGGAAGTGTGGTCTTCTGGGAAATAATTTCACAGTTGCATTGATGGTGCAACTACGGGATCCTTTGCGGAATTATGAACCAGTCGGTGCACCAATGCTTGCGCTAATTCAGGTCGAGAGAGTGTTTGTTCCACCGAAGCCAAGGATTTACCTCAAGGTATCTGAAGTAAAATATGAGGATGAAGAGGATGAGTCGGCCGAGTCCAAAAAGAAGGAAGAAATTAAAGAGGGGACAGAAGAAAAGAAATCTGAGGTGGAAGAAATTCCCCAGTATAAGATTACTGAAGTACATGTTGCTGGTCTTAAGACTGATCCTGGGAAGAGAAAGGTCTGGGGAAGCTCAAACCAGCAACAATCTGGTTCCCGTTGGTTGCTCGCTAATGGAATGGGAAAGAGCAATAAGCATCCATTCCTGAAGTCGAAGACTGCTTCTTCTAAATCTACTGCCCCAGCAACAACTAAGGCACAGCCTGGTGACACATTGTGGAGCATCTCATCCCGTGTTCATGGAACTGGTGCTAAATGGAAGGAATTGGCAGCTCTTAACCCACACATACGCAACCCCAATATTATTCTCCCAAATGAAACCGTCAGGTTGCGTTAAGTTGGGGGTGCGAAATGGAATTTCTTGAAAGAGGCTTGGTTTGCCAAGCTGGGTTGAGTGAAGTTTATGAGCTGCATTAGTTATGGGCTTGCTGATCGAAACCACACATTGTGGTTGTCTAAGACAGATGAAAGTACTGGCTCCTGCCTTTGAGAACTCTCCTACTTTCCCAATTGTTATGGACTGATTATCACCAGTCTTAAGGTACAAAAGATCCGTCTATGCAATTGTTTTCATCTCTCTGTTCTTCCATCCCCTGTAATCAGTTTGCATATGAACAGTAATTTTTTGTGTTTTGTTTGGGATGGTACGCTACCAATCCTTTGTCTTGTGATTAGGAACAACAGATCGGTCCATGAGATTTTAGGTTCCATTTCTACCTTGTCCCTCCTCTACTTGTCTATGTAAAGAAGAAGAGATCCTTTGGCAAGCGGTTATAATATCAGAGCTTGAATGTTGTTTTAGAAGAAGCACGCGTTCTGGTATGTGAACATTACATATGAAACTAGCGCTGCTTCGATTCCAACCTCTGAGGGAGGATCAGCTTGCACGGCCTGCTAATAATAATGGAGTGTTTTCTGTGAAATCTATGTATCACTTCCTTAAAATTAGGCAGGAAAGATAGTGTAGGAAGTTAATGTAAATGGTGTGACTGCATTATGGTTTGGTGCCATGGGGTTGAAATTGATCAGACAGAGAGGCTCACTAGCTTTGATCAGATGGCTTTTGGACATCCATCAGCATTGGAGAAGAATATGAAGGAAGCATAAAAGAAGTGCGGATGCTTTTAAGGAAGGTGGGTTCGGTTGTTTGGTGTGATTGGAAAGAGAGTGTTGAAGCCGTGTGAGACAAATCATAGAATGGCCCAGTGTTGCTTTTACCTACTAATTTGCGGCATACATAGGAGTAGATCAGATTACTTTGTAGCCAGGCCTTCCCATTCTCTTTAGAAAGATTCGGCTATTAGGGTGAGACATCTCTAATGAGGAGAGCTCGAGAATAATGCAAGATGGACTCTGCGTTTGGTTTAGTAGTCTCATTAAATCGTTTGCACAACTAGCGGTTCTCAGAATGATCTTATGACATAGGGATTGAGTTAGAAATAACACAGGCATCAAGACTATGCAGTAATCCTCTGTCCCACCAGATGAATACACTAGATCTTGATATTGCCCCTAGATCTGCACCAACTCATACACGCTGATATCCACTTCTTGAGCTTTTGCGAATCTTTCACCTTCCGGAGGACGATCACGAGGAATCGAACAGTGTGAACGAGAAAAACAATGGATACAAAGCCGAGCCAAACATACAAGGAGTACTCAACCACTGAGAACCTCGTCATATACACGGAGTTGCTATCCATTATGATCGACCTCCAACCTGCAGGTTCCCAGTACGACTCCGAGATGGCCACCATGGACTCGAGGTAAGTCAGCACCGTGAAAAAGATGGTCACCCACGTTGTGGCCATCAGAATCCACATCATAACCTTCTTCCTCAAGGGCAAGCCGCTCATGAGAAAGAAGATTGTGCTTAGGGATGCAATTAAAGAGACGGTGTTGTATAACCAGAACCGTGAGAAAACACGTGCATCGTTTGCAGCCAATATCGATGTTCCTGCGTAGTATGAGATGGTGCCGTCCTCTGCTTTCTGATCGTCGTTCCACACGCCGCCGGGAGGGCTAAGGCCGGCTTGGTAAGCCATGGCTGCGATCACGGAGGCAGTTACCTGTCGTGACGTGAAAGAAAGTTTTAAGGTTGTGAATGAAGAAATAGTGTTTCACCTATATTTGAAAATATGAAGATCATCGAGTCAAAGTTAGTCATTTCAACAAATACACAAATTCAATTGATGGTTTTTCCTATATTTATCGAAATACAAGAAAATTGTGGCGAGCTCTCTCCAGAAATAGAGCTCATGGATTAAATTATTAAAAAACTAAGGGTATGAATATACACATATATGAGAAAAAAAATGATGATATCTCGAAATTTGAACATCTTTTTATAAAGGTTGCTATTGTTGTTAGAAAGAAAATCAAAATCTAATAACTAAACACGTGGAAAATAAAACACACTTATATTCCAGCCGCTGGCGAGGCTCGCTCTTGCGAGGCCACCATGAGGGCAGCGTTGCCCAGCCATGGGCGAGCTCGGCCTCGCCAAATCTGAGTGAGGCCGAGCACGAAAAACCAAGGCGAGGCCGAGCCTCGTCCAGTCGTCGGGGAGGCTCGGTTGGCGAGGCTCGGCTTTGCCAGGGGCTGGCGACACTCCGATGAGGTTGTCGGCCCTCGTTTGGCCGGTTGTCGACAACTAGTTAAAGCAGAAGAAGGAAAAGAAGAAAAGGAAAAAAGGAAAGAAAAAAATGAGAAAAATATAAAAAATTATTAAAAAATCAAAAGAAATTCCAAATCACAAAAGAATTTAAAGTCTTACCAAAGCCATTTCTATCCCGAGAATAGAAATTTTGGATGGTTATCAAATGCCTTCAAATACTCGAAACTCGTCCAAGGAACAAAATAAAAAAAAAAATCATTTTTGAACGAAATTGTTCTCGGGAATAGAATGATTATCAAATAAGTCCCAAGTCTTTGAGAATATTTGGAGAAGACAAAAGATCGAGTCTTTTAGAAATCCTCTTTACTTTATGTATTAGTATAGATATTTAAAGAAAATCACCCAACTACTTCACATTTAGATTTTCTTAAGTACCATTACTTTCTTAAATATTCATCAACTTGTTTCATCTCTTCTCACTAGTAGATTTCTTATATTACCCTCAGTTTTTTTAATCATAAGCCTTCTATTATTGTAACTACTGATCTTATTTCTGTACATAGTTATTTAATTATGAGCAATTTAGTACATATGTAGAAAACATTTTTAAGAAAGCATAACTATTTATTTTAAGCAACACAAATGATCATTTTTAGAAAAATATTTTCTGAAACATCCATTTTCATGAAACAAACATAGAGTTTAAATTAACTAGCTGTGAATTATGATGTTAATTGTAAGAACATGACGGATCTGATCTAAGTTTTCAGCAAATGCTACTTCAAGACATCTAGCTAAAGCATTACCATCAGAGAATGGCGCTTCTTCTCGATCCATTCCTCGTGTTTGTCTTCCTTCTGCTTCTTGATATCACCCGAGAAAGACTCTGGCGGAAACGCCTTTACCGGAGGAGTATTGGCGGAGGGAGGTGCTACAGATGCTAGGTCAACTACAACAGTTGAATTCTCTTCAATTGTGTCATCAACAACTGCTTGGTGAGTTGTCGATGCGGGGAATCTTATGGCTCTCAGAGCTCCAGCATGTACTAACAGTTCTCTCAATTCAATGACTTTGAAGTCCTTTGGAAAATATTCCACTATATCCAGAGGAGAGAAGCCATTTCTATTCACTGTGTTCACATGCACTTCGCTTCTTTGAAGCAGATATTTCACTGTCTGCACAAAAAGATGAGCTTCTTATCAATTATAAAAGAAACAACAAACAAAGATATTTCCTATAAGTTTCTTCAATCGAAATCTACTAAAGTTTTAATGCAGAAAACTTGAGTCTATAGAAAAATGAGAATGAGCCGGATTTTATCTTCACAAAATGTTCAATTGGAATGCGATATCTGACGTCGTCACAATTTCGAAGCAATTCGAAGCAAAAAGGATTACCTCAATTTGCTTGTTTGCTGCAGCCAAATGCAAAATGGTATTACCCTCATCATCTTGAGCATTCACCAAATCACCATCTCTCACTATCTCCACCAGGACTTTCAGCGTCTCCAAACGATTATGCCTCACTCCCAAATGGAGAGCGGTTTGGCCGTGGCTCAGCCTGTGCTCGGCCGCCTCTGGTCTCGCCTTCACCAGCTCTATCACAATCTTGGTTCGGCCGGTCATCGTGGCTAGATGAAGTGGGGTCCTCCCATCTTCGTCCTGGACAAGGCATGCAAGGGGGTATGATTGTAACAATTCCCTTGCTATTTCGACGTATCCGTTCGAAGATGCCCAGTGAAGAGGCGTACGTCCCTGCAAAAGTGAAGTGCTTAGCTATGGAGGATTCTTATCGAGGGACGCGTTCATATGATTTATATATATGGCATTTTCAAATCAAATAGACCAAGCTACTCAAATTCACTGGTGTCTGTAAGATCTTTCATGCCGAATTAACCTAGAAACCTATGACTTGATTTCTGTTTGAATTTTGTTAATTTCCTTGAGATATATGATGGGTTTGATTTCTCACATATCATGAAAACCGGAAAACAAAATGCTATATTACATGTGCAAAATCTTATTTGACAAGCAAGATTGTCCGATCTATGTAGAGATATTCCATGGAAATATAGTTAATAAATTACTTTACACATGGCTAAAAGCTTAAAACTTGCAAAAACCTAATCAAAACAGTTGCGATTCCACCGATTATCTGGTTTGTGAGGATGACTGGGGGTTCAGTTTGATCTGACAAAAGGATAACAAACAACCACAACCAAGGTTTTCGCTTCGACATACCTGCGAGTCCCGCTCCTTAGCCAAATCCCTTTTATGAGCCAAAAGATCCTTGGTAAAATGTACATGACCTTGCATACAGGCCACATGCAATGGTGTCCCGTCGAAGCAAGTGACAGAAGTCCGAGCCAGGATGAGTCGGTCTTCTTGCAGCAACTGAGCTAACGACTCGACGCACCCGTCATGCGACGCTTCATAGAGCCTCCTCTCTCGTTGTCTTCTTTCAAATGCTAAGGAAGGTTGTTGATGTGATGGCGGGGATGGCGACCTCCTCCTCGGGCTTGTGATCGATGGCATTGTTCCCAGCTTGTGGGTGAACTCGAAATCGCTCGGGCTTGTGATCTCTCTTTTTCTTTCACTAGACTTTCTCGGAGTTGGAGTGTCAAAGGTTGAGATTGTTAACTATATAAAAGGTGGGAGGGCCACAACGCACAGTCCGCGTCGAGTGGGTGTGGGCGTAGGGCCCCGGCTGTGGTCTGTGCTTCGTCCTAGAGGTAATCATTCCGTCCACCTCCGCGTCGAGTCCGCGTCGAGTGAGGTTGGAGCACGAGGGCGTACGGCCCCGACTGTGGTCTGTGCTTCGTCCTAGAGTCCGCGTCGAGTGGGTGTGGGCGTAGGGCCCCGGCTGTGGTCTGTCCTTCGCGAGAAAATATTTTGTACGTCTTATGCTCCAGCGTGTCAAATGGTAAGGCAGCGAGAACGGGACACGTGTCGGTATGGGTCCCACTCCATCAGGCCATACATCTGATGACCATTCTTCAAATTTTTGCATCCTCTCTCCTCATTAATTGCTGGTCTTCCCCCTCCATTCGCGTTGAAACCACCACCCTTCTCTCTTCAACTAGAGGACACTCTCTCTCCTCTGTCTTCTGCATCTTCCGAGAAAAAGAAGCCCGCGCTCTTTTTTTTTTTTCAAAAACGCTCCCTCCCTCTCGCTCTCAAGAGTCTCGCCGTTTGCCTCTCGAGCTCAGACCCGCAATCTCCAGCACGTTGCCTCCACCTCCGTTGTCACCTTCAGGAGCCACTTTCTCTCCGTCGCTCCCAATAGCCCCCGCCGATGGCATCCCGAGCTCAGATCCAATGCCTCCGCCACGTCGCCTCCGCCTCCGCCGCAGCCACCACCTCCAGGAACCACTTCCTCTCTCTCTCTCTCTCTCTCTCGCCCTAAAGCGCCCCCGCCTGTCTCATCCCGAGCTCATATCCTTTCCATCATCTCTATCCTTGGCTTTGCTGCGAGAGAAGGAACGCCGATGGAGTCCGTGCTGATCCGTTCTTGCTCATCCCCTCCGCTCGCGGAAGCGGGAGACCTCTGCGGCCTGAGATCTTCGTCGACCGCCGCGACGAGGAGGGCGGCGGCGCCGTCGCGGCGGTTGCCAAGTCGCCTCTGCCTCCGTGCTCCTTAGTGTCCCTTTTGCCTTGCTTCCCAAGTTTGGAGGCAAAGCGTGAAGGAAAATGTCCAGACCATGCAAAGCGCCGGCAAGAGGAAAAATCGGAGTCGCCTTCTCGCCACAACCCCTGGGGCGGCATCTCTCTCCCTCTCTCTCTCTATATGACACCCTCTTATCACGACCGGCTGCAATCCTTGGGAAAAAGCTCTTCCGGTTCGGAAGGAAGGAAAATGTCGAGTACAGGGTTTGTCAGCCGGGCGCGAGCCTCGCGGAGGCGTACGTGATGTGAAGGCTTTACAAGGTGAAAAAGGAGAAGATGGCCGTGGTGTTAGGTGATCACGAGGAGAAGAGGACAACGAGTGGAGGAGGGGGAGGTTGTTCCTCCTTGTCTCAGGTGTTCGGGAAGGCCCATGTCCATCCCTTCCTCTGCAGAAGCACCGCACGTTGTTCCCTTGGAGTAGCTCCTCGTCATGAATGATACTCGGCTTTAGCTGGGACTTTTCTTTTTTTTGTTTCTTTCTGCATGTACAAATGTATATAGCTAATTCTTGTCTCGAGAATTCGTGGGTGCTCCGGAAAATTGAATTGAGTGTAGTAGTTGGAATTCGTTTAATGTTATTTGGCACACGGCTTACGTACTGTTGAGAGTTGGAAGTGGTGTGCTTTAGTTTTTGATTTAAGCATCATTACGGTTGCTAATTTGCTGAGACTAGTTTTGTATATCAGCGGCATGCACGTGAAATTAGTGATGCTGTATGGCTTTTATGGCTCTGTCAAAATTGATATTCAAGTATTGCGGCGTTGTTTTCTTTGACGCTAATGGCATTATCACATCTTAAGCAGCTGTCGGTTGAGCCTCTTTCTTCCTTTTTTCTCATTTGCTTTTGTCTTAATATCTTGTTTCATAATTTGAAAATTCATCGAGAGGTCTGTAGAAGTAATGTGTGAATTCCTAGTATACTACATGGTCTGGCTGATAGCTGGAACAGCAGAAAAAAGCAACAAAATGTTCTGGGTTTGGGCCGAGATTCAACTTATCGCAGGTTTCTCGACAATGAGTTTCATCCTTTGTAGAGGCCGCTCCTGGCACATGAATTGTATTTCATTCAATTTTTAACCATAGCATCCACAAGATGCATAGACAAAGAGCATATTGGAAAGGTGCCAGGATCTAACTACTTGTCCATCGTGCGTTCAGTTTAGTTCTGTCCCCTGCCAAGAGCATGGCTTCTTACCCAGTATCCTGTTACTTTAGAGTTTCTTCTGCTGTGAAATCATCGAACATCCTGTTCACTTGCTAGAACGGCGTTTCTGGTGGTGGTGGCGGCGGCGAGCTAATCTGCAGACTTACCTCGAGGTCCTTCAGTTCAAAATAAGCTCTCCAGCAGCTGTACGAGCTGTCCCCTTCGAGCGTCGAACAATAATCTAAACAACAAAGCACCGCATCAAAAATCTCCAACGCCACAAATCCCACCCACCGAAAGATCTTAAAAAGAGGAAGGAACACACGCACGCACAAAGGAACGAAAAAGGCATTGACAGAAACCGGTCCTCACCAGCAAGTTCGTTCTCGCACTTTTGGATCAAGGGGGGCTCCCTGAGGCAGCGCTCGAGCCTGGTCCTGCTGAAGGGCTCGAGCTTCGGTATGCACGCGTCGCCCCGGGAAGAGTAGCGCACCGCCGGGGCGAACCGCCGCGACGGCGCCGCCGCCCTCCTCGTCGCGGCGGTCGACGAAGATCTCAGGCCGCAGAGGTCTCCCGCTTCCGCGAGCGGAGGGGACGAGCAAGAACGGATCAGCACGGACTCCATCGGCGTTCCTTCTCTCGCAGCAAAGCCAAGGATAGAGATGATGGAAAGGATATGAGCTCGGGATGAGACAGGCGGGGGCGCTTTAGGGCGAGAGAGAGAGAGAGGGAAGTGGTTCCTGGAGGTGGTGGCTGCGGTGGAGGCGGAGGCGACGTGGCGGAGGCATTGGATCTGAGCTCGGGATGCCATCGGCGGGGGCTATTGGGAGCGACGGAGAGAAAGTGGCTCCTGAAGGTGACAACGGAGGTGGAGGCAACGTGCTGGAGATTGCGGGTCTGAGCTCGAGAGGCAAACGGCGAGACTCTTGAGAGCGAGAGGGAGGGAGCGTTTTTTGAAAAAAAAAGCGCGGGCTTCTTTTTCTCGGAAGATGCAGAAGACAGAGGAGAGAGAGTGTCCTCTAGTTGAAGAGAGAGAAGGGTGGTGGTTTCAACGCGAATGGAGGGGGAAGACCAGCAATTAATGAGGAGAGAGGATGCAAAAATTTGAAGAATGGTCATCAGATGTATGGCCTGATGGAGTGGGACCCATACCGACACGTGTCCCGTTCTCGCTGCCTTCCCATTTGACACGCCGGAGCGTAAGACGTACACAATATTTTCTCGTGCGTAGGGCCCCGGCTGTGGTCTGTGCTTCGTCCTAGAGGTAATCGTTCCGTCCACCTCCGCGTCGAGTCCGCGTCAAGTGAGGTTGGAGCACGAGGGCGTACGGCCCCGACTGTGGTCTGTGCTTTGTTCTCGCATTCCTAGAGATGAGAGATGGCCACAAGGCGCAGTCTTCCATGCATGATTCCGTCCACCTCCGCGTCGATTGGGGGTGGAGCACGAGGGCGTAGGGCGTTGACTGTGGTCTGTGCTCCGTCCTAGAGGTGACTATTGAACACGCTCGGATCAGACTCGAAGATCGGATTTAGCGCGTCGTCCAAATCACTAATGCCGTAGAGTTTATATAGAAATTTTTGGGCGGGTCGGGCTTTCTTGTATAAGATGTTTTGTCCAAGCTCGCCCATTTGCCTCTCGGGTCTGAGATGCTGAGTGAGGCGCCCTTGTGTCGATCACCTTCATGTATTTGTGTTGAGATATTATTGAGTGTGGTAACTCATTGGTAAAGAGGACATGTTTTTTTCTCTATGATCCCGAGTTCAAAATGACGTCATGCCTTTAGCATTTTCTACTGCATCTCTATAGACCTCCTAACTTTTGGCCCCTCGGTTGGGTTGCCGTGACGGGCCCATCGGCTTCTTCACCCTCGGGAGGTATGAGTTTCAAGTAAACCAAGTAGTTATGGCTCAAATCACATATTTCGTAACGGGTTGTGAGACACAACCGCTCAAAGAGGATTGATGAGATGGTCACCTTTCCACACTCTTTTTCAACTTGTTTAAGTGACTCTTACAATCTATCGCATCACTTCTTAAACTAATTTCAAAAAAATTCTTGAAGTGCCCTCATTTGATCAAATAATGACATAAAGTGGATGTTGTATTAAATAAGGGTTGAAGTTTCAAATAAGGGTTTGACCTCATTGATTGCCGATCGGCTAAATATTCCAATCGATCAAAGGTACTTTCATCAAAAGATGATTTCAATTTTAAATTATTTTTTCTTTTCTAGCGAGCACCGGCAAGGGCTTGTCGACCTTATTGAGGCGAGGCCATCCGTTGGCGAGGTGACCCTTGCCCAAATCTGGTGAGGGCGGCCCTCACCTATGGCTTTTGAGGGCAGCCTCACACAGGGCGAGGGTCACCTCCCCCAGGCAAGGCCCTACCTCGCCTAGCCCTCTTCGAGCATTGCGGGTGGCTATCGGCCATCGACGAAGAAGAAAGATAAACTAGCAAAAAAGGAAAAAAGGTGAATGACAAAATGCCATGGGCCAACTAGAAAGTCATGCACTGACCAAAAAAAAAAGAAGCTAGAAAGCCATGCCATTTTTTGAAACTAACATAATTATTTCAAGTCATTATTTGAAATAAAATCCTTTTTAAACCTTTATTTGAGAAAATATGCACACCATGCCCTTATTTGAGAATGAGGACACTTCATTGAAATCATCGGCTCTGATACTACTTTTAGGGAGGTGCAAGGAAAGCCCAAAACTTTTACCTAGGGAGATTACTAAGTTCAAGCTTAAGCCCAAGCCCAATAATATATCTCGTTGGACTCACCTTTACTTAGAAATTGAAATCAATAAGTTATGAACAAATTAGAATATTATTGACTTCTACATTTTACAACATATCATGAATGTGAGGTTTCTTTCGTATAATATCCTTACACGTGCATCTCAATACTATAAGTGAAATGATGATATTTTGGGAAACTATAAAAACATACGTGCGGGTATGAGAAGGCTTTTATAGTTTTTTATTTTATTTTTATAGTGGGCCATTTGTTTATTTAGTCAAAAGCCCATAACCAAATTATTTATCTGCTGATTTTACTAATTTAGATCTATATATATATACTTTCTCGGGTGGTAAGGTTATGATTAAGCGTGGGAGTGTGTTAATATTTTATCCAGGCATATATATACTTTCTCAAGTGGGAAGGTTATGATTAAGTGTAGGGGTGAGCATGGTCCGGGTTGGGCCGGTCCATCCCCTAACCCTAGGACCAACCCGGACAGTACCGGTCCTCAATTTTTTGGACCGAGGACCGCACCAACCCAATGGGTTCGGTCCAGATCCAGGGTCAATCCGGGACAAACCGATAATTTTTTATTTCATTTTTTGTATTCCTTAAAAAAGCAATTGAAGACCGAATTGACCCAATAGGTTCGGTTCAATTTCAAGGTCAACCCAAGACCAACCAATAATTTTTTATTTCATTTTTTGTACTCTTTGAAAGGACAACTGATGACCGTACCGACCCAATGGGTTTGATGATGAGTGAGGTCAACTAAGAAAGGCAAGTGGTGAGGGTCAAGTGGGGTGAGCGTTGAATAGAATGAGCATCGAATGTTGAGTGGGGAGCAACAAGCCAAGCGAGCATCGAGCGGTGAGCGACACAAGTGACCCAAAGTGAGCGAGGCGAGTGTCGAGTGGCGAGCAAATAAGTTGTTTCTTTCGATTTTGGTAAATTGAAGACCAAGAGGACAAATAAGACAAAAGAAAACGAATACTAGAGGATGATGCCTGTTTATGCCTTTTTGGACACTCTATAGACTCCTTACGAAAACATTTTCCTCCTTTGTAAATTATAATTATTGACGCTGTAAAAGACATTAAAAACCTAAGTTATTAAAGAACAATGTAAAATTACTTGAACTCTTCATTAAAGAGCTATTTAATGTTATTGACTTAGTTTATTTTAAGGTTTTCTCTATATAAAAAAATTATATATATAATCGGGGTTGGTTCGGGTTGGACCGACCCGAAACTCTCAAGACCGATGACTAACCCGCATAGTGCTGGTCCAGAAATTCTAGAACCAATGTCCGACCTAATTTTCCTGGGAATCGGATTAGGACTAGCAGGGTTGGGCCGGTCCGGGTCGGTCTAGGGTTGACCCTACCCTGGACCGATGCTCACCCCTAATTTTAAGCGTGGGAGTGTGTTAATATTTTATCCAGGCATGCGCGCAATGCTCCAACTTTTCTATTATAATTTAGTTAAAGCATTGAAATTCAAATAAAGTGAAGTTGAAAGAACTAGGCAACCGCTAAACCATTGATGTCAAAAACAATGTACTTTATCTGTTAAGCAGAACTAACAGTGCAAACCTTCAGGAAATCGCCGCTGCATCCTGAATGGGAATGCAAAGGGTTCCGCGATGCCACCAAACCTCAAATGGGGTTTCACGGTTATTGACTCATTCCTTTCTTGTCTCTTGTACTCCCGACCATCTTCAATAACTTAAACTCGCTGAAACGATGTCTGCACCGATGGGAAAGGATCCGCTTCCTCTTTATTCGCACGGATTAATGGTTTGGATGGATACGACATCGAATGGAGGAACCAATAAGATGAAAAGGGATCTCATCCTTACACTGACGTTAATATTGTGTGTACCGTTTGGATAATCCTTTACATGTTCAATTTTCGGGTTGACGGCATGTTGTGTGATTGTCCAACAAGTTTGGCTAAAGATTAGAAGGCACTAAGGGAATACAGAATTTCCATCTACGTACTTTCATAGGCACAAAGAATGTTCACGCCTTGATAAGGACTCTTACGGCTAAAACGCCATTGTGGAGATTTGGGTTCGTGTCTTACTCGATCCATAGTATGAATGGGGCATTTGGGAGGTTTAAGGTTTACTTATCTTAGATGGCTCTTCTCATAGAAAGCGAGTGTTAGAATAATTAATAAAAAGGAAAATGTTAAAGAATGTAGTTAGGGTACTTGTTGGGCCTCATTAATTTTGCTATGGAAATATAAATATGTATATTTGAAGTAAGTGACTTTTTCGAAATTTCGCGTTGCTCAATTTTCAGCATATGCTGATATGTTTTATTTTTTATGGTTAGTGGTTTTAACTAGTGCTTTTGAGGTATTTTATTGACAAGACCCTTATAACATGGAGATTATCCGAATTACTTGATCAAAATGAAAAGTATCGTATTAACTCTGAGAAAAAAAGATGTCAAATAATGAAATTTAACAAATATCCTTATTCTTTAGCATTTGCCTTTTTATTAATTCTTCCGACACTCGCTTTTCCTATGACAAAGAGGCTCATCTTTGTTAGGTAAACCTTGAACACCCAAAATGCCTTATTGATTTGATGGATCAGGCAAGATGCGAGCAAACTCGAATGAATGACTCGCATATTTTGCAATCTCCTTTCTTCTTCCCATGTTGAATCAAGACTTATAAGTACACACTTGTATTTTCGTGGGGCAAATTCACCGAATGATTACAACATATTGTAGTTCCCATTTCAATTTATAGGACGCTTAAAGGGGGCGAGTGCCTCCATTGGCCCCATGGTGAATCCGTCCATGCTGACAAGACAAATTCAAGATGATGTCAATTGGTGTATTTTCTCTGTAGATGATATGGTGTTGGTAGGTGAAACCCATGCTGGAGCCAACCAGAAACCTGGACTTCGAAGGAAAACTTTGTTAACCTTAGGGTGTAAGTCTAGGAATTATAGAAACTCAACGAAACCTCGAGAAAATTGGACATCATGGAGTACTGAGGACTGAATCCTTCCATCGACTTCGATCTAATTTGACAAAACTGGAGATCATGCGGACGATACCTTGAGAATGCTTCGTAGGACATGACATTCAAGAGAAAAGGCAAGATTCGAAATCAATTAATGCGGGTAAAAGCAGGGACTGCCTACCAATCGAGGATAATATGAGAGGAGGTCGTTTGAGATGTCTTGATCACGTCGAACGGAAGACCTTTGGGTTGATGCCTCGGCGAGGATATGAGCAAGGAACGAAAACCATAGACAGAAGAGGTATTGGCACGAACTATTTAGAGCTTGTAGAAGATCTAATAAAAGATCAAAGGTACCGACTCGATAGGATTTCTATAACCGACAACAATAGCAGGATAGAAAGCTTCAAGCTTTAAAGATGTCCAGTGGATTTGGGTCAGTTGAGCAACTAATCCATCAGACAACTGGATAGCAGCTACTCAGGCTAGAGACCGAGTTTGTCGTGAGAGTTACAGTTCGAATGTTCCCTTATATCTGCAGTTCTTATTTGGTGCTGACGTTGGAGGCAGACCGCCTTGATGTAATAGTGCTGTATTTTCCATATGAATGAGAATTGCAGTTTTTATGGTGAAAGACAGAACAAAATGTTTTGCTCCGTGCGGAATAAGTTCATGCTTTCATCAAGTGTCATCCTCTATAACAATCATTTGAGTCGGCTCTCTCTTTATTTCATGCTAGTTCGATCACGTGAAATATTGTTTTGAATAGTCTAATGAATCGAGTCTAGCAGAGACTTCAGCGCAAATTATTATGTCTGGCGGTGAGAAGTTACAGGGTACCGTGCTTAAACAGAGTCGTGCTTCTAATCATCAAATGTGCATGAATTTGTACAGTTTAATTGACATGGAATTCTCAAGTCATAGACAGTAGATATACTCTAACTTGCATGACGTTCGATCTCGTGCAACAGAGGCTTGAGATGGCAGCTTAATTGATCCCTCCACAGCAGAAACGTCTGGCAAGATAGATGTTTAACAGCAGCTAGGGAGGGAAGGAAATAGAAAACCGAGACAAACATTTCTAATCTCAGCATCAAATAATATTCAAACAAAGGAAACAATTATATAATGATTGCAGGAAATCCCATCCTGCACTACTAATTTATTTCTAGCCACCCTGAATCTCAATTGAGGACCAAAGTCCAGAATACTTCAATGCCGAGCAAAGATGGCCGAGTTGCCATTCCTGAGCAGACCTGACCGAACTGGCTGAAGCTCTCTTCGTCCAACAGTCATGTTCAACATTGTATAGAGAAGAAATTGCGGCAACTATAACCGCGTATTGTCCTGATTTTGTACAAATTACAGAGGGAGATCATGTGCGATTGCTCCAAGCGCCACATTAGTCTCTTCAATCGTTTACCATCCAAAGATTTCTCTAGCAGAATCCGTCTTACCCTCTCTTTAGGACAAATACTCTGTTATCTAACAGAAGTAGAAGAAAGACCATTCAATTTACTCGATTGTCACACAGACCGTCACACTTCCTCATGCTTGTCTTCATCGTCTTCATCTGAATCCTTCTTCTCTTTCTTCTTCAAGTCCTCAGCACCCACACTCATAGCCTCACCACATTCCCCATGAACACCACCCCCATCAGGCACAGCCAGCACACCACCGACACGTCCGTCACGTCCGTCACGTCCTTCAGCATCCCCTGCGTGTCAGCCAGCTATGTTGTGCGGCGCTATGAAGTAGGTGATCGCCTGCCCCATGATCGCTAGCCACATGATCACCATCTGGGTCCACATCCAGCATCGCCGCTTTATTGGAAGCCCGCTCAAGAGGAGCAGGATGATGCTGAGGGAGGACAGGAATGCCAGTAAGTTGAAGATCATGAACTGTCCGTAGGTGATCCGCTGGATGTGGGCCATGATAGAGGTGCCCGCCATGTGCGGCTCCTTCAATGGGTTGCCGTTGGCATCGACCTTGTAGTCGTCCTGCCAGACGACTCCTGGCGGCGTGGTCGCAGCTTGGAACGCCACTGTCGCTAGCAGCAAAGCGACCACCATTAGTGAATTTCTCCTGGCTCAGCCAATCGGCTTCCACCGGGGGTCTTCTTAGAGCACTCAGTTTCTTTGATAGGGGTTTCCCTAAAGTACTCCGTTTCTTTGACGGGGCTTTCTTGGTGGAGAGTGATGGGGAGATTTTAGGTGATCTTGAGGTGGTGGTGTGGGAGGTCATTCTTGGTGGTGGGTCAAGAACTGGATCATAGTAATATGGGACTGATTGGATGTCTATGGAGAGTGAAGCTCCTGAGCTTTGAGGGGAAGTCTCAATTTCAAGAACTCTCGAGCCTCTGGGACCCTGCTCAAGAATGTCTGGTGCTGTGAGGCCACTTGAGTTTGGTGTGTTCACCTCGAGTCCTGGGATTGTAAGCAAGAACTTTTATCATCTGCACACAAATTTTTGGGGATAAATTCCCCAGTGCAAGATTACTGAAGTCCATGATGCTGGTCTCAAGACTGATCCTGGGAAGAGAAAGGTCCGGGGAAGTTCAAACCAGCAACAATCTGGTTCCCGTTGGTTGCTCGCTAATGGAATGGGAAAGAGCAATAAGCATCCGTTTCTGAAGTCGAAGACTGCTTCTTCTAAATCTACTGCCCCAGCAACAACCAAGGCACAGCCTGGTGACACATTGTGGAGCATCTCATCCCGTGTTCATGGAACTGGTGCTAAATGGAAGGAATTGGCGGCTCTTAACCCACACATACGCAACCCCAATATTATTCTCCCAAACAAAACCGTCAGGTTGCATTAAGTTGGGGGTGTGAAACGGAACCTTAGGCTTGTTTTGCCAAGCTGGGTTGAGTGAAGTTTATGAGCTGCGTTAGTTGTGGGCTTGCTGATTGAAACCACACATTGTGGTCGTCTAAGACAGATGGAAGTACTGGCTCCTGCCTTTGAGAGCTCTCTTACCTTCCCAATTGTTATGGACTGATTATCACCTGCCTAAGGTACAAAAGATCTGTCTATGCAATTGTTTTCGTCTCTCTGTTCTTCCATCCCCTGTAATCAGTTTGCATATGAACAGTAATTTTCTGTGTTTTGTGTGGGATGATACGCTACCAGTCCTTTGTCTTGTGATTAGGAACAACAGATTGGTCCATGAGATTTTAGGTTGCATTTCTGCCTTGTCCCTCCTCTACTTGTCTATATAAAGAAGAAAAGATCGTTTGGCAAGAAGTCATAATATCAGAGCTTGAATGTTGTTTTGGAAGAAGCACGCGTTCTGGTATGTGAACATTACATATGAAACTAGTGCTGCTTCGATTCCAACCTTTGAGGGAGGATAAGCTTGCACGGCCTGCGAATAATAATGGAGTGTTTTCTGTGAAATCTGTGTATCACTTCCTTAAAATTAGGCAGGAAAGATAGTGTAGGAAGTCCATGTAGATGGGGTGACTGCCTTACGGTTTGGTGCCACGGGGTTGAAATTGATCAGACAGGGAGGCTCACTAGCTTTTTGATCAGATGGCTTTTGGACATCTATCAGCATTGGAGAAGAATATGAAGGAAGCATAAAAGAAGTGCGGATGCTTTTGAGGAAGGTGGGTTCGGTTGTTTGGTGTGATTGGAAAGAGAATGGTGAAGCTGTGTGAGACAAATCATAGAATGGCCCAATGTTGCTTTTACCTACTAATTTGCGGCATACATAGGAGTAGATCAGATTACTTTGTGGCCAGGCCTTCCCATTCTCTTTAGAAAGATTCGGCTACGTGGGCGAGACATCTCTGATGAGGAGAGCTCAAGAATAATGCGAGATGTACTCTGCGTTTGGTTTAGTAGTCTCATTAAATCGTTTGCACAAGTAGCGGTACTCAGAATGATCTTATGACATAGGGATTAAGTCAGAAAGAACATAGGCATCAAGACTATGAGTAATCCTTTGTCCCACCAGATGAATACACTAGATCTTGATATTGCCCTAGATCTGCACCCACTCACACATCCTAATATCCACCTCTTGAGCTTTGGCGGATCTTTCGGAGGTATCGAACGACGTGAACTAGAAAAAGAATGGCTACAGCGCAGAGCCAAACATACATGAAGACCTCAGCCCCTGGGATCGGTGATTGGGTGGTTGCTTGGGTGGGTGGGCTAGCCATTAGGGTTGGCGTCCTGTGTTCAAAATTCCTGTGCACGTGCAAGAAGGCCAGCATGGACCGGAGGTAAGTCAGCGCCGTGAAAATGATGGTCACCCACATTGTGGCCATCAGAATCCACATCAGAACCTTCTTCCCCAAGGGGAAGCCACTTATGAGCAAGAAGATCGTGCTAAGGGATGCAAGAAAAGAGATGGTGTTGTATGTCCAGAACATTGGGTAACCCTTCGGATCGTTTGCAGCCATTATCGGTGTTCCTGCGTAGTGTAAGATGGCGCCGTTGTTGTAGTCTTTGTGATCGTTGTCCCACACGCCGCCGGGAGGGCTAATGCCGGCTTGGTAAGCCATGGCTGTGATCACGGTGGCAGTTATCTGTCGTGACGTGAAAGAAAGTTTTAGATTGTGAATTAAAAAATAGTGTTTCGACTACATTTATACATACGAAGATCATCGAGTCAAAGTTAGTCATTCCAACAAATGCACAAATTCAATTGATGGCTTTTCCTATATTTATGTAAATATTAGAAAATTGTAGCGAGCTCTCTACGAAATAGAGCTCATGGATTAAATTATGAAAAAACTAAGTGTATGAATATATACATATATGAGAAAAAAAATGAAGATATTTCGAAATTTGAATGCCTTTTTATAAAGGTTGCTATTGTTGTTAGAAAGAAAATCAAAATCTAATAACTAAATGTGTGGAAAATAAAACACACTTATATTCCAAATACGCCAATGAGGCTCGCCCTCACTAGGCCACCGTGAGGGCGGCAAAGGTCTGAGTGAGGCCGAGCTCACCTAGCCGCCGATGAGGCTCGGTTGGCAACGCTTGGCCTTGCTAGGGGTTGGTGACGCTCTAATGAGGTTGCCGGCCTCGTCTAGCCGGTCGGTAGCAACCGACCAAAGAGGAAGAAGAAGAAGAAGAAAAAGGAAAAAAGGATAGAAAAAGAGAGAAAAATATAATAAAATTATTAAAAAATTAAAAGAAATTCTAGATCACAAAACAATTTACCAAATGCATTTCTATAACAGAAATATAAATTTTGGACAGATTACTAGATGTTTTCAAATACTCGAAACTCGTTTAGGGAACAAAAAAAAAAAAAATCATTCCTAAATAAAAATTGTTCCCGAAAACAAAATGGTTACCAAACAGATTCCAAGTCGTTGAGAATATTTTGAGAAGACAAAAGATTCAGTCTTTTAGAAATCGTCTTTACATTTAGATTTTCTTGAGTGCCATTACTTTCTTAAATATTCATCAACTTGTTTCATCTCTTCTCACTATTAGATTTCTTATAATACCCTCTGTTTTTTTCTTTTTAATCATAAGCTATCTATTATTGTAACTACTCATCTTCTTTCTCTACATAGCTATTTAATTACGAGCAATTTAGTACATATGTATAAAACCTTTTTAACAAAGCATAACTATTTATTTTAAGCTTAAGCGACACAAATGATCATTTTTAGAAAAATATTTTCTGAATCATCCATTTTTCATGAAACAAACAGAAAGTTTAAATTAATTAGCAGTGAGCTATGATGTTAATTGCAATAACATGATTGATCTGATCTAAGTTATTAGCAAATACTCCAAGGCATCTAGCTAAAGCATTACCATCAGAGAATCGCGCTTCTTCTTGATCCATTTCTTGTGTTTGTCTTCCTCCTGCTCCCTGATTTCACCCGATAAAGACGGTGGCGGAACCGACTCTACCGAAGGAGTATTGGTGGAGGGAGGTGCTACAGATACTAGGTCAACTACAACAGTTGAATTCTCATTATTTGTGTTATTAACAACTGTTTGGTGAGTTGTTGATGCAGGGAATCTTATGGCTCTCAGGGCTCCAGCATGTACTAACAGTTCTCTCAATTCAATGACTTTGAAATCCTTTGGAAAATATTCCACTATATCTAGAGCAGAGAAGCCATTTCTATTCACCGTGTTCACATCCACTTCGCTTCTTTGAAGCAGATATTTCACTGTCTGCACAAAAAGAAGAGCTTCTCATCAATTATAAAAGAAACAACAAACAAAGATATTTCTTGTAAGTTACTTCAGTTGATAAATCCACTGAAGTTTGAATGCAGAAAGCTTGAGTCTATAGAAAAATGAGAATGGGCCGAATTCTTTCTGCACAAAATATTCAATTGGAATGCGATATCTGACATCGTCACAATTTCGAAGCAATTCGAAGCAAAAAGGATTACCTCTATTTGCTTGTTTGCTGTGGCCAAATGCAAAATGGTATTACCCTCATCATCCCGAGCTTTCACCAAATCACCATCTCTCACCGTCTCTACCAGGACTTTCAGAGCCTCCAAACGATTATGACTCACTCCCAGATGGAGAGCGGTTTGGCCGTGGCTCAGCCTATGCTCAGCCGCCTCCGGTCTCACCTTCATCAGCTCTATCACGATGTTGCTTCGACCCTTCATCATGGCTAGATGAAGTGGGGTCCACCCATCTTCGTCATGGACAAGGCATGCAAGGGGGTCTGATTGTAACAATTCTCTTGCTATTTCGACGTATCCGTTTGCAGATGCCCAGTGAAGAGGCGTACGTCCCTGCAAAAGTGAAGTGCTTAGCTATGGAGCATTCTTATTGAGGGACACGTTCATATGATTTATATATATCACATTTTCAAATCAAATAGACCGAGCTACTCAAATTCACTAGTGTCTCAAAGATCTTTCAAGCTGAATTAACTTGGAAATCTATGAGTTGATTTCTGTCTGAATTTTGTTAATTTTCTTGAGATATATGATGGGTTTGATTTCTCAAAGATCATGAAAACTGGAAGAGAAAATGCTATATTACACGTGCAAAATCTAATTTGACAAGCAAAATCGTCTGATCTATGTAGAGATATTCCATGAAAATATAGTTAATAAATTACTTTACACATGGCTAAAAGCCTAAAACTTGCAAAAACCTAATCAAAAGAGTTGCGATTCCACCGATTATCTGGTTTGTGAGGATGACCGGGTTCAGTTTGATCTGACAAAAGGATATCAGACAACCACAATCAAAGTTTTCGCGTCGACATACCTGCAAGTCCAACTCCGTAGCCAAATCCCTTTTATGAGCCAAAAGAACCTTGGCAAAATGTACATGACCTTGCATACAGGCCACATGCAATGGAGTCTCGTCGAAGCAAGTGAGAGGAGCCCGAGCCAGGATGAGTCCGTCTTCTTGCAGCAGCTGAGCCAACGACTCGACGCACCCGCCAAGCGACGCTTCATAGAGCCTCCTCTCTCGGTGGCTTCTTTCAAGTGCTGAGGAAGGTTGTTGATGCGATGGGGGGGACGGCGACCTCCTTCTCGGGCTTGTGATCGATGGCATTGTTCCCAGCTTGTGCGTGAACTCGAAATCGCTCGGGTTGATCATTTGGAGTGATTTTCCTCCTCTAATAAGTGGTGTTACTGTAATATGCAGTTTTTTTTTGGAACTACTACTGTAATACTAATATGCAGTTGAAAAGTGGAAAAGTCGGATGATGATCCAGAAGCTTCACGCGGAGTTGACTTGGTGTTATTGATCTGTAATCCTAGCCGTTGGTTTGTGCTACGCGGATCATCGTACTCATCATTTAACGGCTGAGATGCAAGAAATGCCGACAAGCTACCAGTTCATTAAAGAGAGAATATTGCTTACCTTGGAAGGATGAAGTCATTTGTGCTCCGATCCATTCACGGATCGACACCTGTCCAGCGGTCTCTCTCTTCTCTGCATGAACCATCTTATTTTCTCCTCTTCCTCGTACTTTCCTGCAGTGCTGCACGCATTAATGGCACTTTCTCTCTCCTCCTTTCGAAGAATGAACACCCACACCCCCGCGCTGCAGCTTCCCTTCCCTCCTTTCTTTCCTTCTCAATTCAAAATTTTGGGTAAGAGTTCGCAACTCTCTAGGTTGCGACGTTGCGTTACTTCTCCGCGACCGGCTGCAGGAGCTACTGGTGAAGGAGATAGAGGGGAGAGCCGGCATATGCAGCGACGGAGATGGAGAGATTGAGTAGAGGAAGGTGATGGAGGCGTCGTTCGGAAAGATGAACGAGGAGGTTGGAGGGAGGGAAGGGGGTGGACGCGTCGATGAGGACGGCGGGGTCGACGGCGGTGGTGGGGAAGGAGGAGGTTGTGGTGGCAAAATGCGGGGATTCGCGAGCGGTGTTGTGTTGTGGCGATGTGGCCGTGCCCTTGTCTGTTGATCACAAGGTGAGCTCTCGCTTCGTGTTTGTTTCCATTGAAGCTGTGTAGCTCAGGGGATCTGTTCTTGTTCTTTCTCGCACCCCCCGCCAAAAAGACACTTCATTTATTAAAACATTTTGCCAGAAATCTTGAAGTGACAAGACTAATCTGATCTACAAGTCTTATCCTTTTTGTTTACTTCGTGTCATTTCTAGGTTATACTTCCAAAAGTTCACTTGGTGTTCTTTCAAAGGTGCTTAATTTATCTTATGGTGTTGGTTTTATATGAAAGCATGTGCAAGATATTCCTAGAATGTCTGATTAAGATTAGGTTGACTTTGGGGTCATGCTTTGCAGGGTTGACATCCTATGATTAGGGGAACTTACTACGCTCTGCCATTCTTTGTTTTTTGTTCATGGTTATGTAGACAGGCTGAAGCCCATCTTGCCCTGTTGGTTTAATCAGTAAACTAGAATTCGTCCCTGTGACCTTTTGTGGTCAGCCACGCTTTGTTCATTCTGCAATTCTTTGATAGAACGCTGCTGAAATCACTTCAAGTCGCCACAAACGGGTGATAGCTAGCGGCACCCCGTCGCAATATGGCATGTTACCAGGTTGATAAATGAACGCAAAAAGCTCTTGCCAATACTTTTATACCATCTCTTCTTCAATGACGTGTCTATTTTCTGATATTGAAACAGTAACAAGGTCTTCAGCCAGTGAAAGCGAGTAAAGTCATCTTCATATTGAGATGGTACAGTTTGAAAGGTGGCAAGATTTTCCTGAGCAACATCTTTATAGCATTTGTCACAGTAGATACTCGATTAGTTGCCAATGCTAGATCAGTAGCAGACTAAATTACTTGAGCTAAAGTGAAAATAGTTATGTCCTGTCATGCATCATATCTTGAGTTAAATCTCTTGGATTTCGATTAAAATGGCTTATTGACTCCCCTGAATAACCTAACAGGCTTGCTGAGAAGGAGAGTGGAAGCAGCTGGAGGAAGGGTCATAGATTGGAATGGATCCCGTGTCCTAGGCGTGCTTGCTACATTGAGGTCAATGGGTATGTGGGACTTTTATCAGTCAAATGGCGCTAATGATGGACTTTATTCGATGCTTTTATGCATGGAATGTTGGTTTCCAATTGCACTGGTTACTTCAGCAAGTGCTGAGTAAGTCGAATTTGTGGTTAGGATTAGTACTATTGTGGTGCTGAACCTCTGTGCTTGAAGGGAACACATTGAATCACTGAGATTCTAGTTTGTTAACAAGTTGTTTGAGTGCACCTTAGAATTGGTAACTTCAGCCTTTCGACATGTCCTGGAGACGATGCTGAGGGCGAATTACAAACAGGGATCAATAACCAACACCTCTCATGCAGAAGTTTTAGCTGGAGACTGGCTTTTTCTTTTGTACGTGTGCCATTGTGTGGTGTCTGTATCTGATAGCGGCATTTACTTGCTGCAGGAGATTATCGTTTAAAGCAATACATGATGGCTGAGCTAGAGGCCACGGTAAGCAAGAGAACAGAGTTGGACGACATGGTCGTGATAGCAAGCGATGGGTTATGGGATGCGCTCTCTAATGAGGCTGCCTGCCAGGTCGTGAGGAGGTGCCTCGACAGATATATAAAGAGGAGGTTCCCTGAGGAGCTAAGAGGAAGTAATGCCGTCAAGGTGGCTGTAGTGCTAGCCAAACTGGCCATGTCTCGAGATAGCCAAGACAATATCAATGTGATTATGGTCGAGTTGAAGAAACCAAACTAGTAAAATGTAAATAGGTATTGTGCAACTGAGAATGTTTCTTTATGGCCAGTGTTGGGCTAATCAATGCTCATCTTGTATAATCTATTGTACTGACTTCTAGTTGGTATTAAAATTCCAGATCCTCCATGTCATTGCTTCGTGGTGTTTATTGTTTATGCCTGAAATGATGAACTTTTTTTCCCAAGATTGACAATTACAACATCAACATTGTATGGGCTAATCAATGCTCATCTTGTATAATCTATTGTGATAGATACTCTGTATCTGTCCATTAGGTGGAATCCACTTGAGCTTACTGCTTTGTGACGATATGCCAGACTTGTTCAATTGGTGAACTTGAGAATGTTGAGGTCGGGGTACAAGTGGTTTCCAACTAGAAAAGATAATGAAAATAGATTGTGTCGAGTTGACCTTACTATCCGATATATAGATCCTCTGCGTGCATAATGAAAAAGAAAGTAAAAAGTGCACGAAAGTCATGAACAAAGTCAACATGGGAAGAGCTCTCTCCAAATCAGCAAAAGTAAACTTTTATACCTTAAATTCTTCAAAAACCGAATGGATACAACTGTTTTGTAGAAGGCTATATCCTAACAAACACAAATTGTTGCAAAGCTTTTTAACAACACCATCACAAGAAGGAAAAAAATTCAAGAAACAGAAGGGACCCCGCGAACTCTAAGGAAGCCCTTTCTTTTCTCACTTCTCAGCAAAACATTCTTTGCTGTGGCACATCTCAGACTCTTTCTCTTTTAACCAGCGAAGTTGAGGGGAAAGAGGATAGCACTCGTTTTATAATGTCTCTTCACTCCTTTCGTCCTCCGATCTTCACCCTTATTCAGCTTGGAAGCAGGTTCCAACATCATGAAGCAAAGACGAAAATTTTTGAAATAGAAAGAAAGCGAGAATTTTCCAAGGCCATATCCAATAGGTATTGCTGCACAATCCTTTACATCCCTGAAACCCAGAAAAACTGTGCAATTACATATGAAGCTGGAGTATCTTCCTATGCCAGAGTGTAGCTTGAGAATGGAGATGTCCGCTAGAGGCAAAGTATGGATGTACACAAACCCGAGGCTCTTCCCTGAAGGTAAGGATTAGATCCAGGAAGGGTCGCTGGACTTGGTTAGTCCCCACAGAGGACCGTAGAGCTTGGAGATCAACAGGTTGACATATTTCAGCATCTTGTCCGACTTGTTGGTCACCACTGTCTAGCATCTGCGGTAAGTTCTCCTGTTGGCAGTCCGTGAAGCCGTTAGCTTCTGCTCGATGGACAGCTTGTTGGAAGCTGTTACTGGAATCAAAAAGGCAAAAGCAGATGAGTGAGGTAATGGAATCACAGAATTAATCAAAGAAAAAAGGGAAGGCAGAGGAAATTGTACCAGGAGCTAGACTTGGCCTAGCCATGGCTTCTTTCGGCGCAGGAACAACCACTGCATTGATTAGAAACCCATCCATCAGATGCCGAAATATGTCAAGACATTGCTTTTGTCTGAAATAACAACAATTTTCAAAGATCAAATATCTGGAAGGAGTTGACTGTAACTGCCGTGACCACCACTCAACCAGGCTAATATGCCGAGGAGTGGAGCGTTGTTGTAAGTAGCAGGCTCCATTTGCTTGTAATTGTCTCTTTGATCAGCAAAGTTATCATATGTATCGGGGCCACCGATGATAGCACTAGTGAAGAGATTGGGTTTGCTTGCTTTCCGGCTAAACCAGGCGGCGTAACCGCCTCAGCAGCTCACAAAGGACGAATCCTCCTTGATGGACACGATGGAAGTCGCCCAGTGATGGACCTGCCTAGTTGTTCCCGTACCCGACCATGTAGCTCATGGCTCTGGGGTTGTCTCCCAGGATATAGTCCACCTGCATATGTTCGTTATTCATGGCGAAAATATTATTCCATTGTATCTTGAAGCTAAGGAAAGAAATCGAGATTTTCCGAGCACAAACATCGAATTGTCATGTTTTCCTTGACTAACTGATCGTATTAGTGACTAGGACACGATCAGAAGGATTGTATTACCTGAGATTTCACAAAGGAGAGGAGTTCTGATGGTTGAATGCTGCCGGATGAGCACTGCAAGCTTTTGCCTGAGGAAGAACAAGAAGGCATAAGTCATAACGATCAGCCAAAATATAACAATAACAGGGAAAAATAGGCCCTTCCACAAAAAGCACTGGAATCACCAACCAGGACTCTCGCTTCTTGAAAACCTTGTTGCAGAGACTAACAGCTCGAGAGGGGTTGACAAAGAATGGACTTCAAAACTCTTCATCATAATAACCGCTGCAGTAAGTCGCCCCGAACATGAAGATGGCTGGTCAAATCCATCATTTGATAGTGGAAAATTAGGGTGAAGTTCAAGAGGGCTCGATGTCATCGGCTGTATCTTCTTCAACGTCGTCAACCTCTATGAAAGAAAACCAGGACATCAAGGTCTGCACATAACTGACTTACACGTTTTCATTCCTTTCAACTCCTACTTAATTTCATTGTTCTTTTACCATTGCCCCAGCATTCTTGACCTATCAATCCAGCATATTGATGTACACATCAACAGCAAGTAAACTAGTTCCATGCAATTATTCGCAATCAAATACACAGGCAGATAAATGGTCGAGCCAAAGTACCGGGGACGTAGCCAAAGCTGTTAAGGCGTTCCTCGAGCTGGGCGAGGTCACTCTGGTTTTCTTGGAAACCTCGTTGCAGTGACCTAACAGCTCCTCAAACGACACGGTCCCAAACTGACATGGAGTCGAGCAAATTGAGATTGCCGCTCGCAGTCGACACGCGTCGGTTCAGGCACTGAATGAATGTCGAAGAAGCTGAATCTGCGATGAAAACACCAAAAAATGAATTGGCTGAGAAGAAGGAAAATGCACGACCCGAAATAAAAATCACCCCTTGCAACTTTTCTCGGCTCAATATCCAATGGAAACGCAAAATAACTAGCAATAGCAAGTGAAATGAGAAGAGATTTAACTCAGTGATGCGATTCACAGCTTTAAGAGCTACGAGAATCAGAAGAAGGGGGGATATAGAGAGGGAGGGAGAGAGAGAGAGAGAGAGAGGGGACCGATGGATTGCTGGAGGTCGTCCACGCTGCTCTGCAGGTGGTTGCAGAAATGGGATATTTCAAATCTCGGCCGCCCCAGCAGCGCGAAGGAAAGCGGCGCCGGAGCTGATATGGAGCGAGCAACAGAGCAAAGAGCGAGCGCCGAAGCAGAGACAGAGGAAGCGACAGGAGCAGCGAGCGAGCGAGAGAGCGCCGGGCGACGGCGGGGAACGGCCGCTTGACAAATGCAATGCCGGAGCAGTAACAACAAGCGCGGAGTAGCAAACGAGAGCGAAAGCAAGATTCAAAATTTGCGCTCTCTCTCCTCTTCGTTTTCTCATAAGGAAAGAACGAGGAAGAGGAAAGAGAATACAATAAATGCGTGCGGACTCTGCAGAGGAGAGAGAGCGCGCAGGGCTAACGTGCAAGCCAGAGGAGAGAGAAAGAAGATTACTTTACCTGCAGAAATTCCATCTTGGCGAGCCGGCCCCACAGCGCCTCGTCGATCCACGTGGCGCTCCATGATTGGTCCGGGACCATGCTGACATGGCGCTCCCGGACCACCAAATATTTTCTCTACCTTCTGCTCTCGACTTAGCGCTTCTTTCTCTCTAACCTCTCTTCTCACTCTATCCCAAATAACTCTAGGTTGGTGGCTTGGTTGGGCTGGCAGAAAAAAAGAACGGATCAATGGCTAATAAATGCGCAACACTCCCGCTTAAATTTTCTCTCTCCTCACTTGAATTTTCTGGGCTTTGTCTCTCTCTCCTCGTGGAAGAGTAGACAGAGATCGAGCTGCACTTCCTCTGTTTCGTTCTGAGCGCATCCCACCCCCTCCGCCTCCGCCTCCCCCAAAAAGCCTCGCCAGTCATCTACCTTTGGCACGTCGCCTCCTTCAAGAGCCTCGCGAGTCGCAGCTGGTTCCCGACCCCCTTCACCTCCGACTGTTTCCAACGCGGAGATCGAGCATAAGGTTTGTGCTCGCGTTGGTCTCTTGGCAACTTCTGGGCCTCCGTCCGATTGCCTCCCTTCGAGGAACTCGTCATCAACTCCGACTCTGAGCCGCCGCCGTCGCCGATGGCGTCCTCTGTCTCTGGAACCTGCTCGTCCTCCCCCTCCCTCAGGCCGAAGACACCGCCGGCCTCCGCCGCGAAGTCGTCGGCCTCCGGCAGGAGGGAGGCGGCCTCGGTCTTGTTCCCGAGCGGCACCAGGCTCCCCGCCGTCGATCGGGTGTTGTCCCTATCGCTGGCCCGATCGGTCGCGAGGGAGATCTCGGTGGACCTAGGCAGGGCTGACGGCGCGGCGAAGAAGGAGAGGTGTGGGCTAGAGGGCTGGAGAAGGATTCCTGTTTGCTGTGGACGAGATACGTGGACTGGCTACACCAGCATCGGAGCTAGGGCTTTTCCTTGGACGTGAGCTGAATTGGGTTCACGGATGAGTTTGTGGAGGGGATAGAGCCTCGGTTCCAGGCTGCGTTCAAGGCGATGGAAGAGCTGGGGAAGGGCGCGATCGCGAACCTGTCAAGCTGAACTTCTTGAAAGAGGCTTGGTTTGCCAAGCTGGGTTGAGTGAAGTTTATGAGCTGCGTTAGTTATGGGTTTGCTGATCGAAACCACACATTGTGGTTGTCTAAGACAGATGAAAGTACTGGTTCCTGCCTTTGAGAACTCTCCTACTTTCCCAATTGTTATGGACTGATTATCACCAGTCTAAGGTACAAAAGATCTGTCTATGCAATTGTTTTCATCTCTCTGTTCTTCATCCCCTGTAATCAGTTTGCATATGAACAGTAATTTTTTGTGTTTTGTTTGGGATGGTACGCTACCAATCCTTTGTCTTGTGATTAGGAACAACAGATCGGTCCATGAAATTTTAGGTTCCATTTCTACCTTGTCCCTCCTCTACTTGTCTATATAAAGAAGAAAAGATCCTTTGGCAAGCGGTTATAATATCAGAGCTTGAATGTTGTTTTAGAAGAAGCACACGTTCTGGTATGTGAACATTGCATATGAAACTAGCGCTGCTTCGATTCCGACCTTTGAGGGAGGATCAGCTTGCACGGCCTGCGAATAATAATGGAGTGTTTTCTGTGAAATCTGTGTATCGCTTCCTTAAAATTAGGCAGGCAAAGATAGTGTAAGAAGTTCATGTAAATGTTGTGACTGCATTGTGGTTTGGTGCCATGGGGCTGAAACTGATCAGACAGAGAGGCTCACTAGCTTTGATCAGATGGCTTTTGGACATCTATCAGCATTGGAGAAAAATATGAAGGAAGCATAAAAGAAGTGTGGATGCTTCTGAGGTAGCTGGGTTTGGTTGTTTGGTGTGATTGGAAAGAGAGTGGTGAAACTGTGTGAGACAAATCATAGAATGGCCCAATGTTGCTGTAGTCAGATTACTTTGGGGCCAGGCCTTCCCATTCTCTTTAAAAAGATTCGGCTACGCGGGTGAGACATCTCTGATGAGGAGAGCTCGAGAATAATGCGAGATGGACTCTGCATTTGGTTTAGTAGTCTCATTAAATCGTTTGCACAACTAGCGGTACTCAGAATGATCTTATGACATAGGGATTGACTTAGAAAGAACACAGGCATCAGGACTATGCAGTAATCCTTTGTCCCACCAGATGAATACACTAGATATTGATATTGCCCCTAGATCTGCACCAACTCACACACCCTGATATCCACTTCTTGAGCTTTTGCGGATCTTTCACATTCCGGAGGACCATCGCGAGGAATCGAACGATGTGAACGAGAAAAACAATTGCTACAATGCCGATCCAAACATACATGGAGTAGCTAACCACCCTTAAGATCGGCTTCACAGCTTCAGGTTCCGTTGTCATGTAAAAGAGGGCCAGCATGGACTCAAAGTAAGTCAGCGCCATGGAAGTGATGGTCGCCCACGTTGTGGCCATCAGAATCCACATCAGAACCTTCTTCCTCAAGGGCAAGCCGCTCATGAGCAAGAAGATTATGCTAAGGGACGAAAGAAAAGAGACGGTGTTGCTTATCCAGAACGTTGGGTAACCCCCTTTATAGTTTGCGGCCAGTATCGATGTTCCTGCGAAGTATAAGATGTTGTTGTGGTCGTCTTTCTGATCGTCGTTCCACACGCCGCCGGGAGGGTTAAGGCCAGCTTGGTAAGCCATGGCTGCGATCACGGTAGCAGCTATCTGTCGTGACGTAAAAGAAAGTTTTAATATTGTGAATGAAGAAATAGTGTTTCACCTATATTTGAAAATATGAAGATCGTCGAGTCAAAGTTAGTCATTTTCAACAAATACACAAATTCAATTGATGGCTTTTCCTATATTTATCGAAATACAAGAAAATTGTGGCGAGCTCTCTACAGAAATAGAGCTCATGGATTAAATTATGAAAAAATGAAGCGTATAGATATTTAAGAAAATCACCCAACTGCTTCACATTTAGATTTTCTTAAGTACCATTATTTTCTTAAATATTCATCAACTCGTTTCATCTCCTCACTATTAGATGTCTTATATTTCCCTCTGTTTTTTACTTTTTAATCGTAAGCCTTCTATTATTGTAACTACTCATCTTCTTTCTCTACATAGCTATTTAATTATGAGCAATTTAGTAGATATGTAGAAAACACTTTTAAGAAAACATAACTATTTATTTTAAGCGACACAAACGATCATTTTTAAGAAAATATTTTCTGAATTATCCATTTTTCATGAAACAAACACAGAGTTTAAATTAACTAGCTGTGAGATATGATGTTAATTACAATAACATGACCGATCTGATCTAAGTTTTCAGCAAATGCTACTCCAAGACATCTAGCTAAAGCATTACCATCAGAGAATTGCGCTTCTTCTCGATCCATTCCTCGTGTTTGTCTTCCTCCTGCTTCCTGTTATCACCCGAGAAAGACTCTGGCGGAAACGTCTTTACCGGAGGAGTATTGGTGGAGGGAAATGCTACAGATGCTAGGTCAACTACAACAGTTGAATTCTCCTCATTCGTGTTATCAACAACTGTTTGGTGAGTTGTCAATGCAGGGAATCTTATGGCTCTCAGAGCTCCAGCATGTAGTAACAGTTCTCTCAATTCAATGACTTTGAAGTCCTTTGGAAAATATTCCACTATATCCAGAGGAGAGAAGCCATTTCTATTCACTGTGTTCACATGCACTTCGCTTCTTTGAAGCAGATATTTCACTGTCTGCACAAAAGGATGAGCTTCTTATCAATTATAAAAGAAACAACAAACAAAGATATTTCCTGTAAGTTTCTTCAATCGAAATCTACTAAAGTTTTAATGCAGAAAACTTGAGTCTATAGAAAAATGAGAATGAGCCGGATTTTATCTTCACAAAATGTTCAATTGGAATGCGATATCTGACGTCGTCACAATTTCGAAGCAATTCGAAGCAAAAAGGATTACCTCAATTTGCTTGTTTGCTGCAGCTAAATGCAAAATGGTATTACCCTCATCATCTTGAGCATTCACCAAATCACCATCTCTCACTATCTCCACCAGGACTTTCAGCGTCTCCAAACGATTATGCCTCACTCCCAAATGGAGAGCGGTTTGGCCATGGCTCGCCTTTTGTGCTCGGCCGCCTCACGGTCTCGCCTTCACCAGCTCTATCACAATCTTGGTTCGGCCGGTCATCGTGGCTAGATGAAGTGGGGTCCTCCCATCTTCGTCCTGGACAAGGCATGCAAGGGGGTATGATTGTAACAATTCCCTTGCTATTTCGACATATCCGTTCGAAGATGCCCAGTGAAGAGGCGTACGTCCCTGCAAAAGTGAAGTGCTTAGCTATGGAGCATTCTTGTTGAGGGACACGTTCATATGATTTATATATATGGCATTTTCAAATCAAATAGACCAAGCTACTCAAATTCACCGGTGTCGTAAGATCTTTCATGCCGAATTAACCTAGAAACCTATGACTTGATTTCTGTTTGAATTTTGTTAATTTCCTTGAGATATATGATGGGTTTGATTTCTCACATATCATGAAAACCGGAAAACAAAATGCTATATTACATGTGCAAAATCTTATTTGACAAGCAAGATTGTCCGATCTATGTAGAGATATTCCATGGAAATATAGTTAATAAATTACTTTACACATGGCTAAAAGCTTAAAACTTGCAAAAACCTAATCAAAACAGTTGCGATTCCACCGATTATCTGGTTTGTGAGGATGACTGGGGGTTCAGTTTGATCTGACAAAAGGATAACAAACAACCACAACCAAGGTTTTCGCTTCGACATACCTGCGAGTCCCGCTCCTTAGCCAAATCCCTTTTATGAGCCAAAAGATCCTTGGTAAAATGTACATGACCTTGCATACAGGCCACATGCAATGGTGTCCCGTCGAAGCAAGTGACAGAAGTCCGAGCCAGGATGAGTCGGTCTTCTTGCAGCAACTGAGCTAACGACTCGACGCACCCGTCATGCGACGCTTCATAGAGCCTCCTCTCTCGTTGTCTTCTTTCAAATGCTAAGGAAGGTTGTTGATGTGATGGCGGGGATGGCGACCTCCTCCTCGGGCTTGTGATCGATGGCATTGTTCCCAGCTTGTGGGTGAACTCGAAATCGCTCGGGCTTGTGATCTCTCTTTTTCTTTCACTAGACTTTCTCGGAGTTGGAGTGTCAAAGGTTGAGATTGTTAACTATATAAAAGGTGGGAGGGCCACAACGCACAGTCCGCGTCGAGTGGGTGTGGGCGTAGGGCCCCGGCTGTGGTCTGTGCTTCGTCCTAGAGGTAATCATTCCGTCCACCTCCGCGTCGAGTCCGCGTCGAGTGAGGTTGGAGCATGAGGGCGTACGGCCCCGACTGTGGTCTGTGCTTCGTCCTAGAGTCCGCGTCGAGTGGGTGTGGGCGTAGGGCCCCGGCTGTGGTCTGTCCTTCGCGAGAAAATATTTTGTACGTCTTATGCTCCAGCGTGTCAAATGGTAAGGCAGCGAGAACGGGACACGTGTCGGTATGGGTCCCACTCCATCAGGCCATACATCTGATGACCATTCTTCAAATTTTTGCATCCTCTCTCCTCATTAATTGCTGGTCTTCCCCCTCCATTCGCGTTGAAACCACCACCCTTCTCTCTCTTCAACTAGAGGACACTCTCTCTCCTCTGTCTTCTGCATCTTCCGAGAAAAAGAAGCCCGCGCTCTTTTTTTTTCAAAAAACGCTCCCTCCCTCTCGCTCTCAAGAGTCTCGCCGTTTGCCTCTCGAGCTCAGACCCGCAATCTCCAGCACGTTGCCTCCACCTCCGTTGTCACCTTCAGGAGCCACTTTCTCTCCGTCGCTCCCACTAGCCCCCGCCGATGGCATCCCGAGCTCAGATCCAATGCCTCCGCCACGTCGCCTCCGCCTCCGCCGCAGCCACCACCTCCAGGAACCACTTCCTCTCTCTCTCTCTCTCTCTCTCTCTCTCTCTCTCTCTCTCTCTCGCCCTAAAGCGCCCCCGCCTGTCTCATCCCGAGCTCATATCCTTTCCATCATCTCTATCCTTGGCTTTGCTGCGAGAGAAGGAACGCCGATGGAGTCCGTGCTGATCCGTTCTTGCTCGTCCCCTCCTCTCGCGGAAGCGGGAGACCTCTGCGGCCTGAGATCTTCGTCGACCGCCGCGACGAGGAGGGCGGCGGCGCCGTCGCGGCGGTTGCCAAGTCGCCTCTGCCTCCGTGCTCCTTAGTTTCCCTTTTGCCTTGCTTCCCAAGTTTGGAGGCAAAGCGTGAAGGAAAATGTCCAGACCATGCAAAGCGCCGGCAAGAGGAAAAATCGGAGTCGCCTTCTCGCCACAACCCCTGGGGCGGCATCTCTCTCCCTCTCTCTCTCTATATGACACCCTCTTATCACGACCGGCTGCAATCCTTGGGAAAAAGCTCTTCCGGTTCGGAAGGAAGGAAAATGTCGAGTGCAGGGTTTGTCAGCCGGGCGCGAGCCTCGCGGAGGCGTACGTGATGTGAAGGCTTTACAAGGTGAAAAAGGAGAAGATGGCCGTGGTGTTAGGTGATCACGAGGAGAAGAGGACAACGAGTGGAGGAGGGGGCGGTTGTTCCTCCTTGTCTCAGGTGTTCGGGAAGGCCCATGTCCATCCTTCCTCTGCAGAAGCACCGCACGTTGCTCCCTTGGAGTAGCTCCTCGTCATGAATGATACTCGGCTTTAGCTGGGACTTTTCTTTTTTTTGTTTCTTTCTGCATGTACAAATGTATATAGCTAATTCTTGTCTCGAGAATTCGTGGGTGCTCCGGAAAATTGAATTGAGTGTAGTAGTTGGAATTCGTTTAATGTTATTTGGCACACGGCTTACGTACTGTTGAGAGTTGGAAGTGGTGTGCTTTAGTTTTTGATTTAAGCATCATTACGGTTGCTAATTTGCTGAGACTAGTTTTGTATATCAGCGGCATGCACGTGAAATTAGTGATGCTGTATGGCTTTTATGGCTCTGTCAAAATTGATATTCAAGTATTGCGGCGTTGTTTTCTTTGACGCCAATGGCATTATCACATCTTAAGCAGCTGTCGGTTGAGCCTCTTTCTTCCTTTTTTCTCATTTGCTTTTGTCTTAATATCTTGTTTCATAATTTGAAAATTCATCGAGAGGTCTGTAGAAGTAATGTGTGAATTCCTAGTATACTACATGGTCTGGCCGATAGCTGGAACAGCAGAAAAAAGCAACAAAATGTTCTGGGTTTGGGCCGAGATTCAACTTATCGGCAGGTTTCTCGACAATGAGTTTCATCCTTTGTAGAGGCCGCTCCTGGCACATGAATTGTATTTCATTCAATTTTTAACCATAGCATCCACAAGATGCATAGACAAAGAGCATATTGGAAAGGTGCCAGGATCTAACTACTTGTCCATCGTGCGTTCAGTTTAGTTCTGTCCCCTGCCAAGAGCATGGCTTCTTACCCAGTATCCTGTTACTTTAGAGTTTCTTCTGCTGTGAAATCATCGAACATCCTGTTCACTTGCTAGAACGGCGTTTCTGGTGGTGGTGGCGGCGGCGAGCTAATCTGCAGACTTACCTCGAGGTCCTTCAGTTCAAAATAAGCTCTCCAGCAGCTGTACGAGCTGTCCCCTTCGAGCGTCGAACAATAATCTAAACAACAAAGCACCGCATCAAAAATCTCCAACGCCACAAATCCCACCCACCGAAAGATCTTAAAAAGAGGAAGGAACACACGCACGCACAAAGGAACGAAAAAGGCATTGACAGAAACCGGTCCTCACCAGCAAGTTCGTTCTCGCACTTTTGGATCAAGGGGGCTCCCTGAGGCCGCGCTCGAGCCTGGTCCTGCTGAAGGGCTCGAGCTTCGGTATGCACGCGTCGCCCCGGGAAGAGCAGCGCACCGCCGGGGCGAACCGCCGCGACGGCGCCGCCGCCCTCCTCGTCGCGGCGGTCGACGAAGATCTCAGGCCGCAGAGGTCTCCCGCTTCCGCGAGCGGAGGGGACGAGCAAGAACGGATCAGCACGGACTCCATCGGCGTTCCTTCTCTCGCAGCAAAGCCAAGGATAGAGATGATGGAAAGGATATGAGCTCGGGATTAGACAGGCGGGGGCGCTTTAGGGCGAGAGAGAGAGAGAGAGGAAGTGGTTCCTGGAGGTGGTGGCTGCGGTGGAGGCGGAGGCGACGTGGCGGAGGCATTGGATCTGAGCTCGGGATGCCATCGGCGGGGGCTATTGGGAGCGACGGAGAGAAAGTGGCTCCTGAAGGTGACAACGGAGGTGGAGGCAACGTGCTGGAGATTGCGGGTCTGAGCTCGAGAGGCAAACGGCGAGACTCTTGAGAGCGAGAGGGAGGGAGCGTTTTTTGAAAAAAAAAAGAGCGCGGGCTTCTTTTTCTCGGAAGATGCAGAAGACAGAGGAGAGAGAGTGTCCTCTAGTTGAAGAGAGAGAAGGGTGGTGGTTTCAACGCGAATGGAGGGGGAAGACCAGCAATTAATGAGGAGAGAGGATGCAAAAATTTGAAGAATGGTCATCAGATGTATGGCCTGATGGAGTGGGACCCATACCGACACGTGTCCCGTTCTCGCTGCCTTCCCATTTGACACGCCGGAGCGTAAGACGTACACAATATTTTCTCGTGCGTAGGGCCCCGGCTGTGGTCTGTGCTTCGTCCTAGAGGTAATCGTTCCGTCCACCTCCGCGTCGAGTCCGCGTCAAGTGAGGTTGGAGCACGAGGGCGTACGGCCCCGACTGTGGTCTGTGCTTTGTTCTCGCATTCCTAGAGATGAGAGATGGCCACAAGGCGCAGTCTTCCATGCATGATTCCGTCCACCTCCGCGTCGATTGGGGGTGGAGCACGAGGGCGTAGGGCGTTGACTGTGGTCTGTGCTCCGTCCTAGAGGTGACTATTGAACACGCTCAGATCAGACTCGAAGATCGGATTTAGCGCGTCGTCCAAATCACTAATGCCGTAGAGTTTATATAGAAATTTTTGGGCGGGTCGGGCTTTCTTGTATAAGATGTTTTGTCCAAGCTCGCCCATTTGCCTCTTGGGTCTGAGCTGCTGAGTGAGGCGCCCTTGTGTTGATCACCTCCATGTATTCGTGTTGAGATATTATTGAGTGTGGTAACTCATTGGTAAAGAGGACATGTTATTTTCTCTATGATCCCGAGTTCAAAATGACGTCATGCCTTTAGCATTTTCTACTGCATCTCTATAGACCTCCTAACTTCTGGCCCCTCGATTGGGTTGCTGTGACGGGCCCATCAGCTTCTTCACCCTCGGAGGTATGAGTTTCAAGTAAACCAAGTAGTTATGGCTCAAATCACATATTTCGTAATGGGTTGTGAGACACTAAAGCTCAAAGGGGATTGATGAGATGGTCACCTTTCCACACTCTTTTTCAACTTGTTTAAGTGACTCTTACAATCTATCACATCACTTTGTAAACTAATTTCGCAAAAATTCTTGAAGTGTCATCATTTTATCAAATAATGACCTAAAGTGGATCTTATGTTAAATAAGGGTTTGAAGTGGTCATGGAAGTTCCAAATAAGGGCTTGACCTTAGTGATTGCCGATTGGCTAAATATTCCAGCCGATCAAAGGCACTTTCGTCAAAAGATGATTTTAATTTTAAATTATTTTTTCTCTTTTCCTTTTTTTTTTCTTTTTTTTTTCTTTTCTAGCGAGCATCGTCAAGGGCTCGGCGACCTTATTGAGGCGAGGCCATCCCGTTGGCGAGGTAACCCTTGCCCAAATCGGTGAGGGCGGCCCTCGCCTATGGCTTTCGAGGGTGGCCTCACATAGGGCGAGGGTCACCTCCCCCAGGCAAAGCCCTGCCTCGCCTAGCCCTCTTCGAGCATTGCAGGTGGCTATCAGCCATCAACGAAAAGAAAGAGAAACTAGCAAAAAAGGAAAAAAAGAAAGAAAAAATTGAAAAAAGGTGAATGACAAATGCCATTGGCCAACTAGAAAGTCATGAATATTTCAAGCCCTTATTTGAAATAAAATCCTTTTTAAATCTTTATTTGAGAAAATAAGCACACCATGCCCTTATTTGAAAATGAGGACACTTTAGGCTCTTGTTTAGAACAATATTTACTTCATGCTCTTATTTGAAATTTTCCTACTGATTTTGTACATCATTTTCTTATGGCGCTAAGTTCGACAATTTAAGATTATAAAGCACTTAATAGTGATCCGGAATATTTATGTGTTTTTAAAACTTGAAATGCCAAAGCAATAGGTAGTTTTTCAATTTTGGTCAAAATCTAATAAATTATCTGAATTTTAAAAAATTATGGAAAAATTATATGTATATCCACATTTCATTGTAATAGTTTCAAGCGTCTTGGACTAAAAGTATTTAAAGCGCGTGAGTCGCAATATTTGATGAAGTTAAAAATAATAAGCAAAAGGACTTACTTGTTTGTGTCTTAGCAAAAAGCATTTTGTTTTTCCGCCAAACTTAAAGTATTATTTCAAATTTTGAAAAATTTTGAAAAGTATATGTGAATTTTTGCGTCAAATTGCCAATTTATAAAAAATTATACTTTTTAGACTTGTAAAAAGCTCAAAATTTACAAGCCACGAATTATGAGTGTGAACAAATGAAACACAGACAGTAAAAGTCAATTCAGACAAAACAATTGGCACAATTCTTCATTGAGGCGTGGCAACATTGCCACATGTCTCATCTCACGAGGTCCATATGTAATGTAATTTGGCAAAAGATCTGTCTATGCAATTGTTTTCATCTCTCTGTTCTTCCATCCCCTGTAATCAGTTTGCCTATGAACAGTAATTTTTTGTGTTTTGTTTGGGATGATACGCTACCAATCCTTTGTCTTGTGATTAGGAACAACAGATCGGTCCATGAGATTTTAGGTTCCATTTCTACCTTGTCCCTCCTCTACTTGTCTATATAAAGAAGAAAAGATCCTTTGGCAAGCAGTTATAATATCAGAGCTTGAATGTTGTTTTAGAAGAAGCACACATTCTGTTATGTGAACATTGCATATGAAACTAGCGCTGCTTTGATTCCGACCTTTGAGGGAGGATTAGCTTGCACGGCCTGCGAATAATAATGGAGTGTTTTCTGTGAAATCTGTGTATCACTTCCTTAGAATTAGGCAGGAAAGATCGTGCGAGAAGTTCATGTAAATGGTGTGACTGCATCATAGTTTGGTGCCATGGGGTTGAAATTGATCAGCCAGAGAGGCTCGCTAGCTTTGATCAGTTGGCTTTTGGACATTTACCAGCAATGGAGAAGAATATGAAGTATAAAAGAAGTGTTGATGCTTTTGAGGTAGATGGGTTCGGTTGTTTGGTGTAACTGGAAAGAGAGAGGTGAAGCTGTGTGGGAAAAATCATAGAATGACTCAACCTATACTAAGTATCGGGTCAGACTGAGATTGGATCCTTGAAGGAAGATTTGTCTGACCATTCGGAGGATAAAAAACAAGAAAACTCCCAATGTTGCTTTTGCCTACTAATTCCCGGCATACATAGGAGTAGATCAGATTACTTTGTGGCCAGGCCTTCCCAGTCTCTTTGGAAAGATTCGGCTATGCGCGCAAGACATCTCTGATGAGGAGAGCTTGAGAATAATGCGAGATGGACTCTGCGTTTGGTTTAGTAGTCTTATTAAATCGTTTGCACAACTAGCAGTACTCAGAATGATCTTATGACATAGGGATTAAGTTAGAAAGAACACAGGCATCAAGACTATCCAGTAATCCGTTGTCACACCAGATGAATACACTAGATCTTGACAGTGCCCCTATATCTGCACCAACTCACACACCCTGATATCCACTTCTTGAGCTTTTGCGGATCTTTCACATTCCGGAGGATGATCGTGAGGAATCGAACGGTGTGAACTAAAAAAACAATGGCTACAATGCCGAGCCAAACAGACGAGGAGAACGTAACCACCGTGATTGACCCCGAATCCACGGAGTACCAACCCCCTGTCATCGGTCTCACATGTGTAGGTCGCCTGTGTATGCACGAGATGGCCGTCATGGAATAGAGGTAAGTCAGGGCCATGAAAATGATGGTCACCCACATTGTCGCCGTCAGAATCCACATCAGAACCTTCTTCCCCAAGGGCAAGCCACTCATGAGCAAGAAGATCGTGCTAAGGGATGCAAGAAAAGAGACGGTGTTGCATGTCCAAAAACGTGGGGAAATCTCTGGACTGTTTGCAGCCATTATCGATGTTCCTGCGTAGTATAAGATGGTGTCGTCTTTTGCTTTCTGATCGTCGTTCCACAAGCCGCCGGGAGGGCTAAGGCCTGCTTGATAAGCCATGGCTGCGATCACGGTGGCAGTTATCTGTCGTGACGTGAAAGAAAGTTTTAAAATTGCGAATGAAGAAATAGTGTTTCACCTATATTTGAAAATACGAAGATCGTCGAGTCAAAGTTAGTCATTTCAACAAATACACAAATTCAATTGATGGCTTTTCCTATATTTATCGAAAAACAAGAAAATTGTGGCAAGCTCTCTACAGAAATAGAGGTCATGGATTAAATTATGAAAAAACTAAGTGTATGAATTTACACATATATGAGGAAAAAAATGAAGATATTTCGAAATTTAAACGTCTTTTTATAAAGGTTGCTATTGTTGTTAGAAAGAAAATCAAAATCTAATAACTAAACGTGTGGAAAATAAAACACTTTTATATTCCCCACCGCTGGCGAGGCTCGCGTCGCTCGGCCGTGGGTGAGCTTGGCCTTGCCAAATCTAAGCGAGGCCGGGCTCGTCTGCCCAACCAAGGTGAGGTCGAGCCTGGCCGGGGAGGCTCGGCCAGCGAGGCTCAGCCTTGCTAGGGGCCGGCGACGCTCCGACAAGGTTGCTGGCCCTTGTTTGGCCGGTTGCTAGCAAGAGGAAGAAGGAGAAAAGGAAAAAGGAAAAAAGCGAAAAATTATTAAAAAATTATTAAAAAATTAAAAATAAATTCTAAATCACAAAAGAATTTAAAGTCTTACCAAATGCATTTCTATTAAGAGAATATAAATTTTGAATAGTTATAAAACGCTTTCAATTACTATTTAGGAAACAAAATTAAAAAAAAAAAATCATATTTAAGCAGAAATTTTTCCTGAGAATAGAATGGTTACCAAACAGGCCCCAAGTCGTTGAGAATATTTGGAGAAGATAAAAGATTCAGTCTTTTAGAAATCCTCTTTACTTTATGTATTAGTATACTGCTTCACAGTTAGATTTTCTTAAGTACCATTACTTTCTTAAATATTCATCAACTTGTTTCATCCTTCTCACTATTAGATTTCTTATATTACCCTCTGTTTTTTTTTTTTAATCATAAGCCATCTATTATTGTAATTACTGAACTTCTTTCTATACATAGCTATTTAATTATAAGCAATTTAGTACATATGTAGAAAATATTTTTAAGAAAGCATAACTATTTATTTTAAATGACACAAACGATCATTTTTAGGAAATTCTGAATCATCCATTTTTCATAAAACAAATAGAGGGTTTCAATTAACTAGCTGCGAGCTATGATCTGATCTAAGTTTTCAGCAAATGCTACTCCAAGACATCTAGCTAAAGCATTACCATAAGAGAATTGCGCTTCTTCTCGATCCATTCCTCGGGTTTGTCTTCCTTCTGCTTCCTGATATCACCCGAGAAAGACGCTGGCGGAAACGCCTTTACCGGAGGAGTATTGGTGGAGGGAGGTGCTATAGATGCTAGGTCAACTACAACAGTTGAATTCTCCTCATTTGTGTTATCAACAATTGCTTGGTGAGTTGTCGATGCAGGGAATCTTATGGCTCTTAAAGCTCCAGCATGTACTAACAGTTCTCTCAATTCAATGACTTTGAAATCCTTTGGAAAATGTTCCACTATATCCAGAGCAGAGAAGCCATTTCTATTCACTGTGTTGACATCCACTTCTCTTCTTTGAAGCAGATATTTCACTATCTACACAAAAAGATGAGCTTCTTATCAATTATAAAAGAAACAACAAACAAAGATATTTCCTGTAAGTTTTTTCAATCGATAAATCCACTGAAGTTTGAATGCAGAAAACTTGAGTCTATAGAAAAATTAGAATGAGCTGGATTTTATCTTCTCAAAATATTCAATTGGAATGCGATATTTGACATCGTCGAAGCAATTCGAAGCAAAAAGGATTACCTCTATTTGCTTGTTTGCTGCGGCCAAATGCAAAATGGTATTACCCTCATCATCTTGAGCATTCACCAAATCACCATCTCTCACCATCTCCACCAGGACTTTCAGAGTCTCTAAACGATTATGCCTCACTCCTAGATGGAGAGCAGTTTGGCCATGGCTCAGCCTGTGCTTGGCCACCTCCGGTCTCGCCTTCACCAGCTCTATCACGATGTTGATTCGGCTCTTCATTGTGGCTAGATGGAGTGGGGTCCTCCCATCTTCGTCATGGACAAGGCATGCAAGGGGGTCTGATTGTAACAATTCCCTCACTATTTCGACATATCCGTTCGCAGACGCCAAGTGAAGAGGCATACGTCCCTGCAAAGGTAAAGTGCTTGACAATGGAGCATTCATATTGAGGGACACGTTCATGTGATTTATATATATTGTATTTTCAAATCAAATAGACCGAGCTGCTCAAATTCATTGGTGTCTGTAAGATCTTTCAGGCTGAATTAACCTGGAAATCCATGACTTGATTTCTGTATACATGATGGGTTTGATTTCTCACAGATCATGAAAACTGGAAAACAAAATGCTACATTACATGTGCAAAATCTAATTTGACAAGCAAGATAGTCTCATCTATGTAGAGATATTCCATGGAAATATAGTTAATAAATTACTTTACACATGGCTAAAAGCCTAAAACTTGCAAAAATCTAATCAAAACAGTTGCGATTCCACCAATTATCTGGTTTGCGAGGATGACTAGGTTCAGTTTGATCTGACAAAAGGATATCAAACAACCACAACTAAGGTTTTCGCTTCGACATACCTGCGAGTCCAACTCCATAGCCAAATCCCTTTTATGAGCCAGAAGAGCCTTGGCAAAATGTACATGACCGAGCATGCAGGCCACATGCAATGGTGTCTCGTCGAAGCATGTGACGGAAGCCCGAGCCAGGATGAGTTGGTCTTCTTGCAGCAACTGAGCTAACGACTCGACGCACCCACCAAGCGACGCTTCATAGAGCCTCTTCTCTCGGTGTCTTCTTTCAGATGCTGAGGAAGCTTGTTGATGCGACGGCGGGGATGGCGGCCTTCTTCTCGGGCTTGTGATCAATGGCATTGTTCCCAGCTTGTGGTGAACTCGAAGTCGCTTGGGTTAATCACCTGAAGCTTTCGGTCCACGCACGATCTCTCCTTTTCTTTCACTAGGCATCCTTGGAGTTGGAATGTCAAGGGTTGAGACTGTTAACTATATATAAGATGCTATAACGTGAGTCTTACATAGCATTTACATGCTGGAAAGAGCAGAGCAGCGACACAAACGCGTGAGATTAAAGAAGATTCTTGCATGCTTCCACAATGTTGAAAAGTAAAGAGTGTGGAAAAATACGATGCTGCAATCCGTCCTCAACTGAGTTTGTCAAAGGTTCTTTTGGGAAGATTGAACAAGTCGGATAGCATCACTGACGATGACTGGGCCAACATGGAGGAGAGGACGTGCAATGCGATCCGATTGAGCCTTATCAGACGATGCCCTTCAATACATGGCAGAAATTGAATCCACTCTAGAGGTATGGCTCAAATTTGAAAGCATCTACATGAGGACTAGTTCTATCACGATGTTGATTCGGCTCTTCATCGTGGCCAGATGAAGTGGTGGTCCTCCCATCTTCATCATGGACAAGGCATGACGACCAGCTCTATCAGGATGTGGATTCGGCCCTTCATCGTGGCCAGATGAAGTGGGGTCCTTCCATCTTCATCATGGACAAGGCATGCAAGGGGGTCCGATTGTAACAATTCCCTCACTATTTCTGCGTATCCGTTCGCAGACGCCAAGTGAAGAGGCGTATATCCCTGCGAAAGTAAGGTGCTTAGCTATGGAGCATTCTTTTATGTATATATATATAAAATTGTTAAGTGATTTGTGATTTAAATCTAATCGTCTACGTTTGTTTGGATTGGTTAATATGTGGAAAAATTCTATAGGTTCTATATCTTTAATGTAATTGTAAAAATATGCTAGTTGTGTGAAATGATCTAATATGAAATATAATAATTCATGAGTGATAATGATAATAAATAAGAAACGAATGAGGTGAAGAAATGAAATATAGATGAAGACTAAGCTAATTATGATTTCAATCATAAAATAATATGAAACATAATTGAAAATAATTAGAATAACAATGTGATCTCATGCAGGAGAGGTAGTCCGCACTCGAGTAGAGATTCCACTGACATGTGTGAATGGTAATTAAAATAACAATGTGATCTTACACATGAGTGGTAATTCGCACTTGAACAGAGATCTCATTGATATGCGTGATAAAGAAAAATATGACCTTCTGCAAGGGCGGTAGTTAATGTGCGAGTAGAGACCCTACTTGAAACAAAAGTAAAAGAAGGCTAATAATATGAAGTGATAATGCCAACCAAAACTTGGTTGATATTATTCCAAATGAAGATGAGGACTGAAAGGGGGAATTCAAGCTCGAGCTTGTCAATCTAAATGAATGAGGATCGAAAGAGGGAATTTGAGCTCGAGATTGGGAATTTAATTATATACAACTTGATGTTCGGAATTGGTATAAATAGTAAAGAAATGACGACGATAGCACGTGCATGCACATAATCTTATCCCGATCATCGAATATGGTGCAGCCGACTGCCGTAATGATTATTCCCTAATTGGACAGTAATTATGTAGCAAGGCGTGATCAAGGGAGCTAGAGATTAGAAGAGGTGATTTTGGTTTTTCCTTTCTCGTTAGGGATTAGACAATTATACAGGTGTTCGGATATGGATGAAAGCACAATGTTGAAAAGTAAAGAGTGTGGAATAATGCGATGATGCAACCCGTATTTAACACGAATTCACTGGACCAAGAAGATCAGCATGCATTTAAGATCGATGAGACTTTAATTGACATGTCCAAGAAATTTCGCTCGATTAGAGACTTGGAAAAGTTGATAGGGCCTCCTCTTTGACTTTGCTGATGTTGTCTTGAATTCCAAGAAATTTCAGGCCTCTTTTACTTTGCTGGTGTTGTCTTCAATTTCAAGAATTTTCCATCGATTAGAGACACGGAAAAGTTGATCAGGAAGTCTAGGAAAGCTTGGAGCTTGTAGGCTATACGTTTCTAGATATATTTCTTAGATTTGGACCTATCTATAAGGGATTTCATGGGAAATAGTCCAAATTCGATGTAACTACTAACTAGGAGATGTCATGATATCCCTAATATATAGGGGATAATCACTAAAAATTTATTAGTTAGGTTCAAAACTGATAAGATCTTTAGGGTGGAATTCCTTTCTTATTGGGATTAGGGAAGTGGGGATCTAATGATCTATTTATTCAGCATTGTATCTTATATCTATATACGCTCAAGATATAAGAAAGCGTCTCTCTCTCCTGTGGACGTAGGTGGATTTTTGCTTAACCACGTAAATCTCTATGTTCTTGATTATTTTTATTTTTCAACTTTTCATCTCGTCTAGTTAGGGTGCTCTTTTGCACAACAATTGGTATCGAAGCAATCCAAGTTCTCTGTTCTTGTATTGTGACTTTTGACTAGATGGCTAGAAAAGGTTTGACCGTTCGATTTGATATCGAATGATTCACCGGGAAGAATAATTTTACACTACGGTGGAGAAGAATGGAGGATCTGTTGGTTCAATTGAGTTTATCAAAGGTTCTTCAAAGAAGATTGAACAAGTTGGACAGCATCACCGATAATGACTGGCCAACATGGAGGAGAGGGCGTGCAACGCGATCCAATGACTGGGCCAACATGGGGATGGCACCAAGCTCTCTCTCTCTCTCTAACCGAAAAGGATCAAAGTCAAGGATTCAAGTGTATTTCATTCTGTTTTTAATTTTATAAGACATAATATAATAGCACAGCAAAGATTATATATTTTTCTACGATTCGAATTGATAGATAAAATAAAACAAAACTGCGATTGAGTGCTATCATACCATGCACGATATATCACCCTAAATTATTGCAGCTTAGCACCGCATAAAATCCGAAACAAGTTGCAATTACGCCCTTCTAAGCCCAAAGTGGAAACGGGGCTGGCGAGAGATTTGATGTTTCCTGCCCACCTTTTTCCACATTTGGTCTTTTCTGTTTTTGATGATCTTCCTGCTTTCCGGTGGACAGGATTCTCCACAAGAGGGACACAGTTGCCGCAGCGCTCGATCGCGATTCTCTTAAGCACGTTCGTGGAAAATGGCACGGCATGCGACCATGGATTTGCTCGCGATTTTCTCAATTACGTCCTTTTCCCAAACTCCTCTTTCCTTTTCTTCCTTCTTTGCTTCTTTTCGTGGCTTTTCTTGAATACCCTTTTCGCCTGCCGACTAATTGAAACGGAAAAGGAAATATAAATTAATCAAATTATTAAAAGTGAAGATTAAAGGTCGGTTTTTTTTTTTTTTTTTTTTTGCCGGTACGGATCAAGCCAAATTAAGTATCATTGGGAATACATCCGATTCTCAACCCTCCCCCTATAATGGTTTTTTCTTTTTAATTATTCTCCTTGGTTTTAATATTGTAAAGGGAAAATGTCACAAATGGTCCCTATACTATTACTTAATGTGCAATTTGGTCCCTAAACTTTCGATCGGCTCAATTTGGTCCCCGAACTATTGATAAATGTTCGATTTGGTCCGAACTTTCGATCGGCTTAATTTGGTCCCGAACTATTGATAAATATCTGATTTGGTCCCTGAACTTTCGATCGGCTTAATTTGGTCCCTGAACTATTGATAAATATCCGATTTGGTCCCTGAACTTTCGATCGGCTCAATTTGGTCCTTGAACTATTGATAAATGTCCAATTTAGTCATTCGTTACTATTTTTTTTTGTTTTGCTTCTTCTCTCTTCCCTCCACCGGCTCGCCTCGCCGGATGCTGGCTTCCCTCCGCCGGCTCTGGCGGAGGGAAGAGAGAAGAAGCAAAAAAAAAGGAAAAAAGAAAAAGAAAAATAGTAACGAAGGACTAAATCGGACATTTATCAATAGTTTATGGACCAAATTGAGCCGATCGAAAGTTCAGGGACCAAATTGAGCCTTTTATCAATAGTTCAGGGATCAAATTGAGTCGATCGAAAGTTCAAGGACCAAATTGGACATTTATCAATAGTTTAGGGACCAAATTGAGCCGATCGAAAGTTCAGGAACCAAATTGCACATTAAGTAATAGTATAGGGACCATTTGTGACATTTTCCCTATTGTAAAGGTGTAAATAGTATTTAGGGCTTCTGCAAGGATGAGTCGGTCTTCTTGCAGCAACTGAGCTAACGACCCCACGCACCTGCCAAGCAACGCTTCATAGAGCCTCCTCTCTCGGTGTCTTCTTTCAAATGCTAAGGAAGCTTGTTGATGTGATGGCGGGGTGGCGACCTTCTTCTCGGGCTTGTTATCGATGGCATTGTTCCCATCTTGTGGGTGAACTCAAATCGCTCGGGCTAATCACCTGAAGCTTTCGGTCCACACACGTTCTCTCTTTTTCTTTCACTAGACTTCCTTGGAGTTGGAATGTCAAAGGTTGAGATTGTTAACCATATATAAGATGCTATAACGTGAGTCTTACATAGCATTTATCTGCTGGAAAGAGCAGAGCAGCGACACAAACGCGTGGGATTAAAGAAGATTCTTGCATGCTTCCACAATGTTGAAAAGTAAAGAGTGTGGAATAATACGATGATGCAACCCGTATTCAACACAGATTCATTGAACCAAGAAAATCGGCATGCATTTAAGATCGATGAGACTTTCGTCGAAAAGTCCAAGAAATTTCGCTCGATTAGAGACTTGGAAAAGTTGATAAGGCCTCATCTTTGACTCTGCTGATGTTGTCTTGAATTCCAAGAAATTTCCATCGATTAGAGACTCGGAAAGTTGATCGGGAAGTCTAGGAAGGTTTGGAGCTTGCAAGCTATACGTTTCTAGATATATTTCCTAGATTTGGACCTATCTACAAGGGATTTCATGGGAAATAGTCCAAATTCAATGTAATTAGGATATGTAATGAATTTCTAATATTTAAGGGATAATCACTAAAGATTTATTAGTTACTTTAAAAAATGATAAGATCTCTAGGGTGTAATTCGTTTCCTATTGGGATTAAGGAAGTGGGGATTTGATGATCTATTTATTCAGCATTGTATCTTGTATCCAAATACGCTCGAGAAAGAAGAAATCATCTCTCTCTCTACCGTGGACATAGGTAGATTTTGGTCAAACCACATAAATCTCTGTGTTCTTGAATATTCTTGTTTTTCAACTTTTCATCTCATTTAGTTAGGGTGCTCTTTTGCACAACAATTGGTATCGGAGCAATCTAAGTTCCCCGTTCTTGTATTGCGACTTTTGAGTGGATGGCTGGAAAAGGTTTGACTGTTCGATTTGATATTGAACGATTTACCGAGAAGAATAATTTTACACTATGGTAGAGAAGGATGAACGATTTGTTGATTCAACAAGGTTTATCAAAGGTTCTTCCGGGAAGATTGAACAAGCCGAACACCATTGCTGACGATGACTAGGCCAACATGGAAGAGAAGGCATGCAATGCGATCTGATTGAGCCTATCGGACGAGGCCCTTCAATATGTGATAGAAATCAAATCTGCTCCAGAGGTATGGCTCAATGTCGAAAGCATTTACATGATGAAATCTCTTACAAATAAGTTGTTCTTGAAGAAGAGATTGTATTCGCTTTAGATAAGTGAAGAAGAGATCTATTGGAACACCTCATTGTATTTAATTAGACGATCAATGAACTTGCAAGCTTGGAGGTAAAGTTCGAGGATGAAAACATAGTGCTTCTACTAATGGTGTCGTTGCCAGATTTGTTTGACCACTTGGTGACCGCACTCCTTTATTGCAAGGAAACCCTAGAGATCGGAGAGGTGATTGCTACCTTAATTTCAAATGATACTTGGAAAAAGGCAAGTAGTTCAAAATCTTCAAGAGAGGGACTCTTTGGGAAGGAGAAAAGCAATCAAGGAAGAGGAAGATCAACGGATTGCGGATTGAGCCGCAAAGGTCAATCACAATCCCAGGGAAAGTTTAAAGGAAGATGCTACGGGTGTAATGAGAAAGGGCATACCAAGAGATTCTATCAAAAAAGAATGAGAAAAAGAAGAATAGCTTTGATGAAGCAAGTGTAACCGACAACACCGTGATGTCTTGTCCATATTGTTAGGGGAGAATTACCAAAAAAGTCCTAAACCTATCATTAATCATTGTCTTGCTAATTTAGTCGCCAAAAGTTTTTTTTTGGGCGGAAATTTAGTCTAAACCTTTTATAATTGTGTGATTCACCCATCCTAAAAATTGGCGGGCCAGCATTGACGTGGACGTCGGCCATCCGGCGAATGCTGACGTGGCGTTTTTTAATTTTTAATTTTATTTTCTTTCGAATTTTTAAATATTTTTTTTTTGATTTTTTTAATTCTTTTTTATATGATTTTCTTAATTTCTTTTATTCTTTCCCCTTTGTCTTCTTCCTTGTTTTGTCTTTTTCCCCTGCACCTTCTTCTTCCCCGAACCTCTCTATTCTTTCTGCAACTTAACCGAACCAGAATTATTGGCGACGAATCAACCTCTATATGCGTCGTATCCAACATACACATCGCCACCAAACCAACACCAACCGGCGGTCACCTGCTCCAACCGACGGTCACCAACTCCGGACGCTTACTCTGGTGATCGCAACAATCAACGGAAAATCTCCACACGAGATTAATTTCTTCCATGCTTGGCTTTCTAGCAAGCATATAATCACCAGTGAACTACAAATCACAGAGACGAACTGACTGTGGTGGCCTTGAACCACATGGCATGCTGGCGAGGGGAAGATTTCCTCAGCTTCCTATGACAAAGAGGCTCATTTTTGGTAAGTAAACCTCGAACACCCAAAATGCCTTATTGATTTGATGGATCAGGCAAGATGCGAGCAAAATCGAATGAATGACTCGCATATTTTGCAATCTCCTTTCTTCCCATGTTGAATCAAGACTTCTAAGTACACACTTGTATTTTTGTGGGGCAAATTCACCAAATGATTACAACATATTGTAGTTCCCATTTCAATTTATAGGAAGCTTAAAGGGGGCAAGTGCCTCCATTGGCCCCATGGTGAATCCGTCCATGCTGACAAGACAAAATTCAAGATGATGTCAATTGGTGTATTTTCTCTGTAGATGATATGGTGTTGGTAGGTGAAACCCATGCTGGAGCTAACCAGAAACCTGAACTTCGAAGGCAAACTCTGCTAACCTTAGGGTGTAAGTCTAGGAATTATAGAAACTCAACGAAACCTCGAGAAAATTGGACATCATGGAGTAGTAGTACTGAGGACTGAATCCTTCCATTAACTTCGATCTAATTTGACAAAACTGGAGATCATGCCGACGGCACCTTGAGAATGCTTCGTAGGACATGACATTCGAGAGAAAAGGCAAGATTCGAAATCAATTAATGCAGGTAAAAGTAGGGACTGCCAACCAATCGAGGATAATATGAGAGGAGGTCGTTTGAGATATTTTGATCACGTCGAACGGAAGACCTTTGGGTGGATGCCTCAGCGAGGAGATATGAGCAAGGAACGAAAACTATAGACAGGAGGGGTATTGGCACGAACTATTTAGAGCTTGTAGAAGATCTAATAAAAGATCAAAGATAGCGACCCGATAGGATTTCTATAACCGACAACAATAGCAGGACAGAAAGCTTCAAACTTTGAAGATGTCCTGTGGACTTGGGTCAGTCGAGCAACTAATCCGTCAGACAACTGGATAGCAAATACTCAGTCCGAGTTTTATATGATGCTGGTGTTGAAGGCAGACCACCTCGATGTAATAGTCCTGTATTTTCCATATGAATGAGAATTGAGAAGTTTTTATGGCAAAAGACAGAACAAAGGAATAAGTTCATGCTTTCGTTAAGTTTCATTCTGTTTAACAATCATTGGAGTCAGCTCTCTCTTTCGTTCCATGCTAGTTCGATCGCTTGAAATATTGTTTCAAATAGCCTAGCGAATCGAGTCTTGCGAGGATTTCAACGAAAATTATTATGTGTGGCAGTGAGATGTTACGAGGTAAAACCTTATAAAAAGTCGTGCCTTTAATCATCAAATGTGCATGAATTTGCACCGTTGAATTGACAGGGAATTCTCAAGTCATAGATAGTAGATACACTCTGACCTGCATGAGGTTCTGTCTCGTGCAACAGAGGCTTGAGATGGCAGCTTAGTTGATCCCTCTATAGCAGAAGCGTCTGGCAAGATAGATGTTTAACAGCAGCTAGGAAGGGAAGGAAATAGAAAATCTACACAAACATTTCGAATCTTACCTTAAATAATATTATAAACTAAGGAAACAATTATATAACGATAGCAGGAAATACCATCCTGCACTAGCAATTTACTTCTAGACACCCTAAATCTCAATTGAGGACCAAAGGCCAGAGTACTTCCATGCTGAGCAAAGATGGCCGAGCTGTTCCTGAGCAGACCAGGCCGAACTGGCTGAAGCTCTCTTCGTCTAACAGTCATGTTCAACATTGTACAGAGAAGAAATTGCGGCAACTATAACCATGTATTGTCCTGATTTTGTACAAATTACAGAGAGAGATCATGCACGATTGCTCCAAGCGCCATATTAGTCTCTTCAATCGTTTACCATCCAAAGATTTCTCTAGCAGAATCCGTCTTACCCTCTCTTTAGGACAAATACTCTCTTATCAAACAAAAGTAGAAGAAAACAGAGCACCTCAAAACCCATCATCAACCCGCTCATCAGAATCACAAATTTTACACATATTGAACATACCGCTGCCAAACCCATATTTCTCTCGCTGTTGCGAGCTCTCTCTACCTCATGGTAGCGTCTTCCTTCCCATAAACCCTAGATCTACTTTTTAGCATTCCTTTCCCCGTCTTCTTTTACCCTTTCGATTTATCGAAATAGAAAAAACCCAAAAAGTTCCTTCGATCTTGATTCCGCTGAGTATGGCGGGTCTTGGTCACTCTTATAGATCAGGAGATTGAAGTTCCGTTTTGGAGAAAGTAGCATCTTCCATGATCGATCCAGAGGGTGGAGGGCCTTGTTCACTCATCTAGAAAAGTAGCTCGGAGTTCTGATTTGGCGAAGGTAGCGGGTTCCACGATCGATTAAGGTAGAGACCCGTCTTTATCTTTCAATATGGGGCTTGGACTCATGGATGTTAGAAATACGGTGATGAGTGTAAGTGATCTGTGCGGCTGGGGTAGGTAGGGCTGCATCAGGCTGTCTGGACTACTGTTTGTCGTAGCGGAAGATGATGTTAGAACATGATCGAGGAGAATCTCTGAATCCAGAAGGAGGCAGTCAATATTTTGAGTAGTAATCGTAAAAGAGGAGAGGTGGAAGCAAGATCTTACCCGGTTTGCTGAAGTTAAACATGCCATGCATTGCACACCTATGTAGTCTTGAGTATCTTTTCCGTTAATTGTGGCCGTACGGGTTAGAAATCATGGATAGTAAGGAGGAAAACGAGATGCGGGTAGTAGCTTTATGTAAAAAACTAGGCCATCTCGTGGTCGAAAATGCACGTGGTTGAAGTGTGTTCAGAAATACCTTTACAGAAAAGAGATGAATGCAACAGAACTGTTCTGGGTAAACTTTACTCTAAACCAAATGTAAATTATCCAGCATTTCTCTCTACTATGAAGAAGGCATGGAAAACAGATGCTGTCTCATGTGTCCAAAAAGAACCAAGGCTCTTTACCTTTGTTTTTCAATCAGAGGAGGAGAAGGAGAGGGTTTTGAAGTCTGCTCCATGGTCTTACTCTAGCAATCTGCTTGTCCTTAAACAGTGTGATCCTGTAATTCCAGAACATTGTTATGACTTTTCCAGAGCAACCTTCTGGGTAAGAATAGGGGGTATCCCCCCGGGATGGAGAGTCAAACCTATATATCATGATCTGGGCAGAAAATAGGCCAGGTCCAGGAAATTCAGCTGGAATCTATGGGAAATGTTCAAAAAGAAGAAGGAAGAGTCAGAGTGGAAATTGATTTATCTAATCCTTTAAAATCAGGGGCTATTCTGGATATTGGTACTAAATGGTTGTGGGTTGAATTTAAATATGAGAGATTACCTCATTACTGCTATTCATGTGGCGGGGTGGTCACTATGCATCGATTGTCCCGAAATCCCTTATGCAGAATCACCATGGGCAGCAAACAAAATCGGGCCCTACGGACCCTGGTTGAAAACAGAAGCAAGTGAACACAGCCCTTATTGGGAAGCTTTTTATGGAAACATTGACGAAGAAATCATAGTCGAAGAAACCATTCCTGTGGAACCTTCTACAGCTAATGAGGCAATCCCAATAGCAAGAGAGAAGGATCAAGACATGCAAATAATAGCTTGTAGTAAAAAGAGAGCAGAAGTTTCAATGGAACCTGTGACCATGGATGCAATTATAACTACTCAGAAGGCCTCCAAGGAGTCTGGAAAGCAGATTATTGACACAGAAGAGCCTGTCCAAACTTCTTTTGAAGATAGGCAAAAGCAGCAAGAAAAGTATGAAGGTACAGAAAGCAAAAAAATAGAAGTGTATACCTAACCCAACTCCTCTCCTCATAGATGACTCGGATTTGATGGACACTCTAGTAAAGTTGCTCCAAGATGGTGCAGAATGGGCTCTGGTGGCTAGCCCTAATAAGCCACCCAAGACGAAATGAAGTTAATAAGCTGGAATTGTCAGGGGTTGGGCAACCCCCTGACAATTCAGGAACTTAGAGCTCTCAATGCTCTTGAACAGCCCAGTTTAATTTTCCTTATGGAGACAAAAAAATAAAGCAACGATGGTGGAAGGTATATGCGAAGATTACGGTTCCAGCATTTATTTCTAGAAAATCCAACGGCATAGCGGGGGATTGGCTTTGATGTGGAATGACTCCGTAACATTGCAGGTGAAAGATAGTTCTAAACAAAGATATAAATGTGGAATGTACTTGAAATAAGCGAAAAATATGATGATGCAGATTACCTTTGTTCATGCTTCCACGAACTTTGGAGAAAGGCAACAGCTATGGCAACTCTTAAAGGCACTTAAACCCCGTAATTCAACTCCATGGATATGCATGGGGGATTTCAATGAGATCTTATATGTATGGGAAAAGGTGGGGAAGAGAGAAGCGATAATACCGTAATTGCAGCTTTTCGCCACATGCCGAATGAGACATCCTTGATGGATATGGATAGCCATGGCTGCGCATTCACCGGGCAAATAAAAGAGAAGGGGAGGAGTTTGTAAAAAAAGGCTTGACAGATGCTTTGTACATTGGAATGGCACATAACTTTTCCGAAGCGTAAATCCATGCGTTACCGGCAATAGGATCAGATCACAGTCCTCTTGTCCTTCGATTATATCAGGAACCTAGGAAAAGAAAGAGGGATTTTAAGATGGAGGTTTACTGGATTGAAAATGAGGAATATCATGACCTTATTTTTCAAATATGGAATTAGCCCTCTATTACTATGCTTACCTTTTCGGAGAAACTCAGGGAGACTGCTGTAGAATTAATCAGGTGGAGTAAAGAGAAGTATGCCCATGCACCCAGAAGGCTAAAAGAACTAAGTCAGACTCTTGCTGAGATTACAAATCAACCAGATCAGCACAGTACTCAGAAGCAAGTTCAAAGCATAATACACCAGTTTGATACACTGAGGAAGCAAGAAGAACAATACTGGGGATTGAGATCTCGAGTGAAATGGCTACAATGGGGAGATAAAAACACTTGCTTCTTTCATGTGACTATAGTCCAGAGGAGACGTAGAAATAATATAACAATGCTGCAACTGGAAGACAACAGATGGTGCCGTGATCCAGAAGTACTCAAAACTCACATTCAAGCTTTCTACAGCAATCTATACAAAACAGAAGGGCACATACATTACCAGCCAGTCCTGAACCAATGTCATTCTCCTATTAATGAAAGAATTAATGCAGAGTTGGAGGCAAACCCCATGATGAAGGAGGTGCAAGAAGCAATGTTTCAGTTGGGTGCTTTGAAAGCCCCAGGCCCAGACGGGTTCAATGGCCTGTTTTACCAGAATTCATAGGAAGTATTAAAATCAGACCTGTTCCAGCTAGTGCAGAATTTCTTCAGCACAGGTATTATGGACCCGCTGCTCAATCGAACTCATATAGCATTGATCCCTAAAGTGAAAAATCCAGAATCCATCAGTCAGTTCAGACCAATCAGTTTATGTAACTTCAACTATAAAATTATTTCCAAAATACTAGCAAACAGATTGAAGAAGTGGCTGCCAGAGATAATAGAACCTGAGCAAAGTGCATTTGTACAGGATAGACAGATCCAAGATAATATCCTAATCGTGCAAGAAGTTTTACATCAGATGCGCATCACCAAGCGAAGGAGAAAACATCAAGCAGTTTTAAAGCTAGATATGCAGAAGGCATACGACAGGGTATAATGGGATTTTGTTAGAGATTGTATGCTAAAAATGGGTTTTTCAAGGAAATGGGTTGCTCTTATAATGCAATGCATAACAACAGTGACATTTAGTGTGAAGTTTAATGGTGTACCTAACCCTTTTTTCACCCCTTCCAGAGGACTGAGACAAGGTGATCCTCTGTCACCCTATCTCGTTTATACTAATTTCAAATGTGTTATCATGGATGATGCAAAAAGCGTGCGAGATGGCAGCCTTCAAGGAATACAAACACTAGAACATGTCCCAGACTATCTCACCTGTTATTCGCAGATGATGCTATCTTCTTCCTAAAAGGTACTCTAATAGAGTGTCAGAACCTAACACTTACACTGAATCAATATTGTCATGCAACGAGGCAAGCTATAAACTTAAATAAGTCAGGGGTGTCTTTCAGCAAGCATTGTCCTGTAACCTTACGGAGGAACTTGGCTCGAACTGCGCGAGTACCCGTTATCGAAAAGACAAAAATATTTAGGGATTCCTACGTAATGGGGGCAATCGAAAAAGGATATATTTGCATGGATATTAACTCGAGTAAATTCAAAATTGGAGGGATGGAAGGAAAAACTACTTACTAAAGCAGGAAAGGAAGTGTTGATCAAGAGTGTAGTGCAAGCCATCCCATCCTATGCAATGGCGATTTTTAAACTGCCAGTGTCCATCTGCAGAGCAATTGAAAGGAGAATAGCGTCATTCTGGTGGCAGAAAAGTGATAGTAAACGAGGGGTGCACTGGAAAAATTGGGATGCTCTAAAAAGAAGGAAGGATGAAGGAGGGTTGGGTTTTAAAGACCTGATTACTTACAATGATGCGATGCTTGGTAAACAGGCATGGCGCTTACACCACTCCCCAAACGCTTTGTGGGCCAGAGTCTTCAAGGGCATCTATTTCCCATCTGGTGATGTCTGGACTGCTCAGAATGGCCAGAGAGCATCATGGGGCTGGCGGAGCCTCCTGAAGGGTCGAGACACAATCAAAGATGATATAAGATGGGCAGTTGGGGATGGGAAATCCATTAAAATTAGACAGGATAAATGGTTACATGGGATTATTGAGGGCCAACCAGAACAACAAGAACCTACCATGGCAGCTGATTTGATCAACGATACTACGCGAGAATGGAATCAGCCTCTGATAGAACATCTGTTTGAGGAAAATATAGCCAACGAAATTTTAGCCATCCCCCTGAGCACGAACCCTAAACCTGATCACATACTGTGCACAGGAAACAGAGCAGGATCATTCTTTGTAAAAAGCGGATATAATAGGGCGTATTTATCAGCTACAAGGAAAAATCAAAACCAGGCCTCTTGTTCGTACCTGCCTCCATGCAACCTATGGACGCAGATCTGGAGTCTCACAGTACTGCCGAAGATCAGAACCTTCCTTTGGAGTATCTGTCAAAACACGATTCCAACAAGGGAGAATCTATACAAAAGAAAAGTCATCCCAGATCCTTTATGCCAGATTTGTCACACACAGGTCGAAACCACAGAACATATTTTCTTATTTTGTCGATGGAAAAAACGGATCTGGGAGGATCAGAGGTTGCATGGCATAAATCTCCAGAGAAACATAAAGCAAATAGATCAATGGCTGGTGGAGGTTTTTCAAGAAAAAAGGGAGGTACCTGTACGGGTGTTCATCGGGTTGGTTCTTTGGCAGATCTGGAAGGCCAGGAACTCATGGATCTTTAGGGGAAAACACCCACGCCTCCGTAAATCATCGAGCTCGCACGGAACCGCAGTATTACTATGACGCGGGGATGAAAAACCGGAAGAACAAAAGTCAAGACCGAGATCTTACCAAGTGCGTAAGAACCCCCTGAAAAATCGAGAGGTGAAAATGAGTGTAGATGCGTCATGGATGCCAGGAGAGTTCCTTGGATCTGTAGCAGGAATCGCACGGGATGAATCTGGATCTGTAGTCGAAGGGTTCGCGGCCGAAGTTAAGGCTTCCTCGGCGTCTCAAGCGGAAGCCGAAGCACTTCTCCACGGGATACGCTATCTGAAGGAGATAAGTTCGAAGCGTGTGGGGGAGGCGAAAAGTCAGATGGTTCGGTGGACATGTGAGAGCGACAGCTCCTCGGTAGTAGACTTTGTGCTGGGCCGGGCCGAGACTCCTTGGAACCTGCGTGAAGTAATCAAACGCTGCCAACAAGAATTATCGCAGTGCAATTATATCACAGTCGGATCCAGCCCTCGAGATGCAAACCGCGCAGCCAACTGGCTGGCACGTCAACATCGAGAAAGGAAATTGCCCGCGAATTGGATGTACTCTCTCCCTCTATCTCTTGTGGATATTTTATGTTTGGACTGTAAGCTGTCGTTGCATTCTAAGACTAAGTAATATAATGCATATATATGCTTTTCGACCAAAAAAAAAAAAAAAAAGAACATACCGCTGCCATCATAGAACAAAGACCATTCAATTTACTCGATTGTCACACAGACCGTCACACTTCCTCATGCTTGTCTTCATCGTCTTCATCTGAATCCTTCTTCTCTTTCTTCTTCAAGTCCTCAGCACCCACACTCATAGCCTCACCACATTCCCCATGAACACCACCCCCATCAGGCACAGCCAGCACACCACCGACACGTCCGTCACGTCCTTAAGCATCCCCCGCGTGTCAGCCAGCGATATGTTGCGCAGCGCTATGAAGTAGGTGATCGCCTTCCCCGTGATCGGTAGCCACATGATCACCATCTGGGTCCACATCCAGCGTCGCCGCTTAATTGGAAGCCCGCTCAAGAGGAGCAGGATGATGCTGAGGGAGGACAGGAAGGCCAGTGGGTTGAAGATCATCAAAAGTCCGTAGGCGATCCGCTGGATGTGGGCCATGATAGAGGTGCCCGCCATGTGCGGCTCCTTCACCAGGTTGCCGTTGGCATCGACCTTGTAGTCGTCTTGCCAGATGCCTCCCGGCGGCGTGGTCGCAGCTTGGAATGCCACCGTCACTAGCGGCAAAGCCACCACCATTAGTGAATCTCTCCTGGCTCAGCCAATCGGCTTCCACCGGGGGTCTTCGTAGAGCACTCAGTTTCTTTGATAGGGTTTCCTTAAAGTACTCCGTTTCTTTGACGGGGCTTTCTTGGTGGAGAGTGATGGGGAGTTTTTAGGTGATCTTGAGGTGGTGGTGTGGGAGGTCATTATTGGTGGTGGGTCAAGAACTGGATCATAGTGACGTGGGACCGATTGGATGTCTCTGGAGAGTGAAGCTCCTGAGCTTTGAAGGGATGTCTCAATTTCAAGAACTCTCGAGCCTCTGGGACCCTGCTCAAGAATGTCTAGTGCTGTGAGGCCACTTGAGTTTGGTGTGATCACCTCGAGTACTGGGATTGTAAGCAAGAACTTTTATCATCTGCACACAAATTTTTGGGGATAAATTCCCCAGTGCAAGATTACTGAAGTCCATGTTGCTGGTCTCGAGACTGATCCTGGGAAGAGAAAGGTCCGGGGAAGTTCAAACCAGCAACAATCTGGTTCTCGTTGGTTGCTCGCTAATGGAATGGGAAAGAGCAATAAGCATCCGTTTCTGAAGTCGAAGACTGCTTCTTCTAAGTCTACTGCCCCGGCAACAACTAAGGCACAGCCTGGTGACACATTGTGGAGCATCTCATCCTGTGTTCATGGAACTGGTGCTAAATGGAAGGAATTGGCGGCTCTTAACCCACACATACGCAACCCCAATATTATTCTCCCAAACAAAACCGTCGGGTTGCATTAAGTTGGGGGTGCGAAACAGAACCTCTTGAAATAGGCTTGTTTTGCCAAGCTGGGTTGAGTGAAGTTTATGAGCTGCGTTAGTTGTGGGCTTGCTGATTGAAACCACACATTGTGGTCGTCAAAGACAGATGGAAGTACTGGCTCCTGCCTTTGAGAGCTCTCTTACCTTCCCAATTGTTATGGACTGATTATCACCAGCCTAAGGTACAAAAGATCTGTCTATGCAATTGTTTTCGTCTCTCTGTTCTTCCATCCCCTGTAATCTGTTTGCATATGAACAGTAATTTTCTGTGTTTTGTGTGGGATGATACGCTACCGATCCTTTGTCTTGTGATTAGGAACAACAGATTGGTCCATGAGATTTTAGGTTGCATATCTGCCTTGTCCCTCCTCTACTTGTCTATATAAAGAAGAAAAGATCGTTTGGCAAGAAGTCATAATATCAGAGCTTGAATGTTGTTTTGGAAGAAGCACGCGTTCTGGTATGTGAACATTACATATGAAACTAGTGCTGCTTCGATTCCAACCTTTGAGGGAGGATAAGCTTGCACGGCCTGCGAATAATAATGGAGTATTTTCTGTGAAGTCCGTGTATCACTTCCTTAAAATTAGGCAGGAAAGATAGTGTAGGAAGTCCATGTAAATGGTGTGACTGCCTTATGGTTTGGTGCCATGGGGTTGAAATTGATCAGACAGAGAGGCTCACTAGCTTTGATCAGATGGCTTTTGGACATCTATCAGCATTGGAGAAGAATATGAAGGAAGCATAAAAGAAGTGCAGATGCTTTTGAGGAAGGTGGGTTCGGTTGTTTGGTGTGATTGGAAAGAGAATGGTGAAGCTGTGTGAGACAAATCATAGAATGGCCCAATGTTGCTTTTACCTACTAATTTGCGGCATACATAGGGGTAGATGAGATTACTTTGTGGCCAGGCCTTCCCATTCTCTTTAGAAAGATTCGGCTACGTGGGCAAGACATCTCTGATGAGGAGAGCTCGAGAATAATGCGAGATGGACTCTGCGTTTGGTTTAGTAGTCTCATTAAATCGTTTGCACAAGTAGCGGTACTCAGAATGATCTTATGACATAGGGATTAAGTCAGAAAGAACATAGGCATCAAGACTATGAGTAATCCTTTGTCCCACCAGATGAATACACTAGATCTCGATATTGCCCCTAGATCTGCACCCACTCACACATCCTAATATCCACTTCTTGAGCTTTTGCGGATCTTTTGGAGGACGATCACGAGGTATCGAACGATGTGAACTAGAAAAAGAATGGCTACAGCGCAGAGCCAAACATACATGAAGACCTCAGCCCCTGGGATCGGTGATTGGGTGGTTGCTTGGGTGGGTGGGCTAGCCGCTTTGGTCGACGTCCTGTCTGCAAATTCCCTCTGCACGTTCAAGAAGGCCAGCATGGACTGGAGGTAAGTCAGCGCCGTGAAAATGATGGTCACCCACATTGTGGCCATCAGAATCCACATCAGAACCTTCTTCCCCAAGGGGAAGCCACTTATGAGCAAGAAGATCGTGCTAAGGGATGCAAGAAAAGAGATGGTGTTGTATATCCAGAACTTCGGGTAACCCTCTGGATCGTTTGCAGCCATCATCGGTGTTCCTGCGTAGTATAAGATGGCGCCGTTGTTGTCTTTGTGATCGTTGTCCCACACGCCGCCGGGAGGGCTAATGCCGGCTTGGTAAGCCATGGCTGCGATCACGGTGGCAGTTATCTGTCGTGACGTGAAAGAAAGTGTTAGATTGTGAATGAAGAAATAGTGTTTCGACTATATTTATACATACGAAGATCATCGAGTCAAAGTTAGTCATTCCAACAAATGCACAAATTCAATTGATGACTTTTCCTATATTTATGTAAATACTAGAAAATTGTAGCGAGCTCTCTACAGAAATAGAGCTCATGGATTAAATTATGAAAAAAACTAAGTGTATGAATATATACATATATGAGAAAAAAAATGAAGATATTTCGAAATTTGAACGCCTTTTTATAAAGGTTGCTATTGTTGTTAGAAAGAAAATCAAAATCTAATAACTAAATGTGTGGAAAATAAAACACACTTATATTTCAGCCGTCGATGAGGCTCACCCTCACTAGGCCACCGTGAGGGTGGCAAAGGTCTGAGCAAGGCCGAGCTCGCCTAGCCGCCGATGAGGCCTGGCTGGCAACGCTTGGCCTTGCTAGGGGTTGGTGACGCTCCAACGAGGTTGCCGGCCCTCGTCTAGCCGGTCGGTGGCAACTGGCCAAAGAGGAAGAAGAAGAAGAAGAAAAAGGAAAAAAGGATAGAAAAAGAGAGAAAAATATAATAAAATTATTTAAAAATTGAAAGAAATTCTAGATCACAAAACAACTTAACAAATGCATTTCTATACCGAAATAGAAATTTTGGACGGTTACTAGATGTCTTCAAATACTCAGAAACTCGTTCAGGGAATCATTCCTAAATAAAAATTGTTCTTGAAAACAAAATAATTACCAAACAGATCTCAAGTGATTTAGTCTTTTAGAAATCCTCTTTACTTTATGTATTAGTATAGATATTTAAAGAAAATCACCCAACTGCTTCACATTTAGATTTTCTTGAGTGCCATTACTTTCTTAAATATTCATCAACTTGTTTCATCTCCTCACTATTAGATTTCTTATAATACCCTCTCTTTTTTTTTTTTTTGGTGAAATTATAATACCCTCTGTTTTTTTTTTTCTTTTTAATCACAAGCCATCTATTATTGTAACTACTCATCTTCTTTCTTTACATAGTTATTTAATTAAGAGCAATTTAGTACATATGTATAAAACCTTTTTAACAAAGCATAACTATTTATTTTAAGCTTAAGCGACAAATAATCATTTTTAGAAAAATATTTTCTGAATCATCCATTTTTCATGAAACAAACCGAAAGTTTAAATTAATTAGCAGTGAGTTATCTGATCTAAGTTATTAGCAAATACTCCAAGGCATCTAGCTAAAGCATTACCATCAGAGAATCGCGCTTCTTCTTGATCCATTTCTTGTGTTTATCTTCCTCCTGCTCCCTAATTTCACCCGATAAAGACGGTGGCGGAACCGACTCTACCGGAGGAGTATTGGTGGAGAGAGGTGCTACAGATACTAGGTCAACTACAACAGTTGAATTCTCCTTATTTGTGTTATTAACAACTACTTGGTGAGTTGTCGATGCAGGGAATCTTATGGCTCTCAGAGCTCTAGCATGTACTAACAGTTCTCTCAATTCAATGACTTTGAAATCCTTTGGAAAATATTTCACTATATCCAGAGCAGAGAAGCCATTTCTATTCACTGTGTTCACATCCACTTCGCTTCTTTGAAGCAGATATTTCACTGTCTGCACAAAAAGATGAGCTTCTCATCAATTATAAAAGAAACAACAAACAAAGATATTTCCTGTAAGTTACTTCAGTCGATAAATCCACTGAAGTTTGAATGTAGAAAGCTTGAGTCGATAGAAAAATGAGAATGAGCCGAATTCTATCTGCACAAAATGTTCAATTGGAATGCGATATCTGACGTCGTCACAATTACGAAGCAATTCGAAGCAAAAAGGATTACCTCTATTTGCTTGTTTGCTGCAGCCAAATGCAAAATGGTATTACCCTCATCATCCTGAGCTTTCACCAAATCACCATCTCTCACCGTCTCCACCAGGACTTTCAGAGCCTCCAAACGATTATGACTCACTCCTAGATGGAGAGCGGTTTGGCCATGGCTTAGCTTGTGCTCAGCCGCCTCCGGTCTCGCCTTCACCAGCTCTATCACAATGTTGCTTCGGCCCTTCATCATGGCTAGATGAAGTGGGGTCCACCCATCTTCGTCATGGACAAGGCATGCAAGGGGGTCTGATTGTAACAATTCCCTCGCTATTTCGACGTATCCGTTCGCAGATGCCCAGTGAAGAGGCGTACGTCCCTGCAAAAGTGAAGTGCTTAGCTATGGAGCATTCTTATTGAGGGACACGTTCATATGATTTATATATATCGCATTTTCAAATCAAATAGACCAAGCTACTCAAATTCACTGGTGTCTGTAAGATCTTTCAGGCTGAATTAACCTGGAAATCTATGACTTGATTTTTGTCTGAATTTTGTTAATTTCCTTGAGATATATGATTGGTTTGATTTCTCAAAGATCATGAAAACTGGAAAAGAAAATGCTATATTACACGTGCAAAATCTAATTTGACAAGCAAGATAGTCTGTTCTTTGTAGAGATATTCCATGGAAATATAGTTAATAAATTACTTTACACATGGCTAAAAGCCTAAAACTTGCAAAAACCTAATCAAAAGAGTTGCGATTCCACCAATTATCTGGTTTGTGAGGATGACTGGGGGTTCAGTTTGATCTGACAAAAGGATATCAAACAACCACAATCAAGGTTTTCGCTTCGACATACCTGCAAGTCCAACTCCATAGCCAAATCCCTTTTATGAGCCAAAAGAAGCTTGGCAAAATGTACATGACCTTGCATACAGGCCACATGCAATGGAGTCTCGTCGAAGCAAGTGACAGGAGCCCGAGCCAGGATGAGTCCGTCTTCTTGCAGCAACTGAGCTAACGACTCGACGCACCCACCAAGCGACGCTTCATAGAGCCTCCTCTCTCGGTGGCTTCTTTCAAGTGCTGAGGAAGGTTGTTGATGCGATGGCGGGGACGGCGACCTCCTTCTCGGGCTTGTGATCGATGGCATTGTTCCCAGCTTGTGCGTGAACTCGAAATCGCTCGGGTTGATCATTTGGAGTGATTTTCCTCCTCTAATAAGTGGTGTTACTGTGATATGCAGTTTTTTTTTTTTTTAAGAACTACTACTGTAATATGCAGTTGAAAAGTGAAAAAGTCGGATGATGATCCAGAAGCTTCACGCGGAGTTGACTTGTCGACTTCCTGTTACTGGGTTATTGATCTGTAATCTTAGCCGTTGATTTGTCGTACTCATTATTTAACGGCTGCGATGCAAGAAATGCCGACAAACTACCAGTTCATTAGAGAGAAAATATTGCGTACCTTCCAAAGATCAAGTCATTTTTGCTCTGATCCATTCACGGGTCGACACCTGTCCAGCGGTCTCTCTCTTCTCTCCATCTTATTTTCTCCTCTTCCTCGTTCTTTCCTGCAGTTGCTGCACGCATTAATGGCACTTTCTCTCTCCTCCTTTCGAAGACTGAACACCCCCGCGCTGCAGCTGCAGCTTCCCTTCCCTCCTTTCCTTCCTTCTCAATTCAAAATTTTGGGTAAGAGTTCGCAGCTCTCTAGGTTGCGACGTTGCGTTACTTCTCCGACCGGCTGCGGGGCTGGGCCATCTCCGCTCTTTGCCCCAAAGCTCGTTGCTTCTTCGGCTTGCGTCGTTGTGTTGCTTCTCCGCTCTGCTTCCCTGCGCAAGACGGCGAGGAATGTTCTTGCTGTAAGTCGCAGACTCCAAGCGATAAGAAGTTCCAGCTCTTGCCGATTCAACTTCGGATCTGCTACGTTCCGCGGCTCATAACAATGAGTTGATTTGGCGAGTGCTTGCCGCGACCGGCTGCAGGAGCTACTGGTGAAGGAGATAGAGGGGAGAGCCGGCATGTGCAGCGACGGAGATGGAGAGAGCGAGTGGAGGAAGGTGATGGAGGCGTCGTTCGGAAAGATGAAGGAGGAGGTTGGAGGGAAGGGGGTGGACGCGTCGATGAGGACGGCGGGGTCGACGGCAGTGGTGGGGAAGGAGGAGGTTGTGGTGGCAAAATGCGGGGATTCGCGAGCGATGTTGTGTTGTGGCGATGTGGCGGTGCCCTTGTCTGTTGATCACAAGGTGAGCTCTCGCTTCGTGTTTGTTTGTTTCCATTGAAGCTGTGTAGCTCAGGGGATCTGTTCTTGTTCTTTCTTCCCCCCCCCCCCAAAAAGACACTTTATTTATTCGAACATTTTGCCAGAAATCTTGAAGTGACAAGACTAATCTGATCTACAAGTCTTATCCTTTTTGTCTACTTCGTGTCATTTATAGGTTATACTTCCAAAAGTTCACTTGGTGTTCTTTCAAAGGTGCTTAATTTATCTTATGGTGTTGGTTTTATATGAAAGCATGTGCAAGATATCCCTAGAATGTCTGATTAAGATTAGGTTGACTTTGGGGTCATGCTTTGCAGGGTTGACATCCTATGATTAGGGGAACTTACTACGTTCTGCCATTCTTTGTTTTTTGTTCATGGTTATGTAGACAGGCTGAAGCCCATCTTGCCCTGTTGGTTTAATCAGTAAACTAGAATTCGTCCCTGTGATCTTTTGTGGTCAGCCACGCTTTGTTCATTCTGCAATTCTTTGATAGAACGCTGCTGAAATCACTTCAAGTCGCCACAAACGGGTGATAGCTAGCGGCACCCCGTCGCAATATGGCATGTTACCAGGTTGATAAATGAACGCAAAAAGCTCTTGCCAGGACATGTCTATTTTCTGATATTGAAACAGTAACAAGGTCTTCAGCCAGTGAAAGCGAGTAAAGTCATCTTCATATTGAAATGGTACAGTTTGAAAGGTGGCAAGATTTTCCTGAGCAACATCTTTATAGCATTTGTCACAGTAGATACTCGATTAGTTGCCAATGCTAGATCAGTAGCAGACTAAATTACTTGAGCTAAAGTGAAAATAGTTATGTCCTGTCATGCATCATATCTTGAGTTAAATCTCTTGGATTTCGATTAAAATGGCTTATTGACTCCCCTGAATAACCTAACAGGCTTGCTGAGAAGGAGAGTGGAAGCAGCTGGAGGAAGGGTCATAGATTGGAATGGATCCCGTGTCCTAGGCGTGCTTGCTACATTGAGGTCAATGGGTATGTGGGACTTTATCAATCAAATGGCGCTAATGATGGACTTTATTCGATGCTTTTATGCATGGAATGTTGGTTTCCAATTGCACTGGTTACTTCAGCACGTGCTGAGTAAGTCGAATTTGTGGTTAGCATTAGTACTATTGTGGTGCTGAACCTCTGTGCTTGAAGGGAACATATTGAATCACTGAGATTCTAGTTTGTTAACAAGTTGTTTGAGTGCACCTTAGAATTGGTAACTTCAGCCTTTCGACATGTCCTGGAGACGATGTTGAGGGCGAATTACAAACAGGGATCAATAACCAACACCTCTCATGCAGAAGTTTTAGCTGGAGACTGGCTTTTTCTTTTGTACGTGTGCCATTGTGTGGTGTCTGTATCTGATAGCAGCATTTACTTGCTGCAGGAGATTATCGTTTAAAGCAATACGTGATGGCTGAGCCAGAGGCCACGGTAAGCAAGAGAACAGAGTTGGACGACATCCTCGTGATAGCAAGCGATGGGTTATGGGATGCGCTCTCTAATGAGGCTGCCTGCCAGGTCGTGAGGAGGTGCCTCGACAGATATATAAAGAGGAGGTTCCCTGAGGAGCTAAGAGGAAGTAATGCCGTCAAGGTGGCTGCAGTGCTAGCCAAACTGGCCATGTCTCGAGATAGCCAAGACAATATCAATGTGATTATGGTCGAGTTGAAGAAACCAAACTAGTAAAATGTAAATAGGTATTGTGCAACTGAGAATGTTTCTTTATGGCCAGTGTTGGGCAAATCAATGTTCATCTTGTATAATCTATTGTACTGACTTCTAGTTGGTATTAAAATTCCAGATCCTCCATGTCATTGCTTCGTGGTGTTTATTGTTTATGCCTCAAATGATGAACTTTTTTTCCCAAGATTGACAATTACAACATCAACATTGTATTAATCTCTACTTGTGACAGATACTATGTATCCGTCCATTAGGTGGAATCCACTTGAGCTTACTGCTTTGCAACGATATGCCAGACTTGTTCAATTGGTGAACTTGAGAATGTTGAGGTCGGGGTACAAGTGGTTTCCAACTAGAAAAGATAATGAAAATAGATTGTGTCGAGCTGACCTTACTTTCCGATATATAGATCCTCTGCGTGCATAATGAAAAAAGAAAGTAAAAAGTGCACGAAAGTCATGAACAAAGTCAACATGGGAAGAGCTCTCTCCAAATGAGCAAAAGTAAACTTTTATACCTTAAATTCTTCAAAAACCGAATAGATACAACTGTTTTGTAGAAGGCTATATCCTAACAAACACAAATTGTTGCAAAGCTTTTTAACAACACCATCACAAGAAGGAAAAAATTCAAGAAACAAAAGGGACCCGGCGAACTCTAAGGAAGCCCTTTCTTTTCTCACTTCTCAGCAAACCATTCTTTGCTGTGGCACATCTCAGACTCTTTCTCTTTTAACTAGCGAAGTTGAGGGGAAAGAGGATAGCACTCGTTTTATAATGTCTTTTCACTCCTTTCGTCCTCCGATCTTCACCCTTATTCAGCTTGGAAGTAGGTTCCGACATCATGAAGCGAAGACGAAAATTTTTGAAAAGAAAGAAAGCGAGAATTTTCCAAGGCCGTATTCAATAGGTATTGCTGCACAATCCTTTACATCCCTGAAACCCAGAAAAACCGTGCAATTACATATGAAGTTGGAGTATCTTCCTATGCCAGAGTGTAGCTTGAGAATGGAGATGTCCGCTAGAGGCAAAGTATGGATGTACACAAACCCGAGGCTCTTCCCTGAAGGTAAGGATTAGATCCAGGAAGGGTCGCTGGACTTGGTTAGTCCCCACAGAGGACCGTAGAGCTTGGAGATCGACAGGTTGACATATTTCAGCATCTTGTCCGACTTGTTGGTCACCATTGTCTAGCATCTGCGGTAAGTTCTCCTGTTGGCAATCCATGAAGCCGTTAGCTTCTGCTCGATGGACAGCTTGTTGGAAGCTGTTACTGGAATCAAAAAGGCAAAAGCAGATGAGTGAGGTAATGGAATCACAGAATTAATCAAAGAAAAAAGGGAAGGCAGAGGAAATTGTACCAGGAGCTAGACTTGGCCTGGCCATGGCTGCTTTCGGCGCAGGAACAACCACTGCATTGAATAGAAACCCATCCATCAGATGCCGAAATATGTCAAGACATTGCTTTTGTCTGAAATAACAACAATTTTCAAAGATCAAATATCTGGAAGGAGTTGACTGTAACTGCCCTGACAACCACTCAACCAGGCTAATATGCCGAGGAGTGGAGCGTTGTTGTAAGTAGCAGGCTCCATTTGCTTGTAATTGTCTCTTTGATCAGCAAAGTTATCATATGTATCGGGGCCACCGATGATAGCACTAGTGAAGAGATTGGGTTTGCTTGCTTTCCGGCTAAACCAGGTGGCGTAACTGCCTTAGCAGCTCACGAAGGACGAATCCTCCTTGGTGGACACGATGGAAGTCGCCCAGTGATGGACCTGCCTTGGGTAGTTGTTCCCGTACCCGACCATGTAGCTCGTGGCTCTGGGGTTGTCTCCCAGGATATAGTCCACCTGCATATGTTCGTTATTCATGTCGAAAATATTATTCCATTGTATCTTGAAGCTAAGGAAAGAAATCAAGATTTTCCGAGCACAAACATCGAATTGTCATGTTTTCCTTGACTAACTGATCGTATTAGTGACTAGGACACGATCATAAGGATTATATTACCTGAGATTTCGCAAAGGAGAGGAGTTCTGATGGTTGAATGCTGCCGGATGAGCACTGCAAGCTTTTGCCTGAGGAAGAACAAGAAGGCATAAGTCATAACGATCAGCTAAAATATAACAATAACAGGGAAGAATAGGCCCTTCCACAAAAAGCACTGGAATCACCAACCAGGACTCTCACTTCTTGAAAACCTTGTTGCAGAGACTAACAGCTCGAGAGGGGTTGACAAAGAATGGACTTCAAAACTCTTCATCATAGTAACCGCTGCAGTAAGTCGCCCTGAACATGAAGATGGCTGGTCAAATCCATCATTTGATAGTGGAAAATTAGGGTGAAGTTCGAGAGGGCTCGATGTCATCGACTGTATCTTCTTCGACGTCGTCAACCTCTATGAAAGAAAACCAGGACATCAAGGTCTGCACATAACTGACTTACACGTTTTCATTCCTTTCAACTCCTACTTAATTTCATTGTTCTTTTACCATTGCCCCAGCGTTCTTGACCTATCAATCCAGCATATTGATGTACACATCAACAGCAAGTAAACTAGTTCCATGCAATTATTCGCAATCAAATACACAGGCAGATAAATGGTCGAGCCAAAGTACCGGGGACGTAGCCAAAGCTGTTAAGGCGTTCCTCGAGCTGGGCGAGGTCACTCTGGTTTTCTTGGAAACCTCGTTGCAGTGACCTAACAGCTCCTCAAACGACACAGTCCCAAACTGACATGGAGTCGAGCAAATTGAGATTGCCGCTTGCAGTCGACACGCGTCGGTTCAGGCACTGAATGAAGGTCGAAGAAGCTGAATCTGCGATGAAAACACCAAAAAATCAATTGGCTGAGAAGAAGGAAAACGCACGACCCGAAATAAAAATCACCCCTTGCAACTTTTCTCGGCTCAATATCCAAAGGAAACACAAAGTAACTAGCAATAACAGAAATTCCATCTTGGCAAGCCGGCCCCACAGCGCCTTGTTGGTCCACGTGGCACTCCATGATCGGTCCGGGACCACGCTGACATGGCGCTCCCAGACCACCCAATATTTTCTTCATCTTCTGCTCCTCGACTCAGCGCTTCTTTCTCTCTAATCTCTCTTCTTACTCTATCCCAAATAACCTCGCGAGTCGCAACTGGTTCCCGACCCCTTTCGCCTCCGACTATTTCCAATGCGGAGATCGAGCATAAGGTTTTTGCTCGCGTTGGTCTCTCGGCAACTTCTGGGCCTCCGTCCAATTGCCTCCCTCCGACGAACTCGTCATCAACTCCGACTCCGAGCTGCCGTCGTCGCCGATGTCTTTGCCACCTGCTCGTCCTCCCCCTCCCTCAGGCTGAAGACACCGCCGGCCTTCGCCGCGAAGCCGTCGGCCTCCAACAGGAGGGAGGCGGCCTTGGTCTCGTTCCCGAGCGGCGCTAGGCTCCCCGCCGTCAACCGGGTGTTGTCCCTATCGCTGGCCCGATCGGTCGCGAGGGAGATCTCGGTGGACCTAGGCAGGGCCGGTGGCACAGCGAAGAAGGAGAGGCGTGGGCTAAAGGGCTGGAGAAGGATTCCTGCTTGCTGTGGACGAGATAGGTGGACTCGCTCGGATGAGTTCGTGGAGGAGATAGAGCCTCGGTTCCAGGCCGCGTTCAAGGCAATGGAAGAGCTGGGGAAGGGCGCGATCGCGAACCTGTCAAGCTGAACTTCTTGAAAGAGGCTTGGTTTGCCAAGCTGGGTTGAGTGAAGTTTATGAGCTGCGTTAGTTATGGGTTTGCTGATCGAAACCACACATTGTGGTTGTCTAAGACAGATGAAAGTACTGGCTCCTGCCTTTGAGAACTCTCCTACTTTCCGAATTGTTATGGACTGATATCACCAGTCTAAGGTACAAAAGATCTGTCTATCCAATTGTTTTCATCTCTCTGTTCTTCATCCCCTGTAATCAGTTTGCATATGAACAGTAATTTTGTGTGTTTTGTCTGGGATGATACGCTACCAATCCTTTGTCTTGTGATTAGGAACAACAGATCGGTCCATGAGATTTTAGGTTCCATTTCTACCTTGTCCCTCCTCTACTTGTCTATATAAAGAGGAAAAGATCCTTTGGCAAGCGGTTATAATATCAGAGCTTGAATGTTGTTTTAGAAGAAGCACACGTTCTGGTATGTGAACATTACATATGAAACTGGCGCTGCTTTGATTCTGACCTTTGAGGGAGGATCAGCTTGCACGGCCTGCGAATAATAATGGAGTGTTTTCTGTGAAATCTGTGTATCGCTTCCTTAAAATTAGGCAGGCAAAGATAGTGTAAGAAGTTCATGTAAATGGTGTGACTGCATTGTGGTTTGGTGCCGTGGGGTTGAAATTGATCAGACAGAGTGGCTCACTAGCTTTGATCAGATGACTTTTGGACATCTATCAGCATTGGAGAAGAATATGAAGGAAGCATAAAAGAAGTGTGGATGCTTTTGAGGAAGGTGGGTTCGGTTGTTTGGTGTGATTGGAAAGAGAGTGGTGAAGCTGTGTGAGACAAATCATAGAATGGCCCAATGTTGCTGTAGATCAGATTACTTTGGGGCCAGGCCTTCCCATTCTCTTTAGAAAGATTCGGCTACGCGGGCGAGACATCTCTGATGAGGAGAGCTTGAGAATAATGCGAGATGGACTCTGCATTTGGTTTAGTAGTCTCATTAAATCGCTTGCACAACTAGTGGTACTCAGAACGATCTTATGACATGGGGATTAAGTTAGAAAGAAGACAGGCATCAAGACTATGTAGTAATCCTTTGTCCCACCAGATGAATACACTAGTTCTTGACAGTGCCCCTAGATCTGCGCCACCTCACACACCCTGATATCCACTTCTTGAGCTTTTGCAGATTTTTCACATTCCGGAGGAGGATCGCCAGGAATCGAACGGTGTGAACTAGTAAAACAATGGCTACAATGCCATACCAACCACACAAGGAGTACACAATCATCATGATCGTCCCCCTATCCGTGGAGTACCAACCCTCTGTGGTCGGGCTCACATGTTTAGGTTCCCTCCGTACGTTCGAGATGGCCATCATGGAACGGAGGTAAGTCAGCACCATGAAAGTGATGGTCACCCACATTGTGGCCGTCAGAATCCACATCAGAGCCTTCTTCCCCAAGGGCAAGCCATTCATGAGCAAGAACATCGTGCTAAGGGATGCAAGAAAAGAGACGGTGTTGCATATCCAGAACCCTGGGGAATCCTTTGGATTGTTTGCAGCCAGTATCGATGTTCCTGCGTAGTATAAGATGGTGCCGTTGTTGTCTTTCTGATCGTCGTTCCACAAGCCACCGGGAGGGTTAAGGCCGGCTTGGTAAGCCATGGCTGCGATCACGGTGGCAATTATCTGTCGTGACGTGAAAGAAAGTTTTAAAATTGCGAATGAAGAAATAGTGTGTCACCTATATTTGAAAATACGAACATCGTCGAGTCAAAGTTAGTCATTTCAACAAAAACACAAATTCAATTGATGGCTTTTCCTATATTTATCGAAAAACAAGAAAATTGTGGCGAGCTCTCTACCGAAATAGAGCTCATGGATTAAATTATGAAAAAACTAAGTGTATGAATATACACATATATGAGAAAAAAAAATGAAGATATTCCCCGCCGTTGGCGAGGCTCGCGTCGCCCAGCCGTGGGTGAGCTCGGCCTCGCCAAATCTAAGCGAGGCCGAGCTCGCCCAACCAAAGGTGAGGTCGAGCTTGGCAGGGGAGGCTTAGCTGGCGAGGCTTGGCCTTGCTAGGGGCCGGCGACACTTTGACAAGGTTGCCAGCCCTTGTTTGGCCAGTTGCCGGCAAGAGGAAGAAGGAGAAAAAGAAAAGGAAAAAGCGAATAATATAAAAAAAATTAAAAAGAAATTCTAAATCACAAAAGAATTTAAAGTCTTACTAAATGCATTTCTATTTAGAGAATAGAAATTTTGGATAGTTACCAAACGCTTTCAAGTCTTATCTAGGAAACAAAATTAAAAAAAAAAAAATCATTTTTAAACATAAATTGTTTCCGAGAATAAAATGATTCGAACAGGCCCCAAGTTGTTGAGAATATTTAGAGAAGATAAAAGATTGAGTCCTTTAGAAAACCTCTTTACTTTATGTATTAGTATAGATATTTAACTAAAATCACCCAACTCCTTCACAGTTAGATCTTCTTTAAGTACCATTACTTTCTTAAATATTCATCAACTTGTTTCATCCTTCTCACTATTAGATTTCTTGTATTACCCTCTCTTTTTTTTTCTTTTAATCATAAGCCATCTATTATTGTAATTACTGATCTTCTTACTATACATAGCTATTTAATTATAAGAAATTTAGTACATATGTAGAATTTTTTGTTACGAAAGCATAACTATTTATTTTAAATGACACAAACGATCATTTGTAGGAAAATATTTTCCGAATCATCCATTTTTCATAAAATAAATAGAGAGTTTAAATTAACTAGCTGTGAGCTATGATGTTAATTGCAATAACATGACCGATCTGATCTAAGTTTTCAGCAAATGCTACTCCAAGACATCTAGCTAAAGCATTACCATCAGAGAATGGCACTTCTTCTCGATCCATTCCTCGTGTTTGTCTTCCTTTTGCTTCCTGATATCACCCGAGAAAGACTCTGGTAGAAACGCCTTTACTGGAGGAGTATTGGTGGAGGGAGGTGCTACAGATGCTAGGTCAACTACAACAGTTGAATTCTCCTCATTTGTGTTATCAACATTTGCCTGGTGAGTTGTCGATGCAGGGAATCTTATGGCTCTCAGAGCTCCAGCATGTACTAACAGTTCTCTCAATTCAATGACTTTGAAATCCTTTGGAAAATGTTCCACTATATCCAGAGCAGAGAAGCCATTTCTATTTGCTGTGTTCACATCCACTTCTCTTCTTTGAAGCAGATATTTCACTGTCTGCACAAAAAGATGATCTTCTTATCAATTATAAAAGAAACAACAAACAAAGATATTTCCTGTTAGTTTCTTCAATCGATATATCCACTGAAGTTTGAATACAGAAAGCTTGAGTCTATAGAAAAATGAGAATAAGCCAAATTTTATCTTCACAAAATGTTCAATTGGAATGTGATGTTTTTCGTCATCGCAATTTTGAAGCAATTCAAAGCAAAAAGGATTACCTCAATTTGCTTGTTTGCAACGGCCAAATGCAAAATGGTATTACCCTCATCATCTTGGGCATTCACCAAATCCCCATCCGTCACCATCTCCGCCAGAACTTTCAGAGTCTCCAAACGATTATGCTTCACTCCCAGATGGAGAGCAGTTTCGCCATGGCTCAGCCTGTACTTGGCCGTCTCCGGTCTCGTCTTGACTAGCTCTATCACGATGTTAATTCGACCCTTCATCATGGCCAAATGAAGTGGGGTCCTCCCATCTTCGTCATGGACAAGGCATGCAAGGGGGTCCGATTGTAACAATTCCCTCACTATTTCTACGTATCCGTTCGTAGACGCCAAGTGAAGAGGCGTACGTCCCTGTGAAAGAAAGGTGCTTAGCTAGGAGCATTCCTATTGAGGGAGACGTTCACATTATATATTATATATCGTATTATATATATTTATATATATGTAAGACCGAGCTATTCAAATTCAAATTCACTGGTGTCGTAAGATCTTTCGGGCTGAATTAACCTGGAAATCTATGACTTGATTTCTGTTTGAATTTTGTTAATTTCCTTGTCATTTATGATGGGTTTGATTTCTGACGGATCATGGCAACAGGAAAACAAAATGCGATGGTACATGTACAAAATCTTATTTTACAAGCAAGATTGTCTGAGCTATGTAGAGATATTCCATCGAACTATAGTCAATAAATTATGTTGCACATGGCTAAAAGCCTAGAGCTTGCAGAAACCGAATCAAAACAGTTGCCGTTCCATCAATTATCTGGTTCGCGAGGATGACTGGGTGCAGTTTGATCTGACAAAAGGATATCAAACAAACACAACCAAGGTTTTCGCTTTGACATACCTGCGAGTCCAACTCCATAGCCAAATCCTTTTTATGAGCCAAAAGAACCTTGGCAAAGTGTACGTGACCGAGCATGCAGGCGACATGCAATGGTGTCTCGTCAAAGCAAGTGACTGAAGCCCGAGCCAGGATGAGTCGGTCTTCTTGCAGCAACTGAGCTAACGACTCGGCGCACCCGCCAAGCGACGCTTCATAGAGCCTCCTCTCTTGGTGTCTTCTTTCAAATGCTAAGGAAGCTTGTTGATGTGACGGCAGGGATAGCGACCTTCTTCTCGGGCTTGCAATCGATGGCATTGTTCCCAGCTTGTGGGTGAACTCGAAATCGCTCGGGTTAATCACTTGAAGTGATTCTGCTCCCCTCGTGAGGTACACGATCTCTCTTTTTCTTTCACTAGACTTCTCTTGGAGTTGGAATGTCAAAGGTTGAGATAGTTAACTATATATAAGATGCTAAAACATGAGTCTTATGTAAGCAATTACATATTGGAAAGAGCATAGCGGTGATACAAACACGGGGATAAGTACATTAAAAATCCCAAAAGTTATGTACGATGTTCACTTTAGTGCCATTTTTTTTCCGGATCACTTAAGTGCCACTTTTTAAAAAAGACGATTATTTAAGTGCTAACTCCGGTCTTGATCATCGGAAATCCGATGTGGCCATATTTTATTAATTTCTCAGTCCTACGTGATTCGCTAGCGTGCCTAGTCAGTATATAACCCCCAAATGACGTTATCAAAATGTTGTAAATAGTGATAATTTAAGTGTCAAATTTTATTTAAAGTGATTATTTGAGTGTTAAAATTTATTAAAAGTAATCACTTTAGTGTCAAACTGTCACATACATATGCCACGTGGACCGGAGTTTTTTTCCACTAAAATTGAATGTGATGTACTTGCTTTAAGAATGATGTGAACAACAAAATTGTTAATGTGATATATTGTTATTTGATGCTGTCCATACATTGCTCATCAAAGATATAACTTTCTAATTGTTGGAAGGCACAGTGAAAGTATGATATTTTTACTAACAGAGATCACCAAGGGAAAGTTTAAATCTGAATCCTTCGATATATCTGATTGGACCCTCTTGAATAATATTGGCTGCTTTACTTTACACCAGATCACCAATGTGGGACTTCTTTTGCATTACACTCTCGCATGCGCACCTCAACAAATCTCTCCCCTATGTATGAGCCTTTTATGTCAGACTTGTTCTTCTTTAATCAAGGTACCCTTTCACACTGATATTATTTCAACTCAAATCTCTACCTTGGCCCAATTAAGTTCGGCAGAAATACAACTTCTGCCTTGACTCCTCCTCAATGCGAAGCTCAACAGGAAAACATTATCTACCACCCCGATTGGAAGTCGCATTGGATTTCTTTCCTTGAAACATGCACCCGACCACAATGCACATATTTTGGGCCCAACTTGTTTAAACCATTGGTTTGATACCACTTGTCGGGAAGCTTGACAGGGCCGGCCTGCTTGACAAAATGTGCATGTCGGTCGAAACAGTGTACGAGCGCATGAAACATGGAGAAAAACGACAAAGCAACGGTGGTGGAAACATGGAGGCAGCTTCTCTGGTTACTTATCACAATTTCTTGACCTCCTGTGCGTTGGTCCTTCTTTACAATTTTTATTGTAATTGTCCACGAAAGGGACCAAAATAAAAATAATAAAGACAAATCATTGGTGTCATATCCGCCATTCTTTACAATTTTTCTTGCCATAAATTCTCTGCTCTAGCCACTTATTTATTATCAAACCCTCCGTCCTTACCCACCATTCTTTACAATTTGTCCTGTGGCCGGCAAAGGATTATTGGCAACCCTGGCTGACCCTAACTCAAAAAAGAAAAGAAAAGAAAAAAAGAAGAGAAAAACCATATAAAATTCAAAATATTATTAAAAAATTATCACGTCAATCGACCGTTCAGTTAGCGATTTCCAATCATATAACAGAGAAAAACCCTCTATTATATATGCCATTCTTCACAATTTTTCTTGCCATAAATTCTCTGTTGTAGCCACTTATTTATTATCAAACCCTCCGTCCTTACCCACCATTCTTTACAATTTGTCCTGTGACTGGTGAAGGTCACCTGGTTGACCCTAGCTTAAAAAAAAAAAAAAGAAGCAAAAAAAGTAAAAAAGAAGAGAAAAACCATATAAAATACAAAATATATTTAAAAAATTACCACGTCAGTCTTGACCATTCACATCAATGCCCACCGTCCAAGTTAGTAATTTCCAACCATATAACAAAGAAAAACCCTCTATCATATCTGCCATCCTTTGCAATTTTTCTTGCTATAAATTCTCTGTTCTAGCCACTTATTTATTATCAAACCCTCCGTCCTTACTCACCATTTTTTACGATTTGTCTTGTGGCCAATGAAGGTCTGCCAGCAACCCTAGCTGACCCTAGCTAAAAAAGAAGAAGAAGCAAAACAAGTAAAAAAGAAGAAGAGAAAAACCATATAAAATTCAAAATATTATTCAAAAATTGACACGTTAGTGCCGGCCATCCACGTCAATGCCGACCGTCCAAGTCAGCAATTTCCAACCATATAATGAAGAAAAACCCTCTATTATATCCGCCATCCTTTGCAATTTTTCTTGCCATAAATTCTCTACTCTAGCCACTTATTTATTATCAAACCCTCCTTCCTTACCCACCATTCTTTAATTTTTATCCTGTGGTCAGTGAAGGTCTGCTAGCAATCCTGATTGACCCTAGCTAAAAAAAGAAAAAAGAAAAAAAAAAGAAGCAAAACAAGTAAAAGAAGAAGAAGAGAAAAACCATATAAAATTCAAAAGATTATTAAAAAATTGCTACGTTAGTGCCGGTTGTCTAAGTTAGCAATTTTCAACCATATAACAGAGGAAAACCTTCTATTATATCCGCCATTTTTTACAATTTTTCTTGCCATAAATTCTTTGCTCTAGCCACTTATTTATTATCAAACCCTTCGTCCTTACCCACCATTCTTTACAATTTTTCCTTTGGCCGGCGAAGGCCTACTGGCAACCTTGGCCGACCCTAGCTCAAAAAAAAAAAAAAAGTAAAAAAAAAAAGGAGAAAAACCATATAAAATTCAAAATATTATTAAAAAATTGTCACATTAGTGCCGACCATCCAAGTCAGCAATTTCTAGCCAAAATTGGCCAGATGGACTCAAATGGCAATAGGTAAAAATGTTTAGGATTGGATTAACAAAAAATGAAAAGATTTAGGATTGAATTGACGTTAAAAGGTTTATGACTGAATTGTAAAAATGTAATAAGTTTAAGACTTTTTGAACAATTTTCCCACCAATAATGTACACCCATAATGTACACCTAGTTCATTTATTTGTTAAGCTTGACTAACATCCGTAAGGCTTCATGAGATTGCTATTAAATTGTAAAATGGGAATGCAAAGATCCAAGATTTGACAGATCATCAACTATTTAATAAATTTATCTAGGTCGTTTCATTATTTTCTGTTTTGGGGTAGAAAGGAGATCATAGCACTTAACAAAAATAAAAGCACAGGAGTCCGAGCATAATGGCTCAGGTCTCTTGGATCATTTCTTTTAAGGAATGCCCCCGGTAACAACATATGTCGTCTTGGAGTTGAAATGTTAAAGGCTGAGATTGCTAATTACATCCAAGCTAAAACATTAGTCTTGTAAAAGCATTTGCATGTTGGAAAAAGCAAAACAGTGAACCAAGCACGCGGGATTAAAGAACATTCCAGCCTGCTTCCGCAACGTTGGAAAGGTAAATAGCGTGGAATGTGATATACTGGCTTTAAGAATGATTTGATAAATATTATTTGGTGCTGAATTTGATCTGTTTATTTAAATCCCTATCCTCAGTTCATTGAATGCAATGACACATCTGTGAAGATTTTATGTGTTTGAATTTGTATTAAATATATTTATATTTATAGAAACACCTACACATTGCTTTAACATGACGTATATATACTTTGCATGAAAAGATTCTAATTGTTGGGAGACATAGCGGAAGCTTGATATATTCACTTAGGGAGACGTTAAGTTCGAGTCCGTGAACATATTTAGTTGGACTTACTAAGATTATATCAACATCTCCACTTTACATCGCCCCCTAATGTGGGACTTCTTTCTCATAACACCCTCACACGTGCACCTCAACAAATCTATACTTCATGTGTGGGCCATCTATGTCAAGCTTGCTCCCTTTAATACCACACAGCATCATTTCAAATCTCTACCTTGGCCCAGCTCAGTAGGAACACAACATATGCCTTGACTCCTCCTCCATTGCCTTGGTTTGGCCAACCTCAGCCGATCACACTAGTGCTCATCTCGATTAGGAGTCACATACGAGGTTTCTTTCCTTGAAATATTCACCACACATCAATTCATAAATGTAGGGCCCACTTCATTGAGATCATCGGCAGAGTGGTGCAACAGAAGCCCAAAACCTTTACCTAAGGAGATTGCTAGGTTCAAGCTTAAACCCAAGCTCAACAATAAATCACATTCGCTTAGAATTTGAAATTAATGAGTCATGAACCAACTAGAATAATATTGACTTGTCCACCTTACATTACATTCCAAATGAGAGGTCTCTTTCACATAATATCCTTACACATGCATCTTGGCACTATAAGTGAAATGATGATATTTCAGGAAACTATAAAAACACATGTGCGGATGTGAGAAGGCTTTTATAATGGACCATATGTTTATTTAGTCAAAAGCTCCAAACCAAATTCTGCTGATTTTACCGATTTTAGATCCATTATGTTATGTAGCATTATCTATACTTTCTCAAGTGGGAAGCTTATGATTAAGCGTGGGAGTGTGCTAATGTTTCATCCAGGCGTGCGCGGAATGCTCCAACTTTTCAACTATAATTTAGTTAAAGCATTGAACTTTAAATAAAGTGAAGTTGAAAGAACTAGGCAACCACCAAGCCAATGATGTCAAAACCAATGTGCGTATCTGTTAAGCATGACTAATAGTGTAAACCTTCGGGAAATCGCCGCTGCATCCTCGATGGAAAGCGAGGACCGCGCAATGCCACCTAACCTCAAATGAGGTTTCACACGTTATGTAGAGCTTGCCTTTTGTCGTGGCGCGAGATTGATTTATTGACTGCTTATTTCTTTCTTGTCTTCTGCACTCCCGACCATCTTCAATAACTGAAACTCGCCAAAGCGATGTCTGCACCGATGGGAAAGGAGCCGCTTCCTCTTTATTCGCACATATTAATGGTTTGGATAGATATGACATCGAATGGAAACACTAATAAGATGACAGGGGATCTCATCCTTACACCGATGTTGATAATATGGGTACTGTTTGGACACTAATCCTTCACATGTTCACATTTCGGGTTGATGGCATGTCATGTTATCGTCCAATACGTTTAGATAAAGACTAGAAGGCACTAAGGGAATGTAGAATTTCCATCTACATACTTTCATAGGCACAAAGAATGTTCATACCCTGATAAGGACTCTTATGGCTAAAACGCCATTATGGAGATTTGGGTTTGCATCTTACTCAGTCCTTAGTATCGATGGCGTATTTTGGAGGTTCGAGGTTTACTTATCTAAGATGAGCTTTTCTTGTAGAAATCGAGTGTTAGAATAATTCATAAAAAGGAAAATGTTAAAGAATGTAGTTAGGGTACTTGTTGGGCGTCATTAATTTTGCTTTGGAAAAATAAATCTGTATATTTGAAGTAAGTGGCTATTTTCGAAATCTGGGGTTGCTCGATTTTCAGCATATACTGATACGCTTTATTTTTTATTGTTAGTGGTTTTAACTAGTGCCTCTGAGGTATTTTATTAACAAGACCCTTATAACATGGAGATTACCCGAATTACTTGATCAAAATTAAAGTAAGTATCGTACTATTTCAGAAAAAGAGATGTCAAATAATGAAATTTAACAAATATCCTTACTCTTTAACATTTGCCTTTCTATTAATTCTTCCAACACTGGCTTTTTCTATGACAAGAAGGCTCATCTTTGGTAAGTAAACCTTAAACACCCAAAATGCCTTACTGATATGATCAATCAGGCAAGACGCGAGCACAATCGAATGAATGACTTAAATATTTTGCAATCTCCTTTCTTCCCATGTTGAATCAACCCTCATAAGTACACACTTGTATTTTCGTGGGGCAAATTCGCAAAATGATTACAACATACGGTAGTTTCCATTTCAATTTATTGGAAGCTTCAAGGGGGAAGGTGCCTCCATTGCCCCAATGGTGACAAGACAAATTCAAGACGATTTCAATTGGTGTATTTTCTCTGTAGATTATATGGTGTTGGTAGGTGAAACCCATGCTGTAGCTAACCAGAAACCTGAACTTCGAAGGGAAACTTTGTAAACCTTAGGGTGTAAGTCTAGGAACTATAGGAACTCAACGAAACCTCGAGAAAATTGGACATCATGGAGTACTGAGGAATGAATCCTTCCATTAACTTTGATCTAATTTGACAAAACTGGAGATCAAGCCGACGACACCTTGAGAATGCTTCGTAGGACCTGACATTCGAGAGAAAAGGCAAGATTCGAAATCAATTAATGCAGGTAAAATTAGGGACTGCCAACCAATCGCGGATAATATGAGAGGAGGTCGTTTGAGATGTTTCGATCATGTCGAACGGAAGACCTTTGTGTGGATGCCTCAGCGAGGAGATGTGAGCAAGGAACGAAAACTATAGAGAGGAGGGGTATTGGCACGAACTATATAGAGCTTGTTGAAAGATCTAATAAAAGATCAAAGGTAGCGACTCGATAGGATTTCTGTAACCGACAACAATGCAGGACAGAAAGCCTCAAGTTTTGAAGATGTCCAGTGGATTTGGGTCAGTTGAGCAACTAATCCATCAGACAACTGGGTAGCAGCTACTCAGGCTAGAGACCGAGTTTGTAGTGAGAGTTACAGTTCTAATGTTCCCTTATATCTGCAGTTTTTATTTGATGCTGATGTTGGAGGTAGACCGCCTTGATGTAATAGTGCTGTATTTTCCATATGGATGAGAATTGAGCAGTTTTCATGGCGAAAGACAGAACAAATTGTTTTGTTCCGTGTGGAATAAGTTCATGCTTTCATAAAGTGTCATCCTCTATGACAATCATTTGAGTTGCTCTCTCTTTCATTTCATGCTAGTCCGATCGCTTGAAATATTGTTTTGAAAAGTCTAATGAATCGAGTCTAGCAGAGATTTCAGCGAAAATTATTATGTCTGGCGGTGAGAAGTTACAGGGTACCATGCTTAAACAGAGTCGTGCTTCTAATCATCAAATGTGCATGAATTCGTACAGTTTAATTGACATGGAATTCTCAAGTCATAGACAGTAGATACACTCTAACTTGCATGAGGTTCGATCTCGTGCAACAGAGGCTTGAGATGGCAGCTTAGTTGATCCCTCCATAGCAGAAACGTCTGGCAAGATAGATGTTTAACAGCAGCTGGGAAGGGAAGGAAATAGAAAACCGAGACAAACATTTCTAATCTCAGCATCAAATAATATTCAAACAAAGGAAACAATTATATAATGATTGCATGAAATCCCATCCTGCACTACTAATTTATTTCTAGCCACCCTGAATCTCAATTGAGGACCAAAGTCCAGAATACTTCAATGCCGAGCAAAGATGGCCGAGTTGAGGACTGAGCCGTTCCTGAGCAGACCTGGCCGAACTGGCTGAAGCTCTCTTCGTCTAACAGTCATGTTCAACATTGTATAGAGAAGAAATTGCGGCAACTATAACCGTGTATTGTCCCGATTCTGTACAAATTACAGAGGGAGATCATGCACGATTGCTCCAAGCGCCATATTTGTCTCTTCAATCGTTTACCATCCAAAGATTTCTCTAGCAGAATCCGTCTTACCCTCTCTTTAGGACAAATACTCTTTTATCAAACAGAAGTAGAAGAAAACAGAGCACCTCAAAACCCATCATCAACCCGCTCATCAGAATCACAAATTTTACACATATTGAACATGCTGCTGCCATCATAGAACAAAGACCATTCAATTTACTCAATTGTCACACAGACCGTTACACTTCCTCATGCTTGTCTTCGTCGTCTTCATCTGAATCCTTCTTCTCTTTCTTCTTCAAGTAACCCCACTTCCTCAGCACCCACACACATAGCCTCACCACATTCCCCATGAACACCACCCCCACCAGGCACAGCCAGCACACCACTGACACGTCGGTCACGTCCTTCAGCATCCCCCGCGTCTCAGCTGGCGATATGTTGCGCAGCGCTCTGAAGTAGGTGATCGCCTGCCCCGTGATCGCTAGCCACATGATCACCATCTGGGTCCACGTCCAGCGTCGCTGCTTTATTGAAAGCTCGCTCAAGAGGAGCAGGATGATGCTGAGGGAGGACAGGAAGGCCAGTGTGTTGAAGATCATGCCATGTGCGGCTCCTTCACCGGATTGCTGTAGGCATCGACCTTGTAGTCGTCCTGCCAGACGCCTCCTGGCGGTGCGGTCGCAGCTTGGAATGCCACCGTCACTATCAGCGAAGCGACCACCATTAGTGAATTTCTCCTGGCTTAGCCAATCGGCTTCTGGGGGTCTTCTGAGAGCACTCAGTTTCTTTGATGGGGGTTTCCTTAAAGTACTCCGCTTCTCTGACGGGGCTTTCTTGGTGGAGAGTGATGGGGAGTTTTTAGGTGATCTTGAGGTGGTTGTGTGGGAGGTCATTCTTGGTGGTGGGTCAAGAACTGGATCATAGTGATATGGGACTGATTGGATGTCTCTGGAGAGTGAAGCTCTGAGCTTTGAAGGGATGTCTCAATTTCAAGAACTCTCAAGCCTCTGGGACCCTGCTCAAGAATGTCTAGTGCTGTGAGGCCACTTGAGTTTGGTGTGTTCACCTCAAGTCCCGGGATTGTAAGCAAGAACTTTATCATCTGCACACAAATTTTTGGGGATAAATTCTCCAGTGTAAGATTACTGAAGTCCATGTTGCTGGTCTCAAGACTGATCCTGCGAAGAGAAAGGTCCGGGGAAGTTCAAACCAGCAACAATCTGGTTCCTGTTGGTTGCTCACTAATGGAATGGGAAAGAGCAATAAGCATCCGTTTCTGAAGTCGAAGACTGCTTCTTCTAAATCTACTCCCTGGCAACAACTAAGGCACAGCCTGGTGACACATTGTGGAGCATCTCACCCCGTGTTCATGGAACGGCTCTTAACCCACACATACGCAACCCCAATATTATTCTCCCAAACGAAACTGTCAGGTTGCATTAAGTTGGGGTTGCAAAACAGAACTTCTTGAAAGAGGCTTGGTTTGCCAAGTTGGGTCGAGTGAAGTTTATGAGCTGCGTTAGTTGTGGGCTTGCTGATTGAAACCACACATTGTGGTTCTCTAAGACAGATGAAAGTACTGGCTCCTGCCTTTGAGAGCTCTCTTACCTTCCCAATTGTTACGGACTGATTATCACCAGTTAAGGTACAAAAGATCAGTCTATGCAATTGTTTTCATCTCTCTGTTCTTCCATCCCCTGTAATCAGTTTGCATATGAACAGTAATTTTCTGTGTTTTGTGTGGGATGATACGCTACCAATCCTTTGTCTTGTGATTAGGAACAACATATCAGTCCATGAGATTTTAGGTTGCATTTCTGCCTCGTCCCTCCTCTACTTGTCTATATAAAGAAGAAAAGATCATTTGGCAAGAAGTTATAATATCAGAGCTTGAATGTTGTTTTGGAAGAAGCACACCTTCTGGTATGTGAACATTACATATGAAACTAGCGTTGCTTTGCTTCCGACCTTTGAGGGAGGATCAGCTTGCACGGCCTGTGAATAATAATGGAGTATTTTCTGTGAAATCTGTGTATCACTTCTTAAAATTAGGCAAGAAGGATCATGTAAGAAGTTCATGTAAATGGTGTGACTGCGTCATGGTTTGGTGCCATGGGGTTAAAATTGATCAGCCAGAGAGGCTCACTAGCTTTGATCAGATGGCTTTTGGACATCTATCAGCATTGGAGAAGAATATAAAGGAAGCATAAAAGAAGTGTGGATGCTTTAGAAGTAGGTGGGTTCGGTTGTTTGGTGTGATTGGAAAGAAAGTGTTGAAGCTGTATGAGACAAATCATAGAATGGCCCAGTGTTGCTTTTACCTACTAATTTGCAGCAAACGTAGGAGTAGATCAGATTATTTTGTGGCCAGGCCTTCCCATTCTCTTTAGAAAGATTCGGCTATTTGGGCGAGACATCTCTGATGAGGAGAGCTCGAGAATAATGCGAGATTGACTCTGCGTTTGGTTTAGTAGTCTCATTAAATCATTTGCACAACTAGCGGTACTCAGAATGACCTTATGACATAGGGATTGAGTTAGAAAGAACACAGGCATCATGACTATGCAGTAACCTTTGTCCAACCAGATGAATACACTAGATCTTGATATTGCCCCTAGATCTGCACCAACTCACACACCCTGCTATCCACTTCTTGAGCTTTTGCGATTCTTTCACATTCCGGAGGACGATCATGAGGAATCGAACGGTGTGAACTAGAAAAACAATGGCTACAATGCCGAGCCAAACAAAAAAGGAGTACCTAACCACTGTGATCGACCCCCTATCCATGGAGTACCACCCACCCTCTGCGATCGGGCTCCCATGTTTAGGTTTTCTGTGTACGAACGAGATGGCCGTCATGGAATAGAGGTAAGTCAGCGCCATGAAAGTGATGGTCACCCACATTGTGGCCGTCAGAATCCACATCAGAACCTTCTTGCCCAAGGGCAAGCCACTCATGAGAAACAAGATCGTGCTAAGGGATGCAAGAAAAGAGACGGTGTTGCATGTCCAAAAAAATGAGGAAACCTCTAGAAAGTTTGCAGCCATTATCGATGTTCCTGCGTAGTATGAGATGGTGTTGTCTTTTGCTTTCCGATTGTCGTTCCACAAGCCGCCGGGAGGGCTAAGGCCGGCTTGGTAAGCCGTGGCTGTGATCACGGTGGCAATTATCTGTCGTGACGTGAAAGAAAGTTTTAGAATTGCGAATGAAGAAATAGTGTTTCACCTATATTTGGAAATATGAAGATCGTCAAGTCAAAGTTAGTCATTTCAACAATTACACAAATTCAATTAATGGCTTTTCCTATATTTATCGAAATACAAGAAAATTGTGGCAAGCTCTCTACAGAAATAGAGGTCATGGATTAAATTATGAAAAAAACTAAGTGTATGAATATACACATATTTGAGAAAAATGAAGATATTTCGAAATTTGAACGCCTTTTTGTAAAGGTTGCTATTGTTGTTAGAAAGAAAATCAAAATCTAATTACTAAACGTGTGGAAAATAAAACACATTTATATTCCCCACCGCTAGCGAGACTCGTGTCGCCCGGCCGTGGGTGAGCGCGGCCTCGCCAAATCTGAGCAAGGCCGAGCCGCCCAACCAAGGTGAGGTCGAGCCTGGCCGGGGAGGCTTGGCCGCGAGGCTCGGCCTTGCCAAAGGCCGGCGACGCTCCAACAAGGTTGCTGGCCCTTGTTTGGCCGATTGCCGGAAAGAGGAAGAAGGAGAAAAAGAAAAGAAAAAAGAGAAAAATATAAAAAAATTAAAAAATTAAAATGAAATTCTAAATCACAAAATAATTTAAAGTCTTATCAAATACATTTCTATTCAGAAAATATAAATTTTGGATAGTTACCAAATACCTTTAAGTACTATCTAGGAAACAAAAAAGAAAAAAATTATTTTTAAGCATAAATTATTCTCAAGAATAGAATGGTTACCAAATAAGCCCAAGTCGTTGAGAATATTTGGAGAAGATAAAAGATTTAGTCTTTTAGAAATCCTCTTTACTTTATGTATTAGTATAGATATTTAAAGAAAATCACCCAACTGCTTCACAGTTAGATTTTCTTAAGTACCATTACTTTCTAAAATATTCATCAACTTGTTTCATCCTTCTCACTATTAGATTTCTTATATTACCCTCTGTTTTTCTTTTTTAAAAAAATCATAAGCCATCTATTATTCTAATTATTGATCTTCTTTCTCTACATAGCTATTTCATTATAAGCAATTTAGTACATATGTAGAGAACATTTTTAAGAAAGCATTACTATTTATTTTAAATGACACAAATGATCATTTTTAAGAAAATCTTTTCTGAATCATCCATTTTTCATAAAACAAAGAGAGATTTTAAATTAACTAGCTGTGAGCTATGATGTTAATTGCAATAACATGACCAATCTGATCTAAGTTTTTAGCAAATGCTACTCCAAGACGTCTAGCTAAAGCATTACCATCAGAGAATGGCGCTTCTTCTCGATCCATTCCTCGTGTTTGTCTTCCTTCTGCTTCCTGATATCACCCGAGAAAGACTCTGGCGAAAACGCATTTACCGGAGGAGTATTGGTGGAGGCAGGTGCTACAGATGCTAGGTCAACTACAACAGTTGAATTCTCCTCATTTGTGTTATCAACAACTGCTTGGTGAGTTGTCGATGCAACGAATCTTATGGCTCTTAGAGCTCCAGCATGTACTAACAATTCTCTCACTTCAATAACTTTGAAATCCTTTGGAAAATGTTCCACTATATCCAGAGTAGAGAAGCCATTTCTATTCACTGTGTTCACATCCACTTCACTTCTTTGAAGCAGATATTTCACTGTCTACACAAAAAGATGAGCTTCTTCTCAATTATAAAAGAAACAACAAACAAAGATATTTCTTGCAAGTTTCTTCAATCGATAATTCCATTGAAGTTTGAACTTAGAAAACTTGAGTCTAGAAAAATGAGAATGAGCCGGATTTTATCTTCACGAAATGTTCAATTGGAATGAGATATCTGACGTCGTTGCAATTTCGAAGCAAGTCGAAGCACAAAGGATTACCTCTATTTGCTTGTTTGCCGTGGCCAAATGCAAAATGGTATTACCCTCATCATCTTGAGCATTCACCAAATCACCATCTCTCACCATCTCCACCAGGACTTTCAGAGTCTCCAAACGATTATGCCTCACTCCCAGATGGAGAGTGGTTTGGCCGTGGCTCAGCCTATGCTCGGCCACCTCCGGTCTCGCCTTCACTAGCTCTATCACGATGTTGATTCGGCCCTTCATCGAGTGGGGTCCTCCCATCTTCGTCATGGACAAGGCATGCAAGGGGGCCTTATTGTAACAATTCCCTCGCTATTTTGACGTATCCGTTCACAGATGCCAAGTGAAGAGGCGTACGTCCCTGCAAAGGTAAAGTGCTTGACTATGGAGCATTCTTATTGAGGGACGCGTTCATGTGATTTATATATATTGCATTTTCAAATCAAATGGACCAAGCTGCTCAAATTCACTGGTGTCTGTAAGATCTTTCAGCCTGAATTAACCTGGAAACCCATGACTTGATTTCTGTCTGAATTTTGTTAATTTCCTTGAGACATATGATGGGTTTGATTTCTCACGGATCATGAAAACTGGAAAACAAAATACTACATTACATGTGCAAAATCTAATTTGACAAGCAAGATGGTCTGATATCAAACAACCACAACCAAGGTTTTCGCTTCGACATACCTGCGAGTCCAACTCCATAGTCAAATCCCTTTTATGAGCCAAAAGAGCCTTGGCAAAAGGTATATGACCGAGCATGCAGGTCACATGTAATGGTGTCTCATCGAAGCAAGTGACAGAAGCCCGAGCCAGGATGAGTCGGTCTTCTTGCAGCAACTGAGCTAACGACTCGACGCACCTGCCAAGCGATGCTTCATAGAGCCTCTTCTCTCGACGTGTTCTTTCAGATGCTAAGGAAGCTTGTTGATGCAACTGCGCGGATGGCGACCTTCTTCTTGGGCTTGTGATCGATGGCATTGTTCGCAGCTTATGGGTGAACTCGAAATCGCTCGGGTTAATCACCCAAAGCTTTCAGTCCACACACGATCTCTCTTTTTCTTTCACTAGATTGCCTTGGAGTTGGAATGTCAAGGGTTGAGATTGTTAACTATATATAAGATGCTATAACGTGAGTCTTACATAGCATTTACATGCTAGAAAGAGCAAAGCAGCGACACAAACTCGTGGGATTAAAGAATATTTTTGCATACTTCCACAATGTTGAAAAGTAAAGAATTGAAAAGTAAAGAGTGTGGAATAAGACGATGATGCGACCCGTATTCAACACGAATTCATTGAACCAAGAAGATCAGCACACATTTAAGATCGACGAGACTTTCATCGAAAAGTGCAAGAAATTTTGCTGATTTTACTAATTTAGATCCATGTATGTATGTATGTATGTATGTATGTATGTACGTATGTATGTATGTATGTATGTATGTCTATATATATAATGTTAAGTAGCATTATCTATACTTTCTCAGGTGGGAAGGTTATGATTAAGCGCGGGCGTGTGTTAATATTTAATCCAGGCATGCGCGCAACGCTCCAACTTTTCTATTATAATTTAGTTAAAGCATTGAAATTCAAATAAAGTGAAGTTGAAAGAATTAGGCAACCGCCGAACCATTGATGTCAAAAACAATGTACTAATCTGTTAAGCAGAACTAACAGCGCAAACCTTCAGGAAATTGCCGCTGCATCCTGAATGGGAATGCAAAGGGTTCTGCGATGCCAAACCTCAAATGGGGTTTCACGGTTATTGACTCCTTCCTTTCTTGTCTCCTGTACTCCCGACCACCTTCAATAACTTAAACCCGCTGAAACGATGACTGCACTGAAGGAAAGTTACCGCTTCCTCTTTATTCGCACGGATTAATGGTTTGGATGGATACAACATCGAATGGAGGCACCGATAAGATGAAAGGGGATCTCATCCTTACACCGACGTCGATATTGTGTGTATCATTTGGATAATCCTTTACATGTTCAATTTTCGGGTCGATGGCGTGTCATGTGATTGTCCGACAAGTTTGGCTAAAGATCAGAAGGCACTAAGGGAGTACAGAATTTCCGTCTATGTACTTTCATAGGCACAAAGAAAGTTCACACCTTGATAAGGACTCCTATGGCTAAAATGTCATTGTGGAGATTTGGGTTCACGTCTTACTCGGTCCTTCGTATTGATGGGGTATTTTGGAGGTTCGAGATTTACTTATCGAAGATGGGCTTTTCTCATAGAAAGCGAGTTTTAGAATAATTAATAAAAAGGAAAACGTTAAAGAATGTAGTTAGGGTACTTGTTGGGCCTCATTAATTTTGCTATGGAAATATAAATTTGTATATTTGAAGTAAGTGACTTTTTCGAAATTTGGCGTTGCTCAATTTTAAGCATATGCCGATACGCTTTATTTTTTATGGTTAGTGGTTTTAACTAGTGCATCTGAGGTATTTTATTAACAAGACCCTTATAACATGGTGATTATCCGAATTACTAGATCAAAATTAAAGAAGTATCGTATTACTCTGAGAAAAAAAGATTTCGAATAATGAAATTTAACAAATATCCTTACTCTTTAACATTTACCTTTTTATTAATTATTCCGACTCTCGCTTTTACTATGACAAAGAGGCTCATTTTTGGTAAGTAAACCTTGAACACCCATAATGCCTTATTGATATGATGGATTAGGCATGACGTGAGCAAAATCAAATGAATGACTCGCATATTTTGCAATCTCCTTTCTTCCCATGTTGAATCAAGCCTTATAAGTACACACTTGTATTTTCGTGGGGCAAATTCACCAAATGATTACAACATATTGTAGTTCCCATTTCAATTTATAGGAAGCTTAAAGGGGGCAAGTGCCTCCATTGGCCCCATGGTGAATCCGTCCATGCTGACAAGACAAATTCAAGATGATGTCAATTGGAGTATTTTGTGACATCCTGAAAACTCAGGTTCTGATTTCGATCGGATAAGTCAGGATTTTCATCAACGCGACTATATTGCTTTTCTCTGAGATGGCCACTCATGAGATAACTAGCTTATTAGGTGAAGCCGCTAAGGAATATAAACGCAATAGACTTGAGAATTCAACTAGGAATCGACTACTCGACCGTGCTAGTCTGCAAGGATCATTACGGCACAGTTAAAAATTGATTAGAGACTAGAGATAGGTCGGTTCGATTGAGATATGTAGCTAAACGTGGGTGATTCTACTAATTTGCAAAATTATTGTCGATCGGCACTAGACTAATTTTTCTGTCGTTTTGGCGCTCTGTGCCCGTATTTGAAACATTGAGGTTTTCACGACAATCGAGAGTCGCCAATGTGTCGGAGAGGTACGTGTGGCTCGAAGAAAATCGACCACGGGTCAATTGCACTAAAAATTCCTATAAGCTACCTAGTAGGTTAGGTCATGCTGAAATCGCATCAGATTGAAATTAACCGCGAATTTGAAATCGATCTTCGAAATTGAAAGTTCTGTCGTGTTACGATATATTTTAGGAACGTCGACTCATCTTTCGAGAAATTTTCGGAGATTCCGAGGTTTTTATGGAAAATCGTTTCAGACGTTACGAAAATTAGCGGAAATTCGGATGTGCCAAATTAAAGAAAATTTGGACTTTCAAGCTAAGCCTTTGAGTGTCAAGGACTTAAAGAAAATTATTCGGGATTTTTTCTTCATCAAAATTGGACCTCAATTTGGAGAATTGAGTGACGAAATTCTCCAAATGGAGGTCCAAAAATGGAAATTCGGAGCATAATTTGGGGGCTGTGTTTTTGGCATCTATTTGTGCTATTTTTGGCTTCAACTTATCCTAGAAAGTATTTGGGACAAGAGGATATGTGTGTGGGCTGTGGGGGGACCAAACATTTAATTATTTGGCTAAGGATTATTGACTTTATCCTTTCCTCTTGGCTGGTCTCTCTCTCTTTCACGATTCAGCCCCCCTCCTTCGGACTCTCTTGGCCACACACGCCTGCAGCGTTATCCTCTTCTACACCGCACGAATCCTGCTCCCACCGAAGATAGCTATTCTGCCCCTTCTTCTTTCATTTTTTCTTCTTTGCAAAACCACCGAAACAACTTCTGCTTGCTGCTGCCAGGCGTCCCCAACCGAGTCAAGCTTCACCAGCAAATTTCTTTTGTTGACCGCCACACGTCCTCAACCGATTCTGCTGCCCGTCTCTTCCTTCCACCGTCAGCTCACAATCGACCAAGCTGCAGCCCAGCTTTTCCACCAAAATTTCTGCCTCAATTCCCTGCAAGCTGCCAGCTCGCCACTACTCCACCATCCTTCGTGTCTTCTCCTTTCAACCGAAGCGATTCCATCGAAGCAGTCAGCGTCCGCGACTCACCACCGCCAGCAAGCTGGTCCCTTCGTCCGCAACACCCCACCAGCGAAGCAGCAGCATCGTCTGAAGCGGTCCAGCCCATTCGCTCCTGCTTTTCGGTCCAGCTCGGCAACTTCAGCAAGCCCAGCCCATCCGAAGGCAAGCCCTGCAGCAGCTTAGCCCATGGATCAGTGGATTTCAGCCCGCATCAGCGAGCCCGCAAGCCTTCTTCGAAAGCCTCAGCTCAGCCCGGGAATTTTGTAGTTCCATTGGGCTTTCTTGTTCAGTCCAATTGAAACCGAAGATCAGGCCACGTGAAATTCGGCCCAAGCCCATCTTCAGCTTTGGAGTCCAACCCATTGGAAGCCCAATTCCGAGCCCAAGCCCGCGAAGCCAAGCCCAAATGCAATTTCAGCCCAAGCCCAGCAATTTGTTGTGGGCTTGCAAGGTTTTTGGGCCCGGTTCGTGTGTCCGTTGACGCCACCGAAAATTCGGAATTCGGCCGCCGTCGTGTCGTCGCAGTGTTTCGGTCTTCGTGTGACAATATGATTTTCTACTTTTATTTTCAATTGAATAAATCGGGTTTTTCATCGACGTGTATACATAGTCTTTGATACGATCACTCACTTTCGTGAGATAACTGATCTAGTTGGGGAAATTATTAAGAGATTTTAATGCAACATCTTGAGAATTTATTTAGAATCGATTATTTCGATAGTGTTAGTCTGCGATCATTTCGCAAGACATCGAAAATCTATCGAGACCGGAAATAGGTCGATTCGATAGAGATATATAATTAGGCGTGGGTGATTCCATCTAATTACAAAATTCTCATCGATCAAGACTAAATCGATTTTTGTGTCGCTTTTGATCTGTCTTTAAGTAATTGAAGCGCAGAGATTTCCACGACAATCGAAAGTCATCATGATCGAAGATCATCTTGTGGTTCGATAATAATCAACCACGAGTCCATTCAGACCAAAATTCCCAAAACTACCCGATGGTTTAGGTTGCGTTAAAGTCACGTTTGACTTTGAAGTTAACGAGGAAATGATGCTTAGATTTCAAAATTGAGAACTTTAAGGTGTCACAATTAATTTTAGGAATGTTGTTACATCTTTCCAAGAATTGTTGACGATATTTGAGAAAAATACAAGAGCAGCAAATTTAAAAGAACAAGGGAAATGCCACTTATTAAATAGGATTTTAGGACCTTCAATGTGGAACAATTAGAGAGGATTTATAAGTGACTACTAGGGGACTTGACCCTATTAACTTAAGTGTTAATTTGGTAAATAGGAAAGGAGGAAAAGTCTCAACAAGAAAGGAAAATTCGTAAGAAGGCATGCCCCCATGAATTTCACTTCAATCTTCATTTCATTTGGTGAAGATAAGCATAGGAAAGGTTGTGGGGTATATGATAGTGATGGGTGAGCCAAAATTCCATGGAAAAATAGGTCAAAAGCCGATGGAAATTGCAGTGGCAGTTTCCAAGCATTTTCCTCTCTCCTTCCTATTCTTTTGCGCGCGTGGGAGTCCACCGAATGCAGCTCACGTTGGCTGCTTCCATCCAACTTTTTTCCTTTCTTTCTTTATTCTTTATTTTTTTCTTTCCACCTTTCTTCAAATGTCCAGCTGAGGTTGTCGCTGTCTTCACCCATTCACACCCCTGTTTCGCTCTCTTTCTTCTGGTTTTCTCGGCTGAACCGATCCACAAGAAAACCGGATAAGTGGAGACTCGGCTTTTGCTCACCAAATCGGTAGACCCCCGAAACTTCAACCCAATTACCATGATGTTTCTTATTAATATGGCTGGGAGTCCGAGCAGCAGCGAAGCTTCCCCTCTAGCGAGAGGAACGACCGACCAGCCAAGCTTCACGTGTTCCTCCCTCCTCAAAAAAAATCCGTGACTCTCTGTGCTGCTGCGGTGGTCGCCTAACGACATCTCCAGCTGCTGTTCCGGCTTCAACTCACCATCAAAGGGCTCGAGGTTTGTCCTTGTGCTGCCGTCCTGCCACAAGTGGGGACCGCCATTAGTTCCAAACAAGTGAGTTGTTTTCCTAAATCTGGAATAGGGGTTGTGTACCTCTATTTAGGAATTCATCCAAGTAATAAAGGTGTAGATGATATTACATATGGTTGGGTGTTAGTTAGAAATGTTAAATTAGCCATAGTGAGGCTTAGTTGTGGTTTAAAGGACAAGATAAGAACCGTAGATGATGATTCGGCCAAAGACAGGGACTGTTTTCTGGACGTGTGCGATTTATTATTTTTGTAGACTCATATGTGTCGCGATTTTGAAGGAATTTCCCCTGAAGAAATGTTTTAAACATCTTCAAGTATAACATATATTTTTCTCAGGATTTTTGGGGATTTAAAGGAAAATGATTTTGGCTTCGTTGTCTTTAAACAGAAACTCGAACTGCACTGGAATTTGCGACCTGTAAGGATTCTATGGGTTGTTACTAACCCTTCTGGTTCGATTTTAAAAATTGGTTATTCATGAAAGTTGTTTTTTACATCTTCTAGTTAAACATACTCGAATTTCAGACCAAATGGACCTCTTTTGGACCCCGAACCAAGTTGATTTCGGAAAACAGAACCGCTGGAAACTGACCCGATTTTAGTGCTGGATTGAGTGAATTACTGGGCCGAATCCAGAGGGATCTGGGCCTCAGTGTCTTCATTAAAAATGTTTTTTTACATGTCCTTTAGCAAGTTTTCAAGTTTGAGAATTTTTCGAGCTCATATGAATTGGTTTCTGGTCTTGAACCCGAAAGTGCGCAATTGGGCAGTTTCTGCCAATTCTGACAAGTGGAAGTTTATAACTGTTTTGAGATGTTTCTTGCTGGAGATTTGCTTAATTGAGGTTGTGAATGAAATATGCAATTGATCATTGAATTATGATGATGATTGAATGCATACATGACATGAGATTCTGAATGAAATATGCAATTGATCATTGAATTATGATGACGAGTGAATGCATACATGTCATGAGATTCCGTCACGAGCCTTTGGGCCGGACAATGCTCCTTCGGGAATGCTCCACGTCAACGGATGCCGGTCGCAGTGGAGGCTGGGCCAATGCTCCTATATGGTATGCCGTCTAGATGTAGACGTTGCCATGCTCGACGGTGCGAGACGATGCTCAGTTATGCCGGAAGACTGTTATCTGTGCATTGAAATCATTTCTGACACATGAATGGGTGAAAGCAAGGGACCTAATTAAAAGACAGAACTGTGTGGTGCGGTATGGGACGTGCCATAACGGTTTAGTCTGGTAATTGGGGGCCCGTGTACTTATGTTGATATTTATGTCCTTGCACATACTCATGTTACGGTATTCATATGATGTGAAAGCTCGATACTGTATGTATGATTTGATCGGCACGAACATGCAGGGAAAGACTGGTATGAAAAGAGTTGTGAGAAACGTGATTAGATTGCATGTAGAGTGTACCCTTCTCCTACTCGGGATTTAGGGGATTAACTCGCTGAGATGTGATCTCACCCCTTAGTGGGCTAAAATTTTCAGGTCCCTAGATGGAGGAAGGCCAGGTCGTGTACAGGGGTCTGCAGGAAGGGGAGTATAGGTTTCTCGCTATCTTCTCCCAGGTGGTGACGGGTCTTCCGTCAAGGCTGGATGATGGGTGACAGTTCACCCTAGAGAGGTCGAGAAGTATGATAGTATAATAGCGAACCCTGGTCTTGTAAATGGAAGCTTAGTGCGTAGGTAACCGAACAGTTTCACTTTTTATATTAGACCTTGGGGTGTTAAACTGGTTTGTATATAAGTACTACTGTATTGTAGGTGTGGTTTGTGAAAATATTATCCTACGTTTCTATCCCACTGTTATGTTGTATGGAGATTGTTTTACGTTTCCGCATGCGCAAAATAATGAATGGGTTGGCGACACTCTCTGGGACGTCGCAATTTTATAGACCAGAGAGGGTTGTGCACATGCTCGAGGTTTGGGGCGTGACACTTCGCATTTAATCAAGTGAGTTTTGCTCACTAATCCCTTATTAGTCAGTTAATGATGCTTAGGGGTTGATTAGATTAAATTAAGCATGTTTAGGTGGATAAATTAGATTAGATTAGTTAATTTAATTTTCTGCCGATGCATGTTAGGTGATTAGATAATGCCATTAGCAAGTAGACACGTACTATTATTTATTTAACGAACCTTGGAATTTTTCTGGGTTCGTCTTGGCTTCCAATTAGGCATTACGGGTCTAAGTTGGATTTATTGCATTTATTTAATATTTTCTGTAATTATTTAATTAATTATTTATTTTCCGGAAATTACGCTTGGATAGCCGACGACCGAAATTTTATGCTAATTGTCGTGGTGCTCTCTGTTTATTTAATTGAGTACCCGATTGTGGAATTTTTGTATGGTTGATGAATATGGGGAAATTATCCCAAAAATGGAAATGTTGTTATTTGAGGGGAAAATAATCTCATGAGATCGTAAGTTGGATCAAGAAAGCCGCCGAAGTATGGCCGTGCCAGTTAGGCCGAGATTCGCCACCGAATTGGAATCGGTCGTGCTCGTTGAACATCCACCACCTGATAGAGGTCGTGCTTGTTAAGCCGTGATTTGTCACCTGATAGAGGTCGTGCCCACCGGGCCGTGATTTGCCACCTGATAGAGGTCTTGCCCACCGGGCCGTGATTTGCCACTAGATAGAGGTCGTGCCCACCGGGCCGTGATTCACCACCTGATAGAGGTCGTGCCTAAGAATTTGGTAGACTATGCTCGTTGAGCTGTGAGTGAGAATTGAGATGGAATAACTGAAATGACCGGAGAGTGGTCTTGATGACATGTAATCGACTGAGTCGATTGATCGTTAAGTTGATCTGATTGATTGGATGATATGATTGTCAGTATCTGTTAATTAAACTGACTCGCAGGAAGGAACTGAGGCCAAGTAAGTCCTCTGACTCGTGTTGTGCTTAGGCAGCCCTTAGGGCGTATTGGCTTCTTAATCGGGTCTTAAGGGGTAGAACTTGCTGAGACGTTGTCTCACTGGTTATTGTATAACCATTTTCAGGTCCTTAGATGGTGTTGGTGAAGGACCAGAAGCCCTTGAGTCTGGAAAGGTGGAGACCGAGGAATCGACGAACATGTCTGACTAGTGGGTCATAGGACAATTCCCTTTCTGTTGAGCCGATGTTTTGTAACTAGCCTAGCATTGTATATAAACATGTTCGTTTATAAAAAGGCTTGTTTTGATTTGAAAAAGTTGGCCCTGCTTTTCTATCCCGTTGAATTGTTTTCTGGGGATTTTACATATGCTTCCGCATGCGTATTTAAATGAATGGGTCGGCGATGCGTCCTGGGACATCGCTATTTAATCGACCAAGGAGGGATGAGCACATGCTCGGAGGATCGGGGCGTGACATATTTTCTCTGTAGATGATATGGTGTTGGTAGGTGAAACCCATGCTAGAGCTAACCAGAAACCTGAACTTCGAAGGGAAACTTTTTTAACCCGAGGGTGTAAGTCTAGGAAGTAAAGAAACTCAACGAAACCTCGAGAAAATTGGACATCATGGAGTACTGAGGACTGAATCCTTCCATCAACTTCGATCTAATTTGACAAAACTGGAGATCATGCGGACGACACCTTGAGAATGCTTCGTAGGACATGACATTCAAGAGAAAAGGCGAGATTCGAAATCAAAAAATGCAGGTAGAAGCAGGGACTGCCAACCAATCAAGGATAATATGAGAGGAGGTCGTTTGAGATGTTTCGATCACGTAAAACGGAAGACCTTTGGGTGGATGCCTCGGCGAGGATATGAGCAAGGAACGAAAACCGTAGACAGGAGGGGTATTGGCACGAACTATTTAGAGCTTGTAGAAGATCTAATAAAAGATCAAAGGTAGCGACTTTGATAGGATTTCTATGACCGACAACAATAGCAGGACAACAATAGCTTTGAAGATGTCCAGTGGATTTGGGTCAGTTGAGCAACTAATCCATCAGAAAACTGTATAGCAGCTACTCAGGCTAGAGGCCGAGTTTATAGTGAGAGTTACAGTTCTAATGTTCCCTTATATCTGCAGTTTTTATTTGATGCTGATGTTGCAGGTAGACCGCCTTGATGTAATAGTGCTGTATTTTCCATATGGATGAGAATTGAGCAGTTTTTATGGCGAAAGACAGAACAAATTGTTTTGTTCCGTGCGGAATAAGTTCATGCTTTCATCAAGTGTCATCCTCTATGACAATCATTTGAGTTGGCTCTCTCTTTCATTTCATGCTAGTCCGATCGCTCGAAATATTGTTTTGAATAGTCTAGTGAATCGAGTCTAGCAGAGATTTCAGTGAAAATTATTATGTCTGGTGGTGAGAAGTTACAGGGTACCATGCTTAAACAGAGTCGTGCTTCTAATCATCAAGCGCATGAATTTGTACAGTTTAATTGACATGGAATTCTCAAGTCATAGACGGTAGATACACTCTAACCTGCATGAGGTTCGGTCTCATGCAACAGAGGCTTGAGATGGCTGCTTAATTGATCCCTCCATAGCAGAAACTTCTGGAAAGATAGATGTTTAACAGCAGCTAGGAAGGGAAGGAAATAGAAAACCTAGACAAACATTTATAATCTCAGCATCAAATACTATTCAAACAAAGGAAACAATTATATAATGATTGCATGAAATCCCATCCTGCACTACTAATTTATTTCTAGCCACCCTGCATCTCAACTGAGGACCAAAGTCCAGAATACTTCAATGCCAAGCGAAGATGGCCGAGTTGAGGACTGAGCCGTTCCTGAGCAGACCTGGCCGAACTGGCTGAAGCTCTCTTCGTCTAACAGTCATGTTCAAGATTGTATAGAGAAGAAATTGCGGCAACTATAACCGTGTATTGTCCCGATTTTCTACAAATTACAGAGGGAGATCATGCACGATTGCTCCAAGCGCCATATTAGTCTCTTCAATCGTTTACCATCCAAAGATTTCTCTTGCAGAATCCGTTTTACCCTCTCTTTAGGACAAATACTCTCTTATCAAACAGAAGTAGAAGGAACCCATCATCAACCCGCTCATCAGAATCACAAATTTTACACATATTGAACATGCCGCTGCCATCATAGAACAAAGACCATTCAATTAACTCGATTGTCACACAGACCGTCACACTTCCTGATGCTTGTCTTCATCGTCTTCATCTGAATCCTTCTTTTTCTTCTTCAAGTAACCCCACTTCCTCAGCACCCACACACATAGCCTCGCCACATTCCCCGTGAACACCAACCCCATCAGGCACAGCCAGCACACCACTGACACGTCCATCACGTCCTTCAGCATCCCCTGCTTGTCAGCCGGCAATATGTTGCGCAGCGCTCTGAAGTAGGTGATCACCTGCCCCGTGATCGCTAGCCACACATGATCACCATCTGGGTCCACATCCAGCGTCGCCGCTATATTGAAAGCTCGCTCAAGAGGAGCAGGATGATGCTGAGGGAGGACAGGAAGACCAGTGTGTTGAAGATCATGAACTGTCCGTAGGCAATCCACTGGATGTGGGCCATGATAGAGGTGCCCGCCATGTGCGGCTTCTTCACCGGGTTGCCATAGGCATCGACCTTGTAGTCGTCCTGCCAGACGCCTCCCGGCGGTGCGGTCGCAGCTTGGAACACCACCGTCCCTAGCAGCGAAGCGACCACCATTAGTGAATTTCTCCTGGCTCAGCCAATCGGCTTCCACCGGGGGTCTTCTTAGAGCACTCAGTTTCTTTGATAGGGGTTTCCTTAAAGTACTCCGTTTCTCTGACGGGGCTTTCTTGGTGGAGAGTGATGGGAGTTTTTAGGTGATCTTGATGAGGTGGTGTGGGAGGTCATTCTTGGAGGTGGGTCAAGAACTGGATCATAGTGATATGGGACTGATTGGATGTCTCTGGAGAGTGAAGCTCCTGAGCTTTGAAGGGATGTCTCAATTTCAAGAACTCTCAAGCCTCTGGGCTCAAGAATGTCTAGTGCTGTGAGGCCACTTGAGTTTGGTGTGTTCACCTCGAGTCCTGGGATTGTAAGCAAGAACTTTTATCATCTGCACACAAATTTTTGGGGATAAATTCCCCAGTGTAAGATTACTGAAGTCCATGTTGCTGGTCTCAAGACTGATCCTGGGAAGAGAAAGGTCCGTTGAAGTTCAAACCAGCAACAATCTGGTTCTCGTTGGTTGCTCGCTAATGGAATGGGAAAGAGCAATAAGCATCCGTTTCTGAAGTCGAAGACTGCTTCTTCTAAGTCTACTGCCCCAGCAACAACTAAGGCACAGCCTGGTGACACATTGTGAAGCATCTCACCCCATGTTCATGGAACTGGTGCTAAATGGAAGGAATTGGCGGCTCTTAACCCACACATACGCAACCTCAATATTATTCTCCCTAACGAAACCGTCAGGTTGCATTAAGTTGGGGGTGCGAAACGGAACTTCTTGAAAGAGGCTTGGTTTGCCAAGCTGCGTTGAGTGAAGTTTATGAGCTGCGTTAGTTGTGGGCTTGCTGATTGAAACCACACATTGTGGTCGTCAAAGACAGATGAAAGTACTGGCTCCTGCCTTTGAGAGCTCTCTTACCTTCCCAATTGTTAGGGACTGATTATCACCAGTCTAAGGTACAAAAGATCAGTCTATGCAATTGTTTTCATCTCTCTGTTCTTCCATCCCCTGTAATCAGTTTGCATATGAACAGTAATTTTCTGTGTTTTGTGTGGGATGATACGCTACCAATCCTTTGTCTTGTGATTAGGAACAACATATCGGTCCATGAGATTTTAGGCTGCATTTCTGCCTTGTCCCTTCTCTACTTGTCTACATAAAGAAGAAAAGATCGTTTGGCAAGAAGTTATATCAGAGCTTGAATGTTGTTTTGGAAGAAGCACACGTTCTGGTATGTGAACATTGCATATGAAACTAGGGCTGCTTCAATTCTGACCTTTGAGGGAGGATCAACTTGCACGGCCTGCCAATAATAATGGAGTGTTTTCTGTGAAATCTGTGTATCACTTCCATAAAATTTGGCAGGAAAGATAGTGTAAGAAGTTCATGTAAATGGTGTGACTGCATTATGGTTTGGTGCCATGGGGTTGAAATTGATCAGACAGAGTGGCTCACTAGCTTTGATTAGATGGCTTTTGGTCATCTATCAGCATTGGAGATTGGTCATCTATCAGCATTGGAGAAGAATATGTAGGAAGCATGAAAGAAGTGTGGATGCTTTTGAGGTAGGTGGGTTCGGTTATTTGGTGTGATTGGAAAGAGGGTGGTGAAGCTGTGTGAGACAAATCATAGAATGGCCCAATGTTGCTTTTACCTACTAATTTGCGGCATACATAGGAGTAGATCAGATTACTTTGTGGCCAGGCCGTCCCATTCTCTTTAGAAAGATTCAGCTATGTGGTCGAGACATCTCTGATGAGGAGAGCTCGAGAATAATGTGAGATGGACTCTGCGTTTGGTTTAGTAGTCGCATTAAATCGTTTGCACAACTAGCAGTACTCAAAATGATCTTATGACATAGGGATTGAGTTAGAAAGAACACAGGCATCAAGACTATGCAGTAATCCTTTGTCCCACCAGATGAATACACTAGATCTTGATATTGCCCCTAGATCTGCACCAACTCACACACCCCGATATCCACTTCTTGAGCTTTTGCGATTCTTTCACATTCCGGAGGACGATCGTGAGGAATCGAACGGTGTGAACTAGAAAAACAATGGCTACAATGCCGAGCCAAACAAACAAGGAGTACATAACCACTGTCATCGACCCCCTATCCATGGCGGAGAACCATTCGTCTGTGAATGGTTTCCCGTGTTTAGGTTCCCTGTGTACGAACGAGATGGACGTCATGGATCCGAGGTAAGTCATCGCCATAAAAGTGATGGTCATCCACATTGTGGCCGTCAGAATCCACATCAGAACCTTCTTTCCCAAGGGCAAGCCACTCATGAGCAAGAAGATCGTGCTAAGGGATGCAAGAAAAGAGATGGTGTTGCATAACCAGAACCATGCGTAACCCTTTGGATGGTTTGCAGCCATTATCGATGTTCCTGCGTAGTGTAAGATGGTGCCGTTTTTGTCTGTCTCATCGTTGTCCCACAGGCCGCAGGGAGGGCTAAGGCCGGCTTGGTAAGCCATGGCTGCGATCACGGTGGCAATTATCTGTCGTGACGTGAAATAAAGTTTTAAAATTGCGAATGAAGAAAGTGTTTCACCTATATTTGAAAATATGAAGATCATCGAGTCAAAGTTAGTCATTTCAACAAATACACAAATTCAATTGATGGTTTTTCCTATATTATCGAAGTACAAGGAAATTGTGGCGAGCTCTCTACAGAAGTAGACGTCATGGATTAAATTATGAAAAAACTAAGTGTATGAATATACACATAAATGAGAAAAAAAATGTAGATATTTCGAAGTTTGAACTTTTTATAAAGGTTACTGTTGTTGTTAGAAAGAAAATCAAAATCTAATAACTAAATGTGTGAAAAATAAAACACACTTATATTATCGCCACCGGTGAGGCTCGCGTCACCCGGCCGTGGGCGAGGTTGAGCTTGCCCAACCAAGGCGAGGCCAAGCCTTGCCCAGCTGCCAAGGAGGCTCGATCGGCAAGGTTCAGCCTTGCCATGGACCGGTGACCCTCCGACGAGGTTGCCGGCCCTTGTTTGGCTGGTTGCCAACAAGAGGAAGAAGGAGAAAAAGAAAAGGAAAAAAGGAAAGAAGAAAAAAAAAGAAGAGAAAAATATAAAAAAATTATTAAAAATTAAAAGAAATTCTAAATCACAAAAGAATTTAAAATCTTATCAAACACATTTCTATTTCAAGAATAGAAATTTTGGATAGTTACACTCTTCAAAAATTGTCTAGGGAACAAAATAAAAAAAGTCATTTTTAAGCGAAATTGTTCCTAAGAGAATGGTTACAAAAATGACCCCAAGTCGTTGAGAATATTTGGAGAAGACAAGAGATTGAGTCTTTTAGAAATCCTCTTTACTTTATGTATTAGTATAGATATTTAAAGAAAATCACCCCACTGCTTCACATTTAGATTTTCTTAAGTACAATTACTTTCTTAAATATTCATCAACTTGTTTGATCTCTTCTCACTATTAGATTTCTTATATTACACTTTTTTTTTTTTTTTTTATAATCATAAGCCATCTGTTATTGTAACTACTGATTTCTTTATGTACATAGCTATTTAATTATAAGCAATTTAGTACATATGTAGAAAACGTTTTTAAGAAAGCATAACTATTTATTCTAAGCGACACGAACGATCATTTTTAGGAAAATATTTTTTGAATCATCCATTTTTCTTGAAACAAATAGAGAATTTAAATTAACTAGTTGTGAGCTATGATGTTAATTGCAATAACATGACGGATCTGATCTAAGTTTTCAGCACACGCTACTCCAAGACATCTAGCTAAAAGCATTACCATCAAAGAATGGCACTTCTTCTCAATCCATTCCTTGTGTTTGTCTTCCTTCTGCTTCCTGATATCACCCGAGAAAAACTCTAGCGGAAATGCCTTTACCGGAGGAGTATTGGTGGAGGGAGGTGCTACAGATGCTAGGTAAACTACAACAGTTGAATTCTCCTCATTTGTGTTATCAACAGCTGCTTGGTGAGTTGTCCATGCAGGGAATCTTATGGCTCTCAGAGCTCCAGCATGTACTAACAGTTCTTTCAATTCAATGACTTTGAAATCCTTTGGAAAGTATTCCACTATATCCATAGCAGAGAAGCCATTTCTATTCACTATGTTCACATCCACTTCACTTCTTTGAAGCAGATATTTCACCGTCTACACAAAAAGATGAGCTTCTTATAAATTATAAAAGAAACAACAAACAAAGATATTTCTTGTAAGTTTCCTCAATCGATAAATCCACTATAGAAAAATGAGAATGAGCCGGATTTTATCTTCACAAAATGTTCAATTGGGATGAAATATCTGATGTTGTCACAATTTCGAAGCAATTCGAAGCAAAAAAGATTACCTCTATTTGCTTGTTTGCTACGGCCAAATGCAAAATGGTATTACCCTCATCATCTTGAGCATTCACCAAATCACCATCTCTCACCATCTCCACTAGGACTTTCAGAGTCTCCAAACGATTATGCCTCACTCCCAGATGGAGAGCGGTTTGGCCGTGGCTCAGCCTGTGCTCGGCCGCCTCCGGTCTCACCTTCACCAGCTCTATCACGATGTTGATTCGGCCCTTCATCATGGCTAGATGGAGTGGGGTCCTCCCATCTTCGTCATGGACAAGGCATGCAAGGGGGTCTGATTGTAACAATTCCCTCACTATTTCGACGTATCCGTTCGCGGATGCCAAGTGAAGAGGCATACGTCCCTGCAAAGGTAAAGTGCTTGACAATGGAGCATTCATATTGAGGGACACGTTCATGTGATTTATATATATTGTATTTTCAAATCAAATAGACCGAGCTGCTCAAATTCACTGGTGTCTGTAAGATCTTTCAGGCTGAATTAACCTGGAAATCCATGACTTGATTTCTATATATATGATGGGTTTGATTTCTCACAGATCATGAAAACTGGAAAACAAAAATGCTACATTACATGTGCAAAATCTAATTTGACAAGCAAGATAGTTTGATCTATGTAGAGATATTCCATGGAAATATAGTTAATAAATTACTTTACACATGGCTAAAAGCCTTAAACTTGCAAAAATCTAATCAAAACAGTCGCGATTCCACCAATTATCTGGTTTGCGAGGATGACTAGGTTCAGTTTGATCTGACAAAAGGATATCAAACAACCACAACTAAGGTTTTCGCTTCGACATACCTGCGAGTCCAACTCCATAGCCAAATCCCTTTTATGAGCCAGAAGAGCCTTGGCAAAATGTACATGACCGAGCATGCAGGCCACATGCAATGGTGTCTCGTCGAAGCAAGTGACGGAAGCCCGAGCCAGGATGAGTTGGTCTTCTTGCAGCAACTGAGCTAACGACTCGACGCACCCACCAAGCGACGCTTCATAGAGCCTCTTCTCTCGGTGTCTTCTTTCAGATGCTGAGGAAGCTTGTTGATGCGACGGCGGGGGTGGCGACCTTCTTCTCGGGCTTGTGATCGATGGCATTGTTCCCAGCTTGTGGGTGAACTCAAATCGCTCGGGCTAATCACCTGAAGCTTTCGGTCCACAAACGTTCTATCTTTTCTTTTACTAGACTTCCTTGGAGTTGGAATGTCAAAGGTTGAGATTGTTAACCATATATAAGATGCTATAACGTGAGTCTTACATAGCAATTACATGTTGGAAAGAGCAGAGCAGCGACACAAACGCGTGGGATTAAAGAAGATTCTTGCATGCTTCCACAATGTTGAAAAGTAAAGAGTGTGGAATAATACGATGATGCAACCCGTATTCAACACGGGATTCATTGAACCAAGAAAATCAGCATGCATTTAAGATCGATGGGACTTTCATCGAAAAGTCCAAGAAATTTCGCTCGATTAGAGACTTGGAAAAGTTGATAAGGCCTCATCTTTGACTCTACTGATGTTGTCTTGAATTCCAAGAAATTTCCATCGATTAGAGACTCGGAAAGTTGACCGGGAAGTCTAGGAAGGTTTGGAGCTTGCAAGCTATACGTTTCTAGATATATTTCGTAGATTTGGACCTATCTACAAGGGATTTCATGGGAAATAGTCCAAATTCAATGTAATTAGGACATGTAATGAATTTCTAATATTTAAGGGATAATCACTAAAGATTTATTAGTTACTTTCAAAAATGATAAGATCTCTAGGGTGTAATTCGTTTCCTATCGGGATTAAGGAAGTGGGGATTTGATGATCTATTTATTCAGCATTGTATCTTGTATCTAAATACGCTCGAGAAAGAAGAAATCATCTCTCTCTCTACCGTGGACATAGGTAGATTTTGGTCGAACCACATAAATCTCTGTGTTCTTGAATATTCTTGTTTTTCAACTTTTCATCTCATTTAGTTAGGGTGCTCTTTTGCACAACAATTGGTATCGGAGCAATCTAAGTTCCCCGTTCTTGTATTGCGACTTTTGAGTGGATGGCTGGAAAAGGTTTGACTGTTCGATTTGATATTGAACGATTTACCGAGAAAGAATAATTTTACACTATGGTAGAGAAGGATGAACGATTTGTTGATTCAACAAGGTTTATCAAAGGTTCTTCCGGGAAGATCGAACAAGCCGAACACCATTGCTGACGATGACTAGGCCAACATGGAAGAGAAGGCATGCAGTGCGATCCGATTGAGCCTATCGGACGAGGCCCTTCAATATGTGACGGAATTCAAATCTGCTCCAGAGGTATGGCTCAAACTTGAAAGCATTTACATGATGAAATGTGACATCCCAAATTTCACCGACCTTCATTAGTGTAATCAGAATCATTTGGAACTTAGATTAATTTAAATTGGGCCAAAAAGTGAACCCGATGGACCGTGAGGAACGTGTGGGCTCGAGAAGTAAGCGGGCCACACGAATTTTAGAATTGGGCTTGATAAGTCGAATGGAAGAGCTGGGCTTGGGCTTAACTTAGAGCAGGCCAAGATTTAGAATTGTTAGACTGATAAATTTAGTTTAGTGGGCCGGATTGTTATAGATTGAGCCTGTTGGGCCAGAGATGGATATTTAGGCCCGAGTGATTTTATTTTCAATTTAGTTTATAGATTATAGTTATGATAATTGGATTAGTGATTGTAATGCTAATATCAATTTTTAACTTTAGCATTTCTTGTGATGAATTCTCGATAGACTAACACTAAATAGTTAATATGTCATATAATTTCATAACTTTATATGATTATAATAGAATTGAAAATCTAATGGAATCGAAAGGGAATTAAGTGAAAAATATTAGATACAAGTAAACTGACTAACGACACGGATTAGAGATTAATTAAGATCAAGTGACAAATGGCGAAAGAGATCGTGCATGGAAGCCACGACACCCCCTCCTCTCTTTGCATCACCCACGGTTTTCTTTCCTCTAGAAACCGAAACCGTCAACTCAAGAAGACACAATCATTAGCAAGATCTCATCATTAGTCTAGCCTAGGGATTAGCTTGTAGCCTATTTCCCCTCATAAATTTCGAACCCTCTCTCTCTCCTCAAGACCGAAACCCACCTTCATCTTCTTCTTCTTCTTCTTGTTTTCTCTCTCGGACGAGCAGCGACAAGTGAGAGAGAGAGAGAGCGACCGAATAAGTGAGTGAGAGAGTTCTTGCGAGAGGGTGAATGGCGAGAGGAGAAGAAGAGAGAAGGATCGCCCTCTGCCGTGCGTGTACTGCCGCCCATCTTCGCCGTCGTTGAGCCGCGTTCGGAGACCCACGAGCTTTCCGTTTTGGTTGTCGATTGAGCTTAGGAGTGAGGCAAGTAGAAGTTCATTAATCTATGTTATGCATGCTGTGATTATCTGGTGAAGTGCTGGTAGATTTGAGGAAATGCTGAATGGAAACTGCATGTTGGGTTTTCGGATGATTAAGATGAAGATTGAGTGTTGATCTATGGAGGATTAAATGTATTGTTGATTTGAGCTTGATGAGTACTAGATTGAAGTTAGAAGTCATTGCATGTTGCTTTTGAGTCTTGCATGTCTCGAAAATTTGGTGAAAGTTGGCTGTTTTGATTGAGCAAAGTGAAGTGATGCTTGCCAAGTGAAGAAATGAGGCGTATGTTGTGATGAGTGAGCTTATGGATGAATACATGCTTTGAGCCGAGCTGTGGAAGGTTTCTTTGTTAAAGAAAAACCTATTGAAAGTACTCTTAGATGCTGTGGAAGAGACTCGAAGTGTTGTAAAGGAGATTGGTAGAGAAACAAATGGTTGGACTGAGCTAGAAATGGAGAAAAACCGTATATGAAGATTCTGTTTTAGAGAAATATAGACAGAAAGTCTTTTTATTTGTGTCGCTTTGATTTATAATGATGAAGATAAGGAAAGGAACCATTTTACATAATAGAACGCCAATTAGATTGAGTTAGACATCTAGCTATAGCCATATGAATGCAAAAACATGAAGATAGAAGTGAATCTATTGAAATCAGTACACTGTTTTGTAGAGAACAGCTTGACCTTTGATGATTATGTGAATTTTATGTATTTACCTAGATATAATTGGACTTCGAACCCTTAATGAAAGTGGTAGGAAACATCCTTAGGAATAACATATCAAAATTTGAGAATAAATGGACAAGGTTTGGTCAGTAAAACGATTTTCTTTATAAATGTTAAATCTGGAGGTTATTACATAATGTCAGTAAAGAGTATAGTGATTACTGCTCTTGATATACAATGAATCTGACTTAGTTTCTTCATGAAAAATTTTCCTTTAGGTCTTGTTTATAACATATCCAAATTTCAGAATTTTCTGAGTTCATTTAGAGGTTATTCCGAAATTGTTTCTAAAACTGTGCATTGTGAGGTTTGAGCTGTTTTGTTCCGAATTTGCTCAATTTGTCCCAAAGGTAAATGCATCTTGAGTGGTTATGTGGCATGATGACATTGGCATCCAGCATATCATGCAATATTGAGATTTGATGAGACTCAAGGGACATTTGGTCATTGCATTGAAAAGTGTTTTTGGAAATTAAGATGCTAATTGTTGCTGTTGGACCCTCGGGTCAACGATGCCCCGGGAGTCGGGATGCCCAAAGGTTCGAATGAGTTGATGCCTGTTGGATGCCTGGTTGTATTATGAATACATTCCCAGAGGTTTTTGCCCGGGAGTATCGGGATGCCCGGTGGTATACGGTACGTAATTCCAGGGGATGCCTGGTGGTATGTCGGTACGTAATTCCGGAAGACAGGGGTAACCATTTTCATGGCGAGCCCCAGCGATTCCTCGTGATGCCAAGTGGGATGCGAGATGCCCGGAGGTGTGTGCCGGATGCCCGGAGGTGTGTGCCGGAAGCCTCGTGATGCCAGGTGGGGTGCAAGATGCCCGGAGGTGTGTGCCGGATGCCCGGTGGCCTAGTGGTGTAATTCCGGAGGACTTCGTGACACCATGATTGGGTGCGGAATCCTAGAATGATGCAAACGTTGATCCTCTGGGGGGATAAAACCGTTTGAATGATTAAAACTGGTGATTATATTAAGTGTGAGTGTGGTCTGGTTATGAGACTAAATTGTATGGCATGGAATGAGACGTGTCATAACAGTTTGGCCCTATGATCGGGACTTATGTGACTAGACATGATGCATCTTATTGGTTGGAAATGCACTGGTCATTGCACTAAAAGTTTGATGGTTCCGATGCATACTCATTCCTTGATGAACTGTTTTGTTTATCTTACATGAATCTAGATATTGATGGTATTGCACGATATAACTTAATGAATCTTTTACTGCTAAGTGGTTGTATTCACCCTTTTTGGGGACTAACATTTCTAACTAGACAAGATATCTCTGTTGTCATCGTCACCAGCAGATGGACTGAGCGGTTGGATATGGCCGTGAGGAGGAGGACAACAGAGGAAGGAACTTTTGGACGCCGACACTGATCGATGGACTTTAAGTATACAATTGTTGGAAAAGATGTCAGTCATCCTTTGAAGTATAGCCGAGTATAGAAGACTACCGCATTTTGGTGTACCGACTAAAGATGTCCATCTAGTTTTATGTAAATAAAAGTGTTCGGCTTATTACCTATAAATGTGTTTAGTCGGTGTGCATCGTTTTAATTTGTGAAAGGGGAGTTGATGGATGTGCTTCCGCTATATAAATTGCGCAGGGACCGATCTAAATGATATAAACCCCCAGGACTTATGGATCTATTATAATTCTATGGTATCAAAGTGATATATTATCAGGACAACTGAAAGGAAATCGAACTATGGCGACCCTAACGGATCGGGGGCCGTTTGGGGGGTGCCACATGAAATCTCTTACAAATAAGTTGTTTTTGAAGAAGAGATTGTATTCGCTTTAGACAAGTGAAGAAGAGATCTATTGGAACACCTCATTGTATTTAATTAGACGATAAATGAACTTGCAAGCTTGGAGGTAAAGTTCGAGGATGAAAACATAGCGCTTCTACTATTGGTGTCGTTGCCAGATTCGTTTGACCACTTGGTGACCGCACTCCTTTATTGCAAGGAAACCCTGCAGATTGGAGAGGTGATTGCTACCTTAATTTCAAATGGTACTTGGAAAAAGGCAAGTAGTTCAAAATCTTCAAGAGAGGGACTCTTTGGGAAGGAGAAAAGCAATCAAGGAAGAGGAAGATCAATGGATCGCGGATTGAGCCGCAAAGGTCAATCACAATCCAAGGGAAAGTTTAAAGGAAGATGCTACGGGTGTAATGAGAAAGGGCATACCAAGAGATTCTATCAAAAAAGAATGAGAAAAAGAAGAATAGCTCCGATGAAGTAAGTGTAACCGACAACACCGAGACCAATGATGAGGATGTCTTGTCCATATTGTTAGGGGAGAATTACCAAAAAAATCCTAAACCTATTGCAATTGTGCCAATTCAGTCATAAACTTTTTTTTTGACCAATTTAGTTCTAAACCTTTTATAATTGTGTCAATTCAAATTCATCTGTAAAATTGGGCCGACACATACACGACGTGGATGTCGGCCGTCCGTCCGGCGCGCGTAAGCGTAGCATTTTTTTAATTTTTAATTTTATTTTCTTTTGAATTTTTAAATATTTTTTTGATTTTTTTAATTCTTTTTTATATCATTTTCTTAATTTCTTTTATTCTTTTCCCTTTGTCTTCTTCCTTGTTTTGTCTTTTTCCCCTGCACCTTCTTCTTCAACCTTGCGCCTTTTTCTTCCCCGAATCTCTCTATTCCTTCTGCAACTTAACCGAACTAGAATTATTGGCGACGAATCAACCTCTATATGCGTCGTATCCAACATACACATCGCCACCAAACCAACACCAACCGGCGGTCACCTGCTCCAACCGACGGTCACCAACTCCGGACGCTTACTCTGGCGATCGCAACAATCAACGGAAAATCTCCACACGAGATTAATTTCTTCCATGCTTGGCTTTCTAGCAAGCATATAATCACCAGTGAACTACAAATCACAGAGACGAACTGACTGTGGTGGCCTTGAACCACATGGCATGCTGGGGAGGGGAAGATTTCCTCAGCTTCCTATGACAAAGAGGCTCATTTTTGGTAAGTAAACCTTGAACACCCAATATGCCTTATTGATTTGATGGATCAGGCAAGATGCGAGCAAAATCGAACGAATAACTCGCATATTTTGCAATCTCCTTTCTTCCCATGTTGAATCAAGACTTATAAGTACACACTTGTATTTTCGTGGGGCAAATTCACCAAATGATTACAACATATTGTAGTTCCCATTTCAATTTATAGGAAGCTTAAAGGGGGCAAGTGCCTCCATTGGCCCCATGGTGAATCCGTCCATGCTGACAAGACAAATTCAAGATGATGTCAATTGGTGTATTTTCTCTGTAGATGATATGGTGTTGGTAGGTGAAACCCATGCTGGAGCTAACCAGAAACCTGAACTTCGAAGGAAAACTCTGCTAACCTTAGGGTGTAAGTCTAGCAATTATAGAAACTCAACGAAACCTCGAGAAAATTGGACATCATGGAGTAGTAGTACTGAGGACTGAATCCTTCCATTAACTTCGATCTAATTTGACAAAACTGGAGATCATGCCGACGGCACCTTGAGAATGCTTCGTAGGACATGACATTCGAGAGAAAAGGCAAGATTCGAAATCAATTAATGCAGGTAAAAGTAGGGACTGCCAACCAATCGAGGATAATATGAGAGGAGGTCGTTTGAGATGTTTTGATCACCTCGAATGGAAGACCTTTGGGTAGATGCCTCAGCGAGGAGATATGAGCAAGGAACGAAAACTATAGACAGGAGGGGTATTGGCACGAACTATTTAGAGCTTGTAGAAGATCTAATAAAAGATCAAAGATAGCGACCCGATAGGATTTCTATAACCGACAACAATAGCAGGACAGAAAGCTTCAAACTTTGAAGATGTCCTGTGGACTTGGGTCAGTCGAGCAACTAATCCGTCAGACAACTGGATAGCAAATACTCAGTCCAAGTTTTACATGATGCTGGTGTTGAAGGCAGACCACCTCGATGTAATAGTCCTGTATTTTCCATACGAATGAGAATTGAGAAGTTTTTATGGCAAAAGACAGAACAAAGGAATAAGTTCATGCTTTCATTAAGTTTCATTCTGTTTAACAATCATTGGAGTCAGCTCTCTCTTTCGTTCCATGCTAGTTCGATCGCTTGAAATATTGTTTCAAATAGCCTAGCGAATTGAGTCTTGCGGGGATTTCAACGAAAATTATTATGTGTGGCGGTGAGATGTTACGAGGTAAAACCTTATAAAAAGTCGTGCCTTTAATCATCAAATGTGCATGAATTTGCACCGTTGAATTGACAGGGAATTCTCAAGTCATAGATAGTAGATACACTCTGACCTGCATGAGGTTCTGTCTCGTGCAACAGAGGCTTGAGATGGCAGCTTAGTTGATCCCTCTATAGCAGAAGCGTCTGGCAAGATAGATGTTTAACAGCAGCTAGGAAGGGAAGGAAATAGAAAATCTACACAAACATTTCGAATCTTACCCTAAATAATATTATAAACTAAGGAAACAATTATATAACGATAGCAGGAAATACCATCCTGCACCAGCAATTTACTTCTAGACACCCTAAATCTCAATTGAGGACCAAAGGCCAGAGTACTTCCATGCTGAGCAAAGATGGCCGAGCTGAGGACCGAGCTGTTCCTGAGCAGACCTGGCCGAACTGGCTGAAGCTCTCTTCGTCTAACAGTCATGTTCAACATTGTACAGAGAAGAAATTGCGGCAACTATAACCATGTACTGTCCTGATTTTGTACAAATTACAGAGAGAGATCATGCACGATTGCTCCAAGCGCCATATTAGTCTCTTCAATCGTTTACCATCCAAATATTTCTCTAGCAGAATCCGTCTTGCCCTTTCTTTAGGACAAATACTCTCTTATCAAACAGAAGTAGAAGAAAACAGAGCACCTCAAAACCCATCATCAACCCGCTCATCAGAATCACAAATTTTACACATATTGAACATGCCGCTGCCATCATAGAACAAAGACCATTCAATTTACTCGATTGTCACACAGACCGTCACACTTCCTCATGCTTGTCTTCATCGTCTTCATCTGAATCCTTCTTCTCTTTCTTCTTCAAGTCCTCAGCACCCACACTCATAGCCTCACCACATTCCCCATGAACACCACCCCCATCAGGCACAGCCAGCACACCACCGACACGTCCATCATGTCCTTAAGCATCCCCCGCGTGTCAGCCAGCGATATGTTGCGCAGCGCTATGAAGTAGGTGATCGCCTTCCCCGTGATCGGTAGCCACATGATCACCATCTGGGTCCACATCTAGTGTCGCCGCTTAATTGGAAGCCCGCTCAAGAGGAGCAGGATGATGCTGAGGGAGGACAGGAAGGCCAGTGGGCTGAAGATCATCAAAAGTCCGTAGGCGATGCGCTGGATGTGGACCATGATAGAGGTGCCCGCCATGTGTGGCTCCTTCACCAGGTTGCCGTTGGCATCGACCTTGTAGTCGTCTTGCCAGACGCCTCCGGCGGCGTGGTCGCAGCTTGGAACGCCACCGTCACTAGCGGCAAAGCCACCACCATTAGTGAATCTCTCCTGGCTCAGCCAATCGGCTTCCACCGGGGGTCTTCTTAGAGCACTCAGTTTCTTTGATAGGGGTTTCCTTAAAGTACTCCGTTTCTTTGACGGGGCTTTCTTGGTGGAGAGTGATGAGGAGTTTTTAGGTGATCTTGAGGTGGTGGTGTGGGAGGTCATTATTGGTGGTGGGTCAAGAACTGGATCATAGTGACATGGGACCGATTGGATGTCTCTGGAGAGTGAAGCTCCTGAGCTTTGAGGGGAAGTCTCAATTTCAAGAACTCTCGAGCCTCTGGGACCCTGCTCAAGAATGTCTGGTGCTGTGAGGCCACTTGAGTTTGGTGTGTTCACCTCGAGTCCTGGGATTGTAAGCAAGAACTTTTATCATCTGCACACAAATTTTTGGGGATAAATTCCCCAGTGCAAGATTACTGAAGTCCATGATGCTGGTCTCAAGACTGATCCTGGGAAGAGAAAGGTCCGGGGAAGTTCAAACCAGCAACAATCTGGTTCCCGTTGGTTGCTCGCTAATGGAATGGGAAAGAGCAATAAGCATCCGTTTCTGAAGTCGAAGACTGCTTCTTCTAAATCTACTGCCCCAGCAACAACCAAGGCACAGCCTGGTGACACATTGTGGAGCATCTCATCCCGTGTTCATGGAACTGGTGCTAAATGGAAGGAATTGGCGGCTCTTAACCCACACATACGCAACCCCAATATTATTCTCCCAAACAAAACCGTCAGGTTGCATTAAGTTGGGGGTGTGAAACGGAACCTTAGGCTTGTTTTGCCAAGCTGGGTTGAGTGAAGTTTATGAGCTGCGTTAGTTGTGGGCTTGCTGATTGAAACCACACATTGTGGTCGTCAAAGACAGATGGAAGTACTGGCTCCTGCCTTTGAGAGCTCTCTTACCTTCCCAATTGTTATGGACTGATTATCACCTGCCTAAGGTACAAAAGATCTGTCTATGCAATTGTTTTCGTCTCTCTGTTCTTCCATCCCCTGTAATCAGTTTGCATATGAACAGTAATTTTCTGTGTTTTGTGTGGGATGATACGCTACCAGTCCTTTGTCTTGTGATTAGGAACAACAGATTGGTCCATGAGATTTTAGGTTGCATTTCTGCCTTGTCCCTCCTCTACTTGTCTATATAAAGAAGAAAAGATCGTTTGGCAAGAAGTCATAATATCAGAGCTTGAATGTTGTTTTGGAAGAAGCACGCGTTCTGGTATGTGAACATTACATATGAAACTAGTGCTGCTTCGATTCCAACCTTTGAGGGAGGATCAGCTTGCACGGCCTGCGAATAATAATGGAGTGTTTTCTGTGAAATCTGTGTATCGCTTCCTTAAAATTAGGCAGGCAAAGATAGTGTAAGAAGTTCATGTAAATGGTGTGACTGCATTGTGGTTTGGTGCCGTGGGGTTGAAATTGATCAGACAGAGTGGCTCACTAGCTTTGATCAGATGACTTTTGGACATCTATCAGCATTGGAGAAGAATATGAAGGAAGCATAAAAGAAGTGTGGATGCTTTTGAGGAAGGTGGGTTCGGTTGTTTGGTGTGATTGGAAAGAGAGTGGTGAAGCTGTGTGAGACAAATCATAGAATGGCCCAATGTTGCTGTAGATCAGATTACTTTGGGGCCAGGCCTTCCCATTCTCTTTAGAAAGATTCGGCTACGCGGGCGAGACATCTCTGATGAGGAGAGCTTGAGAATAATGCGAGATGGACTCTGCATTTGGTTTAGTAGTCTCATTAAATCGCTTGCACAACTAGTGGTACTCAGAACGATCTTATGACATGGGGATTAAGTTAGAAAGAAGACAGGCATCAAGACTATGTAGTAATCCTTTGTCCCACCAGATGAATACACTAGTTCTTGACAGTGCCCCTAGATCTGCGCCACCTCACACACCCTGATATCCACTTCTTGAGCTTTTGCGGATTTTTCACATTCCGGAGGAGGATCGCCAGGAATCGAACGGTGTGAACTAGTAAAACAATGGCTACAATGCCATACCAACCACACAAGGAGTACACAATCATCATGATCGTCCCCCTATCCGTGGAGTACCAACCCTCTGTGGTCGGGCTCACATGTTTAGGTTCCCTCCGTACGTTCGAGATGGCCATCATGGAACGGAGGTAAGTCAGCACCATGAAAGTGATGGTCACCCACATTGTGGCCGTCAGAATCCACATCAGAGCCTTCTTCCCCAAGGGCAAGCCATTCATGAGCAAGAACATCGTGCTAAGGGATGCAAGAAAAGAGACGGTGTTGCATATCCAGAACCCTGGGGAATCCTTTGGATTGTTTGCAGCCAGTATCGATGTTCCTGCGTAGTATAAGATGGTGCCGTTGTTGTCTTTCTGATCGTCGTTCCACAAGCCGCCGGGAGGGTTAAGGCCGGCTTGGTAAGCCACGGCTGCGATCACGGTGGCAATTATCTGTTGTGACGTGAAAGAAAGTTCTAAAATTGCGAATGAAGAAATAGTGTCACCTATATTTGAAAATACGAACATCGTCGAGTCAAAGTTAGTCATTTCAACAAATACACAAATTCAATTGATGGCTTTTCCTATATTTATCGAAAAACAAGAAAATTGTGGCGAGCTCTCTACCGAAATAGAGCTCATGGATTAAATTATGAAAAAACTAAGTGTATGAATATACACATATATGAGAAAAAAAAAATGAAGATATTCCCGCCGTTGGCGAGGCTCGCGTCGCCCGGCCGTGGGTGAGCTCGGCCTCGCCAAATCTAAGCGAGGCCGAGCTCGCCCAACCAAAGGTGAGGTCGAGCTTGGCGGGGAGGCTTAGCTGGCGAGGCTTGGCCTTGCTAGGGGCCGGCGACACTTTGACAAGGTTGCCAGCCCTTGTTTGGCCGATTCTTAAGCAAGAGGAAGAAGGAGAAAAAGAAAAGGAAAAAGCGAATAATATAAAAAAAAAAAAAAATTATTAAAAAATTAAAAAGAAATTCTAAATCACAAAAGAATTTAAAGTCTTACTAAATGCATTTCTATTTAGAGAATAGAAATTTTGGATAGTTACCAAACGCTTTCAAGTACTATCTAGGAAACAAAATTAAAAAAAAAAAAAATTCATTTTTAAACATAAATTGTTTCCGAGAATAAAATGATTACCGAACAGGCCCCAAGTTGTTGAGAATATTTAGAGAAGATAAAAGATTGAGTCCTTTAGAAAACCTCTTTACTTTATGTATTAGTATAGATATTTAACTAAAATCACCCAACTCCTTCACAGTTAGATCTTCTTTAAGTACCATTACTTTCTTAAATATTCATCAACTTGTTTCATCCTTCTCACTATTAGATTTCTTGTATTACCCTCTCTTTTTTTTTTCTTTTAATCATAAGCCATCTATTATTGTAATTACTGATCTTCTTACTATACATAGCTATTTAATTATAAGAAATTTAGTACATATGTAGAATTTTTTGTTACGAAAGCATAACTATTTATTTTAAATGACACAAACGATCATTTGTAGGAAAATATTTTCCGAATCATCCATTTTTCATAAAATAAATAGAGAGTTTAAATTAACTAGTGTGAGCTATGATGTTAATTGCAATAACATGACCGATCTGATCTAAGTTTTCAGCAAATGCTACTCCAAGACATCTAGCTAAAGCATTACCATCAGAGAATGGCACTTCTTCTCGATCCATTCCTTGTGTTTGTCTTCCTTTTGCTTCCTGATATCACCCGAGAAAGACTCTGGCGGAAACGCCTTTACTGGAGGAGTATTGGTGGAGGGAGGTGCTACAGATGCTAGGTCAACTACAACAGTTGAATTCTCCTCATTTGTGTTATCAACATTTGCCTGGTGAGTTGTCGATGCAGGGAATCTTATGGCTCTCAGAGCTCCAGCATGTACTAACAGTTCTCTCAATTCAATGACTTTGAAATCCTTTGGAAAATGTTCCACTATATCCAGAGCAGAGAAGCCATTTCTATTTGCTTTGTGTTCACATCCACTTCTCTTCTTTGAAGCAGATATTTCACTGTCTGCACAAAAAGATGATCTTCTTATCAATTATAAAAGAAACAACAAACAAAGATATTTCCTGTCAGTTTCTTCAATCGATATATCCACTGAAGTTTGAATACAGAAAGCTTGAGTCTACAGAAAAATGAGAATAAGCCAAATTTTATCTTCACAAAATGTTCAATTGGAATGTGATGTTTGACGTCATCGCAATTTTGAAGCAATTCAAAGCAAAAAGGATTACCTCAATTTGCTTGTTTGCAACGGCCAAATGCAAAATGGTATTACCCTCATCATCTTGGGCATTCACCAAATCCCCATCCGTCACCATCTTCGCCAGAACTTTCAGAGTCTCCAAACGATTATGCTTCACTCCCAGATGGAGAGCAGTTTCGCCATGGCTCAGCTTGTACTTGGCCGTCTCCGGTCTCGTCTTGACTAGCTCTATCACGATGTTAATTCGACCCTTCATCATGGCCAGATGAAGTGGGGTCCTCCCATCTTCGTCATGGACAAGGCATGCAAGGGGGTCCGATTGTAACAATTCCCTCACTATTTCTACGTATCCGTTCGTAGACGCCAAGTGAAGAGGCGTACGTCCCTGTGAAAGAAAGGTGCTTAGCTAGGAGCATTCCTATTGAGGGAGACGTTCACATTATATATTATATATCATATTATATATATTTATATATATGTAAGACCGAGCTATTCAAATTCAAATTCACCGGTGTCTGTAAGATCTTTCAGGCTGAATTAACCTGGAAATCTATGACTTGATTTCTGTTTGAATTTTGTTAATTTCCTTGTCATTTATGATGGGTTTGATTTCTCACGGATCATGGCAACAGGAAAACAAAATGCGATGGTACATGTACAAAATCTTATTTTACAAGCAAGATTGTCTGAGCTATGTAGAGATATTCCATCGAACTATAGTCAATAAATTATGTTGCACATGGCTAAAAGCCTAGAGCTTGCAGAAACCGAATCAAAACAGTTGCCGTTCCATCAATTATCTGGTTCGCGAGGATGACTGGGTGCAGTTTGATCTGACAAAAGGATATCAAACAAACACAACCAAGGTTTTCGCTTTGACATACCTGCGAGTCCAACTCCATAGCCAAATCCTTTTTATGAGCCAAAAGAGCCTTGGCAAAGTGTACGTGACCGAGCATGCAGGCGACATGCAATGGTGTCTCGTCAAAGCAAGTGACTGAAGCCCGAGCCAGGATGAGTCGGTCTTCTTGCAGCAACTGAGCTAACGACTCGGCGCACCCGCCAAGCGACGCTTCATAGAGCCTCCTCTCTTGGTGTCTTCTTTCAAATGCTAAGGAAGCTTGTTGATGTGACGGCAGGGATAGCGACCTTCTTCTCGGGCTTGCAATCGATGGCATTGTTCCCAGCTTGTGGGTGAACTCGAAATCGCTCGGGTTAATCACTTGAAGTGATTCTGCTCCCCTCGTGAGGTACACGATCTCTCTTTTTCTTTCACTAGACTTCTCTTGGAGTTGGAATGTCAAAGGTTGAGATAGTTAACTATATATAAGATGCTAAAACATGAGTCTTATGTAAGCAATTACATATTGGAAAGAGCATAGCGGTGATACAAACACGGGGATAAGTACATTAAAAATCCCAAAAGTTATGTACGATGTTCACTTTAGTGCCATTTTTTTTTTCCGGATCACTTAAGTGCCACTTTTTAAAAAAGACGATTATTTAAGTGCTAACTCCAGTCTTGATCATCGGAAATCCGATGTGGCCATATTTTATTAATTTCTCAGTCCTACGTGATTCGCTAGCGTGCCTAGTCAGTATATAACCCCCAAATGACGTTATCAAAATGTTGTAAATAGTGATAATTTAAGTGTCAAATTTTATTTAAAGTGATTATTTGAGTGTTAAAATTTATTAAAAGTAATCACTTTAGTGTCAAACTGTCACATACATATGCCACGTGGACCGGAGTTTTTTTTCCACTAAAATTGAATGTGATGTACTTGCTTTAAGAATGATGTGAACAACAAAATTGTTAATGTGATATATTGTTATTTGATGCTGTCCATACATTGCTCATCAAAGATATAACTTTCTAATTGTTGGAAGGCACAGTGAAAGTATGATATTTTTACTAACAGAGATCACCAAGGGAAAGTTTAAATCTGAATCCTTCGATATATCTGATTGGACCCTCTTGAATAATATTGGCTGCTTTACTTTACACCAGATCACCAATGTGGGACTTCTTTTGCATTACACTCTCGCATGCGCACCTCAACAAATCTCTCCCCTATGTATGAGCCTTTTATGTCAGACTTGTTCTTCTTTAATCAAGGTACCCTTTCACACTGATATTATTTCAACTCAAATCTCTACCTTGGCCCAATTAAGTTCGGCAGAAATACAACTTCTGCCTTGACTCCTCCTCAATGCGAAGCTCAACAGGAAAACATTATCTACCACCCCGATTGGAAGTCGCATTGGATTTCTTTCCTTGAAACATGCACCCGACCACAATGCACATATTTTGGGCCCAACTTGTTTAAACCATTGGTTTGATACCACTTGTCGGGAAGCTTGACAGGGCCGGCCTGCTTGACAAAATGTGCATGTCGGTCGAAACAGTGTACGAGCGCATGAAACATGGAGAAAAACGACAAAGCAACGGTGGTGGAAACATGGAGGCAGCTTCTCTGGTTACTTATCACAATTTCTTGACCTCCTGTGCGTTGGTCCTTCTTTACAATTTTTATTGTAATTGTCCACGAAAGGGACCAAAATAAAAATAATAAAGACAAATCATTGGTGTCATATCCGCCATTCTTTACAATTTTTCTTGCCATAAATTCTCTGCTCTAGCCACTTATTTATTATCAAACCCTCCGTCCTTACCCACCATTCTTTACAATTTGTCCTGTGGCCGGCAAAGGATTATTGGCAACCCTGGCTGACCCTAACTCAAAAAAAGAAAGAAAAGAAAAAAAAGAAGAGAAAAACCATATAAAATTCAAAATATTATTAAAAAATTATCACGTCAATGCGACCGTTCAAGTTAGCAATTTCCAATCATATAACAGAGAAAAACCCTCTATTATATATGCCATTCTTCACAATTTTTCTTGCCATAAATTCTCTGTTGTAGCCACTTATTTATTATCAAACCCTCCGTCCTTACCCACCATTCTTTACAATTTGTCCTGTGACTGGTGAAGGTCACCTGGTTGACCCTAGCTTAAAAAAAATAAAAGAAGCAAAAAAAGTAAAAAAGAAGAGAAAAACCATATAAAATACAAAATATATTTAAAAAATTACCACGTCAGTGCTGACCATTCACATCAATGCCCACCGTCCAAGTTAGTAATTTCCAACCATATAACAAAGAAAAACCCTCTATCATATCTGCCATCCTTTGCAATTTTTCTTGCTATAAATTCTCTGTTCTAGCCACTTATTTATTATCAAACCCTCCGTCCTTACTCACCATTTTTTACGATTTGTCTTGTGGCCAATGAAGGTCTGCCAGCAACCCTAGCTGACCCTAGCTAAAAAAGAAGAAGAAGCAAAACAAGTAAAAAAGAAGAAGAGAAAAACCATATAAAATTCAAAATATTATTCAAAAATTGACACGTTAGTGCCGGCCATCCACGTCAATGCCGACCGTCCAAGTCAGCAATTTCCAACCATATAACGAAGAAAAACCCTCTATTATATCCGCCATCCTTTGCAATTTTTCTTGCCATAAATTCTCTACTCTAGCCACTTATTTATTATCAAACCCTCCTTCCTTACCCACCATTCTTTAATTTTTATCCTGTGGTCAGTGAAGGTCTGCTAGCAATCCTGATTGACCCTAGCTAAAAAAAAGAAAAAAGAAAAAAAAGAAGCAAAACAAGTAAAAGAAGAAGAAGAGAAAAAACCATATAAAATTCAAAAGATTATTAAAAAATTGCTACGTTAGTGCCGGTTGTCTAAGTTAGCAATTTTCAACCATATAACAGAGAAAAACCTTCTATTATATCCGACATTCTTTACAATTTTTCTTGCCATAAATTCTTTGCTCTAGCCACTTATTTATTATCAAACCCTTCGTCCTTACCCACCATTCTTTACAATTTTTCCTTTGGCCGGCGAAGGCCTACTGGCAACCTTGGCCGACCCTAGCTCAAAAAAAAAAAAAAGTAAAAAAAAAAGGAGAAAAACCATATAAAATTCAAAATATTATTAAAAAATTGTCACATTAGTGCCGACCATCCAAGTCAGCAATTTCTAGCCAAAATTGGCCAGATGGACTCAAATGGCAATAGGTAAAAATGTTTAGGATTGGATTAACAAAAAATGAAAAGATTTAGGATTGAATTGACGTTAAAAGGTTTATGACTGAATTGTAAAAATGTAATAAGTTTAAGACTTTTTGAACAATTTTCCCACCAATAATGTACACCCATAATGTACACCTAGTTCATTTATTTGTTAAGCTTGACTAACATCCGTAAGGCTTCATGAGATTGCTATTAAATTGTAAAATGGGAATGCAAAGATCCAAGATTTGACAGATCATCAACTATTTAATAAATTTATCTAGGTCGTTTCATTATTTTCTGTTTTGGGGTAGAAAGGAGATCATAGCACTTAACAAAAATAAAAGCACAGGAGTCCGAGCATAATGGCTCAGGTCTCTTGGATCATTTCTTTTAAGGAATGCCCCGGAAACAACATATGTCGTCTTGGAGTTGAAATGTTAAAGGCTGAGATTGCTAATTACATCCAAGCTAAAACATTAGTCTTGTAAAAGCATTTGCATGTTGGAAAAAGCAAAACAGTGAACCAAGCACGCGGGATTAAAGAACATTCCAGCCTGCTTCCGCAACGTTGGAAAGGTAAATAGCGTGGAATGTGATATACTGGCTTTAAGAATGATTTGATAAATATTATTTGGTGCTGAATTTGATCTGTTTATTTAAATCCCTATCCTCAGTTCATTGAATGCAATGACACATCTGTGAAGATTTTATGTGTTTGAATTTGTATTAAATATATTTATATTTATAGAAACACCTACACATTGCTTTAACATGACGTATATATACTTTGCATGAAAAGATTCTAATTGTTGGGAGACATAGCGGAAGCTTGATATATTCACTTAGGGAGACATTAAGTTCGAGTCCGTGAACATATTTAGTTGGACTTACTAAGATTATATCAACATCTCCACTTTACATCGCCCCCTAATGTGGGACTTCTTTCTCATAACACCCTCACACGTGCACCTCAACAAATCTATACTTCATGTGTGGGCCATCTATGTCAAGCTTGCTCCCTTTAATACCACACAGCATCATTTCAAATCTCTACCTTGGCCCAGCTCAGTAGGAACACAACATATGCCTTGACTCCTCCTCCATTGCCTTGGTTTGGCCAACCTCAGCCGATCACACTAGTGCTCATCTCGATTAGGAGTCACATACGAGGTTTCTTTCCTTGAAATATTCACCACACATCAATTCATAAATGTAGGGCCCACTTCATTGAGATCATCGGCAGAGTGGTGCAACAGAAGCCCAAAACCTTTACCTAAGGAGATTGCTAGGTTCAAGCTTAAACCCAAGCTCAACAATAAATCACATTCGCTTAGAATTTGAAATTAATGAGTCATGAACCAACTAGAATAATATTGACTTGTCCACCTTACATTACATTCCAAATGAGAGGTCTCTTTCACATAATATCCTTACACATGCATCTTGGCACTATAAGTGAAATGATGATATTTCAGGAAACTATAAAAACACATGTGCGGATGTGAGAAGGCTTTTATAATGGACCATATGTTTATTTAGTCAAAAGCTCCAAACCAAATTCTGCTGATTTTACCGATTTTAGATCCATTATGTTATGTAGCATTATCTATACTTTCTCAAGTGGGAAGCTTATGATTAAGCGTGGGAGTGTGCTAATGTTTCATCCAGGCGTGCGCGGAATGCTCCAACTTTTCAACTATAATTTAGTTAAAGCATTGAACTTTAAATAAAGTGAAGTTGAAAGAACTAGGCAACCACCAAGCCAATGATGTCAAAACCAATGTGCGTATCTGTTAAGCATGACTAATAGTGTAAACCTTCGGGAAATCGCCGCTGCATCCTCGATGGAAAGCGAGGACCGCGCAATGCCACCTAACCTCAAATGAGGTTTCGCACGTTATGTAGAGCTTGCCTTTTGTCGTGGCGCGAGATTGATTTATTGACTGCTTATTTCTTTCTTGTCTTCTGCACTCCCGACCATCTTCAATAACTGAAACTCGCCAAAGCGATGTCTGCACCGATGGGAAAGGAGCCGCTTCCTCTTTATTCGCACAGATTAATGGTTTGGATAGATATGGCATCGAATGGAAACACTAATAAGATAGGGGATCTCATCCTTACACCGATGTTGATAATATGGGTGCTGTTTGGACACTAATCCTTCACATGTTCACATTTCGGGTTGATGGCATGTCATGTTATCGTCCAATACGTTTAGCTAAAGATTAGAAGGCACTAAGGGAATGTAGAATTTCCATCTACGTACTTTCATAGGCACAAAGAATGTTCATACCCTGATAAGGACTCTTATGGCTAAAACGCCATTATGGAGATTTGGGTTTGCATCTTACTCAGTCCTTAGTATCGATGGGGTATTTTGGAGGTTCAAGGTTTACTCATCTAAGATGAGCTTTTCTCATAGAAATCGAGTGATAGAATAATTCATAAAAAGGAAAATGTTAAAGAATGTAGTTAGGGTACTTGTTGGGCGTCGTTAATTTTGCTTTGGAAAAATAAATCTGTATATTTGAAGTAAGTGGCTATTTTCGAAATTTGGGGTTGCTCGATTTTCAGCATTTACTGATACGCTTTATTTTTTATTGTTAGTGGTTTTAACTAGTGCCTCTGAGGTATTTTATTAACAAGACCCTTATAACATGGAGATTACCCGAATTACTTGATCAAAATTAAAGTAAGTATCGTACTAACTCAGAAAAAAAGATGTCAAATAATGAAATTTAACAAATATCCTTACTCTTTAACATTTTCCTTTCTATTAATTCTTCCGACACTGGCTTTTTCTATGACAAGAAGGCTCATCTTTGGTAAGTAAACCTTAAACACCCAAAATGCCTTACTGATATGATCAATCAGGCAAGACGCGAGCACAATCGAATGAATGACTTAAATATTTTGCAATCTCCTTTCTTCCCATGTTGAATCAACCCTCATAAGTACACACTTGTATTTTCGTGGGGCAAATTCGCAAAATGATTACAACATATGGTAGTTTCCATTTCAATTTATTGGAAGCTTCAAGGGGGAAGGTGCCTCCATTGCCCCAATGGTGACAAGACAAATTCAAGACGATTTCAACTGGTGTATTTTCTCTGTAGATTATATGGTGTTGGTAGGACCTTAAACAAAGGCCGGGGTTATCGGAGCCACCGTTCCCCGTCATAAAAATGGAAGGGTTAAGCCGCCGGGGGATTGGAAACCAATTAAGGGAACCCCTGGGCCTGGATCCCCGCGACGCCTTCCCCAGTGAAATACCTGGGCGTGGTACAGGGAAATGAAGGGCAAGGTGAAACCAATGCTGTAGCTAACCAGAAACCTGAACTTCAAAGGGAAACTTCGTAAACCTTGGGGTGTAAGTCTAGGAACTATAGGAACTCAACGACACCTCGAGAAAATTGGACATCATGGAGTACTGAGGAATGAATCCTTCCATTAACTTCAATCTAATTTGACAAAACTAGAGATCATGCCGACGACACCTTGAGAATGCTTCGTAGGACATGACATTCGAGAGAAAAGGCAAGATTTGAAATCAATTAATGCAGGTAAAATTAGGGACTGCCAACCAATCGAGGATAATATGAGAGGAGGTCGTTTGAGATGTTTCGATCACATCAAACGGAAGACCTTTGTGTGGATGCCTCGGCGAGGAGATAAGAGCAAGGACACGAAAGCTATAGAGAGGAGGGGTATTGCCAATACCGTATTGGCACGAACTATTTAGAGCCTGTAGAAGATCTAATAAAATATCAAAGGTAGCGACTCAATAGGATTTCTATAACCGACAACAATGCAGGACAGAGCCTCAAGCTTTGAAGATGTCCAGTGGATTTGGGTCAGTTGAGCAACTAATCCATCAGACAACTGGGTAGCAGCTACTCAGGCTAGAGACCGAGTTTGTAGTGAGAGTTACAGTTCGAATGTTCCCTTATATCTGCAGTTTTTATTTGATGCTGATGTTGGAGGTAGACCGCCTTGATGTAATAGTGCTGTATTTTCCATATGGATGAAATTGAGCAGTTTTTATGGCGAAAGACAGAACAAATTGTTTTGTTCCGTGTGGAATAAGTTCATGCTTTCATCAAGTGTCATCCTCTATGACAATCATTTGAGTTGGCTCTCTCTTTCATTTCATGCTAGTTCGATCGCTCGAAATATTGTTTTGAATAGTCTAATGAATCGAGTCTAGCAGAGATTTCAGCGAAAATTATTATGTCTGGCAGTAAGAAGTTACAGGGTACCATGCTTAAACAGAGTCGTGCTTCTAATCATCAAATGTGCATGAATTTGTACAGTTTAATTGACATGGAATTCTCAAGTCATAGACAGTAGATACACTCTAACCTGCTTGAGGTTCGGTCTTGTGCAACAGAGGCTTGAGATGGCAGCTTAATTTATCCCTCCATAGCAGAAACTTCTGGCAAGATAGATGTTTAACAGCAGCTAGGAAGGGAAGGAAATAGAAAACCTAGACAAACATTTCTAATCTCAGCATCAAATAATATTCAAACAAAGGAAACAATTATATAATGATTGCAGGAAATCCCTTCCTGCACTACTAATTTATTTCCAGCCACCCTGAATCTCAACTGAGGACCAAAGTCCAGAATACTTCAATGCCGAGTGAAGATGGCCGAGTTGAGAGGACTGAGCCGTTCCTGAGCAGACCTGGCCGAACTGGCTGAAGCTCTCTTCGTCCAACAGTCATGTTCAACATTGTATAGAGAAGAAATTGCGGCAACTATAACCGCGTATTGTCCTGATTTTGTACAAATTACAGAGGGAGATCGTTTACCATATTAGTCTCTTCAATCGTTTACCATCCAAAGATTTCTCTAGCAGAATCCGGCTTACCCTCTCTTTAGGACAAATACTCTGTTATTAAACAGAAGTAGAAGAAAACAGAGCACCTCAAAACCCATCATGAACCCGCTCGTCAGAATCACAAACTTTACACATACTGACCATGCCGCCGCTATCATAGAACAAAGACCATACAATTTGCTCGATTGTCACACAGACCGTCACACTTGCTCATGCTTGTCTTCATCGTCTTCATCTGAATTCTTCTTCACTTTCTTCTTCAAGTAACCCCACTTCCTCAGCACCCACACACATAGCCTCACCACATTCCCCATGAACACCACCCCCATCAGGCACAGCCAGCACACCACCGACACGTCCGTCACGTCCTTCAGCATCCCCCGCGTGTCAGCCAGCGATATGTTGCGCAGCGCTATGAAGTAGGTGATCGCCTGCCCGTGATCGCTAGCCACATGATCACCATCTGGGTCCACATCCAGTATCGCCGCTTTATTGGAAGCCCGCTCAAGAGGAGCAGGATGATGCTGAGGGAGGACAGGAAGGCCAATGGGTTGAAGATCATGAACTGTCCGTAGGCTATCCGCTGGATGTGGGCCATGATAGAGGTGCCCGCCATGTGCGGCTCCTTCACTGGGTTGCCGTTGGCATCGACCTTGTAGTCATCCTGCCAGACGCCTCCTGGCGGCGTGGTCGCAGCTTGGAACGCCACCGTCGCAAGCAGCGAAGCGACCACCATTAGTGAATCTCTCCTGGCTCAGCCAATCGGCTTCCACGGGGGGTCTTCTTAGAGCACTCATTTTCTTTGATAGGGGTTTCCTTAAAGTACTCCGTTTCTTTGACGGGGCTTTCTTGGTGGAGAGTGATGGGGAGTTTTTAGGTGATCTTGAGGTGGTGGGTCAAGAACTGGATCATAGTAATATGGGACTGATTGGATGTCTATGGAGAGTGATGAAGAAATCGTAGTTTTTGTATATTGTATTGTGATCTCTCTTGTACAAACTATATATAAAGATATTACAAGAGCCCTAAATTAGGGATGATTGAGGATGCTTAAGCCAAGCAGAGAAAATACGGGAACAATATCAACAATATCTTAAATTAGATACAAAAGATAAGATTGCTGACTAGGAACATTATCAAGTGAAGCTCCTGAGCTTTGAAGGGATGTCTCAATTTCAAGAACTCTCGAGCCTCTGGGACCCTGCTCAAGAATGTCTAGTGCTGTGAGGCCACTTGATTTTGGTGTGTTCACCTCGAGTCCTGGGATTGTAAGCAAGAACTTTTATCATCTGCACACAAATTTTTAGGGATAAATTCCCCAGTGCAAGATTACTGAAGTCCATGTTGCTGGTCTCAAGACTGATCCTGGGAAGGGAAAGGTCCGGGGAAGTTCAAACCAGCAACAATCTGGTTCCCATTGGTTGCTCGCTAATGGAATGGGAAAGAGCAATAAGCATCCGTTTCTGAAGTCGAAGACTGCTTCTTCTAAATCTACTGCCCCAGCAACAACTAAGGCACAGCCTGGTGACACATTGTGGAGCATCTCATCCCGTGTTCATGGAACTGGTGCTAAATGGAAGGAATTGGCGGCTCTTAACCCACACATACGCAACCCCAATATTATTCTCCCGAACAAAACCGTCAGGTTGCATTAAGTTGGGGGTGCGAAATGGAACTTCTTGAAAGAGGCTTGGTTTGCCAAGCTGGGTTGAGTGAAGTTTATGAGCTGCGTTAGTTGTGAGCTTGCTGCTTGAAACCACACATTGTGGTCGTCTAAGACTGAAAGTACTGGCTCCGGCCTTTGAGAACTCTCTTACCTTCCCAATTGTTATGGACTGATTATCACCAGTAAGGTACAAAAGATCTGTCTATGCAATTGTTTTCATCTCTCTGTTCTTCCATCCCCTGTAATCAGTTTGCATATGAACAGTAATTTTCTGTGTTTTGTGTGGGATGATACGCTACCAATCCTTTGTCTTGTGATAAGGAACAACAGATCGGTCCATGGGATTTTAGGTTGCATTTCTGCCTTGTCCCTCCTCTACTTGTCTACATAAAGAAGAAAAGATCGTTTGGCAAGAAGTCATAATATCAGAGCTTGAATGTTGTTTTGGAAGAAGCACACGTTCTGGTATGTGAACATTACATATGAAACTAGCGCTGCTTCGATTCCGACCTTTGAGGGAGGATCAGCTTGCACGGCCTGCGAATAATAATGGAGTGTTTTCTGTGAAATCTGTGTATCACTTCCTTAAAATTAGGCAGGAAAGATAGTGTAGGAAGTTCATGTAAATGGTGTGACTGCATTATGGTTTGGTGCCACGGGGTTGAAATTGATCAGACAGAGAGGCTCACTAGCTTTGATCAGATGGCTTTCGTACATCTATCAGCACTGGAGAAGTATATGAAGGAAGCATAAAAGAAATGCGGATGCTTTTGAGGAAGGTGGGTTCGGTTGTTTGGCGTGATTGGAAAGAGAATGGTGAAGCTGTGTGAGACAAATCATAGAATGGCCCAATGTTGCTTTTACCTAGTAATCTGCGGCATACATAGGAGTAGATCAGATTACTTTGTGGCTAGGCCTTCCCATTCTCTTTAGAAAGATTTGGCTACGCGGGCGAGACATCTCTGATGAGGAGAGCTCGAGAATAATGCGGATGGACTCTGCATTTGGTTTAGTAGTCTCATTAAATCGTTTGCACAACTGGCGGTACTCAGAATGATCTTATTACATAGGGATTGAGTTACAAAGAACATAGGCATCAAGACTATGCAGTAATCCTTTGTCCCACCAGATGAATACACTAGATCTTGATATTGCCCCTAGATCTGCACCAACTCACACATCCTGATGTCCAATTCTTGAGCTTTTGCGGATCTTTCGGACGTATCGAACGGTGTGAAATAGAAAAAGAACGGCTACAGCGCAGAGAAAAATAAACATGAAGGGCACAGCCAATGGGATACTGTCGGATGGCATACGGTCGGTGGGTGCTTTGGCGGGTGCTAGGGTGGCGTCTTCAGGTTTCCTGTGCCCGTGCGAGAAGGCCAGCATGGACCGGAGGTAAGTCAGCGCCGTGAAAATGATGGTCACCCACATTGTGGCCATCAGAATCCTTGTCAGAACCTTCTTCCCCAAGGGGAAGCCACTTATGAGCAAGAAGATCGTGCTAAGGGATGCAAGAAAAGAGATGGTGTTGTATGTCAAGAACACTGAGTAACCCTTTGGATCGTTTGCGGCCATTATCGATGTTCCTGCCAAGTATAAGATCTTGTCTTGGCTGTCTTTCTGATCGTTGTCCCACACGCCGCAGGGAGGGCTAATGCCAGCTTGGTAAGCCATGGCTGCGATCACGGTGGCAGTTACCTGTCATGACGTGAAAGAAAGTTTTAGTATGTGAATGAAGAAATAGTGTTTCGACTATATTTATACATACGAAGATCATCGAGTCAAAGTTAGTCATTCCAATAAATACACAAATTCAATTGATGGCTTTTCCTATATTTATGTAAATACTAGAAAATTGTAGCGAGCTCTCTACAAAAATAGAGCTCATGGATTAAATTGTGAAAAAATTAAGTGTATCAATATATACATATATGAGAAAAAAAAATGAAGATATTTTGAAATTCGAACGTCTTTTTATAAAGGTTGCTATTGTCTTTTTATAAAGGTTGCTATTGTTGTTAGAAAGAAAACCAGAATCAATAACTAAACGTGTGGAAAATAAAATACACTTATATTCCAGCCACCGATGAGCCTTGCCAAGTTGGCAAGGTTTGAGCGAGGCCGAGCTCACCCAGCCGCCGATGAGGCTCGGCTGGCAATGCTCGGCCTTGACGGGGAATGGGGCAATGCTTCGACGAGGTTGCCAATCCTCGTCTGGCCGGTCGGTGGCAACCGGCCAAAGAGGAAGAAGGAGAAGAAGAAAAAGGAAAATAGAGAAAAATATAATAAAATTATTTAAAAATTTTAAAAAAATTCTAAATCACAAAAGAATTTAAAGTCTTACCAAACACATTTCTATACCGAGAATAGAAATTTTGGACAGTTACTAGGTGTCTTCAAATACTCAAAAACTCATTCAAAGAACAAACAAACAAAAAAACATCATTTATAAATAGAAATTGTTCTTGAAAACAAAATTATTACCAAACAGACTCCAAGTCGTTGAGAATATTTGGAGAAGACAAAAGATTGAATTTTTTAGAAATCCTCTTTACTTTATGTATTAGTAAAGATAATTGAAGAAAATCACCCAATTGCTCCACATTTAGATTTTCTTGAGTACCATTACTTTCTTAAATATTCATCAACTTGTTTCATCTCTTCTCATTATTAGATTTCTTATATTACCCTCTGTTTTTTTTTTTTTTTAATCATAAGCCATCTATTATTGTAACTACTCATCTTCTTTCTCTACATAGCTATTTAATTATGAGCAATTTAGTACATATGTAGAAAATATTTTTAAGAAAGCATAACTATTTATTTTAAGCGACACAAATGATCATTTTTAGGAAAATAATTTCTGAATCATCCATTTTTCATGAAAGAAACAGAGAGTTTAAATTAATTAGTTGTGAGCTATGATCAATATGATCTAAGTTTTCAGCAAATGCTACTTCAAGACATCTAGCTAAAACATTACCATCAGAGAATTGCGCATCTTCTCGATCCTTTCCTCGTGTTTGTCTTCCTTCTGCTTCCCGATATCACCCGAGAAAGACTCTGGCGAAAACGCCTTTACCGGAGGAGTATTGGTGGAGGGAGGTGCTACAGATGCTAGGTCAACTACTACAGTTGAATTCTCCTCATTTGTGTTATCAACAATTGTTTGGTAAGTTGTCAATGCAGGGAATCTTATGGCTCTCGGAGCTCCAGCATGTACTAACAGTTCTCTCAATTTAATGACTTTGAAATCCTTTGGAAAATATTCCACTATATCCAGAGCAGAGAAGCCATTTCTATTCTCTGTGTTGACATCCACTTCGCTTCTTTGAAGCAGATATTTCACTGTCTGCACAAAAAGATGAGCTTCTTATCAATTATAAAAGAAACAACAAACAAAGATATTTCCTGTATCAATCGATAAATCCACTGAAGTTTGAATGTAGAAAGCTTGAGTCTATAGAAAAATGAGAATAAGCTGGATTTTATCTACAAAAAATGTTCAATTGGAATGCGATATCTGACGTCATCACAATTTCGAAGCAATTCGAAGCAAAAAGGATTACCTCTATTTGCTTGTTTGCTGCGGCCAAATGCAAAATGGTATTACCCTCATCATCTTGAGCATTCACCAAATCACCATATCTCACCACCTCTGGGCTTGCCTTCACCAGCTCTTTCACGATGTTGATTCGGCCCTTCATCGTGGCTAGATGAAGCGGGGTCCTCCCATCTTCGTCATGGACAAGGCATGCACGGGGCTCTAATTGTAACAGTTCCCTCGCTATTTCGACGTATCCGTTCGCAGACGCCAAGTGAAGAGGCGTACGGCCCTGCAAAGGTAAAGTGCTTGACAATGGAGCAATCTTATTGAGGGAAACGTTCATATGATTTATATATATTGCATTTTCAAATCAAATAGACCGAGTTGCTCAAATTCACTGGTGTCTGTAAGATCTTTCAGGCTGAATTAACCTGGAAACCCATGACTTGATTTCTGTCTGAATTTTGTTAATTTCCTTGAGACATATGATGGGTTTGATTTCTCACGGATCATGAAAACTGGAAAACAAAATACTACATTACATGTGCAAAATCTAATTTGACAAGCAAGATAGTCTGATATCAAACAACCACAACCAAGGTTTTCACTTCGACATACCTGCGAGTCCAACTCCATAGCCAAATCCCTTTTATGAGCCAAAAGAGCCTTGGCAAAAGGTACATGACCGAGCATGCAGGCCACATGCAATGGTGTCTCATCGAAGCAAGTAACAGAAGCCCGAGCCAGGATGAGTCGGTCTTCTTGCAGCAACTGAGCTAACGACTCCACGCACCCGCCAAGCGACGCTTCATAGAGCCTCTTCTCTCGGCGTGTTCTTTCAGATGCTAAGGAAGCTTGTTGATGCAACGACGCGGATGGCGACCTTCTTCTTGGGCTTGTGATCGATGACATTGTTCGCAGCTTGTGGGTGAACTCGAAATCCCTCGGGTTAATCACCTGAAGCTTTCGGTCCACACACGATCTCTCTTTTGCATATACTAGATTGCCTTGGAGTTGGAATGTCAAGGGTTGAGATTGTTAACTATATATAAGATGCCATAACGTGAGTCTTACATAGCATTTACATGCTGGAAAGAGCAAAGCAGCGACACAAACGCGTGGGATTAAAGAATATTCTTGCATGCTTCCACAATGTTGAAAAGTAAATAGTTGAAAAGTAAAGAGTGTGGAATAATACGATGATGCAACCCGTATTCAACACGCATTTATTGAACCAAGCAGATCAGCATGCATTTAAGATCGACGAGACTTTCATCGAAAAGTCCAGGAAATTTCGCTCGATTAGAAACTTGGAAAAGTTTTTTTTTTGTTTGGTCGGTGACTTGGAAAAGTTGATAAGGCCTCATCTTTGATGCTGCTGATGTTGTCTTGAATTCCAAGTAATTTCCATCGATTAGAGATTCGGAAAAAATTGACAAGGCCTCCTCTTTGACTTTGCTGATGTTGTCTTCAATTCCAAGAAATTTCCATTGATTAGAGATTTGAGAAAGTTGATCGGGAAGTCTAGGAAGGTTTGGCGCTTGCAGGCTATACGTTTGTAGATATATTTCCTAGATTCGGACCTATCTACAAGGGATTTCATGGGAAATAGTCCAAATTCGATGTAACTAGAAAATGTCATGATATCCCTAATATTTAGGGGATAATCACTAAAAATTTCTTAGTTTCAAAATTGATAAGGTCTTTAGGGTGGAACTCTTCTCTTATTGGGATTAGGGAAGTGGGGATATGATGATCTATTTATTCAGCATTTTATCTTGTATCTAAATACGCTCAAGAAAGAAGAAATCATCTCTCTCTCCCGTGGACGTAGGTGGATTTTCGCCGAACCACGTAAATAACTATGTTCTTGATTATTCTTGTTTTTCAACTTTTCATCTCATCTAGTTAGCGTGCTCTGCCACACAACAATTGGTATTGAAGCAATCCAAGTTCTCCATTCTTGTATTGCGACTTTTGACTAGATGGCTGGAAAGGTTTGACCGTTCGATTTGATATCGAGTGATTCACCGGGAAGAATAATTTTACACTATGGCGGAGAAAAATGAAGGATCTGTTAGTTCAACTGAGTTTATCAAAGGTTCTTCTAGAAAGATTGAACAAGTCGAACACCATCACTGACGATGACTGGGCCAACATGGAGGAGAGGGCGTGCAACACGATCCGATTGAGCCTATTAGACGAGGCCCTTCAATATGTGGCGGAAATCAAATCTGCTCCAGAGGTATGGCTAAAAACTCAAAAGCATCTACATTACGACAAGCTCTATCACGATGTTGATTCAGCCCTTCATCGTGGCCAAATGAAGTGGGGTCCTTCCATCTTCATCATGGATAAGGCATGCAAGGGGGTCCGGTTGTAACAATTCCCTTGCTATTTCTGCATATCCATTCGCAGATGCCAAGTGAAGAGGCATACATCCCTGCGAAAGTAAAGTGCTTAGCTATGGAGCATTCTAATATATATATCCCCCGGCTCCAATACCATATAGCCCTTAGGATTTGGGGTACTATATAAAGGATAAGAAATAACATAGAGTGATTTCGATATATATATATATATATATAGAAAATTATTAAGAGATTTGTGATTTAGATCTAAACGTCTATGTTTGTTTGGATTGGTTAATATGTGGAAAAAGTCTATAGGTTCTATATCTCTAATATAATCGTAAAAATTTGCTAGTTGTGTGAAATGATCTAATATGAAGTATAATAATTCATGAGTGATAATGATAATGAATAAAAACCAAATTAGGTGAAGAAGTGAAATATAGATGACCGACCAAAAAAAAAAAGAAAGAAATGAAATATAGATGAAGACTAAACTAATTATGATTTCAGTCATAAAATAATATGAAACATAGTTGAAAGTAATTAGAATAACAATGTGATCTCATGCAGGGGAGGTAGTCCGCACTAGAGTAGAGATTCCACTGACATGCATGAACAGTAATTAAAATAACAATGTGATCTTACGCAGGGGTGGTAGTTCGCACTCGAACAGAGATCCCACTTATATGCGTGATAAAGAAAAATGTGACCTTTTGCAAGGGCGATAGTCCACGCACGAATAGAGACCCTACTTGAAACAAAAGTAAAAAAAGGCTAATAATATGAAGTGATAATACCAACCAAAACTTGGTTGATATTATTCCAAACGAAGATGAGGACTGAAAGAGAGAATTCAAGCTTGAGCAAGCTTGAGCTTATCAATCTAAATGAAGATGAGGATCAAAGATTGGGAATTTAATTATATACAACTTGATGTTCGGAATCAGTATAAATAGTAAAAGGAATGACAACGATAACACGTGCATGCACATAATCATATCCCAATCATCGAATATGATGGTGGGGTTCGCTTTGAGTGCATGTAGCCGACTGCCGTAATGATTATTCCTTAATTGGACAGTAATAATGTAGCAAGACGTGATCAAGGGAGCTAGAGATTAGAAGAGGATAATTTTGGTTTTCCTTTCTTGTTAGGGATTAGACAATTATAAAGGTGTTCGGATATGGATTAAAGCACAATTATCGTCCGTCCCCACCCCCAAACACCTATAAATTACAATTAGGTAGGTTTACCGGCTATTTTGCTCTAGAAGAATTGACCCGTGAATTCGTGCTCCCCATGATAAATGTGATTTTGCTCTTGATTTTAATTAATTGCTCTAGGAATTTGTTAGACGTCCTCCTCCTGTCAGATCAAATCTGCATTGGATATGGCAGGACTGCGATTGATTGATAGAGATGTCAGCATAGCCAAAATGGAAAAAATAAAATAAAATTGGAGACGTTAATACATTAGATTTTTTTTGTCGGTTATTAATACATTAGGTTAGTAGATTAATAATTGCCACGAGGTCTTATGCTTTTAATTTTTATTTGCACTTACACCATCAAAAGAGAGCGCGTTCTTAAAAGTTGAAAATGCAATACACGGAAAGAAAATTTAAATGTGCTTATTGATAGGAATGAATTAAATTGATGCAAAATGGGTGGAATTTAGTATTCGTGAGAAATTTATTGGGATGATTTCTTAAAAGTGTTACAAAAGTTATACTGAAGATGTGTTTAAAGGTCTGTTCGTTTCATGTTAGGTGAAGAAAATATATATTTTTAAATGATTGATTGTATTGTTTGGAGTAATTATTTAATAAAAGATTTTAATTATTGATTATAATTTATAACTTAATTTTTATTTGTGGATTATGGAAATATTTTCCTTCCATATATTTTTATAAACAATCATTCTTAGGAAAACATTTTCCAAACCTAAATGGGCTTTTCACAGTGTAAAAGGACTTAAGTCTTATAACTTTCATTTCTTTCATTTGACTCTTAAAACTCACATAGAAATGTAGTCGCAAGATTTCACGAGCCCCATCCGTTTTCGTAAGACGAGATTTCGTACTTGGCATTTTTTTATCAAGTGTTCCATCCCATGTGGCCATTAAGATGCACGCGGAAATTTATTTTGAAGACGCGTGGCTCTGAGATTGTGTTAAATTATGTCTCGAGTTCGAGCATTTGCAAAATGCGATTCACTTAGATAAAATTTTTATTATTTGATCATGAGATTGCATGAAGAATTACAAAAGAGGAAATAATAGAATTAAAAAAAAAAAAAAAAGGTAAAGCCTCTGTTACGTGCATGAAGTATACGAATTTCTTTTTCGGAATTCTTGCTGAAAGTTGTTATCCTCGTGGGGCTCAGCACACACAAGTTTCGTTCCTTTTAGCCAATGAGAGAAGAGGAAAGAAGCTACACGTGAAATTGAAAGTGATGGTGGCCCAGGTCAATTGTTTGACCTTTGGGCACGCGTTTTCTTCCCAACGAAGCGATTTAAAAGGAAACCCTACAAAGCCGCACAACGACTATCAACGAAGCCGCAAGTCCTCCGCGAGAAGCTTGAAGAGATACGCGATTTCGTACGTACGCGAACCAGGCGTACGTAGAGCATTGTATTTTCAGCTTGAACGCGCGGTAATTGTATACCGTGAGTTTATATCCAAGTGAATTGTTTATTTATAAATACTTTGGGTTTTTGGTTAAATCTAGGTGTGGGAAACACTTGAGTGTTTTAAGCGATTGTAAACTTTGATACTCCGATTATAATGGATTATTTGCTTATTGCTCTCTTCATGGACGTAGGTACCGATACTTGGACCGAATCACGTAAATTTCTGGTGTTCTTATTTTTCTCATTTATTTCTCTAGCGATTTCGCGTTGACGTAAATTGCAAGATCCTGTCGTTTCCGTGTATAATATCCCAACAATTGGTATCAGAGCTTGGAGTTGGATTTCTTGATTGTGATTTGGAGCTTTTGCTTGTCTGATTATTATCTAGAAATTCTATTATTGCAATTATGTCTGAGAGGAAATCTGAAATTGAGAAGTTTAATGAGAGCAACAACTTTGTGTTATGGAGTATCAAGATGCGGGCATTATTGACAACACAAAATTTGGCCAAGGCACTGGATGGTGAAGATGAGTTGCCTATTATCATGAAAGCCTCTAAGAATGTAGAGCTAATGGAAAAGGCAAAGAGCATAATCTTATTAAATTTGACGGATGAGGTCTTAATAGAGGTTGCTGAAGAGAAGGATGCCGCAGCATTGTGGGCAAAACTTCAAGTACTTTATGTGAAGAAATGTTTGAACAATCGCTTGTACATATTGAAGAAAATGTTTCAATTTAGATATACTAAAGGTACGTCTATCAGAACCCACCTAAATGAATTTAATAAACTCATGTTGGATTTGAAGAACGTCGGTAAGATACTAGATGATGAAGAACAGGGCATGATGTTATTAGTCTCTTTACTAGAGTCATGGGAGCACTTTACTGATTCATTGTTGTAGGGGCGTACTACAATTACCTCAGAAGAGGTAAAGTTCGCCTTATTCTCTAAAGAGTGGCAGAGAAAGTTGCGTGATGACTAGGGGTGAGCATGGTCCGGGTTGGGCCGGTCCACCCCCTAACCCTAGGACCAACCCACACAATACTGGTTCTCAATTTTTGGGATCGAGGATTGACCTTATTGAGCTTAGGACCGAGGACCGGACCGACCCAATGGGTTCGATCTGGTTCCAGGATCAATCCGGGACCAACTGATAATTTTTTTTTTTGTACTCCTTAAAAAAGCAATTGAGGACTGGACTGACCCAATAGGTTTGGTCCGATTTCAAGGTCAACCTAGGCTGACCAATAATTTTTTATTTCATTTTTTGCACTAATTGAAAGGGTAACCGAGGACCGTACCGACCGAATGGATTCGATAATGGACAAGGTTAGTTAAGAAAGGCAAGCGGTGAGGGTCAAGTGAGATGAGCGTCAAATAGAATGAGCATCGAATGTCGAGCGGAGAGCAACAAGCCAAGCGAGTATCGAGCAGTGAGCGGCACGAGTGACCCAAAGCGAGCGAGGCGAGTGTCGAGTGGCGAGCGGAGAAGTCATTTTTTTCAATTTTAGCAAATTGAAGACTAAGAGAATAAATAAGACATAAGATAATGAATACTAGAGAAGGATGCCATAAGGTGTCTTTTTGGATGCCGTGAGGACTCCTCACAAAAAAAATTTCCTCATTAGTAAATTATGACTATCGACGCCGTAAAAGACATTAAAAACATAAGTTATCAAAGAACAATGTAAAATTACTTGAACTCCTCACTAAAGAGCTATTTGATGTTGTTAACGCCGTTTATTTTAAGGTTTTCTCTATATAAAAAAATTATGAATAATATTATATATATAGTCAGGGTTGGTCCAGGTTGGACCGACCCGAAACTTTCAGGATCGAGGACCAACCCGTACAGTGTTGGTCCAGGAATTCTATGACCAAGGACCGACCCAGTCTCTCTGGGAACTGGACCAGGACTGACAGGGTTGGGCCAGTCCAGGGTCGGTCCCAGGTCGACCCCGGACCGATGCTCACCCCTAGTGATGACAGTCAGGCGCAAGGAGTAGCGCAAGCACTAACGATTCGGGATAGAGAACAACATCGAGGACCTAGTAGCAGCGGAGGTAAAAGCAGATCAAAATCACGCCATAGAAAGTTCAAGGGACACGTGAAGTGTTTTGAATGTCACGAGGAGGGGCACATCAGGAGAGATTGTCCAAAACAAAGGAATAAAGCTGATAGGCAGAATGTGACAAGCAATGTGGCAAACGTTGCTGAGGGGAGCACTAGTGATGCAGAAGTTCTTTTATGTGTGACTGCTACTTCGTCAGGAGACAAATGGGTGCTAGATTCGGGGTGTTCTTATCACATGACATCTCATAAGAACTAGTTTACTACTTATTAGGCTGCAGATGGTGGTAGAGTTCTTTTGGGGAATAATGCAGTCTGTAAGGCTGTGAGGATAGGGACAATTCGGATTCGAATGCACAATAAGGTGGTGTGCACATTGACAGATGTGAGGCATGTACCGGAGCTCAAGAAGAACCTTATTTCTCTAGGGACACTCGATGACATCGGGTGTAGGTACACTGCTGAAGGTGGAGTACTGAAGATCTCTCGAGGTGTCATGACACCGATGAAGGGGAAGAAAGTGAACACTCTCTATCATCTACTGGGAGAGACCGTGATCGGAACCACTGCAGTTTCATCAAGTGAGTCAAACTCTAACTTGACTCAATTATGGCATATGCGTTTAGGGCACATGAGTGAGGCAGGTATGACGATGCTGAGTGAAAGGGGATTGTTAAAGGGTCAAAAAACAGGGAAGTTGGACTTATGTGAGCACTACATCTATGTGAAGCACCACCGAGTTAAGTTTACAACAGCTATTCATTCAACCAAACAACTAGTTGAATATATTCATTCAGACATCTAGGGCCCGTCTTCGGTTCCTTCGAAAGGAGGTGCCCGATATATGCTGACATTTATCGACAATTATTCGAGGAAGGTATGGGTTTACTTTCTGAAGCACAAATATAATGTGTTTGAACGATTCAAGAAATTTAAGGCATTGATTGAGAAGCAGTCAGATAAACAAATCAAGTGCCTGAGAACTGATAATGGCATGGAGTTATGTGGTAAATATTTTACCGAGTTCTGCGAGAAAGAAGGTATTGTGAGACACCGCACAGTACCTAGGACACCACAGCAGAATGGCGTGGCAGAACGGAAGAACAGAATTTTACTTGAGCGAGCTTGATGCATACTTTCGCATGCAAGACCTGACAAGGAATTTTAGGCTGAAGCAGTAAACATGGCATGTTACCTAGTTAATCGATCTCCATCATCTGCTATCGACTGGAAGACTCCTAAGGAAATATGGTTGGGGAAACCTGTTGATTACTCCAGATTACGTATATTCGGATGTCCTGCGTATGCTCATGCGAGTGATGGTAAGCTTGAGCTGAGGGAGAAGAAGTGCATATTTCTGGGTTATGCACATGGGGTGAAAGGCTACCGGCTGTGGTGCACCGATCCCAGATCACTCGATTTTCTAATCAACAGAGATGTGATCTTCGACGAGATTGCAATGCTTCAACAGAGGAGTTCTGTGACACAACCCGCAGAGAAGACAGATCATGGTGTTATTAGTGAGGTGGAGCTTCAGGTGGAGACTCCGGAGACCTCGAAGGTAACTGAAGTTGAGACTGCAGATGAGACCGCAGTTCCTGAAGACGATGATAGTGAACAACCAGCAAAGCCACAGCACACTATAGCCGCAGATAGACAGAGACGGCAAATTAAATCACCGGTACGTTATGGTTATACAGATATTGCTTATGCATTGACTGTAGGTGATGAGGTGGATACAGATGAGCCTTCGTCTTACTCTGAGGCAATGGCTAGTTCAGAGTCATCGCAGTAGCTAGGGGCTATGAGTGAAGAGATGGAATCACTCCATTGAAATCAGACATGGGAGCTGGTCAAAGTACCCAAGAACTAAAAGATTGTCGGAAGTAAATGGGTCTTTAAACGGAAAGAGGGCATTCCCGGTGTCGAGGCAGCGAGGTATAAGGCGAGACTTGTGGCGAATGATATACACAGCGTGAGGGCATTGACTATAATGAGGTGTTATCTCCTCTGGTAAAACATACTTCTATTCGTGTTTTACTTGCCTTAATTGCTTCACAGGATCTCGAGTTAGAGCAACTAGATGTGAAAACTACATTTCTTCACGGTGAGTTAGAGGAGCAGATTTACATGAGCCAACTAGAGGGATTTGCTATTCTGAGTAAGAAAGATCATGTTTGCTTGTTAAAGAAATCTTTGTATGGGTTGAAACAGTCTCCTAGACAGAGGTATAAACGTTTTGATGCTTTCATGGCTAGTCAAAACTATTCAAAAAGTCAGATGGATAGATGTGTTTACTTTAGGAGATTAGAGAATGGTTCTTTGATTTATATACTTTTATATGTTGATGATATGCTAATAGCAGCTAAGAATATGTCTGATATTGATGTGCTAAAGAGGCGGTTAAATGCTGAATTTGAGATGAAAGATTTAGGTACTGCAAAGAAAATATTGGGTATGGAGATTTTGTGTGATAGGGCTGCAGAAGTTTTACGTCTATCTCAAAAGAAATATATTGAGAAGATTATGACACGTTTTAATATGCAATCAGCAAAATCTGTAAGTACACATTTAGCGAAGCGCTTTAAACTTTCAAATAAATTATCACCACAGACTAAGGAGGAGGAGGAGCATATGTCCCGTGCTCCTTATTCTAGTGCCGTAGGTAGTATTATGTATGCTATGGTGTACACTAGGGCTGATATTTCACAAGCTGTGAGCGTGGTTAGTCACTACATGAAGCGTCCTAGTAAAGCTCATTGGAAAGCTGTGAAGTGGATCCTCAGATATTTGAAGGGGACAACAGACGTGAGTATAGTGTACTGGAGGGACAGCAATGGCAGTGAGACCACTGATTTTGTGGATTCAGATCACGCTGGTGACTTGTATGATTACAGGTCTTTAGTAGGGTACATGTTTACGCTAGCGGGTGGTGCAGTTAATTGGAAAGCATCCTTACAAGATTACATTGCCTTGTCTTCGACTGAGGCAGAGTACATGTCACTAACATTTGTAGCGAAAGAGGCGATATGGTTACAAAGTTTGCTCTTGGACTTTGGGTTAGAACAGAAAAGTGTGGATATACACTGTGATAACCAAGGTGCGATATATTTGGCGTATAATCCAGTTTATCACGAGCGAACGAAGTATATCAACATTAGGTACCACTTCATCCGAGATGTCTTAGCTAAGGGTAATGTTATTATCAAAAAGATTGATACAGCAGATAACCCGGCAGACATGATGACTAAGTTTATTCATTTGGCGCTCTATTGGCGTATGTGGAGAGCGAGCGGCCGTCGGGGTGTTGGGAGAGTAGCATAGATGATGAGTACTATAACTTGGCTCCAAACATTGATCTAAGGTGGAGAATTGTTAAATTATGTCTCGAGTTTGAGCATTTGCAAAACGCGATTCACTTGGATAAAATTTTTATTATTTGATCATAGGATTGCATGAAGTATCACAAAAGAGGAAATAATAGAATAAAAAAAAAGAAGGTAAAGCCTCTGTTACCTGCATGAAGTATACGAATTTCTTCTTCGGAATTCTTGCTAAAAGTTGTTATCCTCGTGGGACCCAGCACACACAAGTTTCGTTCCTTTTAGCCTATGAGAGAAGAGGAAAGAAGCTGCACGTGAAATTGAAAGTGATGGTGGGCCCAGGTCAATTGTTTGACCTTTGGGCACACGTTATCTTCCTAGCGAAGCGGTTTAAAAGGAAACCCTACGAAGCCGCACAACGACGATCAACGAAGCCGCAAGTCCTCTACAAGAAGCTTGAAGAGATACGCGATTTCGTACCAATGCGAACCAGACGTGCGTAGAGCGTTGTATTTTGAGCTTGAACGCGTGGTAATTGTATATCGTGAGTTTATATCTAAGTGAGTTGTTTATTTATAAACACTTTAGGTTTTGGGTTAAATTTAGGTGTAGAAAACACTTGAGCGTTTTGAGCGATTGTAAACTCTGATATTCCGATTATAGTGGATTATTTGCTATTAGCTCTTCCCGTAGACGTAGCTACCGATACTCGGATCGAATCACGTAAATTTCTGGTGTCCTTATTTTCTCGTTTATTTCTCTGGCGATTTCGCGTTGACGTAAATTGCAAGATCCTGTCGTTTCCGCATATAATATCCCAACATATGGCACCAAGCTCTCTCTCTCTCTAACCAAAAAGGATCAAAATCAAGAATTCAAGTGTATTTCATTCTGTTTTCAATCATATAAGACATAGTATAATAGCACGGCAAGATTATATATTTTTCTACGATTCGAATCGATAGATAAGATAAAACAAAATTGCGATTGAGTGCTATCATACCATGCACGATATATCACCCTAAATTTGTTGCAAACTTAGCACCGCATAAAATCCGAAAAAAGTTGCAATTACGCCCTTCTAAGCCCAAAGTGGAAACGGGGTTGGCGAGAGAGTTGTCCCTTTTGTGGAGAATTCTGTCCACCGAAAAGCACGAAGATTAGCAAAAACAGAGAAGACCGAATGTGGAAAAAGGTGGGCAGGAAACATCAAGCACTGGAAGATTAATTATTTCCAACGTACAGGCGCTCCATCGCGATTCGCTTAAGCACGTTCGTGAAAAATGGCACGGCATATGACCAAGGATTTGTTCGCGATTTTCTCAATTACGTCCTTTTCTCAAACTCCTCCTCTTTCCTTTTTTTTTCCCCTGCTTTGCTTCTTTTCGTAGCTTTTCTTGAATACCCTTTTCGCATGCCGACTAATTGAAACGGAAAAAGGAAACATAAATTAATCAAATTATTGAAACTGGAGATTAAAGATCGTTTCCTTTTTTCTTTTCTTTTTTTTTTTTTTTTTTTTGGTACTGATCAAGCCAAATTGAGTATTATTGGGAACACATCCGATTCTCACCCCTCCCCCTATAATGGTCCTTTTTTTTTAAAGCATTCTCCTTGGTTCTAATATTGTAAAGGTGTAAATAGTATTTAGGGCTTCTGCAAGGATGAGTCGGTCTTCTTGCAGCAACTGAGCTAACGACTTGACACAACCGCCGAGCGACGCTTCATAGAGCCTCCTCTCTCGGTGTCTTCTTTCAAATGGTAAGGAAGCTTGTTGATGCGATGGTGGGGACTTCGCTAAGGAAAAAGCTTTTAACGCTGCCCGATATATATTCTTTTTCCAAATGTTTTTACGAATACGTTTTTTTGATATAGAAGTACTTTTTTTTGAAACTGCCATTAAAAATATGAAAAAAAAAAGTTATTCATTTCTCTAGTTGAATGTGAAAGACATTTATTGGTCAAACAATTCCATTTTTTCTTTTTTTTTTATATCTCTGTCTATTTTCGTCGTGCTATATTTATACATGTAACAAAATACACTAAAAAGTTCAAAAAAAAACCAATCCTTACCTAACAAATTCCAAATTACTAAAATTACTTTACTTTTTTATTAGTTGGTCAAACTCAAAAGAAAAGAACGAGTACACATTTTTTTGATTTTAAAATTTGAATTAAACTAGTAGTTAATGATTTGTACTAGAGCCATTATAAAAAGTTTGTACCTACATCCATACGGGTAGTCCGTTGATGTGGACATCTCCTAAAAAATTCTTTGAATCTTTTCCATACTTCATATAATGATTCATTATCCATCTACATAAAATTAATAATATCGTTACGCATTTTCGCAGACTTTGCAGGTGGAAAGAACTTACCAAGAAATTTCTGAGCCATATCATTCCATATAGTAATTGATTCTGCAGGAAGAGAAGAAAGCCAACTCTTATATTTGTCTCTAAGAGAGAATGGAAGGGACCAACAAGGGGTAGTATAGAAATATTCACCTGTTGTCCATCGACTACGCCTTTCGGCCTAATCTTAGGCCCTGACTCACCCTCCGTGGACAAACCTTGCGGAGGAACACTTAGGTTTTCGAGGCATTGGATTCTCACCAATGTTTGCATTACTCAAGCCGACATTCTCGCTTCCGCTTCATCCACCCCTGCTCTCGTGGTGATGTGGATCATCCAAGGCACATTAGCATGGCGTACTTCTCCTGTTCGAATCGGGTTTGAAACCAAACCTCTCCTCAGGAGGATAGATGGGGCTTTATATTTTTATTTCTTATTCTACTATGTTCTAATTTTCTTTTGTTAGGGCTACAATGTAGCCTAACCATGATGATGTGAATTTCATAATTTTTATATTTTACAATTGATTTCATTCATGTGAGTTATATATTATTGTGCTTAATGCTTTTGAGTAACTGACTACCACTTGAATGATCTGATGTGCATGTTTGAGACTGAGAAGCGATAATATGTAATTGATTATTATAATATATAACCATGAATTAAACGTGGATAGAGATATACCATGTTATTTGTGTAATTTTCGGTGATAAAAAAAAAAACTCATTGTAACCCAGGAATATTCATAATTTTTAGTGCACTTATATTTATTTTAATTCACATAGAGATATAGTGGATTAATAAACTGAGTAGGTTTACTATACCTAGAAATAGGATAATAAATAGATTAGGAAATTCCGCTATCACATGTTTGATATCGATCTTTTACCCACAACAATCTGAAATTCAAATCTAGTGATTATGGTGAAATCGGATACTCTAATATATTTATCTGATTGATTTACTGCATTTAGTCTTCAAATTTTGTTTTTTATTTATTCTAAATTATATTTTTATATGTTAGATAAATTTTAGAATTAATCTATTTTAGTATTTAATTAGTTTATTAATTATCAATCTCCGTAGGAAGATACTCTTTCTCATCATTATATTACTTATTCGACATGTTCACTTGCGTTTAGAATTTTACGAACAGTTTTTATAGTGGGCCATTTGTTTATTTAGTCAGAAGCCCATAACCAAATTATTTATCTGCTGATTTTACTAACTTAGATATATATATAGGTGGGAAGGTTATGATTAAGCGTGGGAGTGTGTTAATATTTTATCCAGGCATGCGCGCAACGCTCCAACTTTTCTATTATAATTTAGATAAAGCATTGAAATTCAAATAAAGTGAAGTTCAAAGAACTAGGCAACCGCTAAACCACTGATGTCAAAAACAATGTACTTATCTGTTAAGTAGAACTAACAGTGCAAACCTTCAGGAAATCGCCGCTGCATCCTGAATGGGAATGCAAAGAGTTCCACGATGCCACCAAACCTCAAATGGGGTTTCACGGTTATTGACGGTAAAAGATCGCTTTAAGTGCCATGAGTTGGCACAAAAAAAAACACTTAAGTGCAAAATCGGAGAGAAATTGATCACTTAAGTGCCACTTCGGCCAAAACGCTGACGTGTCAATTTTCCGGCGAAGCGAGTGCAAAACAATGTCGTTTTGCACGCTGATGTGGCCAGACGATGCAAAAACGACATCGTTTTGGTGCGACGTGGTAAAAAATTTAATATAAATTAATTAAATTTATTTAAAATATTTTAAAATAAAAATACAAATATTAAAAAAAAAAAAAAAAAATGGGGAGGCGGCTAAAGGAGCCGCCTCCCCACCGCACCGGGAAGGGCCGGCGACGAAGGGGGGAGGGCCAGGGCTCGGCGACCCCGACCGACCGGCGGTGAGGGCCCACAAGCCCTCAACCCGATCTAGGGAGAGGGTCGCAGCCCTCGCTCAGCTAGGCGAGGGTTGTCGACCCTCGCCGGATCTGGGCGAGGGGCGCGACCCTCGCCACCAGTCTACTGGGGTTGCTGGCCCCTAGCCAGGGCTCGGCAACCTCAGCCAACCCTCCCCCCTCCATCGCCGGCCCTTCCCGGTGGCAACGAGGAGGCAGGAGCAACTGAGGGCTCGGCCCTCGCCGCCTCCCCCTTTTTTTTTAAAATTTATTTTAAAATTTTAAAATTTTTAATTTTTAAAATGTTTTAAATAAATTTAGTTTTAAATTAAATTTAATTATTTTTTATACTAAATTTTTTATCACGTCGCACCAAAACGACGCTATTTTGCACTCGCTTTCTTTGGAAAATTGACACATCAGCGTTTTTGCATTTAAGTGATCCATTTCTCTCCAATTTTGGCACTTAAAGTGTCACTTTTCGTAAATTTTGGTACTTAAGTGTCATTTTATACCAATTTATGGCACTCTAGGGACCCGCGCGTCAGTTATTGACTCATTTCTTTCTTGTCTCCTGTGCTCCCAACCATCTTCAATAACTTAAACTTCCTGAAACGATGTCTGCACCGATGGGAAATGATCTGCTTCCTCTTTATTCGCATGGATTAATGGTTCGGATGGATACAACATCGAATGGAGGAACCAATAAGATGAAAGGGGATCTCATGCTTACACTGATGTCGATATTGTGTGTACTGTTTAAATAATCCTTTACATGTTCAATTTTCGGGTCAATCGCGTGTCGTGTGATTGTCCAACAAGTTTGGCTAAAGATTAGAAGGCACTAAGGGAATACAGAATTTCCATCTACATACTTTCATAGGCACAAAGAATGTTCACACCTTGATAAGGACTCTTACGGCTAAAACGTCATTGTGGAGATTTGGGTTCGCGACTTACTCGGTCCTTAGTATCAATGGGATATTTGGGAGGTTTAAGGTTTACTAATCTCAAATGGGCTCTTCTCATAGAAAGCGAGCGTTAGAATAATTAATAAAAAGGAAAATGTTAAAGAATGTAGTTAGGGTACTTTTTTTTTTCCTCAATTAGTTAGGGTACTTGTTGGGCCTCATTAATTTTGCTATGGAAATATAAATTTGTATATTTTAAGTCAGTGACTTTTTCGAAGTTTCGCGTTGCTCAATTTTCGGCATATGTTGATACGCTTTATTTTTTATGGTTAGTGGTTTTAACTGGTGCCTCTGAGGTATTTTATTAACAAGACCCTTATAACATGGAGATTATCCAAATTACTTGATCAAAATTAAAGAAGTATCGTATTAACTCTGAGAAAAAAAAAAAGATGTCGAATAATGAAATTTAACAAATATCCTTACTTTTTAACATTTGCCTTTTTATTAATTCTTCCGACACTTGCTTTTCCTATGACAAAGAGGCTCATCTTTGTTAAGTAAACCTTGAATACCCAAAATGCCTTATTGATTTGATAGATCAGGCAAGATGCGAGCAAAATCGAATGATTGACTCGCATATTTTGCAATCTCCTATCTTCCCATGTTGAATCAAGACTTACAAGTACACACTTGTATTTTCGTGGGGCAAGTTCACCAAATGATTACAAAATATTGTAGTTCCCATTTCAATTTATAGGAAGCTTTAAGGGGGCAAGTGCCTCCATTGGCCCCATGGTGAATCCGTCCATGCTGACAAGACAAATTCAAGATGATGTCAATTGGTGTATTTTCTCTGTAGATAATATGGTGTTGGTAGGTGAAACCCATGCTGGAGCTAACCAGAAACCTGAACTTCGAAGGAAAACTTTGTTAACCCTAGGGTGTAAGCCTAGGAATTATAGAAACTCAACGAAACCTCGAGAAAATTGGACATCATGGAGTACTGAGGACTGAATCCTTCCATCCACTTCGATCTAATTTGACAAAACTGGAGATCATGCCGACGACACCTTGAGAATGCTTCGTAGTTTCTAGAGAAGGGGCAAGATTCGAAATCAATTAATGCAGGTAAAAGTAGGGACTGCCACCCAATCGGGGATAATATGAGAGGAGGTCGTTTGAGATGTTTCGATCACGTCGAACGGAAGACCTTTGGGTGGATGCCTCGGCGAGGAGATATGAGCAAGGAACGAAAACTATAGAGAGGAGGGGTATTGGCACGAACTATTTAGAGCTTGTAGAAGATCTACTAAAAGATCAAAGGTAGCGACCCGATAGGATTTCTATAACCGACAACAATAGCAGGACAGAAAGCTTCAAACTTTGAAGATGTCCAGTGGACTTGGGTCAGTCGAGCAACTATTCCGTCAGACAACTGGATAGCAAATACTCAGTCCGAGTTTTATATGATGCTGGTGTTGAAGGCAGACCACCTCGATGTAATAGTCCTGTATTTTCCATATGAATGAGAATCGAGAAGTTTTTATGGCAAAAGACAGAACAAAGGAATAAGTTCATGCTTTCATTAAGTTTCATTCTGTTTAACAATCATTGCAGTCGGCTCTCTCTTTTGTTTCATGCTAGTTCGATCGCTCGAAATAGTGTTTTGAATAGCCTAGCGAATCGAGTCTTGCGGGGATTTCAACGAAAATTATTATGTCTGGCGGTGAGATGTTACGAGGTACAACCTTATAAAGAGTCGTGCTTTTAATCATCAAATGTGCATAAATTTGCACCGTTGAATTGACAGGGAATTCTCAAGTCATAGATAGTAGATACACTCTAACCTGCATGAGGTTCTGTCTCGTGCAACAGAGGCTTGAGATGGCAGCTTAATTGATCCCTCTATAGCAGAAGCGTCTGGCAAGATAGATGTTTAACAGCAGCTAGGAAGGGAAGGAAATAGAAAACCTACACAAACATTTCCAATCTCACCTCAAATAATATTATAAACTAAGGAAACAATTATATAACGATAGCAGGAAATCCCCTCCTGCATTACCAATTTACTTCTAGGCACCCTAAATCTCAATTGAAGACCAAAGTCCAGAGTACTTCCATGCTGAGAAAAGATGGCCGAGCTGGGGACTGAGCTGTTCCTGAGCAGACCTGGCCAAACTGGCTGAAGCTCTCTTCATCCAACAGTCATGTTCAACATTGAATAGAGAAAAAATTGCAGCAACTATACCATGTATTGTCCTGATTTTGTACAAATTACAGAGGGAGATGATGCACTTTTGCTCTGAGCGCAATATTAGTCTTCAATCTTTTACTATCCAAAGATTTCTCTAGCAGAATCCATCTTACCCTCTCTTTAGGACAAATACTCTGTTCTCAAACAGAACTAGAAGAAAACTGAGCACCTCAAAACCCATCATCAACCCGCTCATCAAAATCACAAATTTTACACATATTGAACAAGCTGCCGCCATCATAGAACAAAGACCACTCAATTTACTCAATTGTCACACAGACCGTCATACTTCCTCGTACTTGTCTTCATCATCTTCATCTGAATCCTTGTTCTCTTTCTTCTTCAAGTAACCCCACTTCCTCAACACCCACACACATAGCCTCACCACATTTCCCATGAACACAATCCCCATCAGGCACAGCCAGCACACCACCGACACATCCGTCACGTCCTTCAACATCCCCCGCGTGTCAGCCGGCGACATATTGCGCAGCGCTATGAAGTAGGTGATCGCCTGCCCCGTGATCGCCAGCCACATGATCACCATCTGGGTCCACATCCAGCGTCGCCGCTTTATCGGAAGCCCGCTCAAGAGGAGCAGGATGATGCTGAGGGACGACAGGAAGGCCAGTGTGTTGAAGATCATGAACTGCCCATAGGCGATCCGCTGGATGTGGGCCATGATGGAGGTGCCTGCCATGTGCGGCTCCTTCACCGGGTTGCCATAGGCATCAACCTTGTAGTCATCCTGCCAGACACCTCCCGGTGGTGTGGTCGCAGCTTGGAACGCCACCGTCGCTAGCAGCGAAGCAACCACCATGAGTGAATTTCTCTTCTGGCTCAGCCAATCGGCTTCCACCGGGGGCCTTTTTAGAGCACTCAGTTTTTTTGACAGGGGTTTCCTTAAACTTCTCCATTTCTTCGATGGGGCCTTCTTGGTGGAGAGTGATGGGGAGTTTTTAGGTGATCTTGAGGTGGTGATGGGGGAGGTCATTCTTGGTGCGTCAAGAATTGGATCATAGTGATATGGGACTGATTGGATGTCTCTGGAGATTGAAGCTCCTGAGCTTTTAAGGGCTGTCTCAATTTCAAGGTCTCTCAAGCCTCTGGGACTCTGCTCAAGAATGTCTAGCGCTGTCAGGCCACTTGAGTTTGGCGTGTTCACTTCAAGTCCTGGGATTGTAAGCAAGAACTTTATCATCTGCACAGAGATTTTTGGGGACAAATTTTTTGTCAAAATGGAGGTAACTTCTAATGGCCATAAATGCAGAAATCTCAATTGAATTGATTTACAGGAAGCTTTCATTTTTCCCATTTGAAAGCCATCTGAATGCTGCGCTAAAAATGGTAACCTTTCTAAGACATAAAGATCTGTCTGAAGTGAATTTTACTGATGATACATGATGCTCATTCAACACAGCTCACACTCAATCTCTAACATCAAGCTTACCATCAATTTAAATACGTTTCAAGATGTTTGTCATAGGAAAATTAGCTCGCGAAATACAGCAAAAGATTACCTTAACTGGGAAAATGGATTGAATCTTTAAGAAATTTCTCAACCTAAACTTATCTTTGGATCAAGAAAATTCCACTGGCCAGCGAGTTCAAGCCAAAAAAATTCACCTCAACTTGCTTCCTGGCCACGGCGATGTGCAGAGCCGTGTTCCCATCACCATCCCTCCTGTTCACCAGCTCCTCCACAACCTCCCTCCCCGCCTCCTCCACCACCGCCCGCAGCGCCTCCACCCGGTTCCTCCCCGCGCACACGTGCAGCACCGTCTCGCCCTGGTCCGTCGCCGCCCGCGCCGCCGACCCGGGGGGCCCGTCCCTCACGATCCACCGCGCCGCCTCGGCCCGGCCCTTCCCCGCCGCCGCGTGCAGCGGCGTCCTCCCGTCCCCGTTCCGCCTCGTCGCCATCTCCGGGTCGGCCGACAGCAGCATCCCGACGATCTCCGCGTGGCCCCTGGCGGCCGCGAGGTGGAGGGCCGAGTTGCCGTCCGGGTCCGCCTCGGAGGCGAGCTGCGGGGTCCGGGCCAGGAGGGCGCCCACGAACTCCGCGTGGCCGAGCATGGACGAGACGAGGAGGGGGTTCCGGGACGTGCATGAGACGACGATCTTGTCGAGAAGGAGCGGGTCTTGATCCAGCAAACCCAGGAGGGTCGTCACGCTCCCGTTCATCGCCGCTTCCGAGAGCTGCTCCTCCATCTCTCTCTCCGCCTGCATGCTCGGATCAAGAATCGCCAAGAACCCTGCTCCGGCCACGGGAACTTCTTTGAAAAGTCAAAGAAGTTGAGAAACAACGCAGCCGCCAGGCCAGGTATTCTGAATCGAGGATTGGCGGAAGCTTCTGCCGTCGTCATCGTTTGTGGAAAATCAACGAGGCCCATCATTGAAGACGGTGAAGAAATTGTTTATCGCTTGAGTCAAACGCTTACTTTTCAGAAGCTTCCCACGCGGAGTTGACTTATTGACTTACTGTTCCTGTTCCTGTTCCTGGGTTATTGATCTGTAATCTTAGCCGTTGGTTTGTGCTACCCGGATCATCGAACTCATTATTTAACGGCTGCGATGGAAGAAATGCCGGCAAGCTAGTAAGAAATGCTGACAGGCTACCAGTTTATTAGGACGAAGGAACGAAGAAATTCGACCAGATTCGTTGGGCCGTGGAGATCAAAATTTGGTCCGCCCTTAATTGCATCCGAATGTTTGGTGAAAATTTTCATCTTTATCACAATATGACAACTTTTTTCATGTAATTTCTTTTAGTAATCCAAAGGCACGCGCGTGAAGACTTATCTGCCTAGACGCTAGTCCGGAAATACCCTTCAAGCCCATAAATCGGTTTTTTTTTTTTATTAACTTTTAGTCAGACCGTAAAGTGATTAAGAAGATGCATTTAGTTGACCTTGATCTAGAATATATCGTACATAATTTGCGAGATTTGAACGAGAGATTCTCAGTTTTGAAACGTGAAATCTCTCAATGTCCTATTTAATAGTGCCAACCCTAAAAGGGTTAATAAAGATTTTTGCACAATTTCTGAAAGACGTGATTAGAGGTTGTTGGCATAGGCAACCTCGATCGAAGATCACCTAAGGCTAATGATATCCTAAGCACAGGTAATTTGCCTGAGTATGCCCTCCATCCATAGAATGAAGCTAAACTTTCTTAAAATTTGACCCGATTGGCAATTAGATCTTTCTTAAAATAAGTTCTTTCATAATCTAGGACTCGACCGCAAAGACTCGGTTCATTTTCGCTATTACCAACAATAAAAGTAGAGAAGCTTATTATAACTATTACCATTCGTGACCATCGATCAATTACCAAAGAATTAGTTTTGATGGAAGGTCTCCTAATAATCTATTCGGAAAGGAGAGTAACATTGTGGAGCAGTTGAGCCTCTCTCTGTCTCATGGTCATAGGATTAGATGAGTCTAAGATGACTCTTCATCTAAACATTCCATTCGACGTGATTATCCAACATTAACCGACGTTGCTGTCGGCTTCATTAGATCTGGCGAACACTCTCTGGTGTGTAAGCAACATTCATTGTGCTCCTCTTGAATCACATAAGAAATTTCAGTGCTCAAGCGGTCTATGTTCTTCAATGGAAAAGGTCAGGGAAAGTTCTCTGAACTTTCTTGACTCTTGAGTTTGAGACTTCTTGGTCTTCGTGGTTGCAGATGACAGAGAGTCGAAAAGTTGGTAATCTGCACAGGCTGCTGACAGATGGAGTCGTTGAGTTTTGAAGACGGTCTTCAGCTTGGCCTCCGGCTTCCAGTCTTCCATAGTCAAGCCACCCTGTACATATAGGAGCTAAGTTAAGTAGACATGTTTAAACTTCAACTTAAAGAAAGCCATGTACTAATTAATTAAGATTTATCTAGCCGCTATTCGTCTTAAGAGACCTCTTCGAAATGTGACTGACAAGCTCCTCTTCTGAGTCAAAATGCCTGCTGTATATCTTTCCCTGGCTCTCCGGCACCTTTGGGCCGACAATCTGGAAGGAGCATCCAATCAGGTAAGAATGTCTCCCCTGAATAACCACAAGCCAATACTACAAAGATAGAAACAGCGTATCTTAATGGCCAGCGTCTGGCCTTTCTTAGCAGTGTCAAACTGGTGTATGATTATTTTCTAAGGAGGCGATCTGACAGACATCGATGAACTCTGCCTGGAGAATTAAAACTGGAGTAACCAATCTGTCCAGGAGAGATGAAAGATTAGCTACTTAAGCACAAAGCTGTGCACTAAATTCATGAGATTATCTTTGAATAGATCTCCTGGCAGAACAGACTCTGAATTGTACCTGTAGTCTCTCAATCCATCACTGAAGGTACATAAATTGATGAAAGAGGTTAAGGGAATGAAAATCAGCAAGCAAATGCAAGAAGATCAAAGTTCTATGTTCTTCTATTAATTTAGACCTTGGAAAGAATAGGTGAAAAGAACAAGAATGTATGATTTGGTCGGACTGGTTTGCGGACAAAGTGACAAACTCCCTCAATTGCTCAAACTGTAGAAATCAGTGTCGACTCAGTTCGACGATGTAATTTACAATTCCTGAAACAGAGACTTCTTATTTAGGATTCGACAATATCGAACTTAAGCTAAGCCAGGTCCAGATGACATATCAGAAGTGAGGGAAAAGAGAGAATTTCCCTGCCTCAATGATGTCGATCCTTCTCACGCTATTGACTCGTATCGATTCGTGTATCATTTTTATGTCTTTCACGTAATTATTTCCGACTTTTCGAACAGCAGTAGCTATTGCATGTACACCGCCCACGCCACTCCCCTTCCTCCTTCCTCAGTCTCTTCTCATCTTTTCCTTGGCCTCCTCGCGTCTAGCGAGCGCCCCCTGCTCACATGTTTCAGCACTATTCTGATGGCATTGACCTTTGTTTCCCGATTTTCTTCTTTGGAAACAGTTGCTGCCGCCGCTTTCTTCTCCTTTTCCTTCTCTTTTCTTTGCTTCTTCTTAGAAATTTCTGCGGAGTCTTTCACTTTCCTCGCTCACTAAGCAGAGCATCTAGCATAGTCCGAAGGTGATTCTCTTCAACATTAATGAACCGAAGTCAGAGAAGACTTCAAAAAGAATTAGAAAGAAGAACAGCGATCGTGACGGCAGTTTCCCCACAAGTACTGGTGTCGGCACAACACGGTGCCGGTGTACATGCCTTAAAGTACATTCCCACTTGTATTCCGTGGCGAAACAGTTGCGGCCACGGTGGTCAGTGCTGCTTGCAGAGAGATGGCCGAGACCGAGGGACGGAGACGTCATGTGGAGGAAACCTCTTAGGCATTGAGAAGTTGAGAATCACGCGGGAAACTGAGAGACTAGTCACCTGCACAACTTGATCTATGAGGCTTGATCGTTGGGTTTCCGATGTGTCAAGCAATTGGGCTGTGTTTTATAATCAGGAGTCCTAACCTAACTAGGAAATCTACAGGGACTAGGAGACTTCTTGTTCTTCCTTCGACTTACTCCATAAGAGTAGAGAATCCTCAAAAACACCAAAATCTGTAATCTTTCTCAATCCCATAATCTGTATCTGATCTACATAATGAATGATAATTTTTCTTGTATTGACTACGATGGATTGGTAAGGTGCAGTGATGAAGATTTTGAGCATGAGCTAATTGTCAATGCGAGAGAAGGATAAAACACAAAAAAAAACCGACGGTCATGCTGGGTTACACCGTGCTATAAGTCTCAAAACACTTAAAACTGCAGATGAAATCAGGCAAAACTATGTCTAGTAGAAGGTATTGCGAGACAGGCCAAGGCGGAGCAAAAATTACGAGGTATACTCCGAAATTTGTCCTAAAAAGTTACCCAAAAAAGCAAGAAGAAAAAGATTTAAAAAGTATTAAGCAAGGACAAAGGATGGGTTCATGTTCGCGTACAGCGAATGACGACGTGGAACAACCTCTCCCACTTACTAGACAGAAAAAAGGTGAGGATGGCCCATGGCCATTCTTGCCTAGTCCATCACTTTCCTTTTTATGGGCATCTTTTCTTGCTGATTGGTTTCCAGGTAATTCAGCTATATTTTTAGGTTGGATATTTAATAGGGATAAGTGCATTGGAAGGCTTAAAATTTATCATGAAAATATAATTAAGTTTTAAAACTTTCAAAAAGTACAATTAAATCCTAAAACTTATCACAAAGGGCAATTAAGTTCTAAATCTTTCAAAAAATGCAATCAAAACCTAAAACTTGTCAAAATGATTCAATCTAAGTCCTTCCTTTGATTGTCTTTTTTGACAAGATTTTGACTTCGATTATCTTTCGAGATAAGTTTTAGGACTTTATTGAATATTTTGAAAGTTTTAAGATTTGATTGAACTTCCGTGACAAGTTTTAGGATTTAATTGCACTTTTTGAAAAATTTTAGGATTCAATTGCATTTTTATAATAAGTTTTAGAACTTTTAATACATTTATCCCTATATAATAATATGACGAGCCAGACATGAAAATCTTCAATAAGGTCAAGTTTGCAGTTTAGATTCTACGCTGTGGTTTTTTGGCTGCTGGGAAAACACCATTGATGATCAAGTGACAGATTCTCCTGATACGTGTGCATCAATTGTTGTGGCTTGGCATGCCAGTGATTCAGTTAAAAAAGCTCGAATTGGATCAGCAATTGGAGGCCAGACTTTCTTGGCCTGATTGCTTGAGCTTCAGGATCGAATTCATACTGGATACAGACCAATGAGAGAAATAAGCGCATTCTCTCTATGAATCAGAGGTTTTTACTTGAGATTCTTATGGGAATATGCAAACTCTTACACTCATTGACAGATGTAAATACAATTTAAACTTTCATTATTTCGTTCATCAGAACATTACAAGATTCCATTTCCGATGTTTCTCATTAAGATACCAATACCACACAGATCAATACTTTAAGAAAAGAAAGGAAAAAGAAAAAGCTGGTAAATCCTGATGAATGCAATTTGACCTACTTCGAGAACCAGCAAGTTCATGAACTGCAGTTCTTGAAGCATTGCATCAGAACATCTCCTAGTTTTCCTTCATCGATGGCCTCGTACACCTTCTCTATTTCCTCTCCTGGGCTCACCTTCTTTGCACCACTCAGAAGCTGAGTCCTCATGTCACTCCTCACAAACCTGTATACAGGATAAGTCCTGCAGTTCTTGATCCTATTCTCGACGCCAAATTCCCCATCGTCGAACCTCTCCCTCGCTTTCGGCACCTCCTCCTCAAGCCTGGCTTTCAGTTCCTCAATGAATATCGGGATCCGCTTGAAGATCGAGTATCCATTCTCGCTTGCAGCTTCGGTCTTTGGGTCCTTGAGAGCTCTCGTGACAAGTACTTCTTGCAGTTTGGGCAATAGAACGTAGGAAGGATTCGCTGGGTCGTCAAGATAGGAGAAGATGGGCTCATGTTCAACGACCTGCAAGAGCTCTTTCTCGCAGAATCGCGATTCAAGCAGCGAGCCATCTTCTGACATGTAAAGTGTTTTCTTCACTGCTTGGAGGACCGAGCGTTTCACGGCCTCTCTCATGTTCTCCTCCAGGTGCCTGAGGTCAATTGCCTGACAAAGTGCCACCATGTAAGTCGCAGACATGAGCTTCAAGATATCGATGGCCTCTGCACTTTTTCGTGCTGAAATTAGGCCGAGAGAGTTCACATCCTGGTTGTGTTGTTCCGCGCTTTGCACATGCGTTGTGACGGGATTTGCCAAGTATTGGAGCTCGGAGCAGTAAGCTGCCATGGCGATTTCCGCTCCTTTGAGGCCATAGTCGAGGCTGGGATTAGGCCCCGCGCTCAAATTTGAAGGCAACCCGTTGTTGTAATAGTCGCAGACGAGCTCGGAGAATTGTGCAAACAAGAGCTTTCCTATTGCGGCCAGGGCGATCCGGAGATTGTCCATAGAGACACCAATTGGAGTGCCCTGGAAGTTCCCTCCATGGAGGGCGAGGTTGCGGGCGACATCGATGAGCGGATTGTCGTTCACGGAATTGATTTCCCTCTCGATGGAGTGAGTCGCAGCGCGAATCACTTCGACTTGCGGTCCAAGCCACTGAGGAGAAGTCCGAAGTGCGTAGCGGTCCTGCTTCGGCTTCGTGAGCGGGTCTTTCTCGTGGCGGAGCTTCGCCTCCTTCATGTATTCGCTCCCGTTTAGGAGGTATTCCATGAGGGAAGCCGCTTCGATCTGGCCTGGATGGTGCTTGAGCAGGTGAGTGAGAGGGTCTGTGAATTCGGGCTTTCCGTGCATTGCTTCACAGAACATGGCGGAGAGAGTCTCCGCCAAGAGGGCCAAAATGTTGGCATCGAAGCAGACCGTGGCGGCCACTGCTGACCCGACGGCGGTCCCGTTCACAAGAGCCAAGCCTTCTTTAGCTTGCAGCTCAAATGGACCCGAAATTCCGGCCCTCTTCAATGCTTCCGCTGCTGAAATCTCTTCCCCTTCTGGCGTGACGACCTTCGAGTTGTGCCTGCCGGTCAGCAATCCGGCAATGTAAGACAACGGCACGAGATCACCCGAGGCGGTGATGGTCCCTCTCAAGGGCATCTTGGGGATCAAGTTCCGGTTCATGAGCTTAGCCATCGCGTCGAGTATCTCCCACCGGATGCCTGAATAGCCCTGCATGAGCGTGTTTGCCCGCACCAGCATTGCCGCCTTGGCGTAGCTCGGCGGGAGATTCTCTTTCCCGATCACCCCGGCGTTGAGGAACCGGATGAGCTCGGTCTGCAGGTCCGAGGTTTTGGTGGTCCTCCGGTTGGATGTGGAGCCGAATCCGGTGGTGACACCATAGATGTCCCGGCCGCAGTCAATGGTCTCAGCAACCCAGTCGGCGCTCCTCGACACGCGGTCTCGGGCCACGCCCTCGTTGAGCTGGACATCGACCTCGCTCCGCCGGGCCACGGCGGTGACCTGGGCCACGGAGAGGGCCGTGCCCTGGATGTCAACGATCCGGGCGTCCTCAAACTGGGACAACAGGCTCCTCACCTCCTCGAAGTGGGTGCACCGGAGGGACTGAGCAGCCTTGTCCCAATGGACCGGGGTCGGCACGAAAGTGTCGACGACGGTCTCATCGGCGCAGGCATTTCCGACACAGGCGGCCATGTTACAAAGATGGAAAGCTTAAAGATTTGAGAGGAGCAAAGAAGAAGATACAAGAAGGAAAGGGGGTCTTTCTCCTTCTAGAGGAAGTGAGATTTTGATTTGCTTTGAGTTTGGGAGGGAAGTGGGGAGGGAGTGAATGGTATTTATAGCAATGACAACTTAGAGATAGAAGAGAGAGAGAGAGAGTCAGTAAGTGGGAAAGGGGGCTGCGTCAAAGTGGTCAAAAGTCATGGGGAAGGGAGGGGAGAAATTGTGTTGAGTGGGTAGTGGATCAAAATGAGAGGGCATTGTCGCTTGGAAAGTGAGGGGAAAGTGGCATTAAATTTCTGTGGGGGTCCTCCTAATCCTAGCTTCAATACTAGTGGACTTGCTTTGGTTAGGTTGGGAAAGGAGATGACAGGTTGACTCCAGAGGCATTGCCACACTCCATTCTGGCACTCCCTCCCATCGCCATGCGATCCATGCCATGAAAGGGAACAAAAGCACACGAGATGCACGTAGTTTAGTGGCCGGCAGGGGGCGTGCGCTTCGCCGGGACCTTGCCGACCAGAGGAAAACAATAAAGAAAGAACAAAAAAATCAAAAAAATATTGAGATTTTTTCAAAAATTGTTTACTTCAACGTTAACTGAAGATGTTCATGTAGAATGCTTGACATTTACGTCAGCGAATTCTAATCGAAATTGATCAGATTGACTCGATTGGCGAACGTAAAATTGTTTAGGACTCCATTGGCGAAGTTAAAAGGGTTAAGGACTGAATTAGAAAGAATGTATAGGTTTAGACTTTTTGACAAATTCCCTTGTAATTATTAGGTTCTTGTAGTTTTGTCCATAGATTCTTCGGCAGGTCCATAGACCATTTGACCAAGTTCTCATAAATCATCTGTCCTGTCTATAAGTCTCACAATTAAGTTTCATTAACATCGGTCCATGGTCGTCCATAGACCATGTAATAATCGCTAGTTTGATTTAGAAACCGCGGCTCGAGCATGAACCGACCCCATTGATCAGATCAACCCTGGTTCGCGACTCTTGCGAGATAAGGCTTGTAACCTCTGTAATTCGACGTGAATTGCTCGTTTTTTTATCAGCCCAAGATATTTTGCCGGTCTCGACATCGAAAAATCGGCCATACGATCTTCTACCGTACTTCGCTGGACGGACAAACTAAGTGTCCTCTTGGTTTGCGCACGGCGTACGCGTAGAATCAGCTCGTCAAACGAGCTTCGAACGAAGCTCACGGGATCTTCAGCCAATTGACCTCGATCGCGATAATCACGTGGACCGACGCACATTAGTTGGACCTGGACGTAATATTGTCTGGGCTTAGCTTAAGTGACTATTCGTTGACTCAATTGTAAAGTAAAGGAGACTTGGGGCGGGGGAACTTCCGGCGAAACTGTCTCAGCTCGATTTATTTACATTCTAACCCTTCCTAACTTTTGCAATTTTTTCTAATAGTCCCTTTCATGGGACTTCCATACCATTATTGGGGTGTGGTTCTCACTTTCCATCAACAAGAAGGCATGCGGGTCTGACTCACTAGTGACTCAGGTGGGGTCGCGGGGGCACTATCCCGAGTCGCTACATAGATTTTATAGTTTGAGCACATATTTTATTTGCAATTTAAACTTGAGTCATGAATAGCTTTTGGGTATATATAATCTATTTTTTGGTAATTGATGATTGTAACATAAAGGTGCGACTACTAATTACAATTGAATCCCCCACTACCATAATTTAAGGGTGAATTAGGATAAACCTTATGTCTCGATTTCTCTTTCACTTTTACTCTTTATTTCGTTGCGTTTGAGCACCTAATCTTAATAGTCGTGAGACCTGCTTAATCATGCATTTATGGTATCCCTCTTGTGGTGAGACTTCCTAACCCCCGACATCTTCGTGAGGCTACAACGACGCGCCCACCAACCCTAGATATTCAGTTTGAGGGTGGTGTAGGGTAGCCACGGCTCAAGCCAGACATTTGGTAGCCAGTGCAAATTGTTAGTCGTCTCTCTCCACACTTTGAACTAGTAGGAAAGCAAGCGTCTATACGGCACCATCTTCTAGGGAATTTGGTCTCGGCCCGCCGCCGAGGATGATTCTCCATACTACAATTCGATCACTGAGAGGCGCTCGATTCTCATCCTAGGCTCTTCCCGATTCTCTCGCCGTTAATTAGGGGAATTCTTGTCAGTTTGTTTTCCTTCCGCTTATTAATATGCTAAAACTCACCAGGTAACCCTACTTGACCTAAGGTCGCGTTGGTAAAGAGTAGATTAATGGAGCGTGCGCATGAGCGGCACGCGCATGACATTGATGTGGGAACCTAAACTCGTCAACAATCAACTACTTCCTACAGTCAGCAAAGGTCGGAGCTGACAACACCTCAAATTTTCTAAGACTCGCCCTCCTTCTTGGCAAAAGACCCCTGTCCTAGAATAATCTTTCGACGTTGACCGACCTCACCTAACGCAAGGCCACGCCGCACCTTCCGAGTACTCAACCCGAAAGGGGAAGTCGTCGTTTTCCAACAGTTCCCGGTCGCGTGCCTCATTTGCTCGAGTGTGGAATACGTTGGTGCTGCGTTAGGACAAAAATGGCCATTGTCACTCGGCGTGTCACTCGCCCGAGAACGTAACACTCCTCTCAACGTCGCGGAAATGAAGTGGAGACAGGTGGAGATTCTTGTATGAATCATGCCACTGGAAAGTAACGGCCTCGATTATGGTCCGCTCAAATTTTCCGTAGTCCTTTTTAATTTTTATCGAGCGAATGACGTCTAACTTTAAATCCGTATCTAATTCTAACATGACGTATTATGCGTTTAGTTACGGCCTTGCTAAAGGGGGCCATAAAAGGATGTTGGCCTTCCCAAGTGAAGTTGGGAAGAGGGCCCCGGGATGTTAAAGAGTTATTTTCATGAGCTCGTTTTAATCCTTAGTTCTTTTTTTCTTTTATAAGTACGGTTAGATCACATTACTAACGAATGGAATGAGTTTCAAATATAATCTTCTTCTATAAGACTCGGTCTAACGAGGGAAGAAGTGATCGCCAAGGCCAAAGAGGGCTCGAACAAGGTGTAGCTCTAATTTTAGGATGGCATAGGGGTAGGAATGAACCGAATCTCACATCGCTTGGATGTGATGAGGTAATGTGCTATATAAGGAATAGCACCAATCTTAACTACCAACAAAGTCTTTTTTGCGTGAAGTCCAAAAAACAAAACCATACAGGCTCGACTTAAAGCAAACAATATCATTGGCAAGTGAGGCAAGAGGTCGACCCTTACAATGATATCAGAGCCAATAATCCTATAACAACCTGGTTCAACAAGGGCGGAGTGATCATTGGGGCCAGAGAGGGCCTGAACAAGGTGCCACTCCAACTCTAGATCACCTAGGTGTGTGAGATGATGTCCTATATAAGGAGTGACACCAATCTTAATCTAATCAAAACTTAGAAGAACACAATCGTGTGAGTTCCAGCCAAAGCGAATGATATCATTGACAAGTGAGGATAGAGGTCGCTCCTTACATCTTCAATTGTTGAAAATGTACTCTTGCTACCAATGAAATCAATTCCGAATAAGACAGGTTTATAATTGGAAGAGTTGTCCTTAGGCGACAAAAATAGGTACAAATTCTCTCTTCCAAGACCAAATACCACTAATTGTAGAAGAGCCCCAAAAGATATTTCCACCTTAAGTTATACACTCCATACGATTTCGCCACATGTCGAGACCCATCTCGTTACAATTTTCTTTCAGGTTTTCTTTTCTCTCTTTAGACCATTCTCTGTTCTTGAGCCGCTCCTCCCAATGAAATATCAATCCTCCTCCGCACATCTCAGCAAAAGGCCAAAAGTGCATCCCCATTTCTGGGTTACTTCTATTTGCATACGAAATTCATGAGGTGTTATCTCCCCAATCGATCCAAAACTCAAGTCATTACGCGCACGATATTCCCATCTGGTAAAACCATCATGCTCGCTTCTATTCGTTTCGATAACTTTGCCACGCGATAATCGACTTTGAATGAATGGAGACGTACATCGTATGCTGTGGCAGTGGCTGGAGATCTATCTTTTGTGTACGAAACCCTCTTCCAGCCAAAAGCCGCCAAGTTCCAGCAAAGCAAGCGTAAGAATGGATTCTCTCCGTTTCGATCGGGGTCCATGATTGATCGCAGAAGCGTACAGGATAAGTCACATTCAAAGAGCGAATTCAAGTGAAAAATGCCGATGGCTGAGGGCTTTTGAACTTGAAGCAGATATTGGTTTACGAATCCACCAACCATCCCGCACGATGCTTAATGATGTCCGCTATTGACCCATTTGTGAAGCAGCCCTCCGCTTCATATTTTAATAATAACCCCCAGAAAGTGATGATTAGGCACTTTGCTTTTGTCGTCACGAGATTCGCTATGGTCCTCGTAATGATCGAGGCTTCGACTCTGACGAGCCGAATCTGATCAGATGCTGTGATCCCAGGACGGTAAAACCCCTTCTGTTGACTTGAATTGCGTCCTCCTCCATTGTGTCTCGGTCGAAAGCAGAGTTTCCGGAATGTGCTTCTCGTGCATGACGTTTATACGCTTAGAAAGCTACTAGCTCGATAATGAAGGATACAAACGCTGACTCACTACACCATGCCAAGAACGTCGCTAACAACATTACAATCACCGGAACCATGCGTTTCATCAGCCCAAATGAAAATTATAGACAGATCCCTCACATGTTGTGCACCAAAACATGTTTTGCACATTTACTATCACCAACATGTTTCTCCAACAACTCAAGGGCGACGAGTACCAATCGCGCCGAGGGCAATCTAGAGAAGGAAGTGGGACCATCAATCATCGTTGAGAAAATAACTATAACTGAGAACCATACCATGTTTATCGACACAGGACATTGATACAGATTCCTTGCCGCATTTAATGTTTTTCGAATGTAACATGCCTTGCGCAAATATAATGTGAGTGCCCTGGACAATCTACAAAAGGGAATGTACGCCACTAAGACGAGAGAAGCTAATTTCATGGGTGCCCACCTCATATTACAGGTTGTCATTGGAGAACCAGCACCAGAAAATATGTGAGAGAGAGAGAGAGAGAGAGAGAGAGAGAGAGCATGTTACGCAATGGAAGAACAAACTGTTTTCCAACTGAAAGTACAAATAACTCCTAATCTAGAATTAGGTAAATGCTTAAATCCTGCTACCTACAAATGTGAACCACGATGACAAGGTTCCCAACACCAAATGTTTGGTACGATGTGAAAACTTGACGACCTGACAGCAATTAGCATATACCAACCTAACGGAACTACGAGAGGGAGAGAGCTTATGGGCACGGCGCCAGCTATATCAAGTACGCACTCTCTTATTGCTGCAGGAGGGACACTTGTACTGCTTGATGTGCTCAGCTCTGGCGGGAGTAATTTTCACGCATTTCCCATGGAACCACTTCTCGCACATGTCACAACAGATCCAGAACTCGTCTGAAGCATAGTTCTCCCCACAGGCCCCACACAAAGTATCCCCATGCTCTTCTTCATCTTCTCCGTCCACCACATCATCTTCATCCTTTGCTTGGATAGTCCTTGTGAATTTTCCTGAATCTGATCCTCGCTGTTCCGTTCCCATAAAAGTTGGTGAGAGTCGGGTAAAAAGTTTACATCAACAAATGAAATGATGCACTGAATCATGGAACGCAGTTTCATACATATTAACATCCCATATTTCTTTGGGTTGTAACTCACTCATACTTGGGTTGGGAGTCAACTTTTTCTAGCGGCTAGAAGCAATTTCACAATCAAATAGCAAACCTATTTCAAGCAAAGACTGCCCAAGACTCACAAGCAAGAGGGTAATACTTACAACCAAATCAACACATCCCAGGCACAAGCAAATCAATACACAATTGAAATTTCTCATGATCGCCACTCCCCCTCTTAAGTTAAATATCCCCACAACTCGATATGACACTACCATACAGATGTCACAAAGAACAGATTAGAGAACATTTCAAGACCATGAGTATCAACTGAAGAAAGTTTCCAACAGATTCACTAAGGATAAAACTAAGTATAAGAGGGGAATATGGATAAATCATTATAAGTCACAGATTCAACTCACAACCCAGACAACTTACCTTGAAATTTGAAGTACATGAGAAACTAGACCTACCAAGCTAAAATAGAGATACATATTTGAAAAGAAGATATATTTACCACTTGTCGATGATATATAGTATAATTTAATAGAATGATACCATGTTACTCTCCCTCTTAAACTAAGCAGGAACCACATTCAGTATAAAACCAACACCAAACAAGTAACAAATTGTTGCAGAACAAGTTTGGAAAAACCTTAAAGAACCACTACGAGTTAGTGGATTTGAAAGATCTTGAAAAAGAAAAGAAAAAAAAAGCGATAGGAGAAAGGAGTCATTTTACCACTTTTGAGCCAGACTTGGATTTGCTGCTACTGTGATTCGAAACCGATATCTTCTCCTTTGTCTGTTTCTTGACAGTTCCAGTTACGACTTCGAATATTGTTGGGAGATCATTAATCATGGCGAATAGGTTCTTCCTGCAACAAATAGTGTTTATGGATGGTAAACAAGCAGTGTGATGCAACAAACCAAGTGCTTTCATGAAAGAATAAGAATTAAAAGAAGGTCAAAATTGAAAGAGTGGTACTCTAAAAGGTCTGGGGAGAAGAGAAAGACATGCCTGTCAGCCTTGTTAAAACCAAATCTAGCACCAAAATAAAAGGCCACAGATAGTAACCATGCATCACTGTGTACAGCAACCAGGGATAACCAGTCCTTTTCTTGCATTCCATCCCTAGCAAAGTTAATGCCAAGTGCAGGCTCAGGTAGCTCTGGTGGCACTTCTTCAGCAGGCAAATTAACTTCCCATTTTTCATTAGGGAATCCATACAGGCACAGATTCTCCTTCTCTGAAAGCAAAGACGATGAATATAGGACTGCTTAGAAGATGCGGCAACTAGCAAAGCATTTCCTCTACTATGAAGTTTGACATCTAGACAAACACTTTATCTCAGAAATCTTTGATTACAACATATAGATCATGGTGGATTCACCAGACTTACACCGCCTTATATCCAAACATTAAGCAATATTAGCATGTGGATAAAATACAGTCAATATAGCCAAACATTAAGCAACATTAGCATGTGGAAAAATACAGTCAATGCTTCTAAATGGCTAAGACAACAGACATGCTTCTAAGATGGCTAACTAAAAAAAAGACATGCATTTGCCCAATGACTGCTCCAAGCACCACTCCACACTACTCTTCTGATGAGAATGCTCAAAAGCCTATGAGACCAATGAAACATCATGGCAACATTATGCCACAGAACATGATAGCAACTCATTTAATGACTTCCAAGACAAATTTCAATTAGTAAAGAAAGGATATCCCCTAATGTCTTCAGTCTACTTTACTCCATAAAAAATCTTCAGCTTACTTAAGTGCAGAAGCATATAACTATATGGAGAAGTGGGAAGCTAGAAAGCTAAAGCTCAAACCAGGTAGATCGGGATCAGGGGGAAGCTCGATCACAAAAGCTTAAACGGGTACTTACACAACAAAAAAGAAATTCAAGGAGCAAAAAATCACCAACCTTGAGTCTCATACAGATATACATGTTGGAAAGACCAAAATTCCTTTTCAATACCAATGCCCTTGGCTACTAAAGGATAACAATACACATCAAACATATCCTGCATTACCCTTGGACTACACTAAATCAGAAGCCCAAGACACTTTGAACAATTATACCAATTAGACAATTTAGTTGGACCAAATGACCTTATTTCACCATCAATAATTACCAATCAAGTCAGAAAACTAACACATGAAAACTTTAGACAATAGTCGTGAGTCGAGACTATGTCTCTTCAGGATATGGAATGTTATAACTCAATGAAAAATGTAAAATTAATAGAACCTATCTCAAACAACGAAGAAGGAGACTCCAAAACCCAACAATTAAAAAGGGGCTGGCAGATCCAGGAGTCCAATGTAAATACCAAACATACCAATCAGGAAGAGAAAGAAATACATCAAAATTCCTTTTTCTAGAGGAGAATCGAATGCCTTTTGCATGGGAAATTTAAAAGCTTTCTTTTCCCTTCCCTACCACAGTTTGCAAATTTAAAAAACTGGCAGCGGCAGGTGGTTCCAAACAAATAGAACAAGGTGACACAACTTCTCATACTACTCGAGTAGCTAGCCAAATGTTTGGAAAGGGAATATATCATAGAAACCCAGTGAATGTGAAAAAAATTTGGCTAAGTGGAAAATAACATCCATTTTTGAGGATTAGCATTCCTGAAACAGAGCAAAAGGCTCGTGCAATTATGCGGCATTGGTAAGCCCCCAGAACTTCCCTGCAAAATCCACTCCTTGCACAAACTGGGCACAAGTATGGAGCGGGGTATACCATTATATTTTATAAGCCACTTCAGTAAATTAGTACCTGATCAGAGGAAACTCTTTGCATATAGCATGAAATAGACAAAAGAGGTCCCAAACCCAAGAAGTTTGCTCTTATACAAAGCATGACATAGCAAAGCTGAGAGGGCTTTTCTAGAAGAACAGAGAAAGTATCAGGAGGGAACAAAAGAGGTGGCAACAGTTAGGAAGATGGATGCTCTAGAGTAGTCTAGTAGATCTAGAGATAAACTATTCTAAGCAAATCAGGTTGGCAACAGTTAGGAAAGATGGATGCTCTAGAGTAGTCTAGTAGATCTGAAGACAAACTATTCTAAGCAAATCAGGTTTTCTGCCACCCAAATTTGAGAAATTCAGCAATGTCCATCTAAGAAAATTACTAGTCTCATCCGCCAACCAAAGAGAAAACCAGAACAACAAAGCAAGGGCAAGAATTCAACCATGTGAAAAGAGACAAATCACTTGGGAGTCTGTCAACAGGCTGCGAATTCAAGCTCCTATGGAACAAAAATGCCCAACTCGCAGTTTGCACTAGAAGCTCAACTCGCACATCCCACACCAAACGTCTACTCCCAAACCCAAGAAATGGCGAAACACGGAAATTAAAGAACACCGATCCCTCAACACTGCTTTACCGCCATAATCACAATGCAACCGTCATAAAATGGAAAACAAATCGCATCATTAAGCTCAAGAACCAAACTTGTAAAATCCACCACCACCGCAGCAAAACGTTCGACATCAAGCAACGCGATACGAGTTCAAAAAATAATATTAATTAAGCGGGGATTAGAACCCTAACCAGGATCGCACTGCTGATAGAATTCCTCAACATCTGCAAAATAAAGAAACGCAACAACACAAGAAAACGTCACCGACCCGCGAATCTCGAGAAAACCCAGAAAGCAAAAACCACCAGACCGACACTAACGCGAAATCGCAAGAAGATATGCACACGCAAGCTAACGAGCAATCAAACGATAGAGAGAGAGAGAGAAGGGGAGACCAGTGGTTAGAGCCTTGATCATGCCAGCGCGACGACCCTTGAAATCCCTAAACACCTCCTCCACAGTCCGAGGGTTGTACTGCCCTCCCCCATCCATCTCTCTGCAACTCCGCCCTCGCAACAACCTCTCTCTCTCTCTCTCTCTCTCTCTCTCTCTCTCTCTCTCTCTTCAAAGAAGCGCGAACAGAGGGGAAGCTTTTCTCTCTCGGAGAAGGCCGCCGCGGCGACGGCGACGGCGAGCGGGGGTAGATTCGGAATCTCAAAGCCCGAATTCGCGCGTCGAGGAGGAGGGACGGGCGGCGCGGCGGCGGCGGAGCGGGCGGAGGATCGGCATTTCTCGGCGGCGGCGGGCGGCGGCGGACGGAACGGAGGAATTTCGGAGAGAGAGGGATTGGGGAAATGTGCGTTTTGAAGAGGAGGGAAGGAAGGGAAGGGACTGAGATTTTCTCTCTCTATTTTGCTTGACCTGGCGGATTAGAATCGGTTGTCAAAGTTCGAGGTGTGTTTCGAAACCGATTATTAAAAAAAATATTTATTATTATTATTATTATTATTATTATTTATTAATTAACTTTAATTGCGAAAAATCCTTTTTCATTTTTGTTGCGTAATTATAAAGACAAATTATTTACTTTATGAGACAGGGATCAGCATATCAGGATTTGGGTTAAGCTGGTGCTTTCCGTATGACGTGGCGGTCGGGTGGCTCACGTGGCGGGTGGACTTTTGCGGTTTGATTTTTTTGCTGTTCTCTTTGAAGCGAGATGAGATGAATCTGGGCCGAAAAGATTGAATAAATTCAAGATCGGAATCAAACGGGTACGGAGGATGAATAGTTTTCAAAATTTTCCTTTTTTTCCACGTTAATTTTATTTCTATTGATTTTCAAGGGACCGACAATGTTAATGCGTGACCTAAGTGCCTATGCACATACATATTCAAGCAAACATGCGCAACCAATGGTGCTAGTTGAATATAAAATTGACAATTCCTATGTATTCGATGGCATATATTACTTAAATGATCAATCTATAATATGCAAGAGTCTTGCGTCCCAGGAGAGAGTCCGTGTTGGTGGTTTAAAAACTCCTAAGTGGATTATCACATTGGGTTTACAATGAATGTGGCTTGACTCATGTGGAATGAATTTAGTGATTAGATATGATATAAAAGCAAAATGTCTTCTTTAATAAGATGTGCAACTCCGAGATAATTTAGGCTCGTGTTCAATCCCATAAGCTAGTGGTGGGGGTGGGGACATCGGAGTGAATCTTAACAAATATGGGTCATAATAACGTCTTCTCATGTTCGTTCATTATCATTGCAATTGTCCGGCCAATTCCATGTTCATATAAGATGATGACACCGCGAAATCTCACACATTTGAATAGGGGATTTCAAGTCCGATGAAATCTTAAGTTCAAAAATCTCTTTCATTTTCAGTCCATCCCCAAACGAAACCAAACCGAAGGTTACACAGTTGCCCAGCTTACCTGATCACAAGAATGCTGCTATTGACTCACTAGAAGTCAATTTTTGGATAGTTGATATGTACTTTCTCATTCTGTGAAGTATGGGCATGGCCGTCAGTCCTGGTCCAGTCATCCTAGAAGTTGGATAGTCCTTTTATAATTTCTTGAAATTTGAATAAAGTTTTGAAATTTTTTGAAAATTTAAAAAAGTTGCTTTTAGTCTCTCTTCTTTCGAGTAAAAAAAAAACACCATTTAAAGAAAAGGAAAATAATATAAATAATTTATGAATTTTGATACTATTTATAATGTGATCCCTAAATTTTAATTTATTCAATATGTAATGTTGTTTCCAAACTAAGTTTGCGAATTTTTCATGCATTAATCTAGTCCCTAAGTTATATGAAAACATTTAATGTTATTCTTAAACTTGAATTAATATAATGATAACATTGAATATTTCACGTTAAATAAATTAAAAGTTAATAAACTACCTTACACATTAGTTCGAAGTTTTAAGAATTATTTGTATTATTATTCCTAAAAGAAAGGGGATATTTTCGATGGACCTTAGAGGATTTGTTTTGCAACTAACCCTCCTTTTTTATTTCTAAAAGTATTAGATCACCGCAATGTGCACTTTTTTTGCAATAATTACCAAAAAAAATTATAGATTTATTGTACATATACCAATTAAGTCTCTATCTTTTTCAATTTGATCAAATTAATCCTAAACCCTTTGACATTTTGCCTATATAGTTATTTCGACTAGAAATCACTAACGTAAACATCAACCATTATATATGACATGACCAAGTAGTGAAGTGAACAAAATTCTTTCAATATTTATAAACAATTCTGAATTTTTTTTTTTAAATTTTTTTTCATTCTTTTTCTTTATTTCTACTAAGTTTGGCGCAAAAAAAGAAAGAAAGAAAGAAAGAAAGAAAATAATTTTTTTGAATAATTGATAAAATCTAAAAATAATGTAAAAAATATTCATGTTAATATTAATTGTGCCATGTAAGATAACTAAAATACACGTCGACGATTGCCGGCCAAAGTTGGTCGAAATGATTAGCAAATTATCAAAAGATTTATGACTAAATTGATTAAATTGATAAATTCAAAACTAAATTGGCATATGTATTATAGATTTAAGATTTATTTATAATATTTCCTTCTTCTTTTTTTGTCAAACAAATAGCCGTAGTTTGTAGCTTCATTTACTCAAGAATACTTTACGTTCTTGCATGAACTTATTAATTTTTTCTTTGAGTTACTTTCAATTTGGAAATGGCCTACGACAGCTCGGTTTGCGTAAATCAAAACCATCAGTGTAAAGAAGGGTTATCATCCTAAAAGTGAATTAGAAACTTCATAACCAATTTTACATAATAATTGGCTTAAGTAGCTGGGGATATTGTGCTCTAAATAAACTAATATATTTTTTATCTTCCAGATTGAAGATATTCATTAAAACAGATCATATATTTATAACGGAAGATTGATCAACATATTTAACTGCTTATGACCCCGGACCTCAATGATTTAGTGCCAGTATTAGGGCAAGACTATGTGACCTTAACTACGATGTGTTTTACTAGAAATATAGTCACGTATGAGAATACTGTTTACCGAGTAATGTTTGAAATGAAGGACTTTGATTTTTGTTTCGATTTTTGTTCACTGTTTGACAGCTTTGGTATGCTTATCTAACTGAACTCCCTCGTACTGCTTCTTCCATTTGGCAATTGTTGGTGTCTCTTTTTGCTACCGAGACGAGGAGAGAAATCGCTGCGAAGCTAGTAAAGATGGAAGATCTTATTAGCTACCAAAATTACCCAATTTAATTGTCTTCGGCCCTTGTGCGAAGATCGATGCAATTGTCTGAAATTGTTTATGGACAAAAGTGAGAAAATTTGGGATGACTGAAATCGTGCATGATAATTATTTTTTTTCTTTTTTTCTATTTACAATAACAGATTTGGATCATAATCCTATTTTATAACACAATTTCATTTTTCTATTTCTGCAGTAATTTTTCATTTCAGAAATAGATTTGAAATAAAAATCAGAAGTAAAAATATTTTATTTTATTTTTTAAATAAAAATGAGAAATAAAAACTAATTTCATTGTTTGCCCTCACTACTAGTCAACCGTCGCTTGTCCAAGAGTGAGAAATTTTGTGTTGTTATTAAATGAATTTCTATTTTAATAACATAAATTTTGTATTATTATCAAAAGCATAATATTATATAGAAATTCGTCCGAGAAATAAAAATAGAACAATCAATTTTTTGGCTAAAAATTAATTTCTGAAACAAAATAGTTATTACTCACGCCTTAACATTTTCCCAAACTTTTTTTTTTTAATCAAACCTAGTCCCAAACTTCTTCTTTTTTTGTCAGTCCTACTCTAATCCTATTATAATACTTACTTGCAGACTTTTGCCCTGCCTCCTTGCAGAGCGTGAGAGTTGAAACCCACTCCTGAAATGAAATTGTCCCCACCCCAATCCTCCCTGAGAATGTGAGAATTTGATCCCCCCACCTCCCCCTTCCAAGTTGGATGGGTGGCCACTGGGGCGAACCCCCAGTGGATACCTAGTCCCAAACTTGTCTCCTTACTTTTTATCGTTTTTCAAACTTAACATAATTCCATTATTGGTTTTTGATATAAGAACCCAAACCCCTCTCGTCAAAGTTGTGGGGCTCCTTTCGTGGTTCTGCATTATGTCGACTACTATTTTAACGAACACATCTTTCACGCTAAATACGTGATAAATCACTTTGGAATTGCAAACGCAACCATTACTCCAAAAAGCTCATGAATTCTAAATCTCCAATTAGAGAATAATTCACATGACTTGAAAGAAGAAGAAGAAGAAGATAAATGATGAAATTGAAAAATCCTAATAGAGAAATCAGGCTAAGCAACAATGATCATCATAAAAGATGTTAAATTATAATGAATTTATTTAGGGCTGATAAAGTTATAAATAACTTTTAAGTATTTTAATTGAGTAAGAGTAGATTGGTGAATGATTCATGGAGCTTAGGTAGTAGATTGGTGAATGATTCATGGAGCTTAGGTTTTAATTTATCTGTCAAGAAAGTCTAAAAATCGATTCAAACTTTGGTAGAGTTGAAATAGTCATGTACATTTGCTATGTAGCCTACCTAAAGACTTGCTGACTCCAAAAAATAAAATAAAATAAAGATGATAAGGAAATAAAGTAATTAAAACATATCGGGATATTGGATTTCCTACATATAAAATTCCAAATCCATCTCAAACCTTATAAAGATTTTGACAATTAATTTCAAACCTATCTCATTACTTGAAATTCGGGTCGCGTTTATGCCCCGTATCCGATTATACCCACCCCATTTCCATCCCTAAATTTAGTGTGACACAAAAACATTGGAAAATTGTTACGACTAATTTATAGATCTAAGATAGACCTAACAAATCATTAAAATGTTCAAAAGATAAGAAATAAAAAGAGATTTGCTATGGGGTGAGAGATCCCGTAATATCACCTCTCGTATTTCTCTCATCGGAAAAGAAAAGTTTGGGTGGAAATCAAGAGATCTATCAATACCAAAGGCAGAAATCACAATCAATATCCTGATGCTGGTTATCGTCAGATAGAGACTAAATTAATTCTTTACACTTAAAACGGAATAGGGTAGGTCCAAGTTCCCTCTCAAGCCTATGAAACGGCTACTCACATTTTACCATAGTCGATAGGCTTGAGCGAAGGTCAGGGAATGCACATAATTCAATACCTCAATTTCAAAAAAGTCGTCTAGTCAAACAAAAGTTGAATTGATTGATTGAGAGAGGGAGAGAGAAGGGAGATGCTATCCTTCTCTCGTCATCATCCTATTTTTTGCCCTTTCCCTCGTTTCCTGGGCGGGCGGGGAAAGTGAAATCTTATGAATTTTGTATGATGGGGTAAAATTTACGAATCTTTTCCTTATTTATTTCCTCAGCAACAAATTCACCCCTTGCAAAAAAATATTACAAATTTACTTCTAATTACCAATATAAAAATTGCCCCACTCGTAACAAATAATGTGCTGTCAATTTTCTTCGTAATCATCGTTTTTAGCCCCCACTAGATTCCCGTCAACAACAAGAGATGGACCCACAGCCGCATATCAACAATATTTATCATTCATCGAGTGGAAAAAAGGTACAACAATTTCATTTTCTACAATGGAAAGAGAAAAAAGACAAAACCTACAAAAATACAAGGACCTCAAACTGACACGCCCGACTCCAACAACCCCTCCCGGGAATTCTCCGGCGCGCTCTCCGGCGGCGGTGGCGGCGGCTGCAACCGAGGCTGCAGCGACAGCGGGTGCACTGGCGAGCGGCAGAGCGGGCAGTCGGAGTGAGAATACAGCCACATATCGATACACGACACGTGATACGAATGCTTGCACTGCGGCAATTGCCTCACTTCTTCGCCCTCCTCGAAAGCCGACAAGCAGACTGCACACTCGTACTCGCTCCCCGGTCCTTGACCTCCTGCCGCCGCATCCTTCTTGTACTTGAAGCTCGATGGGAGGTTCCGGTGAGGGTTCTCAAAGCTCCGGCTCGCTGCCATGACCTCGACGAGCAGCTCGCTTCTCCGACCGGACCGGTACCGGCTAGTGCACCACCTGATGACGATGAGGTTGTACAGGGCCAGCACGATGGCAGCCGTCCCCACCACGACTAGGCCGTAGTAGAGCATCAGCGAGTTGGACTTTGAAGGCGGAGGAGGCGGCGGGGGCGGCGGCAGCGGCAGCGGTGTAGGGAGGCTGGGCATCTCGCATGGTGGTCGGGGGTAGCAAGGGATTTCGGATATGACGATGATGTATGAGGAGCTTATAAGAGTGCAAAAGCGGGTGTGGATTAAATTATATTTTTGCTTATCGTGTAGCTTTGTGGTGTTATTATATACGATTATTATGAATTTTGGTAGTTTATCTAAAAGCCGTGGTGGTTGTGGAATCGTAGATTTGAGCTAAGGACAAATAAAGGTACAATCGCCAGAGCGTGGTGAACAATGCCATGCGTGACTTTGAGAATTATTGACTCTCTCTCTCTCTCTCTCTCTCACATAATACAATTTTTTTTTGTCATTTGATGGGACTTTTGCATAAAATCCTATCAAGCAAGTGATCTGGCAGCTCACCCATATCGATACTATCGTCTACAGCAAGTTGCGGATAAATGTCATTACATGAGGACAATCTTGTTTTCAAATCACAATTTTATAATTAGCAAAACCAGAATCTTCTTCTTATACCATCTGCATATGCTGTAAAGAAATTGAAATTTACCTTAAGGGGACGATTAAAGATGGCTTCTAGAAGCATACTTCAGTATCGGGTACGTGTTGCCTCAACATGAGTTTTTGACTCAAGAAAGATAATCAAAATTTAAACACATATGTGTTGATTCTTATATAACCCATAATTATCTATGAAAAAATTATTAGCTTGATTTATCATACCAATAAGACGAAAGAGACCGTGCTAGATATCTTGTAACTGTGAATAATTGGAGTTGAAACAACAATTTATTGCACTTAAAGAACACTAAGCCGGCGTACAAAATTTGATTGGGGATGTTTAGAATTGAATAATTAGTCGATCAGTGGAAATTTTTCCAAGCTTAAACATTAGTCCTGTACAATTATTTTCTTGTCCTTTTGCAACAACTCGCACACATGCTCGAATTCGAGCTTATCTCAACAAAGCAAAAAGGCGAAGATTGGCTATTGCCACGTAGGTTGATTAGGTATACCTTAATGATGGGTCAATTGTGTTAAGCACAACATGAGAGATTTCAAATCGTGAGAGGCCGTAAGCTAATCGAGTACGTCGCAATACTCTAATCTGGACGGCAGGTTGCCCTAATTATCTTATATGCGACATAAACTTAGGATAGTGACGTCATTGAATTTTCATGCATGCAACTGCAAGAGAGGACAAGTGTGTTGTGTTATGATTTTATGAGTTGACTTTAACGCAACGTCTCTACTAGGGACGTTCTTGTCAACGTATTAATCACCCATCGAGTAAAATATGAGTAGAGATGAGGTAGTGATTGGTCAAGATTTATACAATGCCGAAAATAGGTTGACTGTATTTGATGAGAAAGAGAGAGAGAGAGGTTCTCCCAAAAGCGGAGCCGAAAACTCAATCCAAGGCCACTCGAGGGCACTGTTGTAGTTCTTGTTGACAACCCAACCGGGGCAACCGTTGCATGTTATGTAAATAAAAGTAGGTCAAGACAAGCATAGTTGATAGTTGAAAGAAAAATAAACTTGATAAGTAACTTATATAAGAATCGGTCACCCGAAATAAATGGTTAATGTAATAAGAAAAAAGTTGATAAGTGTCTTAAATGAAGGTTCGTTTTTTCTATAAAAAAAGTTGGTAGATTTAAGGCATTTCTAATAAAAGCAATAAAAGTTTGTAAATGATAAGAAAGAATTGGAAAATTAAAAGGAAAGATTAATAAATGTTGGGAAGTAATTCAAATGATAATTGATGCTGCTGTTACTAGTGCAATGTTTTAAAAACCGTACCAAATGCCATACAGGTGAGGTGAACTGTATGCAGTTTGACTAGGATTATGAGGTGGCCTGAAAAACAATTGACGATAATGTATAGTGTATGCTCAACAAGTCTTCACCCAAAGTTGAGTTGGTACGGTCCCGTCCAATTATTTTCGAGGTCATGGGGTTGAGTCTCGCCATGTGCTAATTAGGACCTTCCTTTGAGAAAGATAAAATTAATTGTTTGCCATTTATGGAGGAAAAGCTCCTCCTAGTTTTGGTGATAAAATGAATGAATGAATGAATGAATAGTGTCCAAGAGTTTAGAGGTTTGAACCATGCCCTCTACAACACATCTTTGTTGTTACAAAGTTCAATAATTATTCAAAATGGACCAGTATGACCCGGTTCAAACCGAAGTGATTTGACCGGCAAAGCTAGTTTTGACCAGTTTGGTCCATTTTTGACCGGCTTTGACCATCCATGGTATAAAGGTGTGAATCGGACTATCGCCTAGCTGGTACTTGGTTGAACCGATTGGTCTGCTTCGATTTTTTAAAATATTAACTATATGGTAATCAAATGAGAGATAAATTGGCCAGTCAAGCTAATTTAAGTCAGTATTCTATAAAACAAGTTAGTAAATATAAATAGTCGCTAATTGAGACAAAAAAAAATTGATAATGCTAAAAATTTGTAAGCTAGTAAAATTAGCCATTTGCAAACCATAAAAATAGAATAATTTTATAATGTTCGGTAACTTACAAACAAGTTGCCTAAAAAACCGGCCATAGTGGTGAATTTTGAGCACAATCCATTAATAAATCAACGAACATATTACCCCATATGAGTTATTGTAATTTTCATCAAATTTATGAGAAGAAAATTCACTTCGAAATAAGACTTTGAAATGGATTGCCATTCATTGGAATCGAATTCTCATTTTCTGGGATAGATTTAAACCTCTTGATAGGATTATCAAGGACATAAGATTACAACAAGCAAAAACCGAATAAAAAGGAATGAGATTCCCACAAACTTCGTGACATATAATTCCCTAGCTTAAGGGTCTCGTCTGATTTGCAGTAATGGGGAGTAAAGAATTGAATTCCACAGATAAAATCATCAGGGAAGTGGGATTACAGCAAGCAAAAAACAAGTGAAGCAAGTTGTGGATAAATAAATGTCATTACATGAGGACAATTTGTTTTCAAATCACAATAAATAATTAACATATCGGGAATCATCTTCGTGTACCATTTGCATATGCTATAAAAATAATGGAACTTACCTTAATGAGACAATTAAAGACAGCTCCGAGATGCATACTTCCGTATCGAGTATGGCGAGTCACCTCAAGAGTCTTATATAACACATAATTATTAATCAAAAAAATGATTGGCTTGACTTGTCACGTCAGTAGGACGGTAGAGATCATGCCAGCTATCTTGTAATTGCCAAAAACCGGAGTTAAAATAATAAATTATAATACACACACTTAAAGAATTTTTAAAGATATGAAAATTAGTTTGCATGTTAAAGCGAAGCTTATAATTCGTCGAATGTCACATACTAAGCTAGCTTACAAAAGTTGACGGGGTTTTTTTAAATTGAATTAGTAGCGAATCATTGGAATTTTTTTTTTCTCGTCTAAACATTAGTCCTATACAATTATTTTCTTGTCATCTTGCAACAACTTGCGCACATGCTCGAGTTCAAGCTTTATCTGATCAAAGCACAAGGGTGAAGGTTGGCTATTGCCATGCAGTTTTTTTTTTTTAAATATTAATAGAAAGAAAATTATATTTATTATTCAAAAGGATACATGAGAAGTATATAGACTTCCATAGCAAAGTAAACCAAAGTAGAGCAAAACCTAGAATAGAATACTACAAAACAAAGACAAATTAAGAAAATAAGGAGGATCAATGGACCACTAATAGGGTTAAGCATATACTCGTTCCATAAGAATAAATTTGTCAAGCAAAACAATATTGGATCTCGTATTATCATAAGTGATAAGTATGTTCAGAGCATGCAGTAGAAACTTGATATCCTCACTTGGGAACATCGCCAAGATGAAGTTCAACTATGAGCCTATCAATATATCTAGTTGGACCACTTTAATTTTAAAACTTAAGTCAATATGTTATAAACAAACTAGGATATGAAAACTGCTCTGCACCACATCAATTTTTTGATATAGGACTTTTCTCTAGCATGTGCATCTCAACAATTTGTTGCTGACATGTGAGCTCCAATGTTAGGTTTGCTCTTCTTTAATTTAGGTAACTTCTCTTTATATATATCTCAACTTGAATCTCCAACGCCAACTTCATCCTTGGTCTCTTTCTTTGGACTAAACCATGAAATTTGTTGTCGAGCTTGTGCTACTACACCACAACGCCCACCGCTCAGAAACCACGATGATCACCATATTCCTCTTTTGAGATATTCATCAAACACTGCAGATTGTTGCCCGCTAATCAATCATTGCTTCTAATACCATTTGTTGGAAGTACGTAGCAGAAGCCTGATACTTTTACTTGAGGCGATTATCAAGATGGAGCTCAAGTCCAAACCTATCAATATATTTAGTTGGACTTATATTTACTTAAAAACTCAAGCCATTGAGTGAATGTGAGTCAAACTAGATATGTTAACAGGCTCGGATTTGGCTCCCTCTTGGTAATCTTCCCATACGAGAGGTATTGGGCTTCTGTTGCATGTTACTAACAAATGATATTAAAGTCGATGGTGTATTGGTGGCCCCCCAAATTTGTTTGGTGGACAAAGATATCTTGATGCGGAATGATACTTGGATGGAGGGGGAGCAAATCTAACACTGAGCTCACACGTAAGGAAGAGATTGTTAGGATGCATGTGTAAGTTGTCTTAAATAAATCCTACATAAGAGAATTGGTGTAATGTAGAGCAATTAATATTATTCTAATTGGCTCATAACTTATCAACTTAAATTTCTGAGTGAAGGTGGACCCAACAAAATATGTTGACGTTCTTGGATTTGGCTTCCTCTTGGTAATCTTCTCGGACAAAAGGTACTGGGCTTCTACTGCGTGTTACCAATAGAGCGTACATCGGAATTTCCTTCTTCAATAACTATGACGTTACAAGTTGGCAATACGCACCTAAATTAGGCTTCTTCTACACCATTGCTATATAGAGACAACCAAAACATGTTGAACAAACATAGGTTTAACATTTGCAAGAGCAAACGTGGTTCAACAAGACATCAGAGTTCTTACGATCACCATTGAAACTGAAGGTGGATGATCTGTAAATGAATTTGGACATGATAGATTTTAAATCGTGATTGTTATGACCTAATCAAGTACATCACGGTACTCTAATTTGGGTGCACGGTGGCCCTAATTATCTAGTATGCAACATAAGTCTTTGACAATGGCATCATTGATTTAATGCATGCAACTATGAGAGAAAACAAGCATGTTATGTATACATTACGAGTAAACATTAACGCAATGTCTGTACAAAGACGATATACATCGCTTTTTGTATCAATTTTTCCTAGAAAATGACATCCTCATTAAGATATTTATCACCAACATACTAGAATATGCAATAGATGTGCTAATGATGGATCCAAGTATATACAATGCTTTAAGAGAAATGATTGCGTGATAGTCTTTAATATACTAAGAGAATAACAGTCAATTCTATACCACAAAAAGTCAAATCATAAATAATTATAAATTGTTGTGGGACTTACTTATTCAAGAATTTGTAACTCATAAGAGATTGTTATCCTCACAATATCCCAATGACTATCATGCTATCAAAGCCCAATGTTGAAAATAGGCTAACCATAAATGACAAATGCTGAAAATAGGTTGACCATAAATGACAAGGCAAAAGAGGGAGGCGAACTCGAAATTTCTCTCCCTCAAACATGTGTGCATTGATAGGGAACCAGAAAGCAAGCCGAAAATTTGATTTGACGACACTCAAAGGCAGCGTTTTAATTCTGGTTAAATTGGAGGGTAGTAGTTCAACGTGGGGTAAAAAAAAGTTGGTAAAGATAAGCACAATCGGTAATCAAATAAGAGTGGTTAACCTGAAACAAATAGGTGATTTAATCAGAGAAAAGTTGGTAAGCTGCTTTCATTAAGGTTGGCAGTTTCTAAAAAAGATGTTTAATATAAGTTATTTCTAGGAAATACAAATAAAAATTTGTAAATGATAAGAACAAATTAAAAACATCGGATAATTGTTTGGATGTTACTTAAATAAAAGTTGATGATGTAGTACCGGATGCAATTTTTTGAAAACCGCACTGGTGGCCATACAACTGAGGCAGACGGTATGTAGTTCGATAAAAAAAAAGGTGGAAGAGTCGTGTCCAATTATTCTGGAGGTCATGGGGTTGAATCTCACCATACGCTTATTAGAACCTTTTTTTTTTTTTGAGAAAGATAATATATTATTTGCCATTAAGATAAGTTCATTGAAAATCTTAAAGCTTATCATGAAAATGCAATTGAGTCCTAAGACTTGCAAAAAATACAATTAAATCTTAAAATTTGTCAAGTTGATTCGATTCGTTAACTTTGTCCAATTTGATTAATGAAAAATGCTGATGTAGTTACTTTTTATTATTATTATTATTTTTTATCGTATGTGGTGATGACATTATTAAAACGACATCATTTTGGTTTAAATATGATTTGTACTACAAATATTATTTAAATTAAATATAAGAATAAGCTAAATAATAATAATAATAATAATAATAATAATAATAATAATAATAATAATAATAATAATAATAATAATAATAATAATAATAATAATAATAAAGGAATTCCAACCCCCCCCCCCCCCGGCGCGCACCAACAACCCAACCCAACCCAACCCAACCCAAATCACCGAGAAGGATTAGCAAGGGTGGGGGATGATGACTAATGAGGGTCACCAACAGTAGGGGAAGGCCTATAAGCCCTCCCCTAGATCGAGCGAGAGTTGCCGGCCCTTAGCCAGTTTTGGGAGAGGGCCTATAGGCCCTTGCTTACCATCATTGAAGGTCGGTGGCTCCTTGACTAGGGCCAACAATCCACGTTAGCCATCTTCCACCCTCGCCAGCCCTTCCCGACGATGGTGGGGTGATGGAGGCGAGAGCTTGCAGCCCTTACCTATTGGTTTCTCTCTTTTTCTTTATTATTTAAAAATTAGCTCATTTTAATAATTTTTGTGAAAATTCTAAGTAAGAGTTCGCAATACCCTTATTTTTTTAAATAAGGGTCTAAAATGGATATTATCTTAAATAAGGATCTAAAGTTGTCATATTAATATTAGAAAATGGTCTAAAGTGGTTATGGTTGTTTCAAATAAAGGCATAGCCTCATCGATTGGCAAAAAGTTCCGATCGATTAAGGATATTTTCATCTAACTACAATTTAAATTTAAATTATTTTAAATTAGATAAAAAACTTAAAGAGAATTTAAAAAAAGAAGAAGCAAAAATACAAGTAAGAGGCCTATCACCCCATTGCCGGTGGGGTTGTCGGCACCTGGGCGAGGGTGGCGACCCGCCCCCAGATTGGGGAGAGGGTTGTTGCCCTCTCCTATTTCTGACGAGGGCCTACTAGCCATCTGGTTAGCAAGGGTCATCGGCCATCAGCGTCGCTCCACTAGTGATGGGGCGGTGACTAGCCCTCCTGCCTGTATTTTTGCTTTTTTTTTTCAAAGTTGTTTTTTGAATTTTTTTATGAAAAGAAAAAAGAAAAAGGGAAAAAAAGCAAGAAAAAAGGAAAAACTAAAAAATTTAAAAGACGAAACTGCCCTTCACTAGCCAATGAGTTCAGGCTTTCTTTGAGACCAATATGACCACTTAATACCATTATTTGAAAAATAAGATTCACTTTAGGCCCTTATTTGAGGAAAAAAAAAAGAGGGGCTTTTTGGGCTCTTATTTGAAATAATGTGCACTTCAAGTTCTTATTTGAAAATTTCCCATAATTTTACATTAAAAATCAGTTTTGGACCAAAACGATGTCATTTTAGTTTTGTGTTTCATAATTAGCCACATCATCGCCATATAGGGGAGAGAAGATATTTAAAAAAGTCTTCTTAACATTTTCCGTTAGCCAAGTTTGGCGAAGTTAACAAAATGACTCAATTTTATCAATTTGATTATGTTTTTTGTAAGTTTTTGGGCTCAATTACACTTTCATGACAAGTTTTAAATCTTCTGATGCACTTATCATGTATGCCATCTCTATAGTTAAAGCTCCTCCTAGCTTGATGGTAACATGAGTGAATGGTGTCTAAGAGGTCAGAGGTTCGAATCATGCCTTTTACGATACAATTTTGTTTGGATAAAGTTCAACAATTATTCAAAATAGACTGATTTGACTTGGTTAAAATCGAAGTGGTTTGACTGGCAAGCCTTTTTTATTGGTTCTTCACCGGTTGTGTGTGACGACCCAGAACGTCATGTGCAACACATGTAATTTCTGATTTTTTTTTTTTATAAATTTATTTTATTAATAGTAAGCAAAAGCACCACAAATTCATCACTCTACAACATACAAGAAATCATTACACAAGTTAAATATTACAAATAATATTTCATTTTGTTAACTTTATATTTACAATTTATAACAATATTCCAAACAACACACAAAATACTAAAATACCTGGGAAATGTTAGGATTGCATAAATTCAACACTATCCTCCTATACCCAAAAGCCTGCATGTACAACACCAAAGCTAAAATCTAAGAATCGATGACCTCCCCTATCGATGGTCCATTAGAAATGTAGCATCAAATCCCCGTAGTGGTCCTAAACAATCACTATTAAAGATTTCGTACCAAGCTATGTACCACTGCAGAACCCATTAATCAAGTCTCACATTGACCCAAACCATATTGTACACTTCTCATACATAAGAACCGTATAAGGCAATACAACTTCTTCATAACTATAACCAAGGTGAGTTAGTGCTCCAAAAAGTGACAGTGGCGGAAGAGCCATCCTACAAGTTTGAAAAATAAAGGAATGAGCCGAGGTCTAGTAAATGAAATTCCTAAGTCTAAGATAAGAGATCCACCTGTCACTCAACTGGGTATTAGAACAATCGTGAATTCAAGGTAGTACAAAAAAACTATGCACGATGAATGCAAGGATAAAAGTACTATCTTCCCTATCATGAAATATCAATGAAACAACCATAACATTGCATAGGATCGATTACTCATGTGCAAGGAGATTTCACATTATATATCATAAGTACTATAATATCTCATCAATTTACACATATGAACTCATATTTGTCATTGGTCAGGATTATCTTGACTCACAAGGTATCTCAACTAACAAGGCATTGTCACCGCTAACTTGTGGGGGATGGAATTATACATACCTTTTTGCCACACCTTAGCCTATCAATCATGGGTGTCCTCTATATTAGCGATGATTAATACACCATTATACATCCACATGATGATGGCCATTAATTAACATCATACTATGGCTTCACAAACCATGTCATACCATGACTACACAAGTCATGTTATACTTTTCGATGTCTACAATTATAAAAGATAACATGTTAATCTCTTGGCATTCTCATATAACCATGAGAATCAATTTATTACATACACTTTAGCAATAAATATTCCTTTTCTTTTCACCAAGCCATAATCATTCGGTAGAGAAATTTTACTGGTTTATTAATTCTCAATATCCACTTAGCAATAGGCAGTGCTACTCCAATAATTAAAGTAACTCATAAATTTACATTTTTATAATAAAAATACCTTTGATTAAGCTCACTTTTTCCACAAAAATTAAGGACTATTTTCTATAATTCTAAATTCTTAAAAACTAGACTATCGCCCTAGTAAAATTCTCATTTTATAAATTTACCCATAATTTCTGATTTTCAACCAACCAAGTCATATTAATCAAATTAAAAATTAAAAGCTATACTTTTTGTTATCTAAGACATACTAATATTTTATTTACACTATAGACATACCACATATTATACAAAACTATTAAAACAACCCACTTTTGAATTATTAGTACAACTAGTTTTGATGTTTTCATAATCGACACATCATCCAAATTAAGCAATTAACTCTAAAATTATTTTACCATCTATCAAAATAAGGTTTCGCAAGCTGTGAACAGTCTCCAGAATTTTCAGTTTTTGCAGATTCGCCCCTCAACTTGCTGAAATTACAAATTTGTCCATAAAGCTTCTAAACTCATTTTTTTTGAGCCGGTTTGATTTCCCTTGATAATCCTTACTTAACAACCCACTAATTAACACTAAGAATCATAAAATAACCCTGTTAACAGACCCATCTCATTTCTGGAAATTTCAAAACTACCCCATATTTTGTCAAAAATTTACCAAAACACCCCTTCTTATGCCTATTTTCACCATTTTCATATTTTTCCCATTCAAGTTGCAATAAAACCTTTTATAAATCTCTCAAAGACACTGTAGACATATGGATAGCTTTTTAGTACAAGCACAACAATCACCATAGCTTAACATACGACCATTGCAACTTAGTCACACATATAGTAAATCTATAGTAAATAAACAAACGATCAATCAACCAAGCTCAAAAATATTAAGTAGATCATTCTAGCTTAGTCCTTAGGTTTTTCACTTACCATGAGTGAAATATTTAACAAACAAAGCCTTTATTCACCTTGAAATCAAAATAATTACCAAAGTTAACAAGTCTCATTCTTTAGAAGACAACAAAACTAATTTGACAAAAATAAAAGGAAATCCATGAAGATACCTTGTAAGACACTAAATTGAAAGTGAGGGTGTGGACCTTGTCTTGAAAGAGAGAGTGAAATAAAACTTGAACTTGAAGAAGTAAGGGAGATGAAGGTGCATGTAAAAGAGGTAGGGGAAAGAAGGCATTTGTCCCTTGTCCTCCATACTTATTCTCTACATTTAAGAGAGGCTTGAAGTAACATTTAGTTGCCTTGGTTAAAAGTAATAATGCCCCTCCCGAGCAGGAGGTTAAAAGGCTCCCCCTACATGGATTCCCTCCCGGGGTTAATGGGAGGTATTATCCCACAGGGCCACCCGTCACAACCCCCTTCGGGGGGAAAAGGGACCCACTGGAGAGCGCCGCGACGCCTTCCCCGACCGCTTCGAGGATGTCGGGCGTGGTACAGTGCTATGACCCGGGCTGGGGAGGAGACTCCCCGGTGTGGTTATTCTCTACATTTAAGAGAGGCTTGAAGTAACATTTAGTTGCCTTGGTTAAAAGTAAAAATGCCAATTAACTAGAGTTAAATGTAGACAAAAAAATAAGTAGGGTTAAGATAATGTCATGCATGGAGTCATATGGCTAAGTTTTTTGGTCGGTCCATATGGCTAAGTTCAAAGGATTTAATTTGGACATGTCGGGAAAAAACACTTGTCCAAGTTCTCACGGTGACAAATGGCATGGTTTGATAAAAAGATGGAGATATTATGTTAATATGGGCAGATACTTTACATTGCAGTAAATAATCAAGGAAATTGGTATTCGTTTGAAATGACAGTAAATCAGGAAATTATTTTTAACCCACTATAATTATTAACAAAAGATATAGAACACTAAGAAAACCTTAACTCAGTAAAAATTTAATGTTTGAAAATTATTCAATACGTATTCAAGAGTGCATCGATCTCCGTTAACAGTTACTATACTAATTATATATTCTAAATATCATAAACCACAAAGAAAATTTCAGATACCACATTGTGATTATCCACTGTATAAAGGTGTGAATTTGACCGGTCACCTAGCCGATACCTAGTTGAATCGGCTAGTCCAATCCAATTTTTAAAATATTGACAAGGTGGTAATTTATTGGGAGATAAGTTGGTGAGTCATGCTAATTTATGTTGGTGATCTCTAAAGAGAATTAGTAAATTGCTAAGACCGGTATAAAAGGGTAATTCAATTAAAAAATCAGTAGATTAAAAAAAATTAAAGCATTGGTAAGTAATCCAAATGAGAATTGGTATTCGAACTCATAATTTAAGATAAAAGCTAATAGATTGCTATATTCTGGATGTTAATTTTATATAAGAGGTGATAAATTGGAAGCGTTGATAAATTATACAAATAAAAGTTGATTTTTCTTTTTACAAATAAAAGTTGATTAGTTAGTGCAAAAAGTACTAATTTGAAAACTATAAAATAATTAATAATTTCATGTAAGTTTCAAAGGTTACCAACAAGTTACTTGAAAAACTGCTCGATTTTCATCAATAGTGTTGGGTGTTGGTGACTCTTACAAATATATGTCGGAAGTTGCCGGCATGGGAAAAAAAATCCGTATAGTTTGGGCACGGACAACAGAATTTTGCGCCTGTCCTACATTCAAGTAGGCGAACCATACTTAGCTAGTCCTTTGTTTACAATTTAGCCCGACCCGTTTCAACTCAATCACTGTTGCAAAACTCATATAATAGCGGCTTCGCCAGCAAAACCACCAAACCAATAGAATCTCAAGAATTTAGGATCCATTTGTTTAAAATAAAACTGTTTTTGGGAATTTTTTTTCTGACTTTCCGATGTTTAGACAATGGAAAATTAATAGATCTACAGCAACGTTTTCCATGGACTAGAAACAACAAGTTTGGATCGAGGAAAAAACAACTTTTCCTTCCGGCAAGAAGGAAATTACTTTTCCTTAAATCACAAGACAGATGAAATCTAACAATTTTCCTTGAAAATGATCTCTATAAAAGTTACTTTTCTATATTGTGAATTTTTTGGTGAAACGAACCCGCCCACAAATATTGCTCTTCACCAAGCAAAACCACCAAAACATTTTCCAGAGAATCTCCAGAATCTCACAGTTTCATCTTCGTTTTCCTCAACGAATATATATCTGAAAACGAGAACTGCAGTCTTGAGCGAATAAAGTGAACGAATTCCTGAACCCACAAATATTGCTCTTCTAGTTCTTGTGAAATTCATGAATAGTCCACTTCATGATTCCTAAATTCTGTGTCTCATTTCCCTTGATTTGCAGCAATAGCTTCCCCATAAATGCTTTAAATAAGTGACTTGGCTATGGTGATGATCTTATGTTATAGAGCAATCAAAACACAAACCTGGGTCATAGCGGCGAAGTTTGTGCAAAATTCACTAGAAATACTGCTGAGAAAATTGACATATTCTGATAAATCAACGAACCAGAATCAGAAGCACATCGCCCAAATGACAAATTGTAATTTTCGTCGGATTTATGCGTGGAAGAGGCGTGTGGACCATAACTTCCCCTTGATGTTTGGTTCACCCTGAAATAAGAGTTCGAAATGGACTGCGATTCATTGGAATTGAATTCCCAGTCTCTGGGATAGAATTTAATCTCTGTATAGGATTGTCAAGGAAATGGGACTGCAACAAGCAAAGACCCAGATAACAAGGAATTAGGTTCCGACAAAACAGTGACATTCCCTAGCATTGAAGGGGTCGTTCGATTTCTAGGAATGGGAAGAAGGCATGGAATTTCAACAGATAGGATGATCAAGGGAATGGGATTAGGGCAAGCAAAACCCAATAAAAAGGAATGAGATTCCAACGAAGTTGTGTCATATGATTCCCTGGCTTTGAGAGGTTCGTTTGATTAAAAATCTGAGTATCGTTCCTCTTCAATTACTTCAATCGACTTAAATAAAGTGGGAACGCCATTCCTTTATCATTATATATCCTCCATTGATTTGGTGATTGGGCTGTACTCTAGGACAGGGCCGGAAGGTTTGCAGCAGCGAGTCCATAAAAATGCAGTTTTTGTAAACAAGTGGAAGCAAGAACAGAGGACTGGACTGGCAACGATCACCCAAGTTTAGGCCACAGGGATCAACAGAAAGTGCGGAGTCTCTGAGTTTTTTCTTGCATGACAAAGTCCATAAAACATAGAAGCCAGGCGTAAAAAGAGAACTACAAAACATATCAAGCTTTTGTTGCACGCTCCAAGCAAAGAGAGTTGCAAAGTATGCTGAAGCGAGACTAAGAAATGGAGCTTGTGCCAGAGAAAAGTAAATTTAGTGAGAGGGACTCCAGCATTTAGCAAATCCATAAGGCTTTTTCATTTGATTACGACGAGATGCTGCAATGTTGTAAAACATAAATAAAATCGCATTTTTAAGACTTTTAATGACATTCTTGCACTTAGTAATGACAACAGATGTCGTAACATTTTTACCAAAAAAAAAAAAAAAAACAGACGTCGTAACATTCTACACAACTGTTATAGATGCTCAGTGTAATATTTCATGAGGTTAATTCTGAAAAGTGGTTTTAAACATTCAAAGTACTCCGATCAAAAGCTTTAATATTTACTATAAATTATGTTCGGCTCCAAATCTTGTAATTTCAAAGTCCAACCTGGGCTACATCCGCTCAAAGTTGGAAGCTGCTTAGCAAAGTTTTCCTATACTGTTCAAACTGTGATTTTTTACTGAAACCTTCTTATAGATGAATTTCCTTTTCACTGAAAAGTAGGTTTCTCAAAGAAAATTCATGCTCTCTTCTTTAAGAGCCCTTTAAATAGAGCCTCCCGTGAAGCTATACTGAACCAAAAACCCCCTCTCATTGCTAATCCACTCCGTGAAAAATTCCGGTCATTTTACCATGTCTTGCTTTTCCTGATTCACTCTTTTGCTCTTGCTCCTTTGCCTTTCCACTTCTTCTGTTGATTTTGCATTGAATTCAGCTAAGGCGTTCACTTTCGTTATAAAGTCCATCTTTCCCCCTTAGAGAAGCTCTCAGCTGAAAAGCTTCTTATATTTGCACAGCTTTCATGGAGGTCAGTGCGAGTTCGTTAGAGAAGAAAGAAAAAAATGTTGTCCTTACGATTTCAGGCGTTGAATGTCAAAGCAGAGGTCCTTCACCAAAACCAAACACTGAGCAAATAGAGCCTGAAAATCCTCCATCAAGTTCACAAATCTCCAATTTGACAGGCCCCTCTGCTCTGGAGCTCACTCAGTCGATCCCGACTCCAAGGGAGCTTCCCAATATCCAGACCAGAAAGTCCATCTCATGGTCTTTGTTCGGGAAGCTGAAATGGAGTTTTAGGGAACCGCCGCCGCATCCTAGCGATAAAAGTGCTACTGCATCTGACTCTGTGAAACCAGCGCCAAGCGTGTCTCCAAGCGGTTCAGTTCCATCACCAGCTGCAGAGGAGGAAGACGACGAGGATGTGTGCGAGACTGTGAATCCCAAGTCCCAAGTGATGTCGGGCAAAACGAAGTTTATTTTGGCTCAGCAGGTTGCGTTTGTGTGCTTCACAGGGCTGCTGATAGCGAGTTTAACCATTCGTAGTCTGCGAAATACAGTTATTTGGCATGTGCATTCGTGGGGATGGTGTTTGCTGATGTGGGCAATCTTTTGTGGTAAGTTGGTGGCTGACTGGTTGATCTACACGTTGGTTTACTCGATTGAGCAGAAGTATCTGCTCAGAAAGAATGTTTTCTACTTTCTCTTTGCATTGAAGGACAGTGCCGAGGTGTTCACCTGGCTGTGTCTGGTCCTTTTAGCCTGGGTTTTGTTGATAGATCATGGAGTGAAGCGATCGAGACACGTGACCAAGATTCTGAACTGGGTCACGAGGGCGCTCTTTTCTTGTCTTATAGGAGCTGCCTTATGGCTGATCAAAACATTTCTGATAAAATTGCTTGCTGCTTCTTTTCAATGCAAGAGATTCTTTGATCGCATTCAAGATGGCATCTTCCAATACTATGTGATAAAGAAACTTTTCAGCTCCGCGGATCCAAAGATAAGTCACAAAGTGAACATACAGAAGCTAATAAAGATAAAGGCGGATAAAGTTTCTGCTTGGACGACGAAACATCTTATCAATTTCCTCGATGAGGAAGAGCAACAAGATAAGGAGATCACCGATGAACAACAAGCCAAGGATGCTGCTAAAGCTATATTCAAGAAAATAGCCAAGCGAGGAAGCAAGTGAGAGCGCTAACTTCCTTAAACTCTCTTCTACTCCAGCAAATGATGCTGTTGCTTTGAATCTCCGGGATTAGTGTAGTTGGTTGTGACTTTGGGGCTTTCCAAGTCAGGAAATATAGTTTACCCTTCGAATTTCACCAATTGCATGCAAATTGCTTTATGTCTGGGCCATTTGCACAGGTCAACAAAAGGCCTGGATTTAATAGTTCATGGGGCTGCCTTTAGATAGCCGGGTGTCCAACCCGTGCGCTTGGGTTATTGAAAAAAATCTTATTGCTCCAAAGTGTCACTGACTCCTGTTTTCTGCTTTGTACTAGGTTTATCGAGGAGGATGACCTTTTGCGCTTGATGCCAAAGGAATCCGTCGAGAAATTCTTGGCTCTCTTTCCCAAAGTGAAAGAAACTCGGAAAATCATGAAATCGTCTTTCAAGAGCTGGCTGGTAAGTACGTGTCTGATCTCTTTGCTGGCTCTTATCTCGCTTCCAAGCCAAATGTTCTATGGACCTTGTTTCTAACAAACTGAATTAAGGAGATTTTTGGAAGCTGAAAGAACTAGAAACCATGCATACGAAATATAGACATAAGGACATGATCTAAATTATACAGTTCACGTCTGCAGGTGAATTTCTATCGTGAACGAAAATCACTCACTCACGCTTTCAAGGATGCAAAAACAGCCATTGAGGAGCTGAACAACCTTGCTTCAGCGGCTTTGCTTGTCGTGATCATCATTCTGTGGTTGCTTCTGACAGGATTGTTGACGATGCCAGTGCTCATCTTTATTTCGTCGCAGCTTTTGCTTTTCGAGTTCATTTTTGGGAATGCTGCCAAAGACTTGTTCGAAGCTATCATGTTTGTATTCGTGAAGCATCCGTTCAACGTGAGTGACCGCTGCGTCATCGATGGGGTTGAGGTGAATGACTAAGCCTATGACTCTGCGTGACTGGTTTGTACAGACTCCATATTCGTCTGACTTTTTGATTCATCACAGATGGAGGTTGACGATATGAATATCCTGACTACTGTATTCCTGACAAACGACGGTGAAAAGATATCTTACCCAAATTCAGTTCTGGCCTCTAAACCCATCAGCAATTACAACAGGAGCCCGGAGATGAGCGAATGTTTGGAGTTCGTGGTCGATTTCTCAACTTCAGTCGAGAGCCTTGAAGCTTTGACAGATAAAATAAGAAAGTGTGCCATCTGCTTTTCCTGAATCTCTCTTTTAAGGCCGTTAAAAATTTGACTGCACAGAAGCATGTTTTCGATATCAATGATAGTTCGTGGTTTGAATATGTGCATATGGTATAGATGAGAGTATTCGATAGATAGGTTATGGGGTTTGGAAATATAGTTTAATAGTTTTATATGGAGGAGGACATATGGGGTTAGTTGGAACGGTGAGGGAGCCAAGGGACATGCACATCAGTACATGCACAAGTTCGATCAATTCTTTCGTCCTTTTGCAGCCGTATTTCGACCGACTTTCTTTTCTTCATTAATAAGCTTGTTGCACCCCCGGTTAAGGTTAAGGTTATACCTCACTGAGAACTATCTACTTTCTTTGCTTCATTGATAAGCTTATTGACTTAGGCGTTATGTGAACTCAGACCCGTGATAAACATCCTCTCTTTTGGGTTTTGAAGCTGTTGCTTGGAGTTAAAGAAACCCTGCTGTGTGTGTGCACGTGCGCTTTCATTTTAGCAGTGCTGAGTATTTTACGAGGTGCAAGTTCTGATCGAATAGGCCTTCAGGTACATAGAAAGGGAGCCGAAACACCAGCATCCGGATCACAGGAAGCTGAAATTCTTTTGGGTTTTTGAATATGTTGCTTCTTGTTCTAGAAATTCTGGTGTATGCCTGTGAGTGCGCTTTCATTTTAGCAATGCCAAGTGTTTCACAAGGTGCGAGTTCTGATTGAATAAGCCTCCAGGTACTTAGAAAGCAAGCCGAAAGACTGGCGACCGGGTCACAGCATTGTGTTTAAAGAGATTGCGCACGTTGACAATTCGAAGGTCTTGAAGATGGCTCTCTATGCCAGCCACACATTAAATTTCCAGGAGGCCAAGGGAAGGACCAAGCGGAGATCCGAGCTCGTGCTGGAGCTGAAGAAAATTTTCGATGAACTCCATCTCAAGTAACGCGTGCTTCCACAGTAAGTTCGTCTCAGCTAGAATGGGTCAGCGGCCGCTACTGTGCACGGTTATGACGTCTCCAGGAGCGCGGCATTCCTAGTAATCTGCAAATATGCGAGAATGGGACTTCATCCTACCTTTTTTTTCCCTGCTTTTCTTTCTTGTTTGGCTAAAAAAGTGTGCGAGTATGTTCTTCGCTTGATCATAAATGACATGTTGCATAAGAATTACAATGTACCTTTATCTATAGGCTGAATCTATAAGAACAGTATCAAATAAGTGGAGCAGTGACCAGATTTTACGATAGTTTTGCTCTGATCATTTAATTCTGCTTTACCTTTCTCCTTAGCTGGTCGATCTTTTAACTTCTAGTGACCAGCAAACGTGCACATGCTAATTTAAAACACTGACGAGATAAGATAGTCTAAGACTCAATTCTCGTATGAACTCGAGACAAACTCAACAACAGGAATGTTTTATGAAAATCGATGATTGTACGATGACCATGAGCTGAGTCTCCATATAAACCCCAATGCTATCCTCCCTTTGACTTTTCATTACGTAATTGACTGCACTGAGGCCCATCCAAATGGATCTACGGATGACATAAACATTGAGGCTTCCTTAATCATGTGATGTTTATTGGTACTTTACTTTATTAATTATTGACCGCATAGATCGAATATTCACTGAGTTTTAGGATTGAGCCATCGTGCCCATTCGGAGAATGTTTGGATTGCTCTTTCCAAATCTGTAGCACTTTCTTGTGGGGTCGATCTCTCTGACTTATAAATAGCAAATCAGGAATCTTCTTCACATGAAGATTACACCATTTCTATATGCTAGTTAATGAATGGATTTTTTTTTTTTTTTTTGTTAAAGGTAAGAGTTAATGAATAGAATTCGCCTTGATATGAAGTGATAATGACACAAATGATCCCTGAAATTATTCTAAGGAGTGCATGGAAAAAAATCAAATCAAATTTTTCATGTCAATGGCAGAAAATATTTTTTAGTTTATTTTCAAGTTTCAACCGAATACTGAAAAAATATTGTAATTTTTCTGAAAAATATTTTTCAAAAAACACCATATTTTCTATGAAATGAACGGAGCCTAAATTCCATTTTCATTTTCCTAAATGAACAAATATTTCCAAATGAAAACTGCAGTCTTGAGCGAATAGAGTTCATGAATTCCTGAACTTACAAATATTGCTCTTCTATTTCTTGTTAAATTCAGGAATAGTCCACTTCATGATTCCTAAATTATTCATCTCGTTTCCCTTGTTTTGCAGCAATAGCTTCCCCAGAAAATGTATGAAGTGATTTGGCTACGGTGATGACCTTATGTTTTAGAACAATGAAAACGCAAACCTGGGTCATAGCAGCGAAGTTTGTGCAAAATCCATAAGAAATCCTTCTAAGAAAACCGACATATTCTGATAAACAGAGCAACCGAAATCAGAAGCACATCACCACAAATGATGTATCGTAAGTTTCGTCGAATTTATGCGAAGTAGAGGCGTGTGGACCGTAACTTTCCCTCGTGTTTGGTTCGCTCTGAAAAGAGAGTTCGTATTGGACTCCAATTCATCGGAATTGAATTCCCGTTGTCTGGGATAGAATTTAATCCTTGTGGAGGATTGTCAAGGAAACGTGACTCCAACAAGCAAAAACCCAGATAACACGGAATGAGGTTCCGACAGAACCGTGGCTTTGAGGGGCTCGTTTGATTTGTAGGCATGTGAAGAAGGCGTCGAATTTCCGCATATGGGATGATCAAGGGAATGGGATTACAGCTAGCGAAACACAATCAACTTTGTCGGAAGGTGTGCTTCATATCATCCATTGATTTGGAGATTGGGTTGCACTGTAGGACAGGACAGGAAGGTTTCCATCAACGAGTTCATAAAATTGCAGTTTTCGTAAACGAGTGGATGCAGGAACAGAGGATTAGAATGGCAATGATGGCGCAAGTTCAGGCCATGGTGATCAACAGAAAGTGCAAAGTCTCTGAATTTTTTCTGCGCTCCCAACAGAGAGAGATGCAAAGTATGTGGAAGTGAGATTAAGAAGTGGAGCTCGTGCTAGAGAAAAGTAAGATTAGTGAGAGGAACTCCAGCCTTTAGCAAAGCCATAAGGTTTTTTCATTTCACAAGGTTTTTACATTTGATTACCACGAGACATTGTAACATTGCAAAACATATATAAAATCATATTTTAAGGCTTTTTATGGCATTCTTGCACTTAGTAACGGCAACGCACGTCATAACATTCTATGGTACAACTGTTGTAGATGCTCAATATAATATTTCATAACAATAATTCTGAAAAGTGGTTTTGAGCATCCAAAATCCTCTGATCAAAAGCTTTAATATTTAGTATAAATTATGTTCAACTCCTAATCCTGTAATTTCGAAGTCCAACCTGAGCTACTTCCGCTCAAAGTTGGAAGATGCTTAGCAAAATTTTCCTAAACTGTTCCAACTGTGTTTTTTTTTCAACTGAAAGCTTCTTAGATTTTCCTTTTCCCTGAAAAGTAGTTTTCTCAAAGCAAATTCATGCTCTCTTCTTTAAGAGCCCTTTAAATAGAGCCTCCCGTGAACCTATACTGAACCAAAAACCCCCTCTCATTGTTAATCCACTCCCTGCAAAACCCCACTCATTTTACCATGTTTTGCTCATCCTGATTCACTCTTTTCCTCTTGCTCCTTTGCCTTTCGACTTTTTCTGCTGATTTTGCGTTGAATTCAGCTAAGCCGTTCACTTTCGTGATAGAGTCTATCTTTTTCCTCAGAGAAGCTCTCAGCTGAGAAGTTTTTATATTTGTGCATCACTCATGGAGGTCAATGCAAGTCCGTTAGAGAAGAAAGAAGCAAATGAAGTTGTCCTTAATGTTTCAGGCGTTGAATGTCAAAGCAGAGGTTCTTCACCAAAACGGAACACTGAGCCAATAGAGCTTGCAAATCCTCTATCAAGTTCACAAATCTCCAATTTGACAAGCCCCTCTGCTCTGGAGCTCACTCAGTCTCTGGAGCTCACTCAGTCGATCCCGACTCTGAGTGAGCTTCCGAATATCCAGACCAGAAAGTCCATCCCAAGGTCTAAATACGCGAAGCTAAAATCGAGATCCATGGAACCGCAGCATCCTAGTGATACAAGTTCTAGTTCATCTGAGGACACAAAGGAACTGGCGCGGAGCACGTCTCCAATCGGTTCGGTTCCATCACCAGATGCAGAGGAGGAAGACGATGAGGATGCGTGCAAGACTGCAAGGAAGGTTTTTTTGGCTCAGTGGGTCGCGTCTGCCTGCATCATTGGCCTTCTGATTGCGAGTTTAACCATTCGTAATCTGCGAAATATAGTTATTTGGCATGTGCATTTGTGGGGATGGTGTTTGCTGATGTGGGCAATCTTTTGTGGTAGGCTGGCGACAGATCGGTTGATCACATTATTGGTTTTCTTGATTGACGAGAAGTATCTGCCTAAAAAGAAGGTTTTTTACTTTCTCTTTGCATTAAAGGACAGTGCCGAGGTGTTCGCCTGGCTGTGTCTGGTCATTTTAGCCTGGGTTTTGCTGATAAACCATGGAGTGAAATGCTCGAGACACACGACCAAGATTCTGAACCGGGTCACGAGGGCGCTCGTTTCTTGTCTTATAGGATGGCTGATCAAATCAGCCTGATAACGTCGCTTGCTGTTTCTTTTCAACACAAAAGATTCTTTAATCGCATGCAAGATTACTTATTTCAATACTCCGTGATAAGGAAACTTTCTGGCCGCGCAGTTCTCGAGAAAAGTTTCAGAATGAATATAGAGAAGCTTATAAAGATGGAAATGGATAAAGTTTCTCCTTGGAAGACTATAAATCTTGCCAATTCCCTCGAGGAGGTAGAGCAACAAGATAAGGAGATGACTGATGGACAAGAAGCCAAGGATGCTGATAAAAAGATACTCAAAAAAGTAGCCAAGTCAGGGAGCCAGTGAGAGCACTAACTTCCTTAAACTCTCTTCTACTCTAGCAAATGATGCTGTTGCTTCGAAGCTCCAGGATTGGTGCAGTTGGTTGGGACTTCGGGGGGTTTCCAGCTGAGAAAATAGAGTTTACCCTTTGAATTTCACCAACTGCATGTGCATGCAAATTGCTCTAGATTTGAGAAATTTGCACAGGCCAAAGACTGGATTTAATAGTTCATGGGGCTGCCTTAGCTAGCCGGGTGTCCACCCATGCCCTTGGGTTATTAAAAAAAATCTCATTGCTCCAGAGTGCGTCACTGACTCCTGTTTTCTGCTGTTTACTAGGTTTATTGAGACGAATGACCTTTTCCCCTTCATGCCGAAGGAAGGAGTTGAGAAATTCTTCACTTTCTTTCCCGGAGCGAAAGAAACCGGGAAAATCGGGAAGTGGCTTTTCAAGATCTGGCTGGTAAGTGTGTATCAGATCTCTTTGCTGGCTCTTATCTCTCTTCCAAGCCAAATGTTCTATGGAGCTTATTTATAACAAACTGAAATTAAGGAGATTTTTAGAAGCTGAAAGAACTAGGAACCATGCATACGGACTGATAGATAAATATAGACATAAGGACATGATCTAAATTATATAGTTCACGTCTGCAGGGGAATGTCCGTCATGAACGAAAATTAATCATTCGCGCCTTCAAGGATACGAAAACATGCATCGACAAGCTGGACAACCTCGCTTCAGCACTTTTTCTCGTCGTGATCATCATTCTGGGGTTGCTTCTGACAGGATTATTGACGACGCCAGTGCAAATCTTTATTTCGTCGCAGCTTTTGCTTCTCGAGTTCATTTTTGGGAACGCTGCCAAAGACTTGTTCGAAGCCATCGTGTTTGTATTCGTGAAGCATCCGTTCGATGTGAGTGACCGCTGCCTTGTCGATGGGGACGAGGTCAATGACTAAGCCTATGACTATGATGACTGGTTTCTACAAATTCCATATTCTGACTTTCTGATTTATCACAGTTGGAGGTTGAGGAAATGAATATCATGACTACTGTCTTCCTGACAAAGGACGGTGAAAAGAAATCTTACCCGAATTCAGTTCTGTCCTCTAAACCCATCAGCAACTACAGCCGGAGCACGAACATGAGCGAATCTTTGGAGTTCGTTGTCGATTTCTCCACTTCAGTCGAGAGCATTGAAGCTTTGACAAATAAAATAAGAGAGTGCGCCATCTGCTTTTCCTGAATCTCCCTTTTAAGGCTGCTAAAAATTTGACTGGACAGAAGCACGTTTTGGATATCAATGATAGTTTGTGGTTTGAATTTGTGCAAATATATGTGCATATGGTATAGATGAGAGTATTCAATAGACAGGTTATGGAATATGGAAATATAGTTTAATAGTTTTTATATGGAGGAGTACATGTGGGGTTAGTTGGAACGGTGAGGGAGCTAAGGGATATGCACATCAGAACATGCACAGGTTTAGCCAATTCTTTTGTCCTTTTGCAGCCATATTTCGACCGACTTTCTTTTTTTCATTAATAAGCTTATTGCACCCCCGGTTAAGGTTAAGGTTATACCTCACTGCGAACTATTGACTTTCTTCTCTTTTTTAATAAGCTTATTCACATATGTGTCATGTGAACTCAGACCCGTCATAAACATCCTCTCTCTTTCGGGTTTTGAAGCTGTTGCTTGGGGTACAAGAAACTCTGGTGTATGTGTGCATGTGCGCTTTCATTTTAGCAATGCCGAGTATTTTACGAGGTGCAAATTCTGATTGAATAAGCCTTTAGGTACATAGAAAGGAAGCCGAAACACTGGCATCGGGATCACAGTGTTGAGTTTAAGGGGATTGCGGAAGTTGACAACTCGAAGGTCTTGAAGATGGCTCTCCATGTCACCCACACATTGGATTTCCAGGAGGTCATGGAAAGGACCAAACGGAGATCCGAGCTCGTGCTGGAGCTGAAGAAAATTTTCGAAGAACTCCATCTCAAGTAACGCGTGCTTCCTCAGTAATATTCATCTCAGTTAGAATGGGTCGGTGGCAGTTCCTGTGCATGGTTATGACGACTCCAGGAGCACGGCGTTCCTAGTAATCTGCAAATATACGAGAATGGGACTTCATATCTGCCCTTTTTTTTCCTGCTTTTCTTTCTTGTTTGGCTAAGAAAGTGTGCGACTATGTTCTTCGCTTGATCATAAATGACATATTGCATAAGAATTACAATGTACCTCTATGTATAGGCTGAATATATAAGAACAGTATCAAATAAGTGGAGCAGTGACCAGATTTCGCGATAGTTTTGCTCTGATCATTTAATTCTGCTTTAGTTTTTTCCTTAGCTGGTCAATCTTTTAAATTCTAGCGACCAGCAAACGTGCACATGCTAATAAAAAGCCCTGACGAGATAAGATAGTCTAAGACTTAATTCTCGTATGAATCAAATACAAACTCAACAACAGGAATGTTTTAAGAAAAGCGATGATGGTACGATGACCATGAGCTGGGTCTCCATATAAACCCGAATGCTGTCCTCCCTTTGACTTTTCATTACGTAATTGACTGCACCGTGGCCGATCCAAATGGATCTACGGATGACATAAACATCGAGGCTTCCTTAATCATTTGATGTTTATTGGTACTTTACTTTATTAATTATTGACAACATGGATCGAATATTCACTGAGTTTTAGGATTGAGCCATCGTGCCCCTTTCGGAGAACGTTCGGATTGCTCTTTCCAAATCTGTAGCATTTTCTTGTGGGGTCGATCTCTCTGACTTATAAATAGCAAATCAGGAATCTTCTTCACATGAAGATTACACCATTTCTATATGCTAGTTAATGAATGGAATTCATCTTGATATGAAGTGATAAATCATCCTTGAAATTATTCTAAGGAGTGCATGGAAAAAAAATCAAATCAAAATTTTCATATAAACGGTGGAAAATAATTTCTAGTTCATTTTCAAGTTTCAACTGAACATTAAAAAAATTGTCATTTTTCTGAAAAATATTATTCAAAATCACCACATTTTCTACGAAATGAACGGAGCCTAAATTCCATTTTCATTTTCCTAAATGGACAAATATTTCCAAATGAAAACTGCAGTCTTGAGCGAAGAGAGTTCATGAATTCCTGAACTTACAAATATTGCTCTTCTATTTCTTGTTAAATTCAGGAATAATCCACTTCACGATTCCTATATTATGCATCTCATTTCCCTTGTTTTGCAGCAAAAGCTTCCCCGGAAAATGCATGAAATAAGTGATTTGGCTACGGTGATGACCTAATGTTTTAGAACAATGAAAACGCAAACTTGGGTCATAGCAGCGAAGTTCGTGCAAAATCCATAAGAAATCCTTCTAAGAAAACCGACACATTCTGATAAACAGAGCAACCAGAATCACAAGCACATCACCACAAATGACGTATCGTAATTTTCGTCGAATTTATGCGAAGAAGAGGCACGTGGACCGTAACTTTCCCTCTTATGTTTGGTTCGCTCTGAAAAGAGAGTTCGTATTGGACTCCAATTCATCGGAATTGAATTCCCATTGTCTAGGATAGAATTTAATCTTTGTGGAGGATTGTCAAGGAAACGTGACTCCAACAAGCAAAAACCCAGATAACACGGAATGAGGTTCCGACAGAACCGTGACATATAATTCCCTATCTTTGAGGGGCTCGTTTGATTTGTAGGAATGTGAAGAAGGCGTGGAATTTCCGCAGATGATCAAGATGATCAATTGATTTGGAATGGGATTTCCATCAACAAGTTCATAAAATTGCAGTTTTCGTAAACCCAATCAACTTTGTCGGAAAACTTTTCAGTTTGCTTCATATCATCCATTGATTTGGTGATTGGGTTGCACTGTAGGACAGGACAGGAAGGTTTCCATCAACGAGTTCATAAAATTGCAGTTTTCATAAACGAGTGGATGCAGGAACAGAGAGACCGGGCGAGGGCCGTGACCCTCGCTAGCGGCAGGTGAGCCTAACTGGAGGCTCGCTGGCCACCGCCGGAACAGTCCAAGAAGGAAGAAGGGAAGACAAGGAAAAAGAAAAGAAAAAAGAAAAAAATTAATAAAAAATTTGAAAAAATAATAAAAAAATTAGAAAAATTGGCAATGATGGCGCAAGTTCAGGCCATGGTGATCAAAATTGACTGGAGAAAGTGCAAAGTCTCTGATGCATTTTTCAATGATGGCGCTCCCAACAGAGAGAGAAAGTGCAAAGTATGTGGAAGTGAGATTAAGAAGTGGAGCTCGTGCTAGAGAAAAGTAAGATTAGTGAGAGGAACTCCAGCCTTTAGCAAAGCCATAAGGTTTTTTCATTTCACAAGGTTTTTACATTGATTACCACGAGACATTGTAACATTGCAAAACATATATAAAATCATATTTTAAGACTTTTTATGGCATTCTTGCACTTAGTAACGGCAACACACGTCATAACATTCTATGGTACAACTATTGTAGATGCTCAATATAATATTTCATAACAATAATTCTGAAAAGTGGTTTTGAGCATCCAAAATCCTCTGATCAAAAGCTTTAATATTTAGTATAAACTATGTTCAACTCCTAATCCTGTAATTTCAAAGTCCAACCTGAGCTACTTCCGCTCAAAGTTGGAAGATGCTTAGCAAAATATTCCTAAACTGTTCTAACTGTGTTTTTTTTTCAACTGAAACCTTCTTAGATTTTCCTTTTCCCTGAAAAGTAGTTTTCTCAAAGCAAATTCATGCTCTCTTCTTTAAGAGCCCTTTAAATAGAGCCTCCCGTGAACCTATACTGAACCAAAAACCCCCTCTCATTGTTAATCCACTCCCTGCAAAACCCCACTCATTTTACCATGTTTTGCTCATCCTGATTCACTCTTTTCCTCTCGCTCCTCTGCCTTTCGACTTCTTCTGCTGATTTTGCGTTGAATTCAGCTAAGGCGTTCAGTTTCGTAATAAAGTCCATCTTTTCCCTCAGAGAAGCTCTCAGCTGAGAAGCTTTTATATTTGTGTAGCACTCATGGAGGTCAATGTAAGTTCGTTAGAGAAGAAAGAAGCAAATGAAGTTGTCCTTATGATTTCAGGCGTTGAATGTCAAAGCAGAGGTTCTTCACCAAAACCGAACACTGAGCCAATAAAGCTTGAAAATCCTCTATCAAGTTCACAGATCTCCAATTTGACAAGCCCCTCTGCTCTGGAGCTCACTCAGTCGATCCCGACTCCGAGTGAGCTTCCGAATATCCAGACCATGGAACCGCTGCATCCTAGTGATACAAGTGATAGTGCATCTGAGGACACAGTGGAACTGGCACGGAGCACGTCTCCAATTGGTTCAGTTCCATCACCAGCTGCAGAGGAGGAAGACGATGAGGATGCGTGCAAGACTGTAAGGAAGGTTTTTTTGGCTCAGTGGGTCGCGTTTGCCTGCATCATTGGGCTTCTGATTGCGAGTTTAAACATTCGTAATCTGCGAAATATAGTTATTTGGCATGTGCATTTGTGGGGATGGTGTTTGCTGATGTGGGCAATCTTTTGTGGTAAGCTGGCGACAGCTCTCATCACAGATTGGTTGATCACATTATTGGTTTTCTTGATTGACAAGAAGTATCTGCCTAAAAAGAAGGTTTTTTACTCTCTCCTTGCATTAAAGGGCAGTGCCGAGGTGTTCGCCTGGCTGTTTCTGGTCATTTTAGCTTGGTTTTTGCTGATAAACCATGGAGTGAAATTCTCGAGACACACGACCAAGATTCTGAACCGGGTCACGAGGGCGCTCCTTTTTTGTCTTATAGGAGCTGCCTTATGGCTGATCAAATCAGTCCTGATAACGTCGCTTTGTGTTTCTTTTCAACACAAAAGATTCTTTAATCGCATGCAAGATTGCTTATTTCAACACTACGTGATTAGGCAACTTTCCAGCCCCGTGGTTCCAAGTCTCGAAGTGAATATAGAGAAGCTTATAAAGATGAAGCTGGATAAAGTTTCTCCTTGGAAGATTAAAATTCTTGCCGATTCCCTAGATGAGGCAGAGCAACGAGATAAGGAGATGACTGATGGACAAGAAGCCAAGGATGCTGCTAAAAAGATATTCAAAAACGTAGCCAACTCAGGGAGCCAGTGAGAGCACTAACTTCCTTAAACTCTCTTCTACTCTAGCAAATGATGCTGTTGCTTCGAATCTCCAGGATTGGTGCAGTTGGTTGGGACTTCCGGGGGTTTCCAGCTGAGAAAATAGAGTTTACCCTTTTGAATTTCACCAACTGCATGCAAATTGCTCTAGATTTGAGAAATTTGCACAGGCCAAAGACTGGATTTAATAGTTCATGGGGCTGCCTTTAGATAGCCGGGTGTCCAACCCCTGCCCTTGGGTTATTGAAAAAAATCTCATTGCTCCAGAGTGCGTCACTGACTCCTGTTTTCTGCTGTTTACTAGGTTTATTGAGAAGGATGACCTTTTGCACTTCATACCGAAGGAACGAGTTGAGAAAGTTCTTGGCTTTCTTTCCCGGACTGAAAGAAACCGGGAAAATCAGGAAGTTGTTTTTCAAGATCTGGCTGGTAAGTGTGTATCAGATCTCTTTGCTGGCTCTTATCTCTCTTCCAAGCCAAATGTTCTATGGAGCTTGTTTATAACAAACTGAAATTAAGGAGATTTTTGGAAGCTGAAAGAACTAGGAACCATGCATACGGACTGAGAGATAAATATAGACATAAGGACATGATCTAAACTATATAGTTCACGTCTGCAGGAGAATGTCCGTCGTGAACGAAAATCAGTCATTCGCGCCTTCAATAATACGAAAACATGCATCGACAAGCTGGACAACCTCGCTTCAGCACCTTCTCTCGTCGTGATCATCATTCTGGGGTTGCTTCTGACAGGATTATTGACGACGCCAGTGCAAATCTTTATTTCGTCGCAGCTTTTGCTTCTCGAGTTCATTTTTGGGAACGCTGCCAAAGACTTGCTCGAAGCTATCGTGTTTGTATGCGCGCAGCATCCGTTCGATGTGGGCGACCGCTGTGCTGTCGATGGGGTTGAGGTGAATGACAGCCTATGACTGTGTTGAGAAGAAATGGAAGATAGAACATGACCTGTGTATGAAAGAATTGTAGATCCTGAACAATCAATGGAAAATACCTCAGCTCTGGTATTCTTCTTCAAAACTTCTGGTTCATCTTTTACATGACTTCAACTATTATCGAATCCAGAAGTAGAAGAGTGAAATCTTAAGATGAATAGAGGAAAAAAATCAGAAGTAGAAAACAATGAACTAACCCACCTAACTCTTCTCTCCTTCACTTATCCTTTTATACTCAACACTTTGTTTAACAACTTCTGTTATAGAACTGTTACAACAGAATAACTAATATGAGAAACACGTGTATTTCCTCTGGTTGTGCAGCTCCTTCAGTTAGCTTGATCAGCTTCTGTGTTCCAGGTTTTGATGTCATGGATCGCCAGCTCATCAGTTCAGCTCAAGATCGCCAGCTCATCTTCTTTTCTACTTTGAGCTTCGTTTAGAAGTTTGCGTTCCTCTGCTTCAGCTTCCTCTGCCTCAGTAACTTCCTCAGGTTCAGCTTTTCTACTATCACCAGCTTCTTCATTCATCTGTACTTTTAATGTCTGTTTTATTTCTTTAACATGTGTGTGACTGGTTTGTACAGATTCCATATTCGTCTGACTTTTTGATTCATCACAGATGGAGGTTGCCGAGATGAATATCCTGACTACTGTCTTCCTGACAAACGACGGCGAAAAGAAAATTTACCCAAATTCAGTTCTGGCCTCCAAACCCATCAGCAATTTCAACAGGAGCCCGCCCATAAGCGAATATGTGGAGTTCAAGGTCGATTTCTCTGCTTCAGACGAGAGCCTTGGAGCTTTGAAAAAAAAAAAAAAAAAGTAAGTCATCTCCTTCTCCGGAATCTCTCTTTTTATGCATTTAACGCTGCACCTCGCACAAATGATTGCTTGTGTAGGTCACGTTGAAACTGTCGCAACCTATCCTTTCCGTTCGAAGGGGAAAGGACAATAGAATTTTGGGGTATTGCCTTGCGAGCCCATAGGTCACGATTAGGCACGGGCTCTCCCCTTACGCGATGTTAAACATTCAATGTTAAGTCAAATTGACTTTCAAATGAAGAGTCACTACTAACGTATTAGAAATCAAATGAGACATGTGAATATAACAATCGGAGAATCTGGAGTCGGGTACTTAATTACACTAATTAATTAGCTTTTTCAGTACCTAATTTTATTTTGTCACCAAAATGTTCAAGTGGCTTTCTTGTTAATTATGAGTCCTAAGGTTCCATCCCTAACCCAGCTAAAGGAAAAAGATAATCAATGTTTTAAAAATGCGCATCAAGTGATAATCGAAATAGTAGTGCGCAAACAACAACCCATCATTTGTCTAAGAGCATTTAAACTCTATTATTCTACCGTAGAGCCCTAAGAGTTTGTTCAATTTTTAGTATAATTTTTCAAAGATTTTCACACATTTTAAAAGAAAAAGTGCTCAAAAACCTAATTTCTAAGTTTTTTCTTAATTTTAGAAAAAACAAAAAATTCTCTGGATTTTTTCAAAAAAAATTTTAAAGATAAATTTTAATTTTTTTAGAAGGCAAGAATTCGGAAGAAACGCAAGTGTGGATACAGAATTTTGTGTATGGAGAAGTTTGACAATTATGGTTATAAATTATAATGATGAGCTTATTGACTTATGCATCACATGAACTCAAGCCCATCACAAACATCCTCTACTTTTGGCTGTTGAAGCTGTAGCTTGGAGTTCAAGAAATTCCGGCGTCTGTGTGCGCGCTTCCATTTTAGCACTGCCAAATATTTTACAAGGTGCAATTCCGATTGAGAAATCCTTCAGGTACTTGGATAGCAAGCCGAAACACTGGCATCCGGATCCCAGCGTTGTGGTTAAGGAGATCGTGGACGGTGACCACTTGAAGATGGTTCTCCAGGTCACCCACACGATGAATTTCCAAAATGCCAGGGAAACGGCGGCCCGGAGATCCGATCTCGTGCTGGAGCTGAAGAAAATCCTCGAAGAGCTCCATCTCAAGTGCCGTGTGCTTCCTTAGTAAGTTAATCTCAGTCAGACCGGGTCGGCAGCCACAACTGTGCACGGTTTTGACGACTCCAGGAGTATTGCGTACCTAGTAATCTGCAAGTTTGTGAGAATGGGACCTCATTTTCTGCCTTTCATCTTCTGCAACTTTGTAATCTGCTAGCGTGCGGCTATGTTCTTTGCTTGATCATAAATCACAGTGCATAAGAATAACAATGTACCTCTACATATAGACCAGGGCAAACTTTCAAATGACAAAGACGTCTATATCCACTTATAACAGAGTTCATCAACTCCTTCATGGATATATAATAACCATGTTAGATGAGATACATGAGCTATATCTTTAACAAAGTTGGGCAATATGATTTCGAAGAGTACAGGCCGCTTTGTTTGAAGAAAACCTTTTCCAGGATCTATGGTCAAACCTGATCATATCGTACATAAACATGCGCTGTAAGGTCTAATAGAATATGTAATATGACGTAGATGGATTTCGTTTTAGCTGTTTCACTAACTTAATTTTACAGAAATGCATTCTTTTATCTGCTTTGACCCGATTTACGATACAATCAAGGTGAAATAAAGTCCTAAAGAAGGAAGAGCAAAGGTCAAACTATATTAGTACCAAGTACTTCCTTTGTATTTAATGTAAAAAGCTATGCCATTTGCTGGCCCGAATATTTGGATCTTCGGGTCTTAAACAAATTAATTAGATAATTAAGCACGTCTAAATTGTGATGTTGATTAAGTAAATGATATGTTCAACTTCTATTTATTTATTATTCCTCCCTTTGACTTTTCGTTACATAATCGACTGCACTGAGGCCGATCCCAATGGATCTGCGGGTGACATAAACATCGAGACCTCCTTAATCGTGCCCTGTTTACTGTACTTGATTAATCAAATGACTACATTGATGGAGTCTTCACCAATGTTTATAATTGCGCCATTGCATCGAGTTCTGAGCATTTTCAGGTCTCTCTTCCGGATTCTGTACCGTTTTCTTGTGGATTGATCTCATCCGGCGATCCGCATGAGTTTCAAGTGAGTTGGGCTTACATGCAGGCGCATCTGATACTAATTGATTTAAGCCAATTGTCTCTGGCTTAAGCCTCGTGCCATTTATCATAGTTTTTCATGGTTGAAGATGATAAAACAAGGCAACGCGATGCTTCTTCAGTTCGGTAAAATAAAGAAATGTTGATTTATTATGGACTTAAGTACACGCAAGTACCAAAACTTGACACAAATAGACACTTAAGGTGCGTATACTAACGTTTTTGTTCCAGGGAATGATTTTTGTTTAGAAACATTTTTTTTCTATTTTTATTCTCGAAAATTGCTTTTAAACATTTTAAGTGTTTGATAACTGTACAAAATATTCTATTCCTGAAACATAAATGCATTTGGTACGATCCCAAATATTTTTGTGACTTATAATTTCTTTTAATTTATTAATAATTTTATTACTTTTCTTTTTTCTTTTTCTTCTCTTTTCTTTAGTCGGCCACCGGCCTTGGCGACGGTTGGCCAGTGATCGGCCAGACGAGGGTCGGCGAGGCGACCTTGCCCAGATCTGGCGAGGCTGAGCCTCACCTAGCCACCGGTGAGGCTCAACCTTGCTCGGGCACTGCGAGGTCAGCCTCGCCTACCCAAGCGATGCCAACCTTGTGGTGGTTGGGTAAGGCTCGACCTTGCCTAGATTTGGTGAGGTCGAGTCTTCCCAGTGGTCGGTGAGCTCGGGGCAACCTTGTCTAGCTAATCGCTAGCCATCACCGAGGCTAGTGACTGGCTAGGGAGAAGAAGAGAGGAAGAGAAAAAGAAGAAAAGGCTTATTTCTTAAATTGTTTCCGGGAACAAAGAAGTAACTTTTTTTTCTTGTTTTTGTTCCAAATCTATTATCGAGAATAAATATGTTCCCGAGAATAAAAAAATTACCAAACGTGTTTCTGTTCTATTTATGTTCCTGAGAATAACAAAATAGAAATACTTGTTCCTGAAAGCGTTACCAAACGCATCTCAAGTGTCAAAATTTCCCAAAGGTACACTAAAGTACCAAAATCGAAGAAGAATATGAAACTTAAGTGCCAATGGCAAAAAAATTTGGTCAAATTATAGACGTGGCATTTTTCTAGGGAGTTAAGTGTAAAATGACGTCGCTTTTTGCGCTGACGTGACTATATAAATCTAAAACGACATCATTTTGCCTTCGGATTTGAATATTAATATAAAATAATAACTAAATAAATCAAAAGAATTGAATTTATTTTTAAAAAATAGCAAGGATCTGCATAGCCCTCACCGCCGTTGCCCCACCATCGCCGATGGTGGGGGGAGGGTTGGTTAGGGTTGTCGAGCCCTAAGCAAGGGTTGCCAACTCTGGCCAACTGGCGGCAAGGGTTTGGAAGCCCTTGCCTAGATATGGGGTGAAGGTCACAGCCCTCCCTTAGATTCGATGAGGGTCGTCAGCCCTCACCCAAGATCTAGGTGAGGGCTTGTGGCCCTCATCGGCGGTTGGCTAGGCCGAAGGTCAGCAGCCCTTGGCCCAATTAGGCAAGGGCTGTCGACTCTCATCGAATCTAAGGGAAGGTCACAACCCTCGCCCAAGATTTGGGCCCTCATTTGCAGTTGGCCAAGGTCACTGGCCTCTACCCAGGGCCTGGCAATCTCGGCCGACCCTCTCCCCACCTTTGACAGCCCTTGCCAAATGTGATGGGGCGATGGTCGCGAGAGCTCTGTAGGCCCTTGTTGAATGCTGCACTTGTTTTTTTATTTTTTATTTTTTTTGTTCTCTTAATTTATTTTAATTAATATATACATTAAAATTCGATTTTTGAGGCAAAATAACATCGTTTTGCATTTTTATTGCTAAGTCAACTTTCCAATATGTCACCTAGACCACTTATATTATTAAAATATGCCACATCAGATTTAAGGCCACTTTTGTTGAACTTGGTATTTAAATTTCCCAATTTTCAAAAAAAGCATACTTAATTGTACATTTTAAAAGTTTTGGCATTTAAATGTTCACTTATACCAAATTTTGACACTTGCATTGTACTTTAACAATTTATTATGGATAGACACAATTTTGTGAAATGAAGAAATGTTTTTGATGCGTGATAGTAAGAGAGGACAATCATAGCAAGAGTTCTAAAATTTGCTCGATCTGGCCCTTAAGTCCTAAAGTTTTTGAATTGTGTATTTAAGTCCTATAATTTGCAGCCGTTCTCTATGTTAGTCCTTTGGTTAGCTATGTCAAATTTGCAAGGACAAAATATCTATCTAGAGCCTTTTCAACCACCTAAAAAAAAAAAAACTCAAATTAGTACATATGTACCAAATATACCTTAAATTAATTTTCTTTTATAGAAAATTTGAATGTTTAAATAAAAAACTCCAAACTAATATAGATACGATAAATTTACCTCAAAATAATTTCTTGACAACCGAAAATCCCCCAAAACTAATACATTTGTGATAAATTCATCATTTATTAGTTTTCGTTAAATTGAATTAATACCACGAAAAATTACAAATTGATACACTTATAACAAACTGGAGAGTCAAACCCTAAATACATACATTCGCAAATGAACACATGTCATTTAACTCATCAATTCAATAGTAAAATTTAATGAAAACTAACGGATGATAAATTTGTAATAGATGTACAAGTTTGGGAATTTTTATTAGGGTTTTTTATGGTATTAATCCTAATTAAAATTAGATCTAAAGTTGACCTTTTCTTTAGGTAATCAGGCCTATTTAATTTATTTTGTTCGAAATCAGGCCTATTGCAAGGGATTGACAATGGGAAAACGCCGCACTAGGATCCAAAATGAAAAGCCTTGACCCCCATTTAATGTTCATTTTCACAAGACATCAACACTTGTATGCATTTGCTTGCAGTACTCGCGATGTTTTGCTTCTCTCCTGCCCATCATGCTATTAAATATTTAATGGACAATACGATCTGTGGTCAATATATGTAATTAAGTTTATATTTTCCTCTTGGATCTTTGTCTATTTAATCCAATGCTTGTACCGATAAGCATGTTGACTGCGTTGACTCATTAAAAGAAAAAAGAGATCATTGCGTCTACACTCTTCTTTTTTTAATGTACCCAGCACACACCTTGGACGAAATAGAGATTAGGGAGGTCGTGCAGTCACCATTTTCCCACGATTGATTTAATTATGAATTTTTCAGATTTTGAATAAACTAAAAGCAACAAAGGTGGTTGTTTCCGAAGACCAAGAAATGATCATTCCATTCCTAAAGTTTTTATTGGCGCGTTTGTTTTATGAAAAACAAGTGATTTAGAAAATATTTTTCAAAAAATGATTATTTATATCGTATAAAAGAATTAGCCAATGGAAACTATTCTTCTTATCGATAATAATTTATGCCTTATTATTTTCATGGTTAATGAAAAAAATTTCATTCATTTATTTTTGTAAGTGATACAAGAGATTATTTTCTAGAAAATATTTTTTAACTTACACATTTTTTCACAAAACCAACGTATCAAGTCAAAAAAGCCCATTTTATCAAATACAACCAAACTTCGGCTGAAACAGTAAATTTCAAGCCCAAAATTTCAATGTTTTGCTTCACATTTTCAATAATATTCCCCGCAAGGCATCGGCAACCAAGAGAAGACGAACTAATCGCATCATCATACCCTTCACTACCTCTGGTTGAAATCAACAAATAAGCAAGTACCGAAACTCATTAGTGAAAGACAACTAGACTGAAAGCCGCTCACAATAAGCCGCAAATGATCACACCTCTATACTAGTCGCAGAGACCCATGAACTAAAGGTAGCTTGAGAATTTTGCTTTTTTTTTTATTTGGTCGCGAAGAGAGACGTCTTCATCCCTTGAAATTCCTGAGAAAATGAGAAGAGGAGGTGGAGTTGTTGCAATTTTGAGGGAGACGAAATTCTGGATTGAAAATGAAAAGAGAGCTTTTGGTCGTGGAGAGGCGGGGGAGAGAGCAGAGATAACGTGAAGAGGGACGGCTAATGGAGAAGTAATGCAGAGAGAAAAGAGAGAGCTCAAAAATTTTGTGACAGGTGGGACGCGATAGACAGGTGCTACGTGCTACACTTTGAATGAAGTGTTCTATTGCTGAGTCGGCAAAACTGTTTCATCTAATATTTTCTCGAACCACCCGCGCGTTGTTCGTCGGTCCAACATGGATCCCGCTGATTCTTGGCACATGTGGACTTTTAAGAGGTTGTTCAGAGTGATTTTCGTAAATTATTTTCTTCCAAATCTCGCATCACACGCGTTTGACTCCTTTTTTTTCGATCTTTCACTTTGATCGAGCTTTTAAATCACGTGATATTGACAAGAAACGAGCCATTTTAACTAACATTTCCCGCGGACCTTGACTGGTGCGGAGATGAAGCCTTCTCTCTGTCAGTATAAATCCTGCAAATCTCCTTCGTTTCCTCATGATTTTGCTCTGCTCTTTCTTCCTAATCTCCTAGTTTCTCCGTTCTCATTTGTGTAACCTCTCCTTTTTTTCTTTGTCCTCCCTTCTGGTCCTCCTTTTCCCTCTATTTCAATGTTCTTTCCTGGATTCGGGCTTTTCATTCATTCATTCGGTTCAGCTAAAGCATCCATCTTCACATTAAAGTCCCAATATTTAGAGAAGAAGGCTTAAGCGTGGCTTAGATTTTGAGTGGCTATTGAGAGTGAAACATTCATCATGGATTATAAGAAAAGTTTGTTAGAGAAGAAAGGAACAAACGAAGTTGTTGTCATGATTCCAGGCGGTGAGCACCAAAGCACAGGTTCTTCATCAAGATCCAATCTTGATCCAACAGAGATTAAGAATCTCCAATCAAGAGCACAGAGTTCTGCTCAAGGAATCACTCAATCTGGCCCAACACCAAGTAAGCCTCGCATAAATCCCACTGTTCATTCAGCTAAAAGCAAGTTCCTTTTGAAGCGGAAATCAAGATTTGAAGAAGCATCAGGTCCTAGTCATGCTGCTTCAGTTAAGGACAATACCCAACTGAAGATTAAAGGGATTTCGCCTAATGTGGGTTTGCCTCACAATGATACCAGTGCTAATGCCACTAAAGACAGTGCAAAAGCCATGCCAAACGTGGCTCAAACGCCTCGTTCGAAGGCTGCCAAAGTGGGAGATGATGAGCACCCGTACAAGGCTGCAAATTTGAAGGTCGAAGAGACAGCCAAAAGGAAATCCATCAAGAATATTATCTGGATCGAGTTGGCAGCATTTGTGTGCATTATGGGACTTCTGATTGCGACTTTAACCGTTCGCAAGTTGAAAAATACAGAAATTTGGTACATGGAGCTGTGGAAATGGTGTGTGCTGGTGTTGGTGATCTGTTGTGGTAGGTTGGTGAGTGACTGGTTGATTAACACATTGGTTTTTTTTATTGAGAAGGACTATTTGCTCAAACATAAGGTCCTGTACTTCGTCTATGGATTGAAGGACAGTGTCCAAAGGTTTATTTGGTTAGTTTTCATTCTTTTAGTTTGGGTTTCGCTGATGAACCAAGGAGACGAGCTATCGACGCAAGAGAGGGAGACTCTACATTATGTGACAAGGGCTATTGCTTCTTGTCTTGTAGGAGCTGCTCTATGGCTTGTCAAGACACTGTCAATAAAATTAGTAGCAGCTTCTTTTCAATGCGAGAGGTTCTTTGATCGCATCCAAGAAACTCTCTTTCACCACTACGTAGTCAAGACCCTTTCAGGCCCACCTTTGATGGAACAGGATGACAAGCTCCACGGGCAGCTCAGTTTCAAGAAGTACATCAGAGGAGTGTCAAAGAAGCTAGAAGAGGTGGTCGATGTAGAGAAGCTGAGTAAGAAAGGGTTGGTTAACGTCATTAGTGACTCATCCCTAGGGGTTTCATCTCTTGTTGGAAGCCTTGATCAATACTGTGGTGAGGACATGGAGCAACAAAATAAGGAAATCACTAATCAATCAGAAGCAATGGCGACTGCTGACGAAATATTCAAGAATGTCACCAAGAAGTCTGGACATGAGTAAGAATAACTATGCTGTCACACGCTTCCCTTGCGTTCCAGCTAAAATTTGCTTAGAAATATCCCATCCATAGCTGCTTTATGTCTTTACTAGGTACATTGATGAGAAGGACCTCTTGCGCTTCATGAAGGAGAAAGATGTTGACAAATTCATTCCTTTGATTCCAGGAGCGGCAAAAACTGGAAAGATCGATAGGTCATCTTTAGAGGACTGGCTAGTAAGTCTTACTAAATTGATAATATGTTGAATTAGGAAGCTTTTGCTTCCCTCTCACTATGTTTTCGAAGATCCATAACTTTCTATTCTCATCCAAGTTCTGATTATCCCAGAACAGTCAATGAGTGTACTAAATCTCAATCTTGCGGTGTTGTTGATACATTTAGAAACTTGTGATAATTGGTGGGCCATCACCCAGTGACTGCTTAACCACAATTCTATGCTTCAGAATTGGATTAGGTCTCCTGCCTTTTGGAAATAAAAGAATCAGAAAAATTTTGGCTCGGCCCGAAACCAAAAATTAGATGAGTACATTCCTAAGAACCTATTTACAGAGTTTATGTCTGCAGGTGAGCGTTTACCTTGAAAGGAAGTCCCTCACCTACAGCTTGAACGATACAAAAACGGCCATCGAGGAGCTGAACAGGCTCGCTTCAGCAGTTCTGCTGATCGCTATCATTATCGTGTCGTTACTTATGATGGGAGTTTTGACGACGCAAGTACTTGTCTTCATTTCATCCCAGCTTTTGCTTGTGGCATTTATGTTTGGGAACACTGTCAAAACATTGTTCGAAGCCATCGTTTTTGTTTTCGTGATGCATCCCTTTGATGTTGGTGACCGTTGTGTCATCGATGGAGTGCAGGTGAGTTACTAATCCTAAGAATCACCATGATTGGTCTGAGCCGATACCATACTTTGCCTAACACTTCAATTCCTAATAGATGGCGGTTGAAGAGATGAATCTCCTGTCAACAGTCTTCCTGAAAAATGACGGCGAGATGATATTCTACCCAAATTCAGTTCTGTCCAACAAACCCATCAGCAATTTCTACAGGAGCCCCAACATGGGTGATGTCGTGGAGTTCACCGTTGACTTCTCCACTTCGCGCGACAGCTTTGCTGCTTTAAGGGATGAAGTGAAAAGGTATGTTGCCTGCTACTCCTGAACCTGTTTAATGAGGCATCAAAATTTGCATTTTCATGCCTGATAAGTCATGTAGACTGGGGCGAGACCAGACATAATCATGTATTCTAAATTGAAAAGCATATCATAATATGTGCTTAATACAGAGAGGGACAGTCTGCTGAATAAGAGAGAGACTCTACAAGTTTAAGATGGCGGTGCAATTAACTTGTGTGAAATAAAACTCAATGCGAGGGTGTGTAATGGCTTATGAATCTATAGCTTGAAGTTCAAGAAACATCGTTTACTGGTGATTATGCTTTCTTTTGTTCATAACGTGAGAAAGAATGCAGACAATTTACACCAGGCATTTTTCATTAGCATTGCTGAGTTCTCCTCCCATACAATCGTATACAAGTTTCTGATCAAATGGCATTCCTTGGGTGAAAAAAAAAAAAAAAATCAGGTACTTGGAAGATAGGTCTGACTATTGGAAGAAGGATCACAGCTTTGACGTTTCTGAGATCGAAGACATGAACAAGTTGAAGATGACTCTACACGTCCGTCACACGATAAATTTCCAAAACCCAGGAGACAGGAGCACCCGGAGATCCGAACTCGTGTGGGAGCTGAAGAGGATCTTTGAGAAACTCGGTATCAGTTACCGTCTGCTTCCTCAAGAAGTTCGAGTCAGCTACACTGGTTCAGCGCCTGCTGATGCGAGATTCTGACTCCTCGATGTGCGAAGTTCCTAGCCAACTGCAAGTATGTCGTAAAGTGATCATTTGCTTTTCCTGATCATAAGTTGAACGTCCTTTAGGCTAACAAAAGGTATGAAATCACAGTATGCTGGGAATTGGATCCTAACGCCTTTGCTCACCAACTTTCGAATTCTGCTTATAATTATGGAGGAGATAACTCTAGCATTGAGACATATGTTCGTCAGTTTTACTCATTTGACCAAGATATGTCTAGTACTAATGCTACAGGCCTGGTTGGATTTGAGGTAACTATTGATGAAATTGCAGAAATATTAGATATTTGTCACGTCACTCTTGAACAATTTGAGCTTTTAGCTTGATCGGCTGCATTATCAGTTTAATGACCCAATGTATAATGTAAAATCCATCAAGGGTCATCTGGTTAATTTCCACTAGAAGAATTCGTTGATCATTTTGAAAGGTTCGTGCTCATAATGATGCCTCCTATTTTGTTTTCTCTATGGAGTGCAGATACGATTGCTTGGCGAACGGATTCAGAATTCATTCCAGTACCTCGAGGGCCCAGAGAATCTCAATGAATCAACTGAAATTATCCGATTTCGATTGTTCAACCCTGCACATCAATGAAATATTGTTCCTTTTTCACCCTTTCAATCCCTTGTTATCTTGCTTTCCACTCAGCTCTTGATATATGATGTGTTGTGACTTGCATAAATAAGTAGATTTCGATTGTTCTAACCTCGCACATCAATGAAATGTTATTCATTTTCCCCTTTCAACCCCTTGTCACTGTACTGTACTTAACGCGTCTTGCTCTTTGCTCAGCATTTGATATTAGATGTGTTGCAAATTTGCATAAAAAAGTAGATTGAGTCATTATATTATATCGAACTATAAATTGTTACTGGTAAATTTTATGAAAATTCAAGTTAAAGTTTGAAATGAGAGCCAGCTAAACTCTCAACCACTAAAGTTGAAAAGGCGTGCTGACCTGAAATCATCACAAAATGTCCAAAAAACGAAAGGTGGTCCGGCATATTCTTTTTCCAAAAGGTTCTAATAATTGTCCAATCCTGTAACCATCACAACACAATATAAAAACACGATTTGCATGTGTATGGGCCAAGTGCAATGCACCGGTTCTTCAACGCTTTCCACTCTGGCTGCCGCACATCAAATCATCCCACAAGTTGAACTAGATTTGGCTTTCCCTTGACAGTCATGTCATTAAAAAATGGCTAAACATATTTCCTACTTTTTTAGTCTTTACCCTAATCACCTTCTCTAAAGAACAAAATTTCATTCGATGATATAATCATAGGATGTCGGAGCATTATTCGAGCAATCCTGCTTCTTTTGTGCAACAAAGTCTCCAAGTGACATAACATTTACACAACATATGTCGAGAGTCGATAACATCTTATCAGAAGTATTTTCTTACTTCATAAGTATGATTCTCTTGCTTAGATCTGTAGTGCTGATGTCACAGTAAATAAAAAGATAAAAAAAGGGTCAACAAGCAAGCAGACAAAAGGGCCTGACCGAACTTGTGCCTAACATGTTGCCACAAAATAAACGATGATAACGTTGATAATGTCGAATGTGTTGGAACACGAACCTCAATCAACAGTACTTTCATGGCCGGAATGTCCCATTTCCCCACTTCATTCTCTGCCATGGTCGACGATTGGTTGTTAGCAGCCGTTTGAGAAAGGAGAACTCTCCCTACCGCCCACATGGAAATCAAACCCGACCGCTCAAACCCTCCTTAAAACCCCGCTGAATAGTTGCATTTCCATCGTCAATTCCGCCCTGCCCCCTCCTCGTCCCGTCAGAGCTCCTTGCTCACTTGCTTGCTAGCTTCTTGTTTGTTGCCTTTTTCCTCTTCTTTACTTTGTGCTCTGTTTGAAAGAAGAAGGAAGAAAACGAGACGCAACTCAAGATAACGAACTGGGTACTCCCAAAGTGCCCGGGACTGCATTAATTATCTGTTTCTTGCGTTGCTTGATCCGTCCCACTTCTCGAATTGTGCCCAAGTAGTCTTTAATATTAGCCAAAGCGTGACCCTTTAGGGAAAGCTTCCATTTTTATAGTATCTGAGCTGAGCTTACGCTTTGGTCACTTTCTTGATTTGGGATAAAGGGATTCTGCATTCGTCAAAGAGCTAAAGCTGTCATGGAGACGAGTAGAGGCGTGTCGGAGAAGAACGAGACGAACGAAGTGGTAGTCATGATCTCGGGTAGCGAGTATCGGAGCAGAGGCTCCTCCCCAAGACCCAATATTGAGCTCACAGAGCTTGAAAACCTTCAATCTAGAGTGCAAGATTTCAACTTGACAAGCCCTCCCCCTCAAGGACTCCCCCAACCTAGCCCACCTGCTTCTAAGCCTCCAAGAATCCCCGTCAAGAAGTCCCTTTCGAGGTCTTACTTTTCGAAGCCGAAATCGAGATTAGCAGAACCATCATATCCTGGTGATGCTAATTTAGTTAAAGAGAGAACCCAGGTGAAGTATCCTCAGTCTCCCTACAGAAATTCACCTAGAATGGGTTCACCGTATAATGCCGCAAGTTCTGGTGCCAATAAAGACAATGTGAAGTCTGTGCCAATCACACCTCGGACGCCGTTGATCACATCCCCCGTTCCAGAGGAGGAAGATGATGAGGAGGTGTACAAGACTGCAAACTTGAAGGTCCAACAAATGGCTGGTAAGAAGTGTCCTAAGGTAATATTGGTGGAGTGGGTTGCATTTGTGTCCATTATGGGACTTCTGATTGCGAGTTTAACTGTTCACAAGCTGCAACATACTTGTATTTGGGGATTGAGATTGTGGAGATGGTGTGTGCTGGTGTTGGTGATTTTTTGTGGGAGGCTAGTGACTGAATGGCTGATCAATATAGTGGTTTTCTTGATTGAGAGGGAATTTTTGCTCAAACAGAAGGTTCTGTACTTTGTATATGGATTGAAAAAGGGTGTACAGGCATTTATGTGGTTAGGCTTGATTCTTTTAGCTTGGGCCTTGTTAATAAATCATGGAGTCAAGCGATCAAGACACACAGAAAAGATTCTGAATTACGTCACGAGGGCTCTTGCTTCTTGTCTCATTGGAGCTGCCATATGGCTGATCAAAACACTGTTGATAAAGTTACTATCTTCTTCATTTCAATGCACGAGGTTCTTTGATCGCATCCAAGAGTCGCTCTTTCACCAGTATGTTGTCAGGACCCTTTCAGGCCCGCCACTGATGGAGATGGCCGAAAATATTGGCCGCTCAAGAAGTAGCGGCCGGCTCAGTTTCACGAAATACAATAAGGACGCAGCTAAGAAGCAAGAGGAGGTGATTGATGTTGAGAAGTTACATAAGATGAAGCAGGATAAAATTTCTGCTTGGACTATGAAAGGATTGATTAATGTCATTGGCGGGTCGGGGCTGTCAACTCTTGCCGAGAGCCTTGATCAAAGTGATGACGAGGAGGAACAGCAACCAGATAGGGAGATCACTAACGAATGGGAGGCCAAGGCTGCTGCTTATCAGATATTCAGGAATGTAGCGAAGCCCAGGAGCAAGTGAGAAAAGCTAATGTCTGACTTTCTTGTGTCATAGAAGGACTTTTGTTTGAATCTGCTTCTGATTCCTGCATTATGCTTTTACTAGGTTCATCGAAGAGGAGGATCTTTTGCGCTTCATGAAGAAGGAAGATGTTGACCACGTGATCCCGTTGTTTCCAGAAGCAATGGAAACTAGGAAGATCAGGAGATCATCTTTGAAGAATTGGCTGGTAAGAACATGCTAAGGATTTACTTACAAAAAAAAAAAAAAAAAAAAAAAAAAAAAAAAAACATGCTAAGGATTTAAAGTTACATTTCAATTCTAGTTCCTAGCCCTCGAGAATGTTTCCCATTTCAGAAAATCTCCATTTTACTATCATGACCATCTCCACATCCTCTCTCAGTTCAGTGGTTTATTAATGGGTTTCAATTTGCTTGAAGCAATTTTTGTCATATATTACTTCATTAAAGAACTCATGAACGAGTATTGTGCAACTCATTACCCCGGTGTGGTTTGTTGGATGATTTCCCATAATTCCATGCTTCTCAATTGGCATCTCTGACCAATTCTGTTATGAAGTTCGTAACAAAAGACAGGGGTCCTTTGGAGTTAAAAGAATTGCAAGGTCTTTTACGTATTTGAGTTGCTGAGATCCTAAGAGAGTACTGAGACCATGCATCTGAGACCCAGAGTTTGATTTTTGTCCTAGGATGCACATGAAACTATACTCTAACCAAAAGTATTCATTTGGACTTGGATGAATGGTACGTACTTCCCTAGGTCCACAAGTTTACCAAAGAGGAATGAGTCATCGAGTGCTTCTTCCTCAGGAAGGTTCTCGGACATCAAAAGCGACAATTTAAGATTTTTGACACAGGCCATTGAGATGATTATTTAACTTGTGGAACTGACAATGTAATTTGTCATTGCAGGTAAATGTGTATCTTGAGCGTAAATCTCTTGCCCTCTCCTTAAACGACACGAAAACAGCCATAGACGAGCTGAATAAGCTTGCTTCAGGAATTTTGCTCATTGTGATCATCATTATCTGGTTACTTTTGATGGGATTTATGACGACACAAGTACTCGTCTTCATATCATCTCAGCTTTTGCTCGTGGTGTTTATGTTTGGTAACACGGCCAAAACTGTTTTCGAAGCCATCATATTCGTTTTTATAATGCATCCCTTTGATGTGGGTGACCGTTGCGTAATTGATGGAGTGCAGGTGACTTATTAATCCTACAACTCTACAAGACTAAATTGTGTCGGGCAACAATCTGGCTGACATTTTGATTCCTTTGCAGATGGTGGTTGAAGAGATGAATATTTTGACTACAATCTTCTTGAAATATGACGGTGAAAAGATATTCTACCCAAATTCAGTTTTGGCAACTAAACCTATCAGCAATTACTATAGGAGCCCAGAAATGAGCGATTCGGTGGAGTTCACTGTTGACTTCTCTACTTCAGTCGAGAAAATTGGAGATCTAAAATCTAGAATTAAAACGTATGTCATCTGCAGTCTCTGCATCTCAAATTCATGCAGTACATTTTGCATGCATAATCAACCGTGTCGATTATGATGAGGTGCGGCATAAAACATCCGTTATGAATTGCAGATATTTATTCATTATTAGTCTGTGGATGGTGTCCTGGTTGTTTAGAATTCGGTGTCAGCATTGGGCTTTTGTGAAACCTATCTGACGAAATAGAGCAGCCCCTTTTTTAATATGAAGAAAGGCACAGCTACACAATAAAACAATGATGTTATCGGATCGAGTTGCTTCATATCAAGATATTTTGTAATATGCACGAGACATCAAGTACGCTTTCCATTTTTCGTAATGTTTTTGCATCTTTTTTGTGATAAAGTTTATGCTTTTGACTCTTCAAGATGTAGCTTATCAAAATTCACAAAAGATAGTCACGTCGCTATTTCTATTTATAGAGAATATAGGTGGACATTAGTACTATGGAATATGCTCTTCTATATGAATATTTGTCCATTCCTTCAATTGAATGGCATTCATCGGGTGTAAATGCCAGGTACTTGGAAAGCAGGCCTAAACACTGGCGTCCGGCTCACAGTGTTGTGGTTAAGGAGATTGAGGATGTTAACAAGTTGAAGTTGGGCCTTTATGTTAATCACACGATCAATTTCCAAAACTACGGTGATAAGAGCAGCCGCAGGTCGGAGCTTGTGCTGGAACTCAAGAAACTCTTTGAAGAACTCGGTATTAAGTATCGTCTGCTCCCTCAAGAAGTTCAAGTCAGCTATACTGGATCAGCGGCTGCTAATGGACGGTTTTGACTCTGTCCAGCAAGTTCCTAGTTAGCTGCAAGTATGTGCCTTCTTTTTTCTTCCCTTGATTAGTGTGTCGCCATGTCTGTTCCTCACTCAAACCTGGACATCTAAACATTAACATCTATAATCTGAAAATTGCCGAGTGTGAAGTCACGGCATTTCTTGTGTTGGATCTGATTCAATCTTTCATAAGCTATGCTTCTATTTTTGTTTTTAACTCCTCTAAGGCGGTGAAACTTAGCATTGTATTTCAGACTAGTCTTTCAGTATATCATTAGGTTCGATTTGGTTAAAAGATCGTTGGTCCAGGAAAATGCTTAAGGCTTGATGATTAATGAAGCATCCAGTATTTCACGATATCCACTTCTTTTGGAATACCATCTTTACTCTCTGCTGTATAATTTGTTTGACAGGTTTGAGCTCATATCGTGTGAACCGCAGATGTATTTGGTTGGTGCTGAACTCCATTTTCATGTGCTTGTATCTCAAAGGAGCAGAATTTACTCCGTGGTCACTGGAAATGTTAAACAAACGAGCCAGCTCTCCTCCTTTTGGCCGACGAAATGCACGGCTCATCCCTTATATTTTTAATGAAGAAACTGTATATAATATCAAAGAGCAATGGAGTGATTCGATTCTTATTATTTTGCTGCATTCAATTCGTTTGATTTTCTGTAACCTTTACTTTTACTTGTGTCATTTCTTTCGGCTTGGTATGATCATAGTTTATTGGAATGATCCTATTCTGTTTTTTCCAAAGCGTGCACTGTTTGCTGCTGAGTGCACTTTCCATCAAATATGCATCGATTTTCTCTCTCCTTACTCCGTGGAAAGTCGCTGGGATTCTCGACAAAATGCGAGGAGGAACGAGAGCTTTCACGAAGCAAGTGATGCTACACACATTAGCATGATCCGTTGAATCGATGATGCATGTTCTTCTAGACCCAGTGACGATGGACACAATCTAATCTACAGTCTTTCGCACGGTCGAGAGGAGCCGCCTCACGAACCCCATGTTTGAACTCTTCCCTTTCCCGCTTTTGGAGACTGCTGCATGAGTGGCAATCGGATCTTGCGTCGTTTTGATGGTCGCATCATAAGAAAATCACTCCCTTATGATCGTCAAGTAACTCTCGAGTTTCAAACATTTGGTGATGAAAATTTGGCCTTAAAAAATGAATCAACATATTGTTTCAAGTTCGGATCACTTTCATTTCTATCATGTTAAATTGACGTTTCTTGTTAATTTATTTCGGTGCGAATAACTTTACCAAGTCGCGCCATCTCGCCGTGTTGAGTTATGTTGAGACTCATTGGGCTAATGCAAGCCCATAAAATGTATACATCTATCCACGGTTCTGGGCAAATGTTATGGCCCTGGAAGCTTCAACCAACATTCCAGACTCCAGGACATCACTAGCTTGATGGTGATTGGGCGCTTGGGCTAAGTGAAGATAACCTTATCCATCATCCCTAAAAGGAGAGGCTGCCACGTCGGACAAGCCTCTCCATGGACCAAGCCAATTGGGATCTTCTCTATTTTCCACCTCACATTGTCCCTTCCTCTCTCTCAAAACCATCCATTCAACAGCTTGTTCACCATTTAACAGTTAATACTTGCAGAGGCCAAAACGACTGAAACTAAAGAGAGAGAGAGAGGGAGGGTGAGGTGAGATTTTGGCAGAACAATGGCTTCAACCTCTGCAGTTTCGATGGCTATGCCGTTAGCCTTTGCCGGGCAAAAGAAGATGCCGAACTCTGACAGCTTCTTCAAGCCATTGCCTGTGAGATCAACAAAGCCAATCCCGGCGTCGAAGAGCAGCGGGAAATTCAAAGTCAGGGCTTCGCTGAAGGAGAAGGCCATCACGGGATTGACCGCAGCCGCGCTCACGGCCTCGATGGTGGTCCCGGAAGTGGCCGAGGCAGCCGGGTCCGGGCTCTCTCCCTCCCTCAAGAACTTCTTGCTCAGCATCGTGGCCGGTGGGGTTGTGCTCGGTGCCATAATCGGTGCCGTGATTGGCGTCTCCAACTTCGACCCCGTTAAGAGAAGCTGAGAGGAGAAAGAGAGAGAGGGGGGAGATTCTTTCACTCATGTGATTTCTCTGTTGTGTTGATGCTTTCTGTACTGATCTCTGTACTGTATTTGTAATCTGTCACTTCTTTTAGCTGTAACATTGCCCTCGGAAAGCTGATGAAATGTGAAATTTGTGAGTTCCATTTTGGCACATGAAAGAAACGGGTCGCTGCTTTTTTATTTGCTCTTTGCCTCAAAGAACATCTTAGAAACCCTCTTTCAGACCATTGAGAAAAAATTCTACGGCGGGAGAAATGAACTGATACATGATTTTTCAAAGAACAAAGACCTTTCAATTGTTCCTACGTTACAGGTTTGCTAAAACAATTATATTTGTCTAAAACTCAAGTCACTTGATGATAAAGAATAATCTGGTGGGAAAGAATGCTACTGCTTATTAATTCTCTCTTAAAACAGAGAGCCACCTGCTAATCACCCAGAACCTTTGTTCTTGATTATTGCGAGACTTTCGAAATCAAATCTAGCATGTATTGGCTCTCCGAAGAGTAGTTAACCTTATCGGCCTTAACTACAGTGATCTTCACTCTCTGTTCATCTCCATATGTTTCCTCCTTTATTTTGAGCCTGAATAGAAACTGATAGAAAAGTTTACTTCGGACGGTCTCAGCAAATCTTTCATCGTCCTGCTGTTTGAGCATGAACAACTCCTTGGCCGAGAAACCCAAGATCTCTTCACCGGATTCCTGGAAAGCAGTCACCCAAGTCAATCCGGTATGATCTTGTATTTGGACTTGGAGGAGATACCTGTAATCACACTCCTCGAACTCTTGGTTGCACCTATCGCACAGCCATCTTGTGTTTCCTGCCCTCGTCACTTTCTTATTACATTGTCTATCTCCAATCATCAATGGGCAAGCTGTGTAGCAGAAAGTATCAGTCTTGATGAAAGATACTGTCGCCTTCACTGTGATCCAATCTGGCTTATCTGATCTTCCAAGGCCTTCTTCTTTGATTTGAGACACAGTCTTACGTATCTCATTCTTGGATCCTCCGGACATGATTTCCCTGGAAATGGACAGAGAAGCCGCATCCTTCCCCCCAAAATCGAACCAGCTTCTCAGACTACAAGCCTCTGGAATATCCAGATTAATAAAAAGCTGCGTGGAAGAAATGGTACCGATAGATTTTCCACTGAAGTCACTTACTTTCCCAGCTTTGACAGCCAAAACTGGAAAGAATCCAGAATCAATCATCTCTTGCACTTTCTGACCCTCCCTGTTGCAGAACTCACCCCAGAGAGTCAATTCCACGGTCCTTCCAGATCCATCCTTCAGATTCAGATTTCTTCTCTGAGTTTCCATACCATTTTTTCTTAAGATTGGAACAGAGGGGTTGATAGATACAACAACTCCAATAACATCAATAATAGAATTATTCTCAGCATTCTCAATGTCACTAATAGGTCTGAAGGAGAACTGCTGTTGTGGAATCGAAGCATCTTCCTCGGGACAAACATCCACAGTCGAAGTGGCCTCCAAAAAAATCTCCCACTCGTTCTTCAGATGATTAAAGTTCTTTTGTGCAGGTTTCAAGCTACCTTTTGAGATCAAGTAGACTTTTCCTACCTCAATTATATCGTAGAAACGATCAACAACAGCATTGAAGCATGTCACCCGAATTTCTCCCCCATCAGAATCAAGGAGATCAAAGGAGAAAACCTTCCCATCACCACGTGCATTATTATATCGGCGAAGATCTCCTTTTGCAGTGACTCTTGCCTTTATGGCCCACCTGCCTTGATAAGGGTTGAGAGCAGCAATAGGTATGATGCGTGCAGGTGCCTCATTCTTCATAATTGGGCCACGATTTCTGTAGTTTGGCGGAGGCTGATATGGAGGTTGAACAGTTGGTCGAAAACTTTGCATATTCTGCACAGCATTTGCTCGGGGAGGAGGTTGAACAGCTGATTGGAAATTCTGTGCATTTTGTACAGGATTTCTGCCATTGATATTGTCATTACTGAACCTCTGAACATTCCCAGTGTTGATATTGGGCAGCACTTTCTGAGCTGCTGCGTTGGTCTCAGGATACATTTTTGGGTTTCCAATGATTTCGCAGTCTGGTATAATGGTCTCCATGTTTAGCACAACAATGATCCTGGAAATCAAAGTTAAGATCTCTTCACTTCACAAGAACATAGATGCCAACTAATTAAATGAAAACGATGAGGCATTTCAGTTTGATTTGTCGTCGTAACAAGCAAATGAATCGTAGAAATACAACTAATTCTCAACAGTCAAGCTCTTGATCTATCACTCTTTGAACGGGTACCAATTTATTGTTGTTGTGTAAGTTTTTACTTTCCTTTCTTCCAAGACCGCAAACTTCATGCTGCTTCTATACAACACCAGAAAAACCATGATAAAATTTTCTACAACTCTTGAACCCGTTCTTGCTAGTTCTCAGACAAGTTTCGAAAAAGATATATTCTGTATATTCTGAACATTACAAACTAAGCACTTACTTAACCAATCACATTGCTGCACAATCTAAACACCTAAATGCACAAACTCAAATTTAAGGACATCGCAGGTTCTTGTCCACTCCTAACATGTATCGTTTCAGAAAACATTCAATTTGATCGATAGCCACTCCAAGATAGATTGCTAAAACAACTCATTCAAAGCAACTTTGGAGCATTTAAACACCATTTCTATCCTTTACTTTTCCAGTTCCGGTAAGGCAGCTCCGCATCATCAAAAGCATTACACTAGATATCTAAGAGCTATACTGATCAACATCGTGCTTAAAACCACACAAATCAACAGAGCACTCATATCTGCAATTCAAGGAGTAGCGACCTTCATCTTTAGGTAATGTCGAAATCATCGCTCACCGACAGACCTCTCTCTCTCCATACGATCGAACACCAAGACTCAAAACAAGTGACCATCCCATTCAAGTCCAAAATCACGGAGCGAAACGGCGGCGACGAGGCCGCCGCCGCCGCCGCGGCGTTACTCACTTGCGGTTCTGGACGACGCTGCAGATGTAGTCGATCAGCTGGACGACGGAGCCCTTGCGGACGCGGCCGGACTTGACGAGGTCGTTGAGCTGCGTGGCGAGCATCGCGTGCTGGGAGGAGGCGCCGTCGGAGAGCAGGAGGCGGTGCCGCTCCTGGCCGCCGCTCCCGCCGACCGGCCTGACGTCGACGACCTGGACCAGCGGCTTCGAGTCGACGTCGCCGCCGTTGATGGCCGGGATGGCGTTCGGCGTCAGGCTCACCGGCATGGCTTCCCCCCGGCCGGATCGTCGCGCCGGTCGATCCGAGGGGTCCGGGAACGGCGATCGAGAACCCTAAGGGAGATTGACTTCTTCCGGTCAATGCGGAGATGGCGATGACGAACTTGACGTGTTCGAGAGAATCGCAGAGAGAGAGAGATGGCGGGGAAAAGCAGGTGGAGGGAACCGACTGGGAAGAAGAGAGGAGGTTGGATTTGGGTTTTTAATGGTTCGAACGGGTGTGTACGGCTGCGAATCACATTTTGTTAATTTTCTACTCTTTGATAATAATATAATAATATTTTTTGGGGGTAAGAATAAATTAATATTTCCAAACTTACATTATGCGTCATATAAACATAATATATGGGCAGATAGATATAAATTCATTAATTATAATATCGACCCATCACTGTGACTATTACTTAATTGAAGGCGAGACATCACATTAATATATTACATATTAAGATTGTGCAGTCGAATCGATTCTACTTTTTAATATTTGTTTGGTTTCTGATTCCGAGTAAATTAAATTGGTTCTATTGAAAAATTGCATTTGACCACCCTAAAAACCGGTCCGATTTTCAGTTTCGAGTGAAAAACCACCCGATAATCGAACCGTAGTTGGAATTGCTTTTGTAAAGTCAAAATCTTAATTTTTCCCTTCTTGACATTTTTATCTCCATCTCTCTCTCTCTCTCTCTCTCTCGTGATACACCCTCCTCTCTTGCTCGTGGCTTGCTCCAGACCTCACAATCTTTGCTTGTTCCTCACTCGTCTTTGCTCGTTCGCCCCCATTTATCTTTCACTTTAGTCATAATATTTTGCTATAAAAAATGAAAAAAAAAATGAACGAAAAAAAAAATGAACAAAAGAAAAACATAGTTTCAAGTATACCTTGAAATCCAACTGGTAAACCATAATAGGTTTCAAAATCGATTTCAAGGCAAATAAATTATAAATTCTAAAAACTGAAAAAAAAAATTCCAGCAGCCTAAAACCTACCCATCAAAAAATCGGATTACATGCACGACCTTTCTATAAAGCGCAGTTAGGAATTGATGTGGTACAGAGAAGGAAAAGAGAGGGCAAAATCTGTCGTCTGCCTATCATTGGATAATTGATCGATTTGCTGGGGACAGATAAAGCTAAAAGCACCTGGCCCGGCCTCACCATTCATTCAATCAGTGGAGAATGCAAATTCCTTCTTTGACACTACAAGATGTACCGACTCGTGCAAGAAATTTTACTCAAAGAGTCATCACCATTTTCATCAAAGAAATAATCTCGAACAAGACCTAGGTGAACCGACCTAAATGCGTCGCGAGGCCAAGAACAGTGGAACCCGAATGTAGCCAGATAAAGAATACATTGATGGGCGCAAGCATCTGCGTATCAAAACTTATGGGTGGATAAACAACACGAAAGCATCTGGCAAATCTCTTTGTCCAGCAACATCAGCAACCAAAGGCCCTAAAAATCAGTCGAAGGGCGAACATCAACGGTGGCAAAAATTTACTACACATCATAAGTTTAGGCCACTGGTACAGCAACGTCGATGATGTCTGGGGTCTCCATTACAGGCCTCGTGTGCAGCTCTTCTTCCTTGGGGGGATGAATGGTCACGAGATCGGGCAGAGGCGTCATGGGACCTTGTTTTCCCTTGGGGTCCCAGTCAAGCATAATCTTGACCTTAATACCAAGAACCCCCTGAACCAACAGAGAAAAACCGCCATACACATCAGAAGCTGATGCAGATGCAAGCTGTGCACGCATGCCACGTGCATTTCCTTTAGTTGTCGCTGCAGCGATGACCATGAAATTGCACTTAAGGACATACCTGTCTCAAGAGAACATGTCTAACAGCGGAATCAATGTACTCGTTGACTGGCTGACCAGAAGAAATCATGTAGCCATCCTTGAACTTCATTGACTTGGCACGCTGAGCCCTCAGCTTCCCACTGACAATTACCTATAAATCATTCAGAAATTTCAGCAAATGAAATCCACTATGGCCTGAGAAAACAAGTTGGGGGCATCACGGGATGGCATTCGGTAACTAACCTCACAACCCTTTGCTCCACTTTCCATAACGAACCGCAGAACACCATAACAAGCCCTGGTTCGTATATGAAGCAATCACAATGATTAGTAATGTCATCTAACTTCCCATCATATAAATTAACATTCAGGTTTTAGGATAATAAATTGAAACAAATGTAGCATAACTAAGCCACAAAAGATACACTTGAACTGTGTCAAAGTGAAAATGGTTTAGAAATGCATTGCTCATTTAGTCATCTTCCGACACAAACTTGGTACTGGAAACACCTATTTGCTTTATAGATGACAGTATCAGTCTCAGAGCAGAACAATTTAAAGAGGAAAGCAGGAGGCAACCAGTCCTAATTTTGGAGAAAGGAGGATATCACTAAAGTTACCAGATAGAAATGATTAGTAATGTCATCTAACTTCCCATCATATAAATTAACATTCAGGTTTAAGGATAATAAATTGAAGCAAATGTAGCATAACCAAGCCACAAAAGATACACTTGGACCGTGTCAAAGTGAAAATGGCTTAGAAATGCATTGCTCATTTAGTCATCTTCCGACACAAACTTGGTACTGGAAACACCTATTTGCTTTATAGATGACAGTATCAGTCTCAGAGCAGAACAATTTAAAGAGGAAAGCAGGAGGCAACCAGTCCTAATTATGGAGAAAGGATGATATCACTAAAGTTACCAGATAGAAATGATTAGTAATGTCATCTAACTTCCCATCATATAAATTAACATTCAGGTTTAAGGATAATAAATTGAAGCAAATGTAGCATAACCAAGCCACAAAAGATACACTTGGACCGTGTCAAAGTGAAAATGGCTTAGAAATGCATTGCTCATTTAGTCATCTTCCGACACAAACTTGGTACTGGAAACACCTATTTGCTTTATAGATGACAGTATCAGTCTCAGAGCAGAACAATTTAAAGAGGAAAGCAGAAGGCGACCAGTCCTAATTATGGAGAAAGGAGGATATCACTAAAGTTACCAGATAGAAATGAACTAAGTGGGAATAAAATATTCCATTGTGTACCCTCCCCAAAGTTACTGCATGAAAAGGGAGAAATGGTCCACAAGGATGATGACATGAAGGCACAAAATTGAAGTACCGTCTTCCAAAACAAGAACGGAAAAGGGAAAAAAGAGCAGGCCAATGAAGGATTGCAGATGGAAACCTCACACAGAAAGCATAAACGATTCCACTTAAAAATATCACTCCTTGAGATTCAAAATGCATATGCAGTGAAGCCATATACAAAGCTTCCAACTTGTGATTCAACAAAGCATTAGAGGGCCAAGCAATAGAATTAGAGCAAGAATTAGAGCACAGGAAAAAGAGACATGAGGTGAAACAAACCAAAGCAACCCCACAAAAGCAGCTCCAACATTATACAACCTTGTCTAGTCTACATGCATACCTCTAAAAAAAACACTTGATCATAGATCACAAAGGACACACAAGGTCCACGAAGACAGTGAAACAGAGTGTATAACAGCACTAGCCACTAGCAGATCGTGTCACCACCAGCAGATCAACACAACCATAGCATAAAAAACAACACGAATCGAGCTGTAAGAATGACAATTCAGAACACGCATCTACCTGCGCACGGCGAGCCCACCGAGGAGCTTGTACCGGAGCGACTCGGCCTGGGCAATAGCGCACAGCCCTCTGTTATTCACCTTTTCGGCATACAACTCCACGCCATTCTCCGGAAACTTGAACCGCTTCTGCACCACCGAAGTCAGCTCCCTAATCCTCCTCCCCTTCTCTCCTGCACATCAATCGCAGAACCCACAATCAGCAACACAAGAATCAACTACAAACACAACAAATAGCAAAGACCCAACATTCGTTACAGAATCAGAACGCGAAAACAAAGCAACTGCGGAACAGACCGAGAACGTTCTGCGTGCGGGTGGCTCTGATGATGATCTCGGTCCGCATAGGCGTGACCCTGACTTCCACACCGGAGTACCCATCCTCGGCGAGCTCCCTGGTCAAGACCTCGTTGAGCTCCGCGAAGAACACTCCGTCAGCTACGAACTGCACATCAACGCGACACCCATCAAAAACCCGAATCAACAGAGCATTGCTCCTCCACTGGAGTTCATTTTCGGCAGCTAGAAACAGCAGGAACGAAAGCACGAGGCCAAAGCATCCGAGGGACCGACCTTCCTCTTTTTGCTGATCTGGGTCGCCATGCTGCGAGATTCCTGAACTGCCCACTTCACGAAGCGTTGGGTCGCTCGAGATCTGTAGCGCTCGTGCCGGGCGGTGCCGAATTCTCCGCAAACCCTAGCTTTGGAGAAGACGAGGGTACGAGGGACGAGGTTCTATATATATGTAGGAACGAGGGCCTTGGCGGTAGACGGATCGGACGGCTATGGGTGAATTGGATTCTCCTTTGAACGGCCTGGATGGGTCAATTTTCTTTTTCTTTTTACCTTCTTTCTTTCTAGTAAGATAACTAAATCTTGTACCTCCAGTGCTCGTGCACGCTCATCCTGTGCAGATGCACTCGTTTTACGGTCCATGGGTGACTGGCATCCCTTGATAACCACCCTTACTCTTTGAAATCATATTTCGAGTCCATATTTAACAATTATAACTGTTCTCTCAACACAACTAACATCGATTTTATGGATGTGGACTCAACTATCACTCAAAAATCGATAATCGAAAACCCTTTCTAAATCAATTATATTAACTTATCACCGTTAGTTTCAACGTTCAATTTAAATTGTATTCATCATTAATATTAGATTATATGTACTGGTCAACATAGCATTTTCCTTCTCCCCTTGTTCATGCCTAACGCATTCTATTACTCAGTCAATAGTCACAGTTAGTCTCGACCTTGTCGACTCGATAACTCTACCATTCCATTGTCGCCCGATTTAAGAGATCCCTCCTTGTCTTTAGGGGTGCTACAGCAGTAGTATTGAATAGTCAATGGCATCAGCTTCTTGACTTTTGCTCTTTGACCTCAGGTTTAATCTCCTTAGGGTGCAGACAAGTTGCTAAACAAGAACCCCTTCTTAAGTCGGATGAATGGTCGGGGGCTACTGAAACTGTGAATTTGCTTTGGAGGAGTCGCTCTCCATCTCAGGTTATACGTCTGCCCTCGCATTAGGAGAAATGACTTGGTGTTACAGGACCAGTAATAATACATCGTCCGATCTAGCAGCTCGCCACGTTCCGTGCTCCGTTCTCGATGATTTCTGTTGTTTCGGCCTGCAAAGATAGAACTTCGAGTGGACAACTCTAGCAGAGGATCTATGCAGCAAAGGCCCCCATGGGCTGCGAAGAATCGAACCACGCAAAATGGCATTTACCAATACCATCACCTATGACTAGATTTGTCAAACGGGTGGATCGAGTTGTATCGGATCATAAAATAGTCTGACCCAAATTGATCCATTTAATTCGTTTATGACTTATTTATTGTGATACAAATTTCTCGATTTATACCCATTACATACTCTAGCTAGCCTATTTAATCAAATCTACGAAAGCTTATTTCTTATAATTTTAAAAAAAATGATACTACCAGAACATTTTCATACAATACAAATCTAGTGAACAATTTTTATAACATTTTAGAAAAATTGAGGCTCCGTTTGTTTCTTGAAGAATGTTTTTCCAAGAAGTAATTTTCTAAGAAAATAATAATATTTTCTGCTATTTACCTTAAATCTAAAAATAAATTAGAAATATTTTCCACAGTTTTGTATAGAAAATCTAATTTGATTTTCCCTAATGCTCTCCTTTTGATATTTTTATTTCTATTTTTTTAAATCGAATTATTAATTAGTTTGTATTTTCTTTTTTTCTTTTTTCGGCCAATCACCAACCACGGCGACGGTAGGCGATTGGTTACAAGCAAGCTTGAGCCTCACCATAGGCTGGCAAGGCTCAAGCTCGCCTGAGGCCAACTACCTTGAGTCTTGCCAACGCCAGACGTTGGCGAGTCTTAGCCTTGCCAAATCGGTGAGCTCAAGCCTTACTAGTGCCAAATGCTGGAGAGCTCAAGCTTCACTGGCCTCCAATGAGCTTGTCTCTTGCTTGGCTGATTGCTGGCCGTCATCGTGGCTAGTCACCAGCTGAGGAAGATGGAAGAAGGAAGAAGAAATTGAAAAACAAGAAAAATAAAAATAATTACAAATTTTGATTTTTTAATTATATATTTTATAAGATTGAAGAGGGAGAGAAAGTGTGTGTGAACCCAATGGATTGGAAATAAGTTCTTAACTCAACTCACTTAGACTCATTTATTTTACTTTTAAATTAAAAACTCTTTGGAAAAATTTTAAATAAGTGCTCGAAATGTCATTATTTTCTCAAATAAGAGTTTAAAGTGGATCTTATTTCAAATAAAGAACTAAAGTGGCCATATTAGTTTCAAAGAAGGGTTTGAAGTGGATATAATTGTTTTAAATAAGGACCTAGCCTTGTCAACTAGCAAAAAATTCCGACCGATCAAGGATATTTTTGTCCAAACGCAATTTAAAATAAAAATTTAAAATTAATTTAAAAAAAAAATACAGGTGAGAGGCTACTGCCTTATCATCGTTGGGGGCAACAGCCAAGGTTCGAGGGCCCTAGGCGAGGGTCGACAACCCTCGCACAGACATACCTCAGGTCTAGGAGATGGTTGCAACCCTTTCCTGTTTCTGGCGAGGGTCGTTGGCCATCACCATTGCCCCATCGCCAATGGAACGGCAACCACAAGCGGGAGCGAGCTGTCCCTACTGTGTGTGCTCTCTTTTTCTTAAATAAATTTTTTTAATTTTTTTTATGAAAAAAAAGGGAAAAAATTAAAAGGTGAAATTGCTCTTCTTCAAATAGTGAGTTCAGGCCATTCTTTGATATCGATATAATTACCTCATACCCTTAATGAAAAAATGAGGGCATTTCGGACCCTTATTTGAAACCATGTCCACTTTAAGTCTTTATTTGAAAAAATGAGTACATTTCAAGTTATTATTTAGAATTTTCCCAAACTCATTTAAGGTAGGCTCTTCAGAATATGAGTGAGCCATATATGACAAGTCTACCTACGACATATTGAATCTGAGGCTCCATTTCATCTCTCAGTTTCAAGATTTTCCTCCAAACGTCAGAGAATGAAGAAGGAAAATATCGATTGCCAAAAGTCTTCGTGCTTTTTATAACACTTGCGTTAATCCAAGCTATCCACAGTGAGCCAGCTCCTGCAAGTGACATCCATATAAGCTTCATCATGACAGCCTTATTCCATCGATGGAGGCCCAGTGCCCTCTCCTTTCTTGGCAGACAAACACCAACAACCCACTTGACTTTTGCAAACTTGGTTATCATCTCGGCACCAGACCGTAAGAATGCACTACAACAACCCTCAATGGCCTTTATCACTTATCTGGCAACACTATAAACCCCCCACGCCAGTAGGTGATAGTTCTATAGGGAACCGAACTAAGCAGCTGCAAACATGCAGCAAAAGATAGCCTACGAGAGATCCGGCTTTTATTTCTGCTCAAAATCTTGTCGATGAGGAGCTTACATTCCTTCTCTGAGAGCTTACCAGATGGAAGAGTTTGTGCTAGTTATCTGGCAGGGAAAGAGCCGAGTTTTAACCCACTTCCTGCACTATTTCTTCCGAAAGATCAGCCGAGACCCTATAGAAGTATAGATCTCCCCGGCCTTTCCTGGATTTATCTTCAATCAGACATTTTGTGGAAAGTCCAGAAGAAGGACAAGTTCTCCTGCATAGCTTTAATACCGTCATGAGTCTGAGATAAGAATGTCTCTAACGCTCGAGCACTGAGGATGGTATACCAATATCCCTTGCTAGGCAGTGAAAACCTTTGGTCAGCAACACAAGCCTATAGCCTGCCTTTACTTAACGATGATTTTCATGATTTTTTTTTCTTGATTCACACATTCTAATATTCTATGGCAAAGACAGCATTTTCTATTTCTTTTTGTATCAAATCTTCCATAAACACCACAGGCCCAGACGAGCCCAAATGGCAAAAGGCCATGGCCATCTCTAATTTGATTTTCTTTGCTTCATGAACTACATTAACAATAGCTTAAATGCTCTTTAAGTACATCGTTTATAGTTACTTTTTTTGGTCAAAGCAAGAGTTTTCTCCTCAAAGGTCAAAAGACACCATGTATACACTCAATCTCTCTTCACTTCGAAAGAGAGGTAGAATCAATAGAGAAAACTCTCTTTTCAATTCTTGCACTCTATAAGTGATTTCGGTGTCCAGTTTTCCTCGTGTGTGCGTCCATAACAGTTCGTAAGTGAGAAATGCTGGCTTAAGACATCAACAAGAAGCTGAGACATATTTACTGAAGGTTTTTTTTTTTTTTTCCGTAACATAAGAAATCCCAAACTATGCCATTATGACATATATATCCTAATTTTTTCCTTGTGATATAAAAACGCCCCAAACTTGTACCTATGTAATACATTACACTATGTTAAGGTTCCATTAGGTATTTTTTAGTCAAAATAAAATCGTTTTTATTTCGCTTAAGTCACGTGAGTGCCATGTCAACATTGTTTACTTTCTAAGCATCCATATAGGTAGATTTTTAATAGTTCTCATTCATAGAATTTTAATGGATGGTAAATGTATCACATATGCACAAGTTTGTGATTTTTTTTTTTTGTTGGTAAAGGTAAGAATAAAGTTTGTGATTTTTTGTACCATAGAAAAAAAAATTATGGTGAATGTGCCACAGTGGGCATACTTCAGGCTTTTTAGTGACTTTTGCCAAAATTATAAAAGAACCAAATCTGGGACAAAGTGAGTTAAAGGAATATTTCCTCAAGAAAAAAATCTAATCTTAGAAGTGAAAGTTTATAAACAAGTGATTGTGTTAAAATTGTTAAAATTTTTATGGATTCTACTCCACAATTAAACCACAAATTTGCTCGACAACGAATAAAATAATTAGGTTTCTCAGATTTTTTTTTTCATTGACGAAACTAATTTCTACAGAAGTATAATCTAAAAGAAAAAAGAAAAAGAAAACATATGATATACATGAAATGCCCACAATAAAAATATGTGAAATTCTTAATAACGGCAAATAGAACCTAAGTGGTATATAGGAATATAAATGCTGAAAAAGGAAGGAAAGTAAGTAAATTTGAGGCCACCACCTTAAATTGTAATTGAATGATCAATGGCAAATTTATCTTTTTGGTGAAAATTGGGTGGAATTAATAACATAGAATGTGAAAATTAGGTGGAATTAATAACATAGAATGTGAAGATATAGCTGCCCATATAAAAAGAGGGGGAAACGGAAAGTTTTAACGATGTCTAACGGAATATTTCCGGTATGGAATGCCGATAATGGACATTGGCCAGATTTGCCTCAAATCTAAAAAGTTCTTGCCTTTTGTTGACCCCTTTAAAAAGCTGAGTTGCTTTTGTCCTAAACAACAAAGTTCGGATCTTTTAGGTGGACTGACCCATTTGTCCTGCCATGATAAATATTCCAATGTTGCATAATCTCTCTCTTTTAAAAAAAAAAAAAATTGAAAATGGGTAAGAATGTTATATGCATACAGTGCAAGAAGTTTCAAGTCAAGTTTTCCACAAGTGAATAGCACATATAATATATGCCCGATGATAATATATGTAAACACCTAAAATATACAAGTAGAGCATGCCAAGTTTAAACATGGTTATTAAGGGTGAGCATGGTCCTAGTCCAACTTGAGAGTTGGATCGGCCGGTTTTGAGCGGTTCCCAATTGTCAATTTAAGAAACCGGCAATAAACGGTCTAGTTCCCGGTTGCACACAAAGAATTGAACCAATCATACGGGAATAGAATAAATGGATGTCAAAAGTAAGAAAGCTTAATGTGAGGAAAGACAATCAAGGTTGGCCATACAAGCACTTGAAAAATTTTAGCCCATGCATGGTACTAACGACAATCTAGAATCAAATCTAAATGCATCACTAGAATATTAGGTCAACTCTGTTCTAGAATGGACTCACGGACCCCTGAAGTGCCATAACTTGGCAAAAATGGACATTTAAGTGCCATAACTTACAAAATGTATACTTAAGTGCCACATTTTAAGAAAAGTGGGACACATGAGTGCCATCTCCAGCAAAGTTGACTGGAAATCATACGTGGCATTAAAATATTAATATTTCTCACCGATGATGTGTCTCACGGAGAGGATTGAGTCGAGTCAATTCGGCCAAAATGACGTCGTTTTGACATAATTTGAATTTTAATATAATATAAAAATTATTTAAATTAAATTTATAAATAAATTTATAAAAAAATTTAAAAAATAAATTTAAAAACTTTAAAAAATTACAAAAATTTTAAAAAATTTAAAAAAATTGCAAAAATTTTAAAAAATTTACAAAAAATTTACAAAATTTACAAAAATTTAAAAAATTTACAAAAAATTTAGCCCTCAGCCGCCTCCCTTTTCTAAATTTAAAAAATTTACAAAAAATTTTATTTTTAAATTTTATAAATAAATTTATTTTTAAATTTAATTTAATTAATTTTTATATTAAAATTTTTACCATGTTAGCACCAAAACGATGTCGTTTCGAGTGTTGGCCAGAATAGAGCCCTTAAATCGGCCAAAACGACGTTGTTTTGGTATAAGTTGAATTTTAATATAATATAAAAATTAATTAAATTAAATTTAAAACAAAATAATAATATAATTTATATTTATTTAAAAAAACGGAGGAGGAGGAGGAGGAAGGCAGCCAGCGGCTGAGGGCAGCGCCCTCGCCGCGCCGCCTCCCCGCCGCTGCCGAGAAGGTGGGGAAGGGTCGGCCGGGGCCGCCTCCCTTTTTATTTTTAAATTTTTAAATTTTTTTTTATTTTTTAAAATTTTTAAATTTTTTAAATTGTTAAATTGTTAAATTTTTTATTTTTTTTACTATATTTAATATTTTTAATATTTTTTTAAAAATATTTTAAATAAATTTAGTTTTAAATTAAATTAAATTAATTTTTATATTAAATTTTTTGCCACGACAAAGACCAAAACGATGCCGTTTTGCACTCGCTTCGCCGGAAAATTGACACGTCAGCCTTTTGGCCGGATTAGCACTCAAGTGATCAATTGTGCTCCGATTTTGGCACTTAAGTGTACCTTTCGTAAATTATGGCACTTAAGTGTCCATTTGTGCAAAATTATGGCACTTGAAACGTTCTTTTGCCTTCCAGAATGTATAATGGCAATGCACTCACAGTGATGGTAAATATATATCTGGGAATATCAAGCTACTCCAGTGATATCCGGCCAATACTAGATTAAGACAAAGTTTGTAGTATGTTTGATGAAGCAGCGCACTTCGAGATGAAAGTAGCAAGAGAGTCAAATTTCGATTTCTCATGTCGATGTTTTGACCTCATTCGGCCCTAAACATCACCATATCAAACTCGGATTTGTCTGGAATTGATGAATGGCCTATTAATTTTCGACATAGCTTGGTGTCTCTCAATTTTCTCTTCATCGTTCATTGGTTAATTTTGAAGGGAAGGAACAATGTTGTGTTTTGAACACAAGTCCCAGACCCAGTGAAGCTACTGGATGCTCCTTGGACTACACATGAAAGTATAACTCACTGGATAACTAGATCCAAAGAAAAAATCGAGCTCATACAAGCATTGGATCGAGTTTGAAAACCACTTGAAAAGAGTGTCTAAAAGCTGAACATTGAGGGGGCTTTCTTGGAAGGGACAAACGATGGAGCCATAACATGCATGTGTCGGCCTTCTCGGGGATGGCTTCACGCAAATTTTCATGGCGTAGTCTGCTGCTCAAACAGAGGCTTTGGCTCTGCTGGAAACCGTAAAATTCTTCAAATGTCGTTCAAGTACCTCCTTGGAATTGATCTTAGATTAGTTTGATCTGATTAATGGCTTATCAAGCGTAGAAGAAGCGTCTTGAGAGGTTAGAAATCATTGAAATCGATAATTTTTAAAAAATTTTGAAATTTTTATAAGCTTTTTGAATTTTTTACTGTTTTTATTTTTCCTATCTTTTTTCCCCCTTCTTTCTTGGCTAGTCGCCAGGCCTTAGTGACGATAGGAGAGACTCGAACTCGTTAGATCTGGCAACATCCAGCTTTGCCTAGCCTTGACTTGCTGGCAATTGCCTGTGGCCAATCCCATGGGTCATCACCAAGGCTTGGCAATCGACCATAAGAAAAATAAAAAGAAAAGGAATAAAATTAAAAAAATTCATAAAATTATCTACATCAATTCCGATTGTGTGACGTGGACCATGTCGGTGTCTACATTAGTGATTTTCGACCAAAATTAATTGAATTAATTATGTTGGCAAACCGTGAAAATTTTTATGATTAAATTGGTCAAATTACTGACAAAAAAAATATTAGCTAAATTGAAAGGTTAAAGGTTGAATTAACATCCATACAATAATTTTATATATTTTTTTTGGTAATATCTCAAGAAATAATAATTTTTTTCTTAAGGACAATTATCTTGATCTCATGCCTCGAGATTTTCAATTAAAAAATCAAAGCACATGCGACCAGTAGACTAGCTCATGACATGGGTCCCCAATGAATATGAGTTTCATCCCCAGCGCTCACCTAACGAAAGGGGTCAAAGAAAACTTGCTGCTTAGGTTTGAATAGAGACAATCATGTCTCACATTTCTTTAGAACTTTAGTGGAGGTCCATTTCACTTGCATTCAATGACATTGATTGAGATCACCCGGGACCATAATCACCAATGGTAATTGAGCCATGATTGGGCTAGAATCTAGCTTTCTCCCTAATCGGGGTCCTCAGTAAAATCATGAAACATGCCCCTATAAGACAAAACATTATTCTATTTTGGCCTAAAAGCAAGAACCCTAAGGCTGTAGAGACTCCACCTTTCTGACCTGTGTTTACTGCAAATGCAAGCAAAGAAACGACAATGAAAAAAGAAAAAAGGTGGAAAAAGGTAGGGACTCCATAGGTTTGAGATGGTGGCATGTTCAGTTTGTCTCTGTCTGGGTCTCGTGATGGCCAAACCTGGTCTTTTATCCTTCCGCTTCCCAATGATGTTGAGAGAACGAATGACGATGCTTCACGAACCAAATAGAATAATTGGTGAATTATAGCTGCTGCTGCTGCAAAACATTGACCAGGTACGGTCGGCTTGTTCCTTGCTACTTGAATGTGTACGTTGTTTTGGAGGGTTGTTCTTGGAGTTCGTCAATGATTTATGCACTTGTCTTGAAGGCCTGCAGATTGATGGGTTTGTATTGACCAACGATTTGATCAAATAATAGATTTCTCTTGGCGTATTCCGAGATTCGTATTTTAGAATATAGAAATTAATTTACAGAAGTTGGATATAAAGCAATGAATCAAATTATACTTTTAACATCCATGAGCGACTCTTTTAACTTTCATATAGTACAATACGAAAGAGTGACGTTGCGATTGGGTTAGATTTCAATCGAAATCGACTTCTTATGAGCCAAACAGTTAGCAAGTCCTCCAGAGAAACCATGAAAGCATTGCCATGAATGAGTGCCGAGTTGGACGAGAAGAGACTAGTGAGATGTACGCAATGAAGGAATTGAATGGTTCTCATTAGTAGATGAGGCTAGATGAGATGTAAGATTCCTAGAAAAGCCATTGCAACAAACACATGTAAAATATATGGTCTAAAAAAAAGAAATATATATGGTCTTCTAGTTGAGGGCATTAATCACTCATCAACTATCGCACAATTGATAAGATTGAGATTGATATGTGGCAGATTTGACGTAAAATTGGATAGAGATATAGTTTTCAAGAGATGGCGAAAGCATAGCTATTGAACAATTTACTTTTCAAAAGTGAATCCACTTTTCAAGAGGAGATAGATTTACAATCAAAGCTTAAATATTAAAAAATTCCAACCACCCTATGAAAAAACGAGGAAAGACGGCTCAACACGTTAAGGGTGCGTTTGGTTCGACTTTAGGGAATTGTTTTGGAGAAAATGCAAAGGCCTTTCAAGTAAAGAGGTTTTTCAAAATAGTGTTTGTTAAAGTGTATTTTAAACACACATTGAAAAGTAACTTTAATGTAAATATCATTTGGTAAAAATTATACTTTGTAAATAATTTTTGCTGATTCTTTTTTTTTTTTTATAAAAAATCTCAAACTATTTTATAGCGAAATTCAATCGCTGCCACAAGGGTGGAGGTGGATGAATAAGTGATGATCCAATGGTTCTTACTTAGGGAGTCTTTGGACTTAGTTTGAAGTTTTATTGAATCATCATGCTAGCCGCTCGTGAGTTACTTGCTAGTGGCTAAGGCAAAGTTAGGATTTTCATAAACATTTATGGAATTATGAAAGTTGAGCGAGTATAAAGTTAGAAGAAAAAAAATCCTATTTGCATCCTGGAAATGCAACATTCCAAAGTATTTGCGGACCTATCTTGGGCTAAAAGCCTTAGAGAGCTTTGGAGATGCAATTGCATATTCCCAAAGTACCCCGGAAGTAAATTTCGCTAAACGGTATTTGCATTTGCCCAAGGAGCTTTAGTATATTAAAGGGGTGCATAATAACTATTCTATTTGTTTGTTTTTCTGTTTTTCTATTTTCGGGAACAGATTTGAAACAGAAATTTGGTAACGAGATTTTATTTTTTATTTTTGGAACAAATTTTTAGTTCATAAATAAGTTTATGACATAAATGAGAAGTAAAAATTTTCTACTTTTCTAAGGAATATAGATGAGAAATAAAAATTATTATTAGTGCTTGCCCTAACTCTTAGCCGGTAACCCACCCGCCATCACCGTTGCTCGCTGGCCGCAGCCATTTGCTGCTAGCTTTTGCCCTCCTTCACTTGCTGATGTCCACTGTCCTCCGTCGCCAGCCACCTCATGCTGCCCTCTATCATTCTCCACTGCCCATCACTGTCCTTTGCTACCTGCCACTGTTCGCCACCATCCTCCAACGTTGCCCGCCGTCTTTTGCTACCTGTGGTTCTCCGCCATCCATCGTTGCTCGTTGGCTTCCCGAGAATAGAAATAGAAAAATTAATTTGTGGCCAAAAATTGATTTTAGAAATAGAATGGTTATCATTTGCATCATTAAGGACATTGCAAATGCTGAAACAAATGCATCATGAGTGCAAGCTAGTATTTCCTTCTATAAAAGAGGTAGAAGGAACAAGAGGAGGCATCAGCCTGCAAAATCAGAAGGTCGTCCCCGGACCACCTCAGCATCCTTTTTTGTAGTTCTCTTGTTAAAGATGTTCTACTTTCCATCTTCCAGTTTGTAGTCCTCTCAAGGGTTTGCAAAATCTCAAGTCTTTTTTATCATTCTTTGTGCTGTAATTATTGTGATTTTGATCAAACACAGTTTTAATCATTCAAAATCACTGTGTTCCATCATGATTCTTGAATCTTATTCAATTGCTTCATCTTGAAAACGACAACAATAAGTAGAAGGACTAGAAATAGGAAAAAGCAACAAAGTTTTAAAGAACGGTTTAGTTACACTGACACAGAATCCACTCAAGTCACCCATACATTCGTCAATAAACTAAGTAAAAATTCATGATTTCACAATACCAAAAACAAATAAAAAAAAATTCATGATTTCAGCGTGATTAAGGCATATGTACTAGTCTTAACTCTTGTGTACATCACGAGCTCCGTGCCCATTACCCACTCAAAGCAAAATTTAGCCAAAGAAAGAAAAAGAAAAATCAGTAATCTTCATGGTAATATCTTATGATATTTCCCACTAAATAAGACATGCCGAGAATGGTCAAAAGCTGATCACCCCCATATCTGAGATTCTGTTCCTGTATAGGAATGTGAGGGGGAGAGAGGGAGAGAGAAAGCCCTAAGTGTGCTAGAACGAAAAGCTGCCTTTTTTCCCCTATTTTCTTTTCCCACAGCATCTTCTCAGATTTTTATGCATGCAAGTTTTATTCTCCGCACAGGCACAGGGAAAAAGGAATCATCAGCAGTGAATTTCTGGGCAAACAATCATGGGAACCAAAAAGAGAAAAGAAGGAAGTCACTGCAGAATCCTCAGATTTCAACAGGGTTAGGTAGGGCATGATGCTTTTGGCTTGAACTGAAAAGAAAGACAAAGAAAACCGTTTTGATAGAGTGTTTTCATAGTCATGGACAAGAATTATGTACATGGAATTCAGCTTTTTTGGCTAAAAGATCTTTACCAGGTGGTAATGAAGTGAAACCAGCAGAGAGCCAAATTGGCTCTGATTAAGACTCCTGCTTCGAATGGCTATTTGCTCTGTTGTTTTGTTACAAACTAGCACTCTTGGAAGACAAAACTATAGAATTAGATATCATAACCACGCTCCATTTTGATCATACTTGCACAGCCACAAGCAGTTAGTTAACTTACAAACTGAGATGAACCTCAGAAAATCATTTGGAAAAGGCAATTCAAGGTTAAGAACTAGCTAGCTAGATAGGGGAAGAAAGCTGAAGAGAAAATTCAACATCAGCTTGTTTCATACATGGAGTCGAGAAAATCTTTTTCTCCACAAACTCTACCTGAGAAATGATTACAAAAATTCCATTTTTCCCTATGCAGGCCTAATTCTCTTGTGCCCTGTCCTGCTACCAGAGGAATTGTCGTCAGAGGAAGCATCCATGATCTTCGAGAAGTTACCAGAGAGATCGGCGTAGAGGTCGACGACCCGTTTGATGTTGTTGTTGAGCTCTCGGATTAGGCCGACGTTGCGGCTCAGGTTGTCTGGGATCTTGGACTCATGATTCTGGTTTATCTCATTGATGAGAAGCCTGTTCTGGTCCAATATGTTCTGGACCTGCACAAAGCTCTTCTGGAATGTCTGCAACACCCTGCCGTCAATCTGCGTCCCATTGCCAAGCCCCGAGAATGTGTCGCCCTCCATTCGAAACTGAAATGATTTCTGGGTCAGATTTTATGTGTGATCAGATCCAGACCTGCATCAAGAAGAAGAAGCAAAAGAACACAAAAAGGCTGAGACTGTGTTTTTCTCCCAGGTTATATCCCATTTTATAATAACCCCACTAGGCCGAAAAAAATAATTAAGAAAAGAACTTTCTGTTCATTAAGATTATGCTAATGAACTGTAGCTTATAGGTTTCTTGATTAGAAAAAGATTCCAAAGCACATGCACAACATTAAGACATGTTCTTGTCATATATCAATAGATAAAGTTTTACCAAAATAAATCGAAAATACAAAAAAACAAAAAAAAAAACTACGAAATTCATCTTCTTAACTGGACATGAATGGGCAGCGCGGCTTCAGAATTTGTTTACTTGTCGCGAGAGACAAGGTGTTATAGTTGAAATCATGACCGCCGTGGGAACTTTTAGTTTTCTGTGGAGAGAATTTGTGCAGTAAATATAGTATATTATTACAGTTGTTGTGTATATTAATTGCCATTGATGACAAGAATATGAGGAGAAAGCAGATTCCTTTTCCATATAAAGGAAACCTTTTTATCGTACTCGGAGAAATACCCGCCTGAAAAATCAGCAGCGTAAAAAACAAGAATCTCAAAAAGGACGGAGCTCTGAGTCCCAGTCAATGATGCAGAAAAGATAAGGCATTTTCAGAGACAGCACTATCGATTTTTTATGTACTTATTTATTCATTATAGTAATGGGTAAGGAAAACCACGAACCAGGTTCAAACGAATGTAAAGAGGCCAAAAACGATGATAAGAAAGTTCAACAAAATAAAGAACAGAGAAAGCGCACTAAATTATGCGGCCGACTTTGCTTGCGATTCAAAAAGAAAGATAGAGAGAGGAACAGAAAAGACCCAGCTCATACTATCCAGAGACGTTCAAATTTCAAAAGCTTGCGATCGGCAAATGCAGAAGCATGAGGTTCCAAAAAGCAAGACAAAAGACGAAGACTTTGCCCCCCCCAAAAGGAAAACTCATTACCCCAAAAGAACCTGCAAACATTGGCTCCCAGCGAAGACCGAGAGCATTTCAAAGCCAGCCCATTTTTCCAAATAAATCAAAGAGCATGCTCAAGCAAGGAAAACAGAAAACAGGGGGCGGACAAGAATTTCAACGAGGAGGGAAATTCCACAATCTACTTGGGAAAAAGGAAACTCCCATCCGAAGCTGCAGATGAAAGATGCAGATGGACAGTGATGTGCCGACAAAAAGGAGGACGAGGAGGAGAGCAAAGCACAAAGACCAGACAAAAGAGAAAAGACCCGATTTCCTCCTCTTCTTTTTTTTTTCTTTTCCTTTGGAGGTCTCTGTTACGTTACAGGCAATCGTACTGCAACAGGGTATGTGATTAAAAAAGAAAAGCTCGTACCTTGAACGTCTTCCGGGAGATTGCATCGAGAGGAGATGACATGGAGGATTGCGAGCGAGGGAGCGAAGAGAGAGGATCAGATTTAGGAGGAGAGAACCAGAAAAGATCGGCGACTGGATAGAATCTCGTAGACAGGAGGAGTTGCTGTTTCGCGACGAAATCTGCGAGAGTTGTGTGTGTTTGTAGGAGAGAGAGAAATAGAGAGAGAAAGAGAGAGAATAAATGGATTTGACAGTCACACACACCGGACACGTCGGTCGCCTCCAGATTTCAGGTTCTGTTCTGACCCAGTTCACTCTTTATGTCCAATTCAAGTGTCGCTTGTTTATGGAAAAAATTGCAAAAAGAGTGGGTCACTTGTTGGATCTTATAAGATGCCTTTCCATGAAGCTTTTTATCTCGAAAAAAATAACGTAAATAGCCTTTAAACTTTGATTCAATGTATAATGTAATCCATAAACATGATCTTTAAATTTTAGCTTAATGTACAACATGATGCATTAATTTTTAATTTGTTTAATGTGATTTCGAATTTTATTACATATTCAAACTAGTCCTGGAACAAATTAAAAGTTTAAATACTATATTGAAATTCATGGACTTTGTTTAAATAAGTACTTTTACTAAAATGTGTAATTATTTCATTTTCAAAATATCTTAAAAAGTCTTTTTTTTCTTTTTTGATTAAAATTAACTATAAGGTTTATATATTAAATTTTGACGGTATCCAAATTTTCAACTCAGTTGATATGGAGAATAATGTTGATGCATACGACCGACATATGTAATTAAAACTATATCAAAATGGCAGTGGATAGGAGTGAGCATAGTCCAGGTTGGGTTGGTCCACCTCTTAACCCTATGATCAACTCATACAGTGTTGGTTCTCAATTTTCAGGGCCAAAGATCGACCATATTGAGCTTGGGATCGAGAATATAACCGATCCAATGTGTTCGGTTTGATTCCAAGGTTAACCCGGGACTAATCGATAATTTTTTTTCATTTTTTTATTCCTTAAAAAGGCGATCGATGATCGGATCGACCCAATGAATTCAATGACAAGCGAGGTCGGCTAAGAGAGGCGAGCGTCGAGTATCGAGCGTGGTGAGCGTCGAGCATCGAGCGGGGTGAGCGTCAAGCAACAAGTAGGGCGAGCATCGAGCGGCGAGTGGCACGAGTGACCCAAACTAAGCAAGACGAGTGTCGAGTGGCAACCAGAGAAGTTGTTTCTTTCGATTTTGGCAAATTGAAAACTAAGAGGACAAATGAGATAGAAAAGAACAAATACTGGAGGAGGAGGAGGATGATGTGATGAGCTGTTTATGCCATTTTGGATGCCGTAAGGACTCCTCACAAAAACATTTTCCTCTTTTTTAAATTATGACTACTGATGCCATAAAAGACATTAAAAATCTAAATTATTAAAGAACAGCGTAAAATTACTTGGACTCCTCACTAAGGAGCCATTTAATGTTGTTGATGTCGTTTGTTTTATGTTTTTCTCCGGATGAAAAAATTATAAATAATATATTAGATATATAATATATATACAATCATGGTTGGTCCGAGTTGGATTGATCCTAAATTCTCAGTACCGAGGATCAACCCGCATAATACTGGTCTAGGAATCTCATGACTAAGGATCGACCCAATCTCCCTAGGAACCGGACCAAGACTTGCAGGGTTGGGTCGGTCCAGGGTTGACCCTAGACCAATACTCACCCCTAGCAGCAGACAAGACTTCCGAGAGTAATTCCGAAGTAATGTCAAATATACTTTGCATACTGATCCTTGACAATTTAATTGGTTCTTTGTTCTTTTATTTAAGATATGTACTTATGTCAAAAGAAATTATGGATAATGGCACAAATGATTCTTGAACTTTGGCTCAATATATAGTGTGATGCATTTTAATTTTTTTAATGTAATTATTAAACTTTTAGTACATATTCAATATTGTCCTTCCATTAATTTAAGTTTAAGAACAACATTGAATATTTTTATATAGTCCAAGAACTAAATTGAACACATACCAATAGCTCAACGACCACATTGAACAATTTAAAAGTACGAGAATGACACTTCATATTGGGCTAAAGTTTATGAATTACATTATATATCTGATCAAAGTTCAAGAACTATTTATGTAATTTTTTCCAAAAAATTTAATGAAAAATCATGAGGCAAGAGAGTTTTTTTTTTTAGGAAATAAACTAGGCCTAAGAACACCCAAGTGCCACAATTTGGCACAGGGGATATATAAGTGCCGAAAATTTCAAAATACACATTTAAGTATCAAAATTGGAGAGGAAATGAACATGTAAGTGCTAATGGGGAGAATTTTCGGCCAAATATTTGACATGACTTTTTTTTGTGAGAATTTTAAATGATGTGTCATTTCTTTAATTTTTTTTATCTGCATAGACAGGGCAAATGACATCGTGCTGTCCATATAGATTACGCGAGATGATGCTAAACGTTGTTATTTTGGCACTTAAATAATCACTTTCATCATAACTTAACACTTAAATGATTTTTTTAAACCATGACTAGCATTTAAGAGAACATGGAGGACAACATTATTTTAGACAAGGATTGCTGAGTGAACAATTCGATGAGTCACGTAGATCGATTTTATTAATATAATAAGTCACGTTGGAATTTCGGTAAGCTCGCAAGAGTTAAAACTTTAAATGTCTAATTTTAAAAAAATGTGGCACTTAAAGTTAATTTTTTGAAAGTTTTGGCAGTTTTGGCACTTATATAGTGCTCATGGGAATCTGACAAATCATCCAATCCATTCCCTAGCATAAAAGCAGCTCATGATTTGGCTTTTCACTTGATTACTGGTCGTGAAACCACGATTTGGAAATTTGCCGTTCTTTCATCAGCCTCTATGTTCTGCTCCGACCTACGAGACGCCCGGCAGACAGAACAGCCTCGTCCCGCTCGCATGGTTCTGCAATCTTCCTTCGGATCATGCAAAACCCGCTCATGAACACAACGAGAAGGAAGCCATGTCGAGCCTGAGGAGCATCCGCGGGGGCAACGCCCGACGTTCGATTGCATGGCAACTCCAGCTTCATTTCTCCAAGTTACAGGGTAAGCAAGCACGCGACGCAGCTCTGTGTTCCTTTGGTCGTAGAACTACGCGAAAGCGTGAAGGTTTCTTACCCGCATTTGCTCGTCTTCCTCCTGATTCTTGTAGACCCGGAATTGCTCATCCGCCACGCTCTTGAATCCTCCAAGCGGGCGGGAGATTTCAAGACTGCCGCCAAAGCCCACGCCAGAATCGTCACCTCCGGGTACTGGGCCAACCCGCCTGTTCTAGCTTCTCTGGTGTCGGCGTACGTGCGCTGTCATCAGCTCGATCTGGCCGAGCGTGTCGTCCGCCACGTTGCCAGCCGGTGTCGCGACTTGTTGACCCTCAATATCTTCCTCAGGGATTTGTTGGGTGCCGGGCAGTGTGGTGTTGCGAGGAAGCTGTTTGATAAAATGCCTGAACGGGACGTGGTGACTTGGAACTCGATGATTGGAGGCCTGACGCGGAATGGGCGGTTCCATGATGCGCTTGCGTCTTTCCGAGATATGCTGGGTTCGGATGTCAAGCCCGATGGTTTCACGTTCTCGTCTGTTTTCACCAGTTGTGCGCGAGTCGGGTTCCTAAGTCATGCATCATGGGCGCATGGGTTGATGATCGAGAAAAAGATTGAAGGGCACTATATATTGAATGCAGCCCTAATTGACATGTATGCAAGATGCGGCAAGATCCAAACCTCTCGAGAAGTTTTTGACAGCGTTCCTCGTGACGATGTGTCGGTTTGGAACTCGATGATTAATGGGCTGGCCATTCATGGCCATGCCCATGATGCTATTACAGTTTTCTCGGAGATGGAACAGGAAAATGTCACACCCGATTCTATAACTTTTGTTGGTCTATTGACAGCTTGTAGCCGTTGTGGGTTGGTTGAGGAAGGGCGCAAGTATTTTGATTCAATGAGGAGACGTTACTCCATTCAGCCTGAAATACAGCATTACGGCGCCATGGTTGACCTGTTGGCTCGAGCAGGATCAGTGGATGAGGCCTATGCTATGATTAAGGAAATGCCCATGAAGCCAGATGCTGCAATATGGAGGACTCTCCTCAGTTCTTGCAGGGTCTTCAAAAGGTCACGGCTAGGTGAAGTTGCCATTGCAAATATTCCACGTCTCGAAAGTGGGGATTATGTCTTGCTCTCGAACACCTACTGCTCTTTAACTAGGTGGGATAGTGCGGCAAAAATGAGAAATTTGATGAAAAAGAAAAGAGTTGGTAAAAATTGTGGAAAGAGTTGGATTGAGTTTGCAGGTGAGATCCACCAATTCAGATCAGGTGATAGGTCGCACCGGGAAACAGAAGCTTTATACGAAGTTTTGGATGAGCTCATTAAGAGAACTAAAATGGCGGGGTTCGTGCCTTCAATGGAGTTGGTTCTGATGGATGTTGCTGATGAAGAGAAGGAGGAGAATTTGAACTTTCACAGTGAAAAACTGGCAGTGGCATATGGGGTCTTGAAATCTAGTCCTGGGAGCGAAATTGTGGTGTTGAAGAACCTTAAGATCTGCTATGATTGTCATTGCTGGATAAAACTGCTTTCCAGGATATTAAGCAGAACGATAGTCGTAAGAGACCGACTCCGGTTTCACCGATTTGAAGGTGGCTTGTGTTCGTGCAATGACTATTGGTAGTCCACACAAGGTTGCTTCCTTCTAGCGCTCGGCGCTACTAACAATATCAGATAATTTTATGCAAAGGTAGCTATCAGCCGGTTCTGCTAGATTATCATTTATCATTTAGAATGGAATGAACTAATCACAAGCTAGTATTACCAGTTCGATCGTTCTTGACATTTGAGAGAAGGGTTGGTTATAGATAGAGATTTCCATGAGAGTACGAGATTCGGAGCCAATGTACTTGTGTTCCGGAACTAGTCTCGATAATGGCGAGAGAACCATTTGGAGGTGATAATCAATTTCAGACCATGTTCAACATGCTCCTTTTACTGTGTCTCTAATTTCAGGATGCTCTTTGATCAAGTATGATATCGAAAAACTTATCACCGAATAGAGACTCGCAGCTCTTGCTTTCCTTCTCACCAATTTACGGTTCCTCTACTCCTTTTGCTTCACTAGTCGAAATGGACAGGGACTCGACAGTCACCATCGCATGCTCAAACGATTGTGCTCATGTTTAACCTGATTAGACGCATAACATTGAACGCAACAAAGCGTTAAGGAAATCACGATCATGAGGATGGATATAGAGTACATCTAATCATGTTCCGTTCTCCACACCATCCCATTTCCATCCTATATATTATTGATATAGTATACAAAGTGCACCGGTCAATTCCTCGAATGACTCCTGATGCAAACTAATGATTTGAACCACTAGAATGGCGTTCTCGGCAGCCCATCAGGGAAGCCTAGACGATGCTTTCTGACTCTATTAGAAGGACATGGGTGAGCGGCTTCGTTTTCGTCTCCATCGACTCGAGGGGTTCCAAGGACTCTCGAGCTGCGGATGAGTCAGTCGAACGAGAGCTCCTCAGACCCGACATCCGACCCTCCGGCCGGGGTCCGTTTGGTGGCCCCGGCAACGTTTTCCGGCTAGCTAGTTGATGGGCTCCTGTCATGGGCTCGAAATATATAGTGAGTTCGGACAACGCCGTCCAGGCGTTCGACGTTTTGTCCCTCCTGCCGAGTCCGGCCGTCCAGGCCCATCCCTTGCCTGCATCACGTCGTCGTCATGGCTCAACCAATCTCCTCCACACCTCCATTGTCGCTCTCTCTCCTCTCTCCTCTCTCCTCCGGTCGCTGTCACACCCATCATGATTCCCTCTCTCCGATCTCGTGCCCACGTTCTCCCTTCCCTCCCCCTCGCTTTCTCCCCTCCCCCACGCTCCTTCCGGCCCTCCTCCCTCTCCGTCAAGCCCCTCTCCGCCGCCGGTCCGACCATGTCCGCCGCCGCCGCCGCCGCCGCCGCCGCTCCTCCCGTGGAGCACATCGTCCTCTTCAAGGTCAAGGAAGGCACCGACCCGTCCCGCGTCGGCGCCATGCTCGCCGGCCTCAACGGCCTGGTCTCGCTCGACCAGGTCCTCCACCTCGCCGCCGGCCCCGTCCTCCAGACCCGGTCCTCCCTCTTCTCCTTCACCCACATGCTCCACAGCCGCTACCGGACCAAGGACGACCTCGCCGCCTACTCCGCCCACCCGAGCCACATGGGGGTCGTGAAGGAGTCCGTCCTGCCCATCTGCGACGACATCATGGCCGTCGACTGGGTCGCCGACCGCGCCCCCGAGGCCCTCGCGCCGCCCCCGGGGTCCGCCGTCAAGGTGAGCTTCCTCAAGTTGAAGGAGGGACTGGGGGACGCGGCGAAGGGCGAGGTCTTGGGGGTGATTCAGGGGATCAAGGACGGGTTTGCGAAGGTCGAGCAGCTGACCTGCGGGGAGAACTTCTCGCCGGCGCGGGCCAAGGGGTTCTCGATCGCCTCGCTCGCGGTTTTCAAGAGCGTGGAGGAGATGGAGGCCGCGGCGGCCGACGAGGAGGCCGTGAATTCGCGCAAGGAGAAGGTTAGGGAGTACTTGGACGGCGTGATCGTGGTGGATTACGTGGTCCCGGAGCTGCAGCCGGCGAGCGCGAGCCTCTGATGGGACGATGGATGATTGCCTCCTTTTCTGAGGTTAATGTAAAATGTCTGTCTCTCTCTGTTGCTCTGTCTGTTGAGATCCTGAAACTGCTTAGTCGAATAAAGTATGTGGTGAGCAAGTCTTGAATTGCATTTTGATCTCTAATTATATGGCCGGCGAGGTGATATGGAGTAGATTTACCATCTTATGGACAAAGGGTGTATGATTCTTGAATGTATGAAGGACAGAGTCTAGTGCTTCTTCCGATTACAAGATGTGAGGAAGAAATGAGTAAACTTTTCAGATCATTTGGCCTGTTAATTGAACTCTTGTAGCTCGTGAGAACCATGGCGAGGCTGGTGCTTCCGGTGATCTCGTTCTTGTTGCTGGTGGCATGGTAAGTCTTTGATATTGGGTCTTGTCGGCACTTCTAGTTACTCAATAATGTGAACTCAGATGATTGTAGCCTGAGGATTTCCGTAGGATGCAGCATTTGATGCCGTGTAAGTCCCGGTATCGAGTTAGATAAATTGACATCTAATGTGCCATGCCTTTCATCTTTTCTCTTGTTGTCTGGTTGTGGTATTTGTCAGCGTTCAATGTCACTGTACCACGATGAAAAATAATTTAGATTCCATCAATTATTGTACCTAGTGATTGCATACGTTGACTCATGTGAAAGATTATTTGTGGCCCAGGCAAGCTTCTCAGTGCAGCAAATCGATATATACTCATAAATCTCATTAAGCTGTCTAAAAAAGAGGCATCTAGCATCCTTCTGAAGGTCAATTTACTCTTGAATCTTTGGTTTAGTTTCTCAGTGGGATGAACCAGAATTAGACTGGTTTAATGCAATGGTGTGGCTACTCTTTTGATGCGTTGCTTGCATTGACCATGGGGAACTCCTCCTTGTAAGTCTGGTCTACATACGCTAATGGATGCTCTCAAACGGGTGCTAACTTTTAGTAACTGCAGTCCATTGTTGTGTTTCAGATTCGAAGGATCACATCATGATTTTCAGTTGAGTTGTAGAAGGGTAACAGTGAAATGTAATGGCGCCGAAAGATGCTATCTCTGGATACTTTCCTGATAGCATTGGCAACTTCAAACCCAGCAATTACAATATACTAAGCACTGTTGGAGTACCTGGAATCAAATTATATTCTGTGTGGTCTGACTTAATATTCGTTTAGTCTGGTAATAGTATGGTGAACCATTTTCGTTCTTTGCATGGTGGAGATAACTTTGGACGCTGTGAATTCTTCTGGGATGTTGATGGGGCCTGTCTATATACGAGGCGAGCAACTTTTTGGGTGCTCGTCCTTTTTCACCTCTTGAAAAGAGTCTCTCTTGGTTTATGTATGGATTACACTTCCAGCGTTATTGCTATGGAGTGGCTACTACTGTTTTTCGTTGCATAGCTGTTCTAAAGTTGTAAAATTTCGTATATGCGAGAGAAAGACATTTGGATGCAGTTTCTCTTTGTAAGAGATACGTCATATCTGTCGTTAAGTTTGTGAGTAATAACTAGAGGACGGCGTATTATCAATATTATAACAGTGAAGGCTGTTATCACAATAATCCCACAAGTTCTGGCTATTAATGCTGGCCGGCCGTCATGCAAGAACTAGAGATCTGCATCGGATAAGAGCCACTCCAAATAGGCTTCTGTTACATTTACGGTGTATGTACAGTATTCATGTGGTTTTCCTTGGTATATTGTCCTATGCTAATAGCAGATGCTTTAGGGCATTGTCAGGCGAAGTAGAACGTATTTTCTGTTTGATTTTGCTGTTTTTTTTTTTGGGAGCTTTCCATTGAGCGTTGAATTGCAAGACTTGATTGGACCTCAACGGAGTAGCTTCAAATGGTCTTGATAAGTTTTCTTTGTGATCTTTGTAGATGCTTATGTGCTCACCTGTTGCGTTTGTTCGTCTTCCGATGTTCATCGTTTGTTGCCTTTAGAACGCGCGATCGAGATATATTACTCCTTTTTCTCCTGTGGTAGTGTTCCATTCTGGAAATGCCGACATCTTTGTTCATATAAACGCTCTGTTTGTTTCACGAAATTTTTTTCCTAGAAAATATTTTTCAAAAAATTTGGTGTTTGGAGAGCGGAAAATAAGTGGTCAGAGAACATATTTTCTAGTCAATGGAAAATGTCCTAAAACTTGGATTTTCCAATCTTTCTTGCTAGGGCTCATGTCGTCTTGTCCTCGCCCTCGCATTCTCGCATCCTTGCGTTGCCCTCTTGCCCTTGCTTCCTCCCTTCGTTTTCCCCATCTTTCTCGTGCAACCGATGCTTCTTCGTCTCATCTCTCCTCTCCAAAGCTGCTCCTCCTCTGCTATTGCCTCGCACTTCTCTTCTAGATAGCAGAGTAGAGAGCGTACCCTGTCGTCGTTTTCGCTTTCATTTTCTAACCCACGGAGACGTGATTCCCGAGGTAATCACTGTAATTAGCTCTCAAATTCTATAAATTGATTTCTTTGCTTAGTAGCCGATTCGAGGAAAAGTGTGAAAACCAACTCTTCGAGTTTAGTTTGATAGCTATGTCTTTCTAGTTGGCCCTCTTAGCAGTTTTGAGTCTTTGTCCAATGGCCTGCTCGGATCGTTTGTTTTAGTCTTGACGAACATAGTGTGATTCTTTTATCTTCTACAAATGAGTTGAGGGCTCTTTGTTTAGTTTCTGGAGCAGCTTGTGCTGTCCCATGCTATTAATATATCTGCATTTTTGATTACTCAGCGTTAAATTAGAGTGGAAGGATTACTATAGTCGGACTAATGAGCCGCCTATAAGGATTGTGTTTCCTGATAGGAAATTAAGCATCTGCCGGTCAACATTTGTGCAGGAACTTGTCGAGCTGTTTGACAATTTCTGGCCTTGATTGCCTAGAGAAAACAATCTGGCTCAAAACACGTTTAGTGATTATCTATGGTCTTCATAATATTTACTGCACTGGAGATTTGGTTTTTGGATAAAATCGTTCAAGCTTAGGATGAAGTTTGAGTTAATAAGAGTATATTGTCTATAACAAGTTTGAATGATGAGGATACCTAATATTTTATTCATGCAGAAATACGATTGAGTGGAAGCATGAGCATTTGCATTTCCAATGTATGGATTCACAAACATTGGAAAGCAACTTGTGCTGTCACCGGAGCAGCTTGTGCTGTTTCATGCGTTTCTGGCTGTCTAGTATTACCCTTTTAGTATTTCACTTGCATTTCATATTTCCATCGGTGTATTTCAATATAGATGAATAATAACAAAATCCACGTGGCGATAACGGGTGTGGCTGCCTAAGAAGCATCGACACTCTTTGGGAGCTTTCGTGTCGTATTTGATACTCCGATACGTATTCAACACTCTCTGACATTTTTTTGACACTTTTCAATATTTGGTCAACAAGTGCCGAAAAATTTGACACTTGATCAACTCTCTTGACACTCTCCGACACGTGAGTTGGGAACTCAGATATGTGAGTTGGGAACTCAGATATGTGAGTTTGGAATTTTGACACGTGATTCTGATATGCACGGAGTCAATTTTAAAAGTTTTTAATAAATGATGGGTCAAAATATAAATACGTAAAAAAATAAAAAAATAAAAACATTAAAGGGGAAAGAAGAAAAATGTAATAATCTCTTTTCTTCTGATTTTCACTTTCCGTGACACACAATTTATTTCAAAGTTTATTTTTCTCTCTTCTCTTCCGACATGCTCTGACACACAAGCTTAGAAGGTGAATTACTTATTTATTTTTTCCTCTAAGTTTTATGAATTATTTGAATGGAGTTGAATTTGTCAAATTGATACAATGAATGATATTAATAAATAGTAAATTAATGTTTTTAGTGTAAGTTCATTTTAAGCTCTTTTGTTATTATTTATTTATTTGTGAATTTGAATTAAATTAATTTGATTAAAATAATCATAAAAATGATAATTTATTATATATAAATATATATTTAATATACAAAGTATTCCAACGTGTTGGAATTCTCTATTTTTTATAGAAAAAACGTGTCGGCACGTTGTATCGTGCCGTATTGCGTGTTGGCGTCAATACTAATTAGGTGCCTACAAGAGTTACGAAAATTTTGCGTTGACTCTCTAGCATTTCCCTTCTAGTATTTTACTTGCATTTAGCGTTTCGTGAATACTGTACTCTAATATAGATAGATAACATAGATGAATAATATAAATGGGTGCGGCTGGAGCAGTTATGGTAGTTATTGCTCTGGCTTTCTAGTATTGCCATTTTAATATTTCACTTGCATTTTGTATATCATGATCAAGTGTACTCCACTATAGATAAATAATAACAAAATCCACGTGGCGTTAATGGGTTCCACTGCAACAGCTATGATTGTTATTGCACTGGTTACGGATGAATTATAATCATTTTGAGAACCATATACCAAGAGAGTCTCATGTGAATTGGGATTATGAGAGAGAGTTGTTTATGAATCATGTATTATACAATGGCGATACTCATTGTATAGATCAAATACGCCGAATGCTTTTTTAGAGTTTTGCAAGGCACTTAATGCAAGTAACTTGCGTTCTATATCAAATGTTTCTATTAGGGAGCAATTTATGTTACTTTGCCATATCGTTGGACATAATGTGAGGTTTAAAGGGGGAAGATTCCATAGGTTAATAGAAATCGTGCATAAATATTTCAAAATCATCTTGCAAGCAATTTAAAATTATACAAACGAGTGATGAGAGAACTGAGCAATTCCACTCCTCTTGAGATAAGTAAGAGTTGAAGGTCTTATTTATATTAAAAAAAAAGTCCTTACAAATTGCCTGAAAAAGTTTTTTTTTTTTTTTTAGAAAAAGTTTCATTTTACTATATTGAATATTAAGGATCTCATCGAAGCAATAGATGGAACTCATGTACGTGCATCGGTTCCTCTTGAAATTTAAGGAAGATTTTGTCGTCGGAAGGATGGAACAACTAGAATTTATCATGGAAGAAATAGATAGACAAATGAAATCTCAAAGAGAAAATCCAAGAATCCAACTTACTTGAAGAGAGGAAAAGGAGGAAAATAGGAGGATATGGGCATGAAAAGGAGATATGATTGTGTGTGCAATGTGGATTATTTATCAGAATATTAGAAGAAGCCAATATTTTTCCTTTTGTTTTTTGAGTGCTTCATTTAGAATATATGGTTTCCATTCCTTTAATGTTAATCATCTTTTAATATTTACTATGCATCACTCTTCATCATATTTTTACTTATTTTGCTGTTTAAAGTTGTTATTTATAGCTATTATGATGGGAAAAAGTGAGTGAGAAGGTCAAGCAACTGAGATGGTCTAAGCCTATCGAACGTATTTTAGTTGGAATTCTTGCTGATGAAACTAGTAAATGAAACAAGCCTTGAAGCGCATTCAATCCCTTTTCAATTGCTTGAGTTGTTGATGCAATAACTGAGAGGTTTATTGTTGGTCGTAAGCTCGACTAGTGTTGAGAACCATTTTTTTTTTGTTGAGAACCATTTGAAGACAGTAAAAAACAATTGGAAAAATGATTCAAGTTATACGTGGCAAGAGTGGATGAAATTGGGATGATGGCCGAAGATTGTCATAGCTGGGAAAAGGGAATTTGATCAATATGTGACCGCAAATTTTTTCATCACTTTTCACAAGTATTTGCCAGAATTCACGTTTATTTGTGTTCCGTGTGGTTACATGATGCAGAAACACGTAAATCAGGTTTGTCAAAAGCCGTGCTTCGATTCTTATCCCTCCCTCGAGTTAATAGTTGAACTCCATTTTAAAACCAGTGGCACACCATGTAAACTTTGATCAAGCTGCTTTCTCAGAGGGACAGGAGATGCAACTTGCTCTCTCTTTCTACAGCAGTTCTTCCTAACACATCCTCTGTTCTTATTCTATTAGTTCAGTGTTACTTCCATGCTCATTGTGTCGAACTGGCCTATTTTCCTTCCAATAGATGAAATTCTCAAACTCCTTTTCTTATCTACATACTCTCGAAGTTGCTAATGACTATTTCACTATGCTCAATTCCTGTTTAGAAGATTAGATCAGAATACTTTGAATGATAACTGAATGAATATTGTGCATATATTACGACGATGTAAATTGTTTCGTTTGACTTTTTACGGATTATCTGCATTAATAGGTCCATAAATAGGGTGATTGGTATGTATGATGAGATGCTGGTGGTTGGGAGAGATATGGCTATTAGAAGCTTTCCCATGCAGCTAGGGGATATAGATGTGACGGAAGTTGGCTCCTCACCTGTTGATTTAGGTGATGATATTAGTGAGTTGATGAAGGGATCAAAAAGATCTTTATCTGCCGTGCCATGGGATAAGAGGTCTCACAAAAGACAAAAATGTTCCAATAATGATGATATGTATGCTACTCTTTCAACAAAACTTAGAGAGACGCCATCGGCGATTAAGTCGTTGGGTCAAAGCAATGTCAATTAGTCTAAACTCTAAAACAAGGTGATGAAAGTGGATGCATACGATGATTTTATCTTGAATCAGTTTTTTGACTATCTAGTTAGATAATGAAAAAAATGGAAAAAGTATTCATGGTGAAGAGTGCGAATACTTAAAGAAGTGTGGATTGATAAATTTCTAAGTAAATGAGAACATAATCGTGATACTTTTATTGAGCTTTGTTGCTGGAATAGTCATGTGTTCTTTCTTGTTATTTTGTATTGTTAGTACTTTGAGAATCCTCTCTCTAGCGCATCATTTTCTTGTGTACTGAAACGTGAGACTGAATAAAGAACAGGTAGCGTCTCTGTTTCGGTAACCAGTATCCTGCAATTTACTTCTCTTATGATGAAAAAAAGTCAAATGCTCTTGATCCTCTAATATCATTTTCCTGTCATACCTGATGGTCCATGTCCCGTCGGTACAATGATTAACTACTGCTTTCCGAAATAGATTCTTGAATTCTGCGATATGTTTGACCTCTACAGATGTATTCTCAGTCCCTTCCGGTAGAGCAGATTGTGAAACCGGGGTGTTCTCAGGAGGCGGTGGCGGCGGCATTGCATTCCATGGCCTCCCTTGTCGAATCCTTTCCTCTGTATCCTCCAAGACGGAGCTTGTTTCTTCACTTTAACTTGCAAATTAAACAAGAATATGCAGCTATAAAGTTTGAGTGTTTCTGGGTGTAATATAGCTCGACGCGCATTACCCACCAAAACGGATAAAATGGTGAACGGTGCATTGGCAGTTGAGAGAATCGGTTGTAGGCTGAAAATCGGAGCAGGGAACGAAGTTGGCATGCGTTTCATAAGCTACATGGTGATTAGATTCTGCCAAGAGTGACAGTTCATGAAGCTTGAGAGATGGTTTGTAGATGTCTTTCTTCATTTTTGTAAGGCATGGATATAACTGTGCATGTGGATTCAAAGGCATGGATATGATTGATGTGATTTTTCTGGAAAATATTTTACTTACCAAAGGATGGAAAATATTTTCTGGATTTTTTTTTTCAGATTTTAGTCAAACATGACTATTTGAAAAATATTTTTTAAAAATGTCACATTTTTGTGAAATAAATAAAGCTCAAAATTGAGGTGAAATTGCTACGCTTTGCAGTTAACAGCACCGTCATTCTCATTCTCTTTTTCTCTCTCTCTCTCTCTCTCTAAAGATATGCAAGGTATCTTGGTGACATTTATAATTTTCGTTACTAACTCATTAAACGTACTAATGAATCCTAAAATTTTTGAATCAATGCTGTCAAGATCAATATGGTTACCTTCCTTCCTTTTGCATTGGGAATTCTGTTCATCGACCATAGATGCCCATTCTAGAGTCCCAAAGACCCCTGAGAGTTGCAACGTGAAGGCCAAGAGTTGGCTACTTTCTCCATTTGAATAATCGGAAACGTCGATTTTGTACCTTTAAGAAAATGGCGTAAAGATGTGAATTGGGTCTGATGTAGATGATGAGAGAAAGTACGTCATTCTTAAGATTTATTGACTTCGTACGTGCAACTTGGGTTTGACTTAGACGACTAGAAGAACGAACAGGGGCGAAGGCAAAAAACAGAGCAACTTGGCACGGCTCTTAAGCGTTGTTGTCCTACGATTAGTTGAGCGTCACTTTAACGTTAGCGATGTGTCATCTGGGCTGTCATAAGATACTGAATCATGGGCCACAGGTAAAGCGAAGTGTCAGACCAGCTGCTTGGCAATTCCGGGCAGATTCCCCTGTCCTGTCCACTCATCACGGAGCCGCGTGTGCTCTGTCAATTAAATTTCAACCTTCGCCAAAACCGACGTATAGATTAAACCCACATGACAGACACTGTCAGAAATTCTGGGACTCGGGATTGGTCGTGCTGTCGATTGGGTATCTGTCTCGGACCAGTGAACTGTCTGTACGTAAGTAGTCCGACACTCAAGGTGAAGCCGCGATAATGATATTGCTAAAGTATAGATCAAGAAAGCGATCGCGTGATTAGTGAGCAGCATCTGCTCTATTAATGCGTCATCGTTGACGCCTCCTCGTAAAGAAGTGATCATGGCTTTCGTCGCAAACTAATCGGCACTTTTTTTATGTCTCGTGGATAATGTCCATACTTAATTTGCTAATGGTGGTGGCAACCGGTCCCCCACCAGCCCTTAACAATAAAAAAGAAAAGAAAAGAAAAGAAAAGAAAAGAAATGATAAAAATTTCAAAAATTTAAAAATAATTAAAAAGTCTACAAAAACTGTTCATGTTGATATTAGTCATGTCAGATAGAATAGCTGACGTTGACGTTAGTGATTTTCAATTAAAATTAATTGAAAGAATTATATTGGCTAATGGTCAAACGTTTTAAGATTTAATTGACACAATTGAAAATATTGGGATTGAATTGACCGCCTTACAATAGAGTTTGAACTTTTATTGGACAGTTATCCCTAGAATTATCTGTATGAGTTTTAGTATTAGGTTCACCCACATTAGTGTCCATCCATGCTATTTTTATCCCAACCATCGGGCTATAGAGAGTTAAAGATACACAGAATATGAACCACTTTGTTCTCTAATATCTTAAGGTATGAACATGCGTGGGTAAATACTTTTTCAATATTTGAAAGCAGAAAAAGGTAGAGACACAAAACTTAGATTATGATTCGTGCTTAAGCTTTGTTAGGAAACTACGGAAAGGCAGGGGAGTGAAGTTGGGCGTAGAATCTAAAGATTATTTTGAAGTTTCTGGATAAGTGCAATTTAAATCTTAAAATTATCACAAAGATGTAATCAACTTTTAAATTGACAATAAATTCTAAAATTCGTGTAATTCGTTCAATCAAATACTTCCATTAACTTCGTCCAATTTGAGTGACTAATAATGCTGACTAGGCTTACTCTTTTTTCCCCCCTACTTGGCCATTTAACGAAGTGCGGAACAATAATCATGACACACCTATCCTAAACTAATTTTCATCCCACAAAATACCTCAAATTAGTATTCTTACGACATATTTGCCTCAAGCTAATTATCATCTCATGAAAAAACCCAAATTGGTACCTTGGACTCATATGTACACTCAGTTAGCACTTCGTTCAACGTTTCTTTGAAATGCACGTGTGTCAATGAATGTAGCAAACGATTGCAAAATGGACCTACGTGGAGAATGCATGTGTTGACACGTGTACATTTTAACGAAGGGTAGATTTGAATTAAAGATATCAGTTTGAGATTTTTTGCGAAAGGCAAATGAGTTTTGTAGTACCATTTTAAGATCTTTTGTTAGAGAATAATTCGTTTGGGTTAAATGTATAGTGACGTATAGGCTTGAAATTTTTAACAATATTAACTTTTATAATACAAGATGTCGATTTTGTGCCTCAGGGAAATAGCACAAGGTCCTGATTATGTTCGATGTTGATGATGAGAAAGTACTCGGCTTTCATGAGAATCTCTTGACTACATACAGATGACTTGGGTTTGACTTTGGGGAGAGGAGATTGAAAAGGTGGGGAAACAGAGCAACTTGGTATGGCCCTTAATGCGGTCCTTTAATTAATTAAGTGCCACTGTACCGTTAATGATGTCCGTCGGACGGTATACGATATTGTAAGCATGCTTTGGTTCCTAGCTAGTTGCGTGTGACGACAGCTGCTCGGCAATTCAAAAGCAGATTCTCCAGTCCAAGCATCGCGGAGTCGCATGTGTTTTGTCAGTTGATTTCCAGCAATGTCAGAGTTGTGACAGAGATTGTGAGAAATTCTGGGAGTTAGGATTGGTCGTGCATTAATTGGGTATCTGCTGGGAACAATTAACTGTCTGGGCGTACGCAATCCGGCACCCAGTTTGATCCCAGCATTGCTATTACTAATGTGAAGATTAAGAAAGGGATCGCGTGATTAGTAAACAGATTACACTCTTTTAATGTGTCATCATCTCCTTAATTAATAACTGATCATGATGTATAAGATATTGAACCTAATTAATAACTGATCATGATGTATAAGATATTGAACCTGTTCGAGCAAAGAGAGAACTCTTTCATCCACCAAATGATTATTCTAACATGCCTCGTTAACTCGTAAGTGTAGAGGATGACACTAAAAGGTTCTCTCGAGTTCGTATCCACTGAACGAGGGAAAAACTATCTTTGGTGATAGCATATACGAATATCTATGACTAAAGAAAACTACCACACGTGAAGACTGAAGTACTAGCTTGCTCAGTCCACTACAAATTTTGATAATTTGTCATATTTTTCTCTATTCCTGATTGAATTTCTCCAACTTGTGTCTTCGATTGAACTAAATATGACCATCATCGACATTTAATTTTAGCTGAATTTGCACGTGCTGATGCCCACCTTTGTAATTACCAATTTAAAGTCTGCATGGACCAGAATATAATTCTTTCTTTCTAGGTTAAAAAGGAGATGAACATTGTAGGCCACTAATTTGTTTCTTACAAACCGGACCGGATGACTTTCTCATCTGGTTTATAAGAAATTAAGGAAAGTGGGTTTAGATAAAGAAAGATTTTTTTTTTAAAAAGTAAATACTACTATCATATTTTTTGCAGATGCAATATCATAATTTAGCCTAAATTACTTGACCATCAATAATAGCGAGATGAAAATTTTGTATTAAAATGATCCATTGCATTGTAAAAAGTAGGATTGTGCTTACTTTCGTTTTCTCATTGTGATAGTGTTTTTTATTTTATTTTATTTTATTTTAAATTTTTTGTCATAGTAGGATTGCATTTTATTTCAACATTATTTTATATGGTATTGCGTGTAATCAGTGAGTGTCTTACACGTACTAACTAAAGTAATGTCCGTTTGTTTTAGATCGAAATAGTATTTGACAGAAATAAGAAAATATGTTGAACTTTAAAAAGATCATGCAATGTAATAGATTTTTCATATTTACATTTTTGTATTCTATTTCTAGATGGTTCATATGTCTGATGTTAAAATAAACTCAAAACGCAAATGCTAAAAGCAAAGAAGTGGAAAAAGAATGGAAAATACAAATCGTATATGTCATTAGCTTATTTTCTATCCATGAAAGGTCGTGCTGCCCAGATGGCAAGGATGCTCCTAAGAATGGCTGGAGAAGTGGAAGTTCATTTTGCTTGAAGTTTACTCCTATGTGAGTAAAAAAATGACTTCTCGTTCATAAAAAAAAGTTCAATTTTATCTTCTTTTACAAGCCTCTCATACTTTACCAAAAAAAAAAAAAAATTCTTTTCTTCCAATGATGTAGAGCTCCATGTTAGATGAAAAAAATAATAGCATCATAAGTTAATGTTCCTTTGACCTATTTCAAGTTAGATAACCTACAAGACAAAGTACCTTTGCCTTGCAACTGAAGCCTCTCTTGCAAAAATCATAAACATATAGCTACAAGGTAAAATTGACCTACTACTTAAATGATTGGTTTTTCAAGCTCGAACTTGACAGCTACGATCATCTTTATGTGCTTGAGATCAAGGTAGATGATGTAGTCACTGCTAACTCCAATACAATGCTTTCTTGGACTTCAACTCGAGTTATGGAAGTAGAGAAATAATTTACTGCCGGCCGTCCCACGGGGATGAACTGGTGGATCTGCATCTCCTGCAATATGTTTTTTTTAGTTCTCCACTAAAAAAAATAGTAGGCATATGTAATAAAATATTATTATATACTCTCTTTGTCCATATAAAATTTTATAGACATGTCGTAGGATGAGTATATCAAGATATAACATGTCAATTGTACATTTCCCGACGAGTGAATTTTTAAAGAAATGATTGCACTAAACTTTTGACTGCATCGGTCGATGTATTTCTGAAATTATATTTTATATTTGTCTATGTGAGTTTCAATATTCGGTTCACCTACATTTGATTCCTTTCATGTTGCTTTTATCCTAATCATCAGGCTATAGAGAGTACTAAGATACATGGAGGCCCCGTTTGTTTCACAAAAAATAAAATAAAAATTTAAAAAAATGATCGATTATATTACTTGCAAAAATGAATGAGCGAAATACATTTTTGTAAAATATGTTTAGGCTTGCGCTATTTTCACCCCCTTTTTAGCTCCTGACATCCTCTTTCATATTGAATTGACTATATTATTCTTTATAGGTCTCATGCTTGACTTAAGGTTATATCTCAACTTGTTTTTCTTCTTTATCTTATATTTCAATTTTACTAAAAGAAAAAACTAATCACATCCCTTAAAATAACTATTGTTTCACCCTAGTCGCTTCTTCCACACCGATTACATTCAACGTTTCCTTCAATTTTGTCTTCTTATGAACTTATCTCCATTATTGTTATATGAGCAAGCATTAATCATATATCATATCAAACAAATATTGGTTCCAATTGCAAATTTTTACTTTATTTCCCTAGATTATCCTCATGATAGTGAATTTTCCGATTCAATATTGTGGTTAATGCATGCATTATACACAATTTACTTATTTTTCATTATATTATTTTTTGTAGTGTAGTCACTATGGAAAACAATAATATTTTTTTGCTTAATGTATTTGTTGATGATGAAAGTATGACCGGCGAATAACAATCAATCTTCATTTGAAATTTTATTAGGTAATTTTCTAACATGAGAGGATCCTTTGAGTAGTGTGTGGACATTTTTCTTGCTCAAGGTCATGTTGTCTCTATAAAAAGTTCAAAGAGAGATCAACATGTTCTTCTTGGTTGCAACTAGAGAGGTAATTATTATGATCTACATAATATTTTCTATTGAATGTCAGCGAAGAAAGACCAGATTTTGTTTGATTGATTGTCCTTTTGAAATATGTTGCTATAAACAGAAGAACGGATCAGGGTCACTCAAAATATTAATGCATCACACAATAAATATTTAGAAATTTGACTATTAGTTTCATTGAATTAAATAAAAAATTAAGTTGTTAAAATACACAATTACAATAAAATGACACATACCAAAGTTATAATTATATGAAATGTGTACTAAATCCTAGTAATAAAATAAATATCACAATAATTATCATTTTTTTGTCAAATAATTAGTTAGCTATCTACCAAATAATAATAATTTTTTTTTAAAAAGAGGTACACAAATTTGTTTCAAATGGAGAAAGAAAAGGAAAACAAAACCAAAAAAGAAGAAAAGAAAGAAATCAATCTTAAATCAAGAGTAGCCCCATTTTTAACCTTAATAAATGTTGTTTGAGAGGAGTATGGGTAGTTTTATTTCTCGTAACATTGAAATGAAAGAAAAAGAAGGATTAAAAAAAGGCAAGAAATAAGCTTAAATTAAGAGTGAGACATGTGATGGATAATATAGTCAATTCAACGTGATGGTGGGTATCAGGAGCCAATTAGGGGGTGGAAATAGCATAAGCCTATTTTTAATCGTCCACAAAAATATTTATATATGAATAGTTGTTGGTAATGAAAACATTTTCTTTGACCAATTATTATAAGCGATACAAGTGACCATTTAAATACTTTTTAGATCATTTATTTTCCGCAAAATAAATAAAGTCATAATATAAATTCTCTAACATTTTAAACTTTAAGAGTGAATGTGCATGGGTGATTATTCTTTTCATAATTTGAAAGTAAAAAAAGAAAAAGAAAAAAAAAGGATGCACAAACTTTGACCTATTTGATGAGGTTAGGATTTAATTGTACTTTTTGAAAGTTTTAAGATTTAATTACACTTTCCTAACTCATTTTATGATTTTGATTATACTTATTTCTAATTTCGCGAGAAGGATATGAAAATTCATAATCTAGGGGAAATTACCCATAAAATTTTAATATTTATTATATATATATATATGTTAATTTAGTTCTACATTTTCCAATTTAATTAATGTAGTACTTAATTTTTTGACAATTTTTTAATATGGTCATCAGATTTAGGCTGGGAAATTCTGACATGGAGGTCCAGTTAGTGTTGGCCGTTGTACATGATATGACTAGCAATCCGATATGCACGACTCCACTCAAAACATAATGAAATTTAAAAAAAAAAAAAACTTTATAAAATTTCTGAAAACTAGAAAAAAAATCAAGTGAAGTTGTATACATTAGCTTGCTGCCCATGCCACATAAGAAAGTTGGCGATAACTAGACCTCTTCATTAGATTTTTCCGATCTAAATTGGTCGGATGTATTATATTTGAAAATCATCAAAAATGTTTGGTATTATATTGGTCAAAGTGGAATATTAAGAATTGAATCGATATTTGTATACTAAGTTTAGGACATTTTGAGTAATTTTTTCCGCAATTAATGGCTATTTTAATTCTCGTTATTTTCTCCCACTAGTCGTGTATCCTCATATAAAGCATTATCCTTTCTCTCTCTCTTTCTCCTTGTTCTTCCTCTTCCCATTTTGCCCCTGCCCCCCACAAACCAGACTAAGGTGCTGTTGAAGATGGAGCAAGACTGCCCCTAACACGCAACCTCCGCCGCACGTCGTCGTCACTAGAGGCCCCTCACGCCGTGCTCACTGTTGGCCAGTCTTAACTTAAGCCCCAGCTGGATTCCTCCTCCATTTGGCTCAACCTCTTCATTCGATCGTCACATGTCGGGTGAGGGCTGGCGACGCTATATCCATCGTCGTGAGCCTCGACTTGTCACCACGGGGTCGTGGCCGCCAAGTAGAGAGGTGGCCACTGTGGAAGCGCGTAGGCAATGAAATGATGTCTGATTGAGCTGCAATGGCATCCGAGACTTGGTAGCGGGTCGATAACATGGTTGGCGTGCATCGACTGGGAGTGGAAGAGAGTGATAGGAGGAGCGGATACATATTACTTGCGTAAATTCCTAAAAGATGAGGGTATATCGGTCCGTTCGTGCCCCCTAAATTTTAGAAAGTTTCAATCCATATGTCCTAACATGTCTATGCACTTTTCATGACAAGGTCATGATATTGTACTTTGTTTCCCCAGCTCTAATTGCGAAATTATTTAGAGAGTCTAAAAGTGAGAATAGTTTGCTACAATACCAAATGCTTATATTCTCATAATAAACCATATATCTTAAGATCATATTCTGTTCATTCATGAATATCAAAAAAAAATTCTACTCAGTGCCGGGTTTGCAAGTCACTCTCCTCAAGTATCACCATTCATTTTCTTTTTCTATCAAATTATAGTATTTTTTTTTTTTTTGGTAAAGGTAAGAATATATTAAGGGAGAGCTAGTTATACAAAAAATCTGCGCCAAAAACTTTCACTCATAGTGCAATCAAATTATAGTATTACTAAACGTTAGGAGAAAAAAGAAAATAATACTAGACTTTACACTTTCGATTGACTTGGTTTTGTATCCGAATAATATTCAAACTCAATTCGACTTAGTCCAGACTTGGAGGGTCATCTCATCCAGCCACTCATATGAGGTTTTTCTTTTAAAACCTTATCTGACACAAATCCAAAGACATTAATTTATGAGTGCCTTGGAGTATAAGCCACTTTGATATCCCTCGATTTCTTAACGTCACCAAAATCCAACACTCTCCTGGCCAATTGCCAACTCAGGCTGTTTTTATCCCCACAAAAAAATAAAAATAAAATAAAAACACGTTGGTTAAAAAAAAGAGATCAAAATACAATGTTTCTGTAATTAAATTATTTGGTCATCAGATTGGGTCATAAGTCAACCCCGTGTCCGGCCCCATCCTCAACATCAAACATCAAATCAAACATGAACTGCATGAAGTCATGCCCGTCTGGCTCAATTAATCAATGACCATCACCAATAATCTCGCATCGTTGCACAAACAGTGAGGCAAAAATGAATGCTTTGCTAATGGCGGAGCCCTCACGCAGAGTCCTGTGATTGGTTCTCATTAAGTCTGATTTGAGCAAAGTCTTTTCCAGCATATTTCGAGTTGACTAAATAGGGCGATGCGGCATCTTCGTCATTTTGTGCACATGAACAGTAATCAAGGTCGATCAGCACTAGTAATGGTAAAGAAAGTTAAAAGAATGGAGGAGGGGGGTCACGTGATTGACCCAGATTTGCTGGGAAGATTATTCACTACTTTAGGTGTCAATTAGTCCAAGTTGGTGCATAAAATATCCATCACATGTTCATATAATAATACTTTGGCCGGTTGGAATAATAATTAAGGACATTGAAATAAACTTTCTCCCACAAAATTTGGTCCAACAAGGACTGAGGTATGAATTCACAGTACCTGATGTGTCTCCCACACAGGAGGAGGAATGCGTGGGTCTCTTAGTTTTCACTCCACCTTTTTTCTATTAAAGTTCTTTCCTTGCGGGAGAAATTTTTTTTTTTCCCATTTTAAATTGGTAAAAGGGTGTGGGGGAAGTGTGTTCAGCGCGCTATTCTCGACTGGTTGTTAGCATAAGGGGTCTCATGTGTTACTACAGAATATTCATTTGAATTTTTATTTACTATGTCCACTTGGAATCCATAAATGAATCTGTCATTGTAGTTCTACTGGAATAAAGCCTTTCCACACGAAGAAGCAAATTACTGAAGGTACAAACTGGGTAAAGATTTGCTCGCAATGGCTCTAGCTTATAATCTCAGGAAAGATGATGTGACCCTTTAGCGCAAGACACCATGTTTGGTGATTTTAGGAGAAACCTATGTCACGTAAACAAGGGTAGGGGAAGTGAAAAATAAATATACACAAGTGTTGATGATATCATTACAGAGTAAAAGTCGAGTAAAAGGCACAAATCGCAGCATTGGATTAATGCCCAAATCCAAAACCCTCGAACACTATCTCCCAAAACGATCACCCAGTCCTATCTTTTATTATTCATCACTATGGTTAGCCTTTGCCTTTTATAACATATTGAGGCTCAATTCCATCGCAATAGTATAACCGTAAATCCATATCATCTCCATATTAAGGACTCATAGTGTCATTTGCAAACATGAGGTGATAAGCAATTGATGATGAATGCACCTTGGAAAATAGACACATGATCGGGTTGGCAATGTCTTGTCATCAAAGTTTTGTGAGAGATGGTTTTACGTAAGGGCTTCGTTTGCTTTATAAATGAAAAATGGAATTATTTTCCTAAAATTGATCATTTACATCATTTAAAATAATTGGTCAATAAAATATCTTTTCATTATTGACAATAACTTGTGTCAAAATATTTTTGTGAACGATGAAAATATTACCTTATATAAGTGATTATTTCTAGAAAAATATTTTTCAAATTATTCATTTTTTTACAAAATAAACACATTTGTACCTAATGATAAATGTAGAGAAAGATGTTAAAGGTCAGGATCAGGTGAATCTAAACAGGGTTTGTCCGTCCGTTTGAACGATGGGATCCATTGAACTACGCTATGGAACTTTCTGACAGCATTTTCTATAGCGCACATTGGATCTATAAAACATCAACTTAATTAAAAACCCATTTGAGTGTGGACTAACACCATTAATTGTGGCCGATATCTTCCTTCAAACAGAAGTCAAAATCTGTCCCCATGGCCTTCTGCGAAGAGGGGCAGAACGCATGCTTGAATCTGAGCAATTAGCGCATGTAAATCAGCATCTTCAACGGCCCTAATTGGATCAAGGAAAAACCGATTTTGTTTATTAGAATAAACCCCCATTGTTTCAGCAAAGAATAATAGCGAAAGTCTCCCTGTGTCTTGGGATTTCAGACATTAGTTAATCATTCAAAAGCCCATTTTATTTTTCCGCCAGCGCACCTTTTTCTTGTTGCAAGTGCACCTTCTTTTTCAACTCGATTTGTCCTTTTCCTCCGCGTGACAAATTATTCTTAGTTTATAATTGGTCGACGTGTGGAAGATTTCTCGAGAGTGGGCATAATGGTTGAGATAAAAGAGGCTTTTTCTTTTTTAACGAATTTGCATCGTCTTATACTACATATGTAGATTTATATTGCTATTGTTTCCTTCAGAAAGTGAAAAATCTTTAAGATGATTAAATTGGATTTTTATAAAAAGCGTTTTTTTTTTACATTATTGGACGGAAAGTAAATGGCTTGGCATTAGACGAATATAAAATGCGTACATTGGAATTTAAAGCTCATGATTAGAAAAAATTGCAGAAAGTGAAAGCGAAAAGCTAAATTTGCAAAGAACTGTATTTCTATCATTGATGGGGGCAAAAGAGCTTACAACTGTGAGTTTTTTATAGCTCCCTAACAATAGCTACTCACTGACCAACAATTATCGATTTTGAATTTACTGATTACTCTCGAATTACAATTCTCGATGCACACTCCCGGAGGTTTTAGACACGCTCTCATGCTTTGATAATCATTATTTAAAGGAAGATACATGTTTGGAGATTATAGGGGCAACCAACTGTCAACCATGTATTGAAATCAATATGTGCTCTTTGCCTTTAAACTCCAACACTTAACAAACTCTGTCAATCATTATCCAAAGGAAGTAACGGACTTTTGATGAACTTTGTCGTTTGGCAAGAGCTTTCGTTGATCACTTCTATCAAATTTGCTATTGATGACATTGTTGATGAGTTACCTATTCTTTTCAAGTTGACCGTCTCATTCATATATGACTTCTCTAACTAGACTTTTAGCTCACTACTTGTTGATAATAAAGATGGGTCCTTTTTTTGGTGTCAACAGCTTGATTTCAAATAAATTTGCATACTTAGTCTAAACTTTTGAAGGCAATGAAGAACGATACCCTTTGGGTAATAAGTGCAACGTGCACATCCTTGATTTTGCTAGTCTCAATTATTGGGGCAAGATAATGTTTTCTCCATGTGGAAAGTTTGTGTCAATCAATCATTATCACAATGATTACGGATTTTCGCTTTTTGGTGAAACATTACAATAAACGGAACATCTCATGTCTGCATTCCCCGGAAGGGACATAGAGATTAGTCTCTCTTGCCACTATTTTATCAATCCAATGGGAAGTGGGACCTTATAAGGCACGAACAAACACCTTAGCTTGGCTATCTTATTTCATCTAGATTTCTCGAACATAATCTTTTTCTAGGGGAACTCTTCATTGTGTAGCAGAATAAATTATTGGAATAAGTACGCTAAAAATTATAAAACTTATAACGAAAGTGCAATTAAGTTCTAAAATTTTCAAAAAATGAAATTAAGTCTAAAAACTTATCATGAAAATATAATCGAGTCCCAAAAATTTCAAAATGTGTTACCAAAAGGACTTGATTTGATCAATTTGATAAGTTTTATGATTTGATTGTATTTTTTAAAAGTTTTGAAACTTGGTTACACTTTTACAACAAATTTTAAAATTTAATTGCACTGAAGGTTTAGGATTACATTGCATTTTGTTGACAAATTTTAGAATTTCCAATATACTTATCTATAAACTATTAAATTAAGATTTTTTTTTCTTCTAAAGAAACTAAAAAATACATCCATCCATTGATTCTGCCATTGTTTTTGAGCTTTTTTTCCAATCCCTACACAACCCTGTAAGCTCAACCCCAAGAGTTTTAGTTCGCATTTTTTGACACTAACTTAGACATTCGCTAATGATACACTTTATTAAAAAAATGTCAGACGATGGAATCTGTCTCATTATTCTTTATTACCACAAGACGCACGTTGGCCAATTGGGTCCTTGGGAGCCACAGGACCACGTACCTACATTTGTGCAAATAATTAATAAATCCACCACACTGTTCATAAATACCTGGCGTGTTTCGAACAAGAAGTACAAGCCCCACTCCAACTCCAACTCATAATCAAACTCAAAATCACTTTCTCAGAGCGAGGGGGGGAGAGAGAGAGAGAGGGAGAGATGGGAAGGAGGCCATGCTGTGCAAAAGAAGGGCTGAACAGAGGAATATGGACTGCTGGAGAAGACAAAATCCTCGTCGACTACATTGAAGCCCACGGCGAAGGGAAATGGCGGGACCTCCCTCAGCGAGCTGGTATGTACTACTACCATACCAAGCGATTCTGTCGCGTGCTTTATGTTTTTGTGCGCATGGAAGTGTTAAGATGTAACACTGTTAAGTTGTCGTGTCCCTCAGCTTTCACGGTGCCAAATGACGAACCAGAATATTGTCCTTGTTATTCACATATTTGGCATTCTTTTTGTAGGGTTGAAACGTTGTGGGAAGAGTTGCAGATTAAGGTGGTTGAATTACTTAAGGCCAGGTATCAAGAGAGGAAACATCTCAATGGATGAGGAAGAGCTCATTATTAGACTGCATAATCTCTTGGGCAACAGGTAACATTTGTCCCTAATAATCACTCTCTACTATTATAAAAGGCAAGTTATAAAAGACTATTATTTCTTTGGAGCTCGTCTCCTAAACACAGACCTAGTTTTATTGAAGCACCATCTCTTCAAATCTATCAAATGCAGTCATTCACACTTTGGTGCTTTTTCTCACCAATACTCACTCTCAAAGGCTTTGCAATTTACCCTTCAGGCTTAACTATACAAGACACAAGCCACAATAAACTTTCCTCCTCGTTCTACGACTTGCAAAATTTGTCAAACCCCAGGCATATTTCTATTTTATTTTAGTCTTTTATCAAGATTGAGTAGTCTGGAACAATTTCTAAGATACAAAAACTTGCATCATTGTCATCTGACAGTCAACATTTGCCAATTATTTGACTCTTTTTTTAATCAATTAGCGTCATCTAACGATTAATGATTAATGTCTCTCCTCTTATGTACTTTTATTGTTGAATATTATTTTGTTAGCCACATGAATATTATTTTCTCGGTTACTTCCCTTTTTTGGGGGGTTCTTGGCGTACAAAGTCTTCAATTTTCTTTTTCACAACTGGGACTAAATTTTGTGTCCTTTAATAATCTAAGGAGAAGTTAATGCGGGATCTTCACTGATACCCAAAAACAAAAATCAAGAGTAGATCTTCCACGTCTCTCTGGTTAGGTTTGTGCTTTCTTTAGCAACAAGCAATCTCACTCCGAGTTCGAGGGCTTTACTGATATATTAATTTGACTGATTGCTTGGAAAACACCGGCATTGTCGGCTGTTCCACTGCCTAAAAGTTACTTACGCGATTCATCAACTTACTTTTGCAGGTGGTCGTTAATAGCTGGAAGACTCCCCGGACGAACAGACAATGAAATAAAGAATCACTGGAACACCAACCTTAGCAAGAAGGTGCAGGATCAGACACATCAAAATCCTGTCAAGCGGTCCAATGAATTGGAACCTCGGAGCGAGACGTCGAAGGAAGAGTCGCCATCGAGGTTGGAGCCGCACCCAGTCATTCGAACAAAAGCAATCAGATGCACTAGGGTTGTCCTCCCACCCCCACTGATGGATCAAGTAGCTAGCAAGGCAACTTCGGTTCGCAATTCGAATAGCGAGACCTCATCTTATTCATCATCTCGTCAAAGTGACTTATCTTCCCACTTTCTGGCCGATTTCAACATCGACGACCTTTTGATGTCGGACGAAGCTCAAAATCTGGATTCGTGTTTCCCTCTTGAAGCGGAGAAGGTCAATTGCTATCCGTCCAATTTTACTCTTCCTGCGCATGATGATGCCGGATGTATCCGCTCGGAAGGACTTGACAGCTGGAGGGAAAACGATGAGCCTTTTCAACCGAATGGAAGTTTCGATTTCAATTCATTGGCATCATTCCTTAATTCAGATGATGGATACGGTTTAGAAGAAAAAGACATTATGGGCAACATTTGAGTAGCCATTCATGCAAGGCTTATAATGTACTTCATTGGAAGAGCAAATTGTTGAAAAAAAACTGATGTCATGTATTTTCGGGGATCTATCGCAATTGTATTTTAAGGACGATTCCACTGTTTCGTTCTTAAAAAAAAAAAAAGAAGAAGAAATCTTTTGTGTTGGTAGTTTCCTGCAAAAGTCGGTACTATTAAAAAACTCTTGGTAAGAAAAGTTGCCAATCACTTGATTTCTCGTTAACTTGTTTGTAACTTCTCCTTACATAAATGAAAGTTCGAACTCTTTTTGACAATTTCTAAATTATCAATCATTCCTTTCTTTTAGTAACTTTTATTTGTCTTTTTAACCAATGTCATAATTTACCAACTAATGTATGAAGTAATCAATTTTAATCTGAGTGAATTGCTAGTTTTTCTCTGATTAAATTGCGAATTGGTTTTGAGTTATCAACTCAGTTGACTAAGTTACAATATATATTTAGTTTTTATTTAATTTATCATATTTTTTAATTGTTTCTCAAATTCTATTTGTCTTTCTTCCAAACATCTTAAATTTATCAATTCTCATATGAACTTACCAATCATTTATTTACTCGACTTACCAATTTTTCTCCCATTTAGGTTACCAATTAGTTTTGAATATCTAAGTCTCATTTGAATTGCTTGCCAATTTTTATTTTGTATTTTTAAATAATTTGCAAACCTTTCCTTTGAGTTAGTAACTTTTATTTACCTTACTTACAAACCTGTTAAATTTGCCAAAACTCTTTCAAAAACTACCAACCTTATTAGAGAAATTATTAAATGTTATCCGATTAACTTACAACAAGTTTTGCATTATTTACTTTTATTTGAGTTAGTAACTGAGGGTTAATTGGCTCATTATAAATTGCCAATTTCTTTAATCTCTGACAAAAAAACACTAGAGTGATGACCTTTTCTAATTAAGTTACCAACTCCTATTTGAGTTAGTTACGAATATCTTTTTGATTTTTTATAACACAAACTTTTCTTTTCTTTAACAAAGCAAGTTTCCTTTATCTTTTAACAATTATTATTTACTAGTTTTACCAAAGGCTAAAGTTTTATAAGTTATATATATGAAATTATCAACCTCAATTTGTGTGATTACAAAATTTTATCCAATTAAATAGCCAATTAATTTCAGGTTACAAACTTTCATTCCTTTGCTTATGTTGGAAAATTTTTGGGAAATGGGAAACATAAGATCAATTGTCTAAGGTATGCAAAATTGTCCTTAAAGATAACTCCCCCCTGTCCCTTGGAGTACGAAACTTCATTCCACACGCTCTAGTGGCTATTCTCTCATGATGCAAAATATTTTTCTTTGTGCTTCACACAGAGTAATAAGAAACAAGAACAACAACGTTATATGTGTTGACACCTAAATTTTGATTTTTCTCTTGGTCATTCATGCATAAGAAAATTATAGATCGGCTCGATCCCTAAACAAAAATACCATTAGCATAGTTCATATTTGCATTTTAACTCCTGCATCACATGCGATTCACATGGCTCTCACATGATGTTACCAAGGATTGATGCACACAAGAGCACTCTCCATTGGGCAATGCCTCCACGGACAAGCGAACATTGGATCATCTCCCATATCAATCTACCACATACTCTTATCCTTGATCATCAATTCAAAAGGAAGAGAAAGAGATCACGATCAGTAATTGGAGCACATCCACGGGCTGAAAAGAAGCAATTGAATTCTTCAATTTGGTTGTAGATAAAGTAGAAATTGGCTTTATCTCAAAAGAAAGCAAACAGATAAGGAGGCATCCAACTTGCTTGTGAATGTACACTCCGAATACAAGATTTCGGGAAAAGAAAGCTGGTAAAGAGATAAATCTGCAATCTCCCAAACAGCTCTGGGTTTCTTTCTACCTTTTGGTAGTTTCCGTTATTCCCCTTTCGTGCAGAAGATTTCATCATCGATCCCAAGCTTTCATCTTCCAGCTTCATCCTAATTCTACCTGTAATGAGGTCGAATTCCTTTCACCCTTGTTTCCCTTTCACTGGTCGCTCTCTTCTCAACCTGAAATACCCTAATTCTCGGTTAATCATCTTGCGTTAGAATTCTTATTCAAACCCTGTTAGAACCTTAAATTAGGTCTGGGCTTTTGTTCGTACACTTGTGTCCGCTGTTCCCTTCATCTCGTGTGTCCATTGCAACTCCCTACAAATTAGGCCCTGCTTTCCTGCGTATCAGCCTAAGCCAATACCCAGCTTCCTCTATTGTACCTAGCCTAAGCCGATTCAGCCCAATTCCATCCGCTCGCTCCCCACTACTTCCCTGTTTGCATCTCGCTACCCCTTACAAGGTAGTAATCTTGCCCTCCTCCACTTGGCCCGGCTTGGCGTGCTTATCTTCCTCAATTATGACACGAAGAAAGGTATACCTGCGCTTACACTTTTACCTTTGGTTTGTATAGAAGATTGTCTCAATGCTGTAGACCGGTATCCTGTCCTCGATGGGGCATCTAGCCGGGATCCTTCTGTGCTGTAGGCTTTGGTTAAATCTTTCATCGAGCCTTTTAGTAGGTTGAAATATGAATGAATTGAATTTTGAAGCTAGTAGATTAGAGGCGTTATGTAAAAGCTTGGGTCACCTATGGTCGGACAGTGATGTCGTTGAAGTAAAAGATGGCATATATGAAGAAAAGCTAACAGAATGCCAGCTAACTCTGTTTGGCAAACTATATTCTAGACCCAATGTCAATTTTCAGGCCTTTCTAAACACTATGAAACGGGCATGGCGGACGGATAATATATCTTGTACCTTGTTAGAAGCTGGTTTCTTCTCATTTTCCTTCAAATCAGAAGCCGAGAAGCAGAAAGTCCTCGATGTTGGACCATGGTCATTTTCCAGTAACCTCCTTGTGCTCCAACAATGTGATCCTAACATTCCAGAAATGTGTTATGATTTCTCTCAATGCCCCTTTTGGGTGCAATTATTTGGCTTACCTTTTGGCCGGGTTACAACGGATGTTGTACGAGAGATTGCCTCGAAGATTGGAGTTGTCTTGGATGTTAGACTGGAAGCAAAAGGCAACAGCAATTATAAAGTTGGTAAAGCCAGAATTAATCTGAATCTAGTGACTCCTCTTAAAACAGGGGTTATCATCAACTTGGGAAGTAAAAAACTATGGATTGAATTCAAATATGAGAGGCTGCCGCATTATTTCTATTCCTGTGGTCAAATTGGGCATTATGCCATTGTCTGTAAAGAGATACCTTATGAGACTACAAGGTTGGAGGATGACTTACCGGGTAATTTTGGGAACTGGCTTCGAGCTGAAGTTCGGGTTCTTAGCCCATATGGAAAACTCTTTTATGGCAAACAAACCGCACTCCTAGAAGATGAAGAAATGGTTCCAGAGTCTCCTCTTGCTTCAGATACTCAAGCAATCCAGCAAGTAAACATATCTTCAGCACAACCCAGCCAGCAACTCCGCACCCAGCACTTACCGGAGGAGAGTTCCCACCAACAGCCTAGCCATTCCCAATATTCTCGGGCCCTATCTATCATAGAAGTTAAAACACCATAGAAGAGAGATAGTAGTTGTTTAGATGTGGAATCTAAGATGATTATGTACACTGAATAGCTTAAAGAAGTGGAGAAAGAGAGGCACATTTCCTTCGAGATTGCAAAAGGCCAAGCCAAGGGCAAAGCCAGATCTACCAAGCTCCCTTCAGTCAAGAAGGGAAAGCGATTTTGCCCATATAATGCACATCCCTCAAAGAGTCTGTCCAATGACAACTTCCAACTAGTGGAGATCCCTGTTATCGAGGAGGATTTTTCAGCAAAACGGGCTTTGGTGGCTAGCCCTAATAAGCCACCAGATCACTTATGAAACTACTAAGTTGGAATTGTTAGGGGTTGGGTCATCCCCTGACAGTTCAGACGTTACGAGTCCTTGCGACTCAAGAAAGACCCAATATTATATTTCTAATGGAAACTAAGAACCAAGAGCAGACGGTGCAACGAATTAGAAGACGCCTAAAGTTTTCGAACAGTTTTTTGGTGAATTCAGAAGGATTATCAGGGGGTTTGGTTATTTTTTGGGATGAACAGGTTACCATTACATTGGAATTGCATTCTGAATACTTTATCAACGTGCGTTGCCTTCTCAATGATAGTAGACAGGTTATGCGGATCACTTTTCTACATGCTCCTAATGCATTTCAGGACAGGGTATTACTATGGGAGGATATACATCGAACAAGTGTCATAAATCAGCTTCCTTGGCTCTACATTGGGGATTACAATGACATTCTCTACCATTGGGAAAAAGTGGGAAAGAGAAGGGCTGATTACTTTCGACTTACAGCTTTCAGAGATTTTTTACAGTCATGCTCACTAATGGATCTAGAAAGTAAGGGGGTGCACTTTTGCCTAGTCAAATAGAAGGGATGGAGACGATAACATTAGAGAAAGGTTGGACAGAGCTCTTTGTACTATGGACTGGAGAATAGATTATCCAGATGTCGAAGTTACAACCCTACCAGCTATCGGTTTTGATCATATTCCTCTCATTCTATCAACTACACCCACAGTGCGTCGTAAATTGAGAGAGTTCAAATATGAAGCTTATTGGGCTGAAGATGATAATTGCAGGCGGATTGTCAGGCAAGCATGGGAGAACTCTCGCAAGAAGAATATGGCTGTAAAACTGCATAATGTGGGCATTCATCTAGCGGCGTGGAGTAAACAGAGATTCCCTAATGCTTCTAAGAAAATTGAAGGAATGAAAATTGAACTTCAAGCTCTCATGAATAAACTAGCTTTGCAATATGATCAGTGCTGAATTCAGCATATAAACAAAGAGATTGAAGCACTTTGGCGCCAAGAGGAGATGTTCTGGGGAATGAAATCTAGAGTTAAATGGTTTAAATGGGGGGATTGTAATACGAAGTTTTTTCACGCCACTACTATATAACGGAGAAACAGAAACCGCATTTCTATGCTGCTGAATACCGAAGGAGAGTGGGTAAGAAATACCGAAACTCTTAAGGACATGGCGATGGATTTCTTCCAAAAATGGGGTCCTAGGAACTTTCAACCTATTCTTAACCAAATTCCAACTTCAATTGATGCAGTTATGAATCTACAACTCACTGAACCTATTACTATGGAAGAAATCTATGCTGCGACTCACCAGTTGGGCGCCACCAAAGCTCCTGGACAAGATGGGCTGGATGGCCTCTCTCTCACCCCAGCCCTGAACAAAACCTAAATTGTTCTCATTACCAAAAACCAAAACCTTGAGAAGTTAAAGCAATTTCGACCCATAAGCCTCTGTAACTTTGCCTACAAGATTATCTCTAAAATTCTTACCAACAGATTAAAATCTCTACTACCAGACATCATAGAAGTGGAGCAAAGTGCCTTTGTGGGGAGTCGGCAAATTCAGGACAATATTCTAATTGTACAAGAAGTCCTACACAAATTACGGACTCGAGACAGGACGAAAAAGTTCCAAGCTATTCTTAAAATTGACATGCAGAAGATTTATGATCGGATCGAGTGGGATTTCCTGCAAGCGTGTCTATGTAAGATGTGATTTTGTGAAAAATGGGTAAAGTGGATTATGCAGTTTGTCACAACAGTGTCCTATAGCATTAAGCTTAATGGGGAGTCCTTACCATATTTCAAGCCTTCTCGGGGTATTCGTCAAGGAGATCCTTTATCCCCATATCTATTTATCATCGTAGCAAATGTCCTATCCCACATGATGAAGCAAGTACTCGCAGCAGACACTCTCCATGGTATTAAACTAAACAGAAACTACCCAACTCTCTCCCATTTATTATTTGCAGATGACTCTATCTTTTTCTTGGATGGTACAATTTTGGAATGTCAAAACTTGGCAAATATCCTCAACCAATACTATTATGCATCAGATCAGGCTATCAATCTGAATAAATTTGGAATATTTTTTAGCAAAGATTGTCGAGAAAGTCTTAGAAGAAATATGGTCTCAGTGATGAGAGTTTCCGAAATTGCAAAAATAGGAAAATATTTAGGGATTCCTTCGGACTGGGGGGCCTCGAAAAATGATATGTTTGCATGGATACTAGCTAGGGTAAATATGAAGTTGGAAAGTTGGAAAGAAAATTTGCTTTCGCGAGCCGGTAAGGAAATACTTCTTAAATTAGTTGTGCAGGCTATACCTCATTATGCGATGTCAATTTTCAAAATCCCAGTATCCATTGTTAGAGCCATAGAGAAGAAAATTGCTAATTTCTAGTGGCGAAATAACAACATGACAGTTGGTTTGCACTGGAGGAAGTGAGAACTTCTTAAGCTTCGTAAGGTAGATGGCGGCTTTGGCTTTAAGGATCTAATTGCCTTTAATACCGCATTGTTAGGTAAACAAGCATGGCAGATTTCTCAACAATCGGATTCACTTTGGAGTCAACTTATGAAGGCCTTTATTTCCCAAATTGTGACCTTTGGAAGGCCGGGAGAGGTCATGTCCATCGTGGGGTTGGCGTAGCTTAATAGCTGGGAGATGCGATTGTTCCTCAAGTGAAGTGGGTAGTGGCTAATGGACAGAAAATTTCGATTCGTAAGGATAAATGGACGACAATTGGACCAATTGGAGGATCTCCGAGGCTGAATGAGTCACTCAAAGTAGCGGATCTGATAGATATTATAGCTGCAACGTGGAAGGAAGACCTATTGCGGTCCATGTTTAATGATACCCCAGTGGCAGAAATCAGAGCTATCCCTATTGGCCTCCCAAGCACAGAAGACAAACTGGTGTGGGAAAACAACAAATCTGGAAACTATACGGTGAAAAGTGGATACTTTCAGACCAGAAAAGCCATAAGGACTCATAGCAACTCACTGCCATCTACTTCCCACCAGATTGATCAACACTTATGGAAGTACATATGGCATTCCAACATACAACCAAACATAAAGTTCTTTATATGGAGTGCTTGTAAAAATGCTTTGCCTACTTTAGATAATCTTTATAGGAGAAAGATAGTACCTGCTCCAATGTGCCCTCTTTGTAATATAGAACCGGAGATGATCGAGCACACCCTGTTGCTTTGTCCATGGACATCTCAGATATGGAATGAACCTCCCTTGCAGGTCCAAATAAACCGAATAGGCCTTACACGTTTTGACGACTGGTTGTACAAGTATATCACTAGACCAGGGAACTCACCAAGTTTTGCACTGGTTGCAAATGTTTTATGGTGTATCTGGAAGGATCACAATCACTTCATCTTTAGGAAAAGTCCTCTCAACCCTCATCAAACCCTGTTCAGAGCTACAATGCTACAAGCAAGCTTCACAACTTGGAATGAGAAATCACAGAAAGGGTAGCAAGGACAAGGCCTACTTAGCAAGTGGCAGCCACTGCCCCTAGGAGTTCTCAAAATCAATATCGACGCTTCATTTGACATTGCCTGCACAGCCAATAATTCCACTGATTTCAGCCAAGTAAATAAGCCGCATAGTAATGACATATCTTTACATTCTGATCTGGGTTTAGGTTCAACGTGTGAAGAAGTACCGGCACACCAAAGTGCTCCCCTAGTCTTTACCCCAAGACTGTTACATAACATTAACGACAGCAACTCAGACACGCCACTTAACCCACAGGAACAAAGCTATACTTAGATGGATAGACGGTATAGGGCTGCGAAGGCCCAAGAAGACACGAGTGTTAATATCAGGCCCTGATCAGCGCTGGAAAATGCCAAAAGATTCTACTGCTTACCTGGTTTCATCAGCAAGGAGAACCAACACATGACAAACAGCATAGTCTCACCCAAGATATCCAACAGCAAAGCCTTACCTAGTACACGTCCAGCGTTAGATTGTGCAAAAAGTCCCTTGCCCAGCGATCCAAATGTTGTCTGCTTTGCTACGCCTGCATTTCCACATGTTCACAGCAGATCTACTTACTCTAATACCCGAATATGCAATCGGGAATGGAGATGCATCAGCTCGGATTACCCTGATCTATATATCAGCTTGGATGAGACAAGTGAAGCCCGTACAAACCCAACAAGTAATAACAACGCAATAGGGTCCGATTCCCATCTTCTTGGCCCCGATATTCACAACAGGCAACATGAACGAAGCCTCCTCCTTGATCGCCCTCCCCTGCATATTGCAGAGCTATGCCTACCGCCCTCCCCTACATGCTGCAGATCTACTTGTGCTCGCTGCCTTTGCTCTAACCCGATTGAGATGCCCAGTCACTACATTGTGCCGTATGGCGGAACCCTCCCGCTGACCAGTAACACCAATGTTGGCCGATCTGCTTCATTTACATATCCCAACAATGAAATCAGATCTAGGGATTTTGCCTCCACAGAAATACTGCAGATTTGCAGGGGAACTAACGTAACCCCCTCCTTAAGGAACGGTAGGTTGGAAGAAAGGCAAAAGACCAGGACTTACTCGAAAATTAGAGACGCCCATGGTGGCTTTGATACATCTCCCAGCCCGGATCTTAGTGACAGACCGAAGGAACGTAGCATCTCCTGTGGCTGCCCTCCCTTGCACAATGAACAATGCCGCAGCATCTGCCCAGATCCGATTGAGAAGCCCAGTAACTGTGAAGTGCGAGATGGCGGCAACCTCCACCTCACCAGCGACACCATTGAAATTAGTTCTACGGAATTTGCCCCTCAGATTTGCAGCAGAATTGCAGGAGACACTACGATGCCCCCCCACCCCGGTCAAGTCCGACAGATTGGATGAGAGGAGTAAGGATAAGATTTACCCGAACAGCAGAGACGTTGTGGGTGGAACCGATGCCTCTCCCAGCCCTAATCTCACTCTCACTGGTCAACAGGCTGAGAGTGGCCCAGATCTGGAATAGCGTTTCGATTTCACCGGAAGGAAGGATGGTCAAATCTCCGGTGATTTGCAGTGTCGACAACCTCCTTCTCGGGCTGCTGTTGCCTGCGTTTGCAGAGATTCCTTTGGCAGAATCAGAGATGGGTTTGCTAAAATTATTAAGGTAAGTTCAACGGAACAAGCGGAGGCTGTAGCTTTAGTTGAAACCCTAGATTTTCTTTCTTCTACGCTGTCCCCGAATAGTATAGAAAAAAGATTCATCCTTCAGTTTGATTGCTGTACGCTTGTGGATAGTGTTCTCTCCTTAGCTCCGATAAGTTGGCCTGTGCAACCTCTAGTGGACCGAGTGAAGCTTAAAATGGCGAATATCTCGGAACTTAGTGGCCGACTGGTTAGCCAAAGCCCATCGCATGGGTTGTCTACCTAGGAACTGGATTACTAATCACCCCTCTGTTCTTTTAGATTTGCTTTGTAATGATGCTTATGCTGTATTTGCTCGGAATATCAGTTAGAAATGAATGCAGCTTTTAGTTCAAAAAAAAAAAAAAAGAATACAAGATTTCAGAGTGGTTAAGAGTTTGAAGAAAAAAGAAATTAATATGGTGGAGCCAGTTGGGGTCAAGCAATTCGATGAACGAACTAAAAGGAAATCCGATCAAAGCTAATCGTGGATTATAAAAGGGCAACATCTAGTCTTGGTAATAAAAAATTGATGATGAAACAAGTGAGTTTTAAGAAGAAGATAAATAAGCAAATTCAAGAGGATTAATACTGGCAACATTACTACATGTCATCTGATTTCTATCTCCTGGTGGTTGATTTGTTTGAATTGAAAACTCTCATCTTTTAATATCTTCGGTGCCTATAAACAGAGACAAAAACAAAAGGACGGGGGGAAAGTGGTGAGATTTGTGCTGGTTTCATTGAAGGAGCACTATGCGAAGAAGGATATCTCATGGCAAAAGACAGGGGGCTCTCGGACGGCACAACACTCACACAGAAGTCCACTGGCCAAGAGGACGCACGACACGCATACACGTACACAAAGGAGGAGAGGACATACATACCAAGAAAAAATTCTCTCTTCCCCGTGATAGCGCTTCAACCTCACGATATTGCTGGCCAAGATCTTGCTGCCGCCCTGCTCCACTCCTCATGTCGCGTCTCCTCGTTACATCGCACCCATCACTACTCCGATGACACTGTTGCCCTGTGATCAATCCTCTCGCCTTCAAGCGTCTAGCAGCATTCCCGGTTTCTGTCCAACACCGGCGATCGTCCCTCTCTTACTAACTCACTACTCGATGCCAAGCACTCCTCACAACAATCTCTAGCAGCACAAGTGGACTTTTCTCGATTTTTGCCGATTCGCTAGCGGTCCCAACAATTCTTCTAGCAAAGTCAGCAACTCCACTACCGTCCAGGCTTGACGTCACTTCTGCTGTTGTTCCTGCTTACTTCCAAGTAGTCATCCCAACAAGCAGCACGACACCAGCTCATCCTGCTTTGCCGCGACCTGATTTTTTCTTTTTGGTCGAACTATGTCGCGGTTTCACCGTGAATATCTTTGCTGTCATAATTTCTATTGATCAATAGATATAAAAGATGGGTTATACATAATTGGGGAAAATTGTCCAAAAAATCCTAAACTTATTGCATTTTTGCCAATTTAGTCCTAAACCTTTTAACTTTGCCAATTCAGTCCTAAACCTTTTCATTTCTAGCCGATTCAGTCCATTCGGCCAAAATTGGCCGGAAAATGCTGATGTGGACGCCGGTGGTGCCACGTTGGACCGCCGGCGCCGACGTGGACAATTTTAAATATTATTTAAATATTTTTTTGAATTTTTAATATTTTTTTCTTTTTTTCCTTTTTCTTTTTTTTTTTCTTTTTGGCTTTTTTCTTTACTTTTCTGGTGGCTGGCCATTGGCCACAGCCCGCCGGCTGGCCTCGCCCGCCACAGGCGAGGCTCGGCCGGGCGAGGAGGAGCCCCAGCAAGCGGAGCCCTCGCCTAGGCACGGCCCGGCAAGGGTTGCCTGGGCAAGGCCGACCCTCACCCAAGCCAGGGCGGCCTCGCCGGGCGTCGGCCAGGTGATGGCGACGCCGAGTGACGGCAACGCCGGGCAAGGCCGCCCTGGCTTGGGCGAGGACCGGCCTTGCCGGGGCTCGCCCTCACCCAGGCGAGCGTCGGCCTCGGCTAGACCAGATCTAGCGAGGCCGGCCCTCGCCCCTAGTAGACGGGGCGTGGACGATCAGGAAGATGACAACGGTCCTTCCACCTTGCTAATGCTATTGATTCCCAGCGGCGAGTCGAGGGCGAGGTGGGAGGACTCGAGCAGAAGAGATGGAGGGACGAAGATGACGACAATGGCGACGGCGGCGGCAGTGATGGCGACGACGACGTGGTTTGGGCTTGAGTTCACGACAGCCGGTGGCCAGCCGTCGCCTGTGGTCGATGGCCAGCCACCGGAAAAGGAAATAAAAAAGCCGAAAAGAAAAGAAAAAAAAAAGGAAAAAATAGAAAAAATAATAAAAATTCAAAAAATATTAAAATATAATTAAAAATTATCCACGTTAGCGACGGTCCAACGTGGCACCGCTAGCGTTCACGTCAGCATTTTCCGGCCAAAATTGGCCGGAGGGACTGAATCGGCCAGAAGTGAAAAGGTTTAGGACTGAATTGACAAAGTTAAAATGTTTATGACTGAATTGGTAAAAGTACAATAGGTTTAGGACTTTTTGGACAATTTTCCCACTTAATTGAATGTAATGCATTGGAACTAGTATCTTTTGGGCTATGAACCGAACTAAGAAAAAATGAAATATAATTCACTTAATTGTTGGTGAAGTTTAAAACTTCCTTAAATCAAGAATTTCTTTTGTGAATTATAATTTTCACCAATCACATTACACTCCCACAAATTTTGTTGTTTATTGCGGTTTTGTATTAATAAGTGATGTGCGTGTCTGGTTTATTTATAAGTACTCTAGAGATTTTGCGAAAGTTCCCATGAGAGCAACCCCACTCCACACTTATATAGGTAATTAGGACAAAATTCAGGATAAGATAAAATTCAACCTATCCTATGTTTGGTGCTAGGATAAAGTCGGATATAAGAGGAATATACGTGGGATAAAATTATTCTGATAAAGATGGATATGAAATCTAATATCCATAAATATGAAAGTTATTTTTCTCGGTCACATAAGTTGGATTCCTATCACTTTTGATTTTCCTAAAGTTGTTTAAGTCCCATTCCCCTCGATGTATTGTTAGAGAATAGGCTAAATTCACTTCTGAATCTAAATAATCAATAGATAAAATTCCATCTTTGAAGCAATTGTTTTACCACATCTTGTCTCCATTGAATGTGTTTTTTACACCATTGAAGATTTCATTCTTTATACCGACCAAAAAAAAAAAAAAAAAGATTTCATTCTTTGGCAATCACAATATGCAGACACAGAAGATATCGATTTCATTTCCAAAGGAATATCTGCTAAAAATTTTCTCAACTTCTTAGCCTCATTGACAGGTGTGAATTTGAGAGGAATTTTTACATTCCTAAGAAGTTGACTAGTACTCGATCACCAAGATAAATGATTTCTTCTTTAACCCATACTGGAGTGTAGGAGGATAAGACATTTTCTTTGCACATATATGCCTTGTAGCATCTAAGTCTACAATCCATTCTTTCATATTAGCCACAATATTGGTTTGGGAAATGAACACATTAATTGCATTATTAGAGTCATCTGCTTCAACCAAGTTGACTTGAATTTAGATGGATTGTCATTTCCCCCACAATTTTTGTTTGAGTTAATTTCTAAATTATAGCACCTTCGCCAAGGTTGAACATGTATCCATTTCGGAATTTTGTCTCCTCTGAATATGGGATGTAGTTTATCATTCCTTGAATAACATGAAAATCCAGTCCAAGTTCGATAAATAATCAAACATATTTATAAATTCCTACTATTCCATTTTTTATAACCTCTTACTTAGTGTATTTCTAAACCAAAATCGACATGCTCAAGCTATGGAAATACAATTATTCAGCCAAGGAGCAATATAAATTCCACCCGACTTCCTCCTACGTTAATATATTTGCTTATATTACCAAAAAAAAAAAATCCAAATGAGACCAAACCCTCATTTTAATAAAAATGAATACGGACAGCAAGCATGAACACCTATCAAATTATTTCAAACCATGGACAACTCATATAATCATGAATCCAACCAATTCAAGGCATGAACATCAATTGTGATAAGGAAATTAGCAAGTTTTAAGCATGGATATGATTTATAGCCGTGACTCCAATACATTCTGAACATATACATCAACAAAAGGTAGGAATCTAGTTTATTCAAATCATATATAGCAACAATAGGCAGTGCAACGAGAGAACTGAGCATATACATCATTATCTAATCAAAAGGAAAGTAGTCCGAAGCTTTGAGGATCAACGATATGTAATCTATGATCACGATTCTCATTATCAATCATGAAAACAAACTTGAACGAAATCATTTGAATATAATTAGCAAGTATCTTATCAATGCAAGTCACATTTCTAGCTGAGATGACTCGATGTCAAAAGCACATACACCTGGTGAGCACTTGAACAATTCAGCGACTCAATAGGAAACACAACTGAAGAATAGAGAGCGAGAAACACAAATCAAAGTCACAATCCAAACTAAGATGACTCAATGTCAAAATTACAAACACCCCCATCATATCTTGGATCTGACTCCTAAGATGACAATATGTTTCATTTCCTTTTGATCTCATGTGAAATGGAAAAATAATGTATTAAATGGAAATGCCAAATAATTTAATATCTTGTTTGGAAATGCCAAAATTACAAACACCCCCATCACCTTGAACGTTTTTTTTTTTTTCAAAAAAAAATTAGCGGATTTCTTTCCATTTCTTTTCCGATCTTCCCTTTCTTTCTATTTCTAGGTGACCACACAGGAATCACAGTGCCTCTCTAGATAGGTAATTGGAAAATTTGTAAGCATTCTCCTTAAAGAGTAGAGGATCACAAATTCATGGAATATGCTTGATTTCATCAGTCAAATTTGCAGAGAACACATACAACAACAATTCACCAGGAACTTACTTACAAGACCTCGAATTTTAAATATTAAAATGAAAGGATCACGAGCTACATATGTGTGCTCATCAACTTCAAGTGCCACAACGATGACTGAAAAAGCTTGACCTCATTCGTTAATGGCGGACTTTAACAATTACAACCATTGAAGAGAGGATTCATTTACCCTACTCCTCCCATCAATGACCTCGCCATTGACGCTTTCGTTGTAATTGCTCTCATTGCCTTCTTGCCGGTGATGCTCTATTTCTCGTTTGTGTATGATGTGAACGACAACCAGAGCTCTCCCATGGTTTTCTTGAGAAGACACGCAGAAGCAGAATATAACAAGGTAGTGAGGAAAATCTAAATAAATTGATTATAAAATTCAATTAGAATTGAAACAATATGATTATTGGAAGTTTGACTTATCCTTAAGATTGTTGGACTATTATTAGAAATTGTGAAAATAAGATCAATTGTTTGAGGCATGTAAGCACTGTCATCAGGATAATTTTGGCCTTCAGAGTATGAAACTTGGTGCAATAATCTTTAGCAACTATCCTCTTATGATACAACAAATCTTCGTCTTTACTTTGCATAGAATAATAGAGTGAATACAAAAAATAGCGTTATGTGTAAAGCCCGACAAATAAATGAAAAGAAAAGAAAGAGAATTCCATTTCTTTTAATTGTGATTTATAGATTAACTTTATAGGCAAATGAATGAGAGGGTTAATAAAGAAACAATTCAAATAAGGCCCTACAAATTGATATAGTTTCTATTAGACTCGTTACGAAACAAAAGGCATGAATATTTCAAGATTGTCAAGATATCCAATATCTTACAAAATGTACTGTGTTTTCTTGAATTTATTAACTTTTCTATTTTGTTATTGATTTAATCGTGCTTACCAAATTTTTAAATTTCAAACTCTTTCTATAAATTATCGACTTCAATTAGAGTACTTACCAACTTTGCTTCAATCAGTTTACCAATAAGTTTTGCATTATCATTTTTTACTTGAATTTGTAACCAATGTTTAATTTCTAACTTCTGTTATCTTTGATACAAATAGCTACTCTTATTTTTTACTTAATAGTTCCTCAAGTGTACTGATTGTCATATGAAATTACCTACTTTTATTACTTGCCAACTTTTCTTCAATTAAGAGACCAATTAGTTTTTGGTTACCATACTCCCACTTTGTTATTTAGCAACATTTATTTATTTTTTCTACATAAGTATCACTTTTATTTGTCTTACTTACCCTTTTCTACAATTATACTACCAATTAATTTTGCATTATTAACTCTTATTTGAGTTAATTATAAAAGTTTATTCATTATTTCTTAAATTACAGCTTCTCTTATATCTGACAAAAATTTACTTTTTATTTACCAACTTTCATGTAGCTTTCTGACCAATAACATAAATTTACCATGTGTCATATAATTTATTGACTTTTTATTTGGTGATTTACCAACTTTATTCCTTATTAAATAACCCATTGGAGAAGTTGGTTTTGGAAAAAGAAAAAACAAGTAAATGTTGGTAACTAACTCAAATGAGAGTTGGCAACCCATCATTAGTTGATTATTTGACTGGGAATAAATTGAAAATCAATTAAACTAAAATTATTAAATTTCATTTGAGAGTAGGTAACTGTAAGGTGTAATCAAGAAAGGCAAAAAAACAATATGTAAAAGATAAGAAAATTTGATAATTAAAAGAAATAAAATTGGAAAATAACTATTAGGAGAGTGGGTAACCTAAAACTAGCTAGTAATTTAATTAGAGAAAAATTGGTAAGTCTTTCTAATTAATATTGATAATTTCTAAAAAAGAGTTAATAAAGTAATGATGTTGCTAGGAAATGCAAGTAAAAGTTTTAAACGATAAGAAAAGTTGAAAAATCAAATTGATGTCGCCTGAATTCAAATTAGAGTTAATAACCTTGCAGTATGTGGTAATTTCAATGGCATAATAATGTCTGACTTATGCTAAATTTGGTTGTTAATCTCTAAAATAAGTTATCAAATGTAATATCCAAATAAAAATTGGTAAACTTAATAGAACAACCGATAAATAAAAAGGAAATTTTAATTTTAGTAAGTAACTCAAATAAGAGCTAATGACCTAAAACTAGTAATCTTACAAAAGTTGGTCTTGGTTCATATAAGTGGAACACCACGTGTTGTGGTGCCTCTTTGTTTCCCAGCGTGTTTGTCCACTTGAAATCTCCCATGTAATTGCATACCGCATGAAGTCCGGTAACTTGCTTTCGCTGCGTTCAAAAGACCCGTGATCATCTTGATCATTTTTGGGAGCAACGACGTGAACAGCCACCACGAGCCATCGTCGGTCATCCTCATTGTGATTCTCGTGATCTACTGTCCGTACGAATTCAGAAAAAATATCCGGGCGATATCGCAAATTAGGTAAGAATCTTGATTCAGCTTCATATATCTTATGCCTAATTCGTAGATTGCGACCATGTTTGAATGTTCAGTTGATATTGTCATGTACAAAAGAAATCTTTTGAATTCTCGTGAATTAGGAAATTTTCCTAATTTCATAACGTGCATACAATGGACAGTCCGGTTTTCACGCCCGAAATCTGATTTGTAATCGCACGAAAAATCGCCAATTTGATCTCACGCCCGAGATTCGATTCGTGATTTTGTTTAAAATTGGCAAATCCGATCTCATCCGTGAGATATGATTCGTCAATTTATGGATTTGCCTGATTTGCTGTCGTGTCATTTAAATCGATTTTGTTTTCATAAAAGAAAAATAAAAAAAAATATTTGAGTTAGGATTAGGTTCACCTTAGAATATTTCTTGTTTTAGGGTTATTTTGCATAGGAAATTTATTTTGAATTTTTAAAAATAAAAATCCAAAAAAAAATCAGCTTAGGATGCTAGTTTTTTTTAGGTTGCACGTTTAATTATTCGAAAATTTTAATTTCGAATTTTATAAAAAAACCTAGAGCTAGGGCACTATTTGCACGTCATTGCATATTAGGATAAAATTGCATGTAATTTAGTTCTAGATAATATTTATAAGTTTAGATAATTTTTCATAGATAGATTGTATCTTAGGTTAGGGATTAACAAGTTAAGATAACATTCAAGTTTAAATTAGGGTTTAGCCTAATCTAATCCTTAATGTAAGTTGGATGATATCTTAATTTAGATAGATAATTTTTCGCAATTTTCTAATTTCGAATTTCGTGGAAATACCAAAAAAAATGTGTTTAAATAAATTGATTTCATTGTCTAAGATAGGTTGCATGCTCATTAAGAAAATACAAAATATTTCACTTACGTCATATAGTTTGAGTCATATTGCCACGTCATTTCATGTTAGATTAGTAGCATGCATTGCATAAAACATGATTCTCATTAAATGAGTGAAAACAAAAAAAAATAATTGCGTGTTAATTAGAAATCATATCTAGGACTGTCGCTGTGAATTCTAATCTAACATTGCAAATGCTTTCAATGTCATGAGGTAAGTCTTGCAATTTATTCACTGCTTTATCTGGGTGTTAAATTGGTGATTTGCGCACCCGCTTGATAACCTCACATGTTAGGGAGATAAATTAAAATCAATTCAAGCTGCCTGCAAATTTTTTTTTAGAAATAAAAGAGAAAGGTACCGAAAGGGCGTTAGAGAAATCTAGCGCAATCAAGTCTCCGAATTCACAAATTTCTGGTTCATAGGAGTAAAGTAAATCTCTTGTTACTTTACTTGAGTTTCTAATCGACCCACCAAAAATAGATTAGTGACGATTCCTAACTGAAAAATCATTTGCATATAAAGAACTTTAACCTAAGTCGCGAATTGGTATGCGCTTGGGAGAGCCCGAGCTAAGTTTAGGCTTAGTAATCTATTAGCCAAATCCTAGGTGGTTCACCCGAAAATTTGGTCATGACAAATATATATTAGTATTAGGATTGAACCAAAAGTTAGAGTTTTTTTATGTGACAAAAAAGGTTTTGGGTAGAATTTGGATTGAATCTAAAGTGGGGAATTTTTTTTAAAGGGTATTAGGCCTAAAAAAAGCGCATGGTTTATAGGAGAGTGAGAGAACAGGTTTGACAGGCGCAGCAAGTGTCGTTCATCTAGCAATGCGAAAGGCGATGGGGCTAGGCAATGTTGCATGTGATTGAGATGTCGGCTGCCATTATCATAGCTAGTGTTAGAGGGAAAAAAAAATGCTAATATCACAACAAATTCCAAATTGATATATTCATGTTATATTTATGTCAAATTAGTTTCATATTATAAAAAAAAGCATAAAATGGTACACCCATATCACATTTACTCTAAATTAATATTCTTATCATAGAAAATCTCAGACTAGTATATTCATGCTAAATCTATGCCAAACACAAAAACCAGTTTGGGGTGGGTGTTTGAGATTTTTTGTGATACAATTATTAGTCTGAGATAAATGTGACACATAAATATTGATTTGGGATTTCTTGTGACATGTAAATTTATTTGGAATAGTTATAAAATGGATGTATCGATTTGAAATTTTTGATCGTATAATACAAAAACAAGGAATTTTAATGCGATTTAGCCCTTGGTCACATGTGGAGTTGGTATCCACACGGTCGAGCCCTATAAACATATGGCCAACAAGAGCTAGTGGTGCAGTTTCCATATTTTCACCTTTCCATATTTTTACCTTTCTCAGTAAAGAGATTCAATCATGCATGCATGACGATGCATAGAAAAAAATCAGATAAAAATTTTGGACCACACGTCTAATTCGGCAAGAAAGGAGACCACAGAGGCACTCTTTGTTCATGAACCCTATCATCGTCTCGAAAATGCATTTACATAGGCCATATACCGAGATTCGACTCGCAATAGGATCGCTGACCCTTGATTATCTAGATCTGATTAAGGCAAGAATCTCCCCGACTTTCTTTTAATTAAAAAATTTGCCTTTGTTCAAAGTGTTTTGCATATATACAAACCACTCATCTGATGTTTAATTTTTGATTTATCACATCACCATATAAATTCGTAAATTAGCGATTGTCTCTCTAGAATTTCCCCGATTGGGGATACTTCCTGGATGGAACACGGACGGTCGAGAAATGACATCGTGTCATTGGTTACTTGGGATTGCCTGCACCAAACTTTCAAGAGCACTCGAGAAGGTTAGCTCGGAGAAAATTCTACAAGGAAGGGCAGATACAAGCGATGTGGAAAGCTCAACTTTGGCTAAATACCGCTTGTGTTATTTAAAAAACGACGTATTTGGTTATTATTTCTGGTCAATGCATGCTTATTATATACATCAACTAGCGAAAAGGCACTGAGAGAGGAAGAGAGACCGTGCTCCGGCAAGGGCCAGTGACGGCAGGCTTTTGTTGTATGCGGCGACGGCTCCTCCACGAGGGCTTGGGATGCCTCGTGTTATGTTGCTTTCACTGGTGCCACGTCAGCGTCGAGCGGTCGTTGAAGTGGCTGAAAATTGAAATGACCGCGCGAGCAGACACTAGGCTTTCCAAGGAAAGTTAGTTGGGAAATAGATGAAACGCGTCAAATGGGCGACAAGTAAAAGCCGTGGCGTTATAATTTTCAGGACCACCGTCCCCGACGTTCGGAGCCGTCCATTGTTGTCATGATGAATGCACGAGAGAACGTACTCGAACTTGCACACGTGCTAACCTACAGTGAAACAGAGTCGGCATCGAGTCAGGTCGGTACATGTTGGCGACAGCAAGTAGTTAAAACCTGAAGCATTGTTCTTGATCACGCGGCCGACCCAAGCCGAAGCCAAGAAATCTTAGATAGTGATTTCATGTACATGGATGCGTCTCGTCTAAGCTTATATCAGTGAAGAACTGCCAAATTATATCCTCCCGTCCTATAGGTCACGTTTTGTATTACGCCCTTATTGAAGATTATACCTCTCTGACCGAAAATATAAGAAGAAATACTAATTTGAAATCGTAAACCAATGCGCGTTGTTTGACGTCTCATTCGTGGAAACATTATTTGCGCAATTAAAATGGTCCCATGATAACCAAGGGACAATGACCCACTTGAAATAAATAGAAAAAAATTGGCACGTTGATTTTAAAGGCATGGGGACCACGTCACTGGTGGACAATTTCTCAATTTCATAATAATATATGTGATAACGCAACAAATCACCCCGAAAAAAAAAAGGGTCGCTCATAAGTACTGGCCTGTCCAGGATCCGAGGAAACCCAAGAGACGAAGACTCAGAAGTACGTCCGTCCCACTAAACAACTCCAGTTTCTATCTGGCACTCGAGTAGAGTGATCGACAATCGCGCACACAAAGCAAAAAGGAGTATCTCGGACATGGGAAGAAGCCCTTGCTGCGCGAAAGTGGGCTTGAACAGAGGAGCTTGGACAGCTCAAGAGGACAGAATTCTCGTTGATTACATCCGAGCCCACGGCGAAGGAGGTTGGAGGAACCTCCCCAAGAAAGCAGGTAAGAACGCTGATAAAAGAATGTTCATGTGGGTCATCTGGGTATTTCCAAGAAAGTAACGAGAGACGTGTTTTCTTGTTTGTCTATGACAGGCTTGAAGAGATGCGGCAAGAGTTGCAGGCTCAGGTGGTTGAACTATTTGAGGCCTGACATCAAGCGAGGCAACATAACAGCGGACGAGGAAGAGCTCATCATCAGGCTTCACAATCTCCTGGGCAATAGGTCTCGACCTTTATCACTCTTCATCAATTCCCTTCCCGTTCATTGTACAAAAGAAAACGAAGATTTTTAAGAAGATAATACTTACTGTCAATGAATTTACTGAACTATGGTCAGGTGGTCTCTGATCGCGGGGAGGATCCCAGGGCGAACAGACAATGAAATAAAGAATTACTGGAACACCATTGTGAGCAAGAAGGTGAAACACCAGCCAAAGCCATCGAAAGAGACCAAAATCACCAAGTCGAAGGTCATCGCCAACTCTCAACCAAAAACCCAAGTGGTGAGGACTAAGGCCTTGAAGTGCTCCAGGGTTTTGTTCCTCAATCCTCCACAAGCCCGCCCCCAAGTCATGCAACAGCAACAACATCGCCAAGCGGACACCGACCCCGCGACCCAAACCAATGCCATGCCTGTGGTGAAGAGCAAAAATGCAGATGGCAAAGTACCATGTCTTGCTGGAGGAGAAGATCATCTAGCAACGGACTTTGATTTCAGCGAGATTGACTTGTCGGAGTTCCTGAACTCCGACTTGTCGGACAAGTTTCGCTGCTTCGACGGTTGCAACTATGGCTCCTATAATAATACCTCGTTAACTTCTAATTCTTCTTCGGAACAAGCCATTATGTTTTCAGAGGAGATGGTTCAGAGTTGGAACCTCGGTGGGTGTGCTCAAGATCAAGCAAATGTGGGGTCCAATGTTCAATCTCTCTCTCCACTTCTTGATTGCGACAAAGGGTGGCCAGTGGAGTAATTTGAATAAAGGAGAGGGACTTCTATAGAGCATGTACCGATGTATACAGTAGCAATAGCAAAAAAATAAAATCAAATAAAAGACCATTTGGGGGAGGGTATCATATGAGCATCGCACTTTTTCTCCCATCTTCTTCAAGAAGATGCTTGTTGGACGCAGCTTTTGTCAAATAAAAGTATTCTAGTTTAATTTTTCCAAAGAGAATCTAATCTATAACCTAACCTAGAAAATAAAGGTGAACACCATAGCTAGTCATTCTTCTTTGATTTCTTGTTAGTGATTTACATGCTAGTTAAGTTATTATGCTTTTCACATTTGAAGGAATGTTCAGCATATGTGTCTAAACAACCTGTTAGAAAATAATCAAGAAGAATGAAATCATATTTTGAGACGTGAATATACCATCTTTAATGAATTGTTTGCCCCACAAGATTGCTAATATAACTACTATAAATCCTCTAGAAAACAACAAAATCTCAAAATGAAAATATCATATAACAATTCTAGTATTTCTCAAAAAACTCTCAAAAGAAAACAATTGGAGAATGGGGCTGTACTTTTTAAGAAAGAAATGAAAATTGAAAGTGAAAAAAGGAATCGAATGAGAAACGTGGATTATATAAAATAACCATTGATCAGTGCTGATTCTAGTCCACAGTTTTAGTGCACTTAGCCCATGGTCTTTAATTTAATGTTAGAAAATTTTCACACTTATATATTGATCCACACACTCACATCTTTTCTAAGTGAGACAACACATCTCTTTGTTTGTTTTAGAATCAAACTATCAACACAAACTCTATATATTCGCCATGAGAAATATTTACGAATTCACATGTATGTGTTGCGACGTTGATGAAAATCCACCCGTGCCAAGGCAATCTTAGTTCGAACTAACAGAGAGCGATCAATGTCACTCCGCGGTTCGTGAATGAGGCTTTGGAACTTGTTCACCAGTGATTGTCCCATTGCTTTGGAAACTTGTTTAGAAAAAGTAATCACAAGAAATGTGATTTGTCTATTTTATTAAGAATATGTAGTCTCTGGATCAATTTTCACACAGTTGTAAATAGGAAAAGAAAACATTTTACGACAGAGGGTTTTTTAGCAAAAGCTCGACGAGCGAGTCAAGGTAAGCTTATAATGCCAAAATTATAGATTCGCTGGCATTGATGGTGACCAAAAAAAGTATGCATAGATATCGTACTCTTATTAAGTCGGCTGTCGGTGAACAAATTTTGCTAATTAGCGCTGTTGATCTCAATTGGAGTATAGAAATTCCACTACGGCAACAATTGTTTACCGATGCACGCAATGAGAATTGAAATTTCCATTGCTCCAGCTAAGCTTGTTGTATTACGGATACACATGATTGGGAATTAGTGCAACTTGTGAAATTCTTTTCTTCATCGATAATCAGCAGAGTAGACCTACCGAAAGATATAACAATGGGTTGTTGACTAAATCATTTAACTGTTCTGTGGATATTTTTGCTTCAGAACAAAACAATGTCTTGGTACGCATTTCACCAAAAGAATGTGCTTAGATGAAGTGACGCGTTTTTTGCATATGGAGGAACCTTCGTTACCTAATCCTAAGCTTACTTGTACCCTTTTGCCCAGTGGTCACGGCCAGAAAGGAAAAGTTGAGTAAAATTTAGAACGCATGTTGACTTTTGATATTCATTTGTTTTTCTTATGTAATTCACATAGCCCATAACCAAAAGAGAAAAGTACGCTTCTGGATGGGATGATCGTACTGTTGCATTTAAAAACTTTTTTTTTTTTGTGCTAGTGGATTTTTGAAGAAACTGGTAAATGTCAAATAAAAAAGAAATTATTGATTATCTAATTTCCAAGCAATTTGTTAGTAATTTACAGACATTTACACGAAATTACCAACTCATTTTTATAGTTGGAAGATTTCCGATTTTTATTTGTCTTCTTACCAATGCTGAAAATTTACCAACTCTTATATGAATATTCCGATATTATTTTATATGACTCATCAGTTCGTTTTTCCAACTTTTATGGATTATCAATTGTCATTTACTCACCATTTATCAACCTTTTGCATATTTTATTAACTCTTGTTTTCCATTCCTACAAGACTTAAATTTATAACTCTTATATGAATTTAACGACCCTTGTTCATATTATTTACATACTTTTTTTTCATTGGATTACCAACTTTATTGAATGAAACGATATAATTCTCAAAGTTAAATAACTGATTGATGTTTTTGGTTCTCTCTCTTTTTTGTTTGGTCTTTTTTAAGGCGAAATTGAACCGAAGTTCTTGGTATCGACACCGATGAGTACCTTACTGACCACACAAGCTCCTCGCACCTTCAATTCATATCCGTTTGCAACTTTAGTTTTCTGCCAATGTCACATTTTAATTACACGCTCCCCCTCTTTATGTTGAGAAGTAAAAGTATAATCACTGACAGTTTTATCTTTCTGTTTTTCTTACTGCTAGCAATTATTGTCCCCGGGTTCAATTCATGAACGTATTCTGATGATAGAATTATTGAATTCTCTCTAAAATGAAATGAAAAATTAGTGAGAGCGACATAACTCTTTTACTTTTTTCGACATAATGACAAGGAAAAGCACGCAGAACGCACGCCCCCATAGTACACCCACAAAGTGCCTAGAAAAAGGCTCACAACTTTCCATTAATTGAAAGGATAAGTTGAATTACATTGAAAACGAAGTGTATAATTTGTACGTGCGAAACCATAAAACTAGGAAACTTGGCTAGCAATATCAAGTAAGATATCATAACTAGAATTTAAAACTTCAATACAGAAACCACAAATTCAAAGGTTCTACACTAAATAAATATCCTAAATTAACAAACTTAAAAAATAAAAGAATGTCAAACCCTAATATTCAAAATCTATCAAATATCAAATCTTCATCTACCGCGTCACTTTTGCCTCTTCATATCAGTGCAGACTCAACAAAATATCCCACCTACTCTCCCAGCGTTGCCCCATACGGGGTCCTTACGCAATTGTTTCTTTCTTCTTCCCAAAATACCTTGCGAGTAGCTTCCACTATTGTCTCAGGTCAAACGCATGTTGCGTTGGAGGATACGAGACCACATATGCTTGGTTTCTTTCATATAAACAGTCGAATCCGGCCCTAGAAGATGACTTTTCCCAATACTACATTCGCGGTCCATATTTATCGTCTACAAACCCTAAACGTAATGTGAAAATGACATCTGCATTATTATTATTTTTTCCCACAATCCCATGGAGACCATACGACAAAAGTGCACTGGATATTCATAATAAGATCCGCCAAAAAAATAGATGCTTAGTAAATGCTGGCACAATAACTTAGCAACGCTTGGCGGGGCTGCCTTGGCTTAAGTGAGGATCGGCCTTACCAGATCTGGTTTGGGTGAGGCTTACCCTCATCGGGCCTTGCCTGGGTGAGAACTCCCCTTGTCAAGGCTCGCTCTTACCCGGCCGGAACTCGCCTAGGCAAGGCCATGGCTGGTGGCCAGCCATCGCCTGTGGCTAGTGGCTGGCCACCGGTAAGAGGAAGAACAAAGCTTAAAAAAAATCAGAAAAAAAGATTAAAAAATTGAAAAAAAATATTAGAATATTATTACAAATTATCTACGTTAGTATCAATTGTGCCATGTCAATTGGCCGGTGTCCACATCAACAAATTTAGATCAAAATTAGTTGAATAGACTCAATTGGTAAGATATGAAATGGTTTAGGATTGAATTGACAAAAGTGCAAAAGATTTATAATCTTTTGGACGATTTTTCCACTTACAAGACCTTGAATAATGACAACCGAAACATCATAGAATTCATGCATTGAGTACATACTACATGGAACAACTCTGGACTGAATCTTGAAAATGATTACTCAAGCAGGTGCCCATTAGCTTTAATTAGTTCATAACTCGTGTATAACACTGGTTAACTACATACTGTCCGTGTTTCAAGCTAATGGTATATTAGAGCTAGTATCGTAGACGTGTTTTGCGACCATCAAGAGGTTATACAAAATGAATGTCTTATCGTACAAGCGAATCCATGGAAGAATCCAATTAGGAGACAAAGTATTCCTCCATTTTAGCTGGCACGATTCCAAGATTGTGTAACATCGAGCATGATACTAAAGATGCATAAGCAAGGACAGGTGATAGGCATCATAGGTCCAACAACTCATGTAAGTCTTTTCCATTTAGGATCAATTTGTTTGAAGAGAAAACTGTTCCCGGAAAATTGTTTCCGGCTGTGTTGAGATGATGAGAAATTGATTGATGTGCAGAAATGATATTCCATGGGCTAAAATAATCAGCTTAGATTTGAAGGAAATTACTTTTTTTAAATCATCAAATAAATGAAAACTTTTCATAAAAAAACATTGTCATTTATCATGAAATTTTCAATGAAATAAATGCACTCTCAACATATAAACAATTTTTGTTGACGAACACTTCATTATATATAATTGATAACTAAATTCAACGACCATATATTTTGCACATTCACTTTTTATTACCATGAAAATCGTTTTCCAGTAGATGTAATTCAGCGTTAGGTATCCTACATTTACAATAATCTGGTCCTTATGTATAGCATTCGCCATGACCAACCTACCTCCATATTTGCCAGACCATCTTTGGTCCCAAGGACCAAGACCCTAGGATGCTTTCGTTTAGGTCCCCAAGTCTTTTACGTACAGTCCAATATCGACTGGGACCCAAAAATTGATGTCAGTGACAAAAGGGTACGCGTTCCATGGGAAGAGGAAGATTGGCCTCTAGATTGGAGAGTAAAGGTGGAGAAAACTAAAGGAAACCTAACTCCAATGTCATTGGACGCGAATGGGGCAGGTGTTCCACTAGATAGCACGTGCCTCAGGAACCTCACCTCCCGGTCCTTCGCTTTGGCTATTCAACCGTTAACGTGCTGTTCCTTTGCAAAACAATAAAGCTTTGCACATGCTCATTGTGGGGAACGCGCCCATCAACGCAAGATCAAGACACGAATGTGGAAACACACCTACGAAAGCCTAAAAATATAGTAAGACTGGTTTTGACAGATGGGGGATACTCAATTGTTGATGGTCTCTCTGTTTTTGTTCGAAAATTTCAAACCATGCATGTACTCTGTTTTGTTTTTTTTTTTTTTTTTTTTTTTTTTTTTTAATGTCGAGCATCCTTGTACTTTTTAAAAAGCGTTATCAGTCGTTCCTGAATTTTTTGGACTACGGAATTTGTTGAGGTAACGTCGACTAGTTAAAAGTTTGCTGATACCGGCCGCAACATCAGAGCTCGATCGAATGGCCATGACATCATGAGGTGAGGTGAGATCTTAGAGCTCGAACGGCCATGGCGACTGTGAGCTCAGAGCTCGAGTGCCATGGCCCACCAGTAGGAGATTTGGAGCTCGTTGCCATGGCGAAACCCTAGAAAAGAGTATATAAGCAACAGCATGTGGAAGACAATAAATGTGGCGTTCGTGGAGAAACTCTTGAGGGTTTCGCCACCTATTCGATTAATTCTCAATTTCAAAATCAAACTCAGACAATTACTCGCATGTCTCCTTTTGCACAGCTTTCTTCAATAAGTTTGCACATCGACTTGGTGAGATCGGTTTTCTTTTTTTTTCTTTTTCCGAAAAGCTTATTTTCTGAAGTGCTGAGATCTCGCATTCCCTTTGCGAGGGGCATCACATTAGCCAAATCAGCACCGCCGTGTGCCAATCAAAATGCAACATGTGTTCTCCAATTAGCCAAGCTAGCCAACTCCACCCTCCGACGGCCAAATTTAACTTAGAAACTAACGGTGTTTTTTTTTTTCTTTTTTAATTTAAAAAAAGAAAGTAAAGAGACCATTGTGAAAAAAATAGATAAAAAAAGATGAACGATTTTGACTTTTAGCCAAGAGTAAGGAAACCACTTGTGACATTATTCCTCAATTACTTACACCGTAATCTTGCGACGATGACATTTGAGTCTTTATAAATCAAGAATAAGAAAATGATTAATGAAGAAGATATTGTCATTTGCAGAGTCAACTGCGCAATTGAGATTTTCTTAGGTGCAAAAGATAAAATCTCTTATCCTCTCTTGCCATTGTTGCATTGTATAATTTTTTCTCCTTTTTTTTCTGTGTAAACGATAAGGTAGATGACATCTTGGATGAGAACTTGGACACGCCACACGAGTCCATATCGTATTCGGTGAAAAGCATGCTAATTCACGTCAATATCAAAGAGGTAGATAAGAAATAACTTCCTGCTTGCCAAACTCGATTAAGTAGATGGTCAAGAAGAATTGATGGAGACTTCCTACTTTCTTTAAATGCAAAACTTCCAAGATTTTTATCAGTGGGGAGGAATTAATCAGAATTACACTTCATGAAGATGATGTAATACGGCTATAATAATCTCTTTATTATGGGCAGAATGACACTAGAAATGTTAAAAGTTATATACGGTACTCACATTAATGTCAAAAGTATTCGTCGGCTCACTTAAATAAAAGTTCAGAAAAAAAAATTAATTACTTAATTGCCTCCGGTGAGAATTTCCTATCAAAAGTATAACAAGGCGTTTATAATTAAAATCAAAATGAGTTGGCATTCTTTTAAAGAAATCCAGTCGACATGGATGTCTCCCTCAAATCAACATGGTTAGGTAGGGCATAAACGATGTCTCTCAATCCAACCAAGCAAAAATGACGTGGTACACAAGGAAGGTTAAAAGGGCTTGATCGTCTTCAACGCTAGCTGATCGTCGCACCAATCTCCCTATCACCGTCGCTCTCACTCGCTGTCTTCGTCGTTCTCACACGCAGCCACTATCAATCAACATGCCGCCTTAGCCATTCTCCTGAAGGCATCACCCAACCAAGCACGAGTAGAGACATGGGCAGCCACTTTTAATCCACACTGGTCATCGATATCTTAGGCTAGCCATAGACCGACGCCTGTCATTCATCGTCTTGCTGGTCGTCGACAAAGCTGTGGTTAGTTTCTCCCGTTTTTGCTCTATCTTCCAACGAAGAAGGCTTGAAGAGTTTGGGTTCGCCCGAAGCTCGTTCACCAGCGTAAACTACCAATGATGGCATTCCTCGCCGTTTTCAAGCTGCCGGAGCCAATGCTGACCGTTGCTGTTCGTCATCTTGAAGCAACAAAGGAGCGGCTCTATTCTGCCCCGTTTCTCTTTAGTGTCAACTTAAGAGATTTACTTTAAAATCTATAATGAGAAAACTTTGGAGATTTGAGGAGGCAAAATTGTAAGAGATTACGGCCAGCCAAGAGGAGATATCAATGGGATATTTTTACTCGATGATATGACAAGCAAGAAGCAAGATCAGCTAGAGATTGTTTCTTTCCCGGTCCTATTACATATATATACACACATATATTTTACAAGCCACCGGAGCTTAAATTGACACGAATCCAACTTTTGTAGCTTAACCAGTAGATACCGGAGGACACCGCTATGTGTTATGTGCTGTACATAGATTGTGAAACCCTACTCCTTCATTCACATGTCCCCCCACCCCCTTTTCCCCCAGCCTCCTCTTCGAAGAAAGTGGAGAGTAGAACTCACTATCTTCCCATTCCCAAGTGGGAAGAGTGGCCATTGGGGCAACCCTCAATAGTTGATTAGCAAGAGATTGAGCAGGGGTTGGAATGAGAGAAATTAAGGGAAAGAAACATGAATTTAATGCTCATGGAATAAGCTAGTCATGAAATCGTGGAGGTGATGAGTGAACTTGAGAAAGAAATCGATGGGATTTGCAGCAGTATGGAAAGAATATTCATTCACAAAAAAAAGGAAGTTTGACTCTTTGCTGGCTTGCCCTTATGAGGCACGTCTTTGACCTTGACAATCCTAAACGTTTATATGCAGCTCTTCCCTCGAATTCAGTCTTGCGTCCTCGAGGGAGTACTAACATTTAGTAGCCATTGCTAGTGCTTCGATGGGTCCGACCAAATGTCTTGTGTTGCTTTAGTCCGGAAAAGTGTTAAAAAAGTCCTAAACCTTTTACATTTATGCCAATTTGATCATAAACCTTTTTTTTTTATGTCAATTTAGTCCTAAACCTTTTGACTTGGTGCCAATTCAATCCTTTCCAGCTAATTTGGGCTAGATTTTGCTAATTGGACACTGGCCGACTAACGTGACATGACGGCATTGATGTAGATAACTTTTAATAATATTTTAATATATATTTTTTCTTTTTCTTTTTTCCTTCTCCTTCTTCTAGCCAATCGTCGGACCTTGGCGACCGGCCAGAGGTGACGGCCGACAAGGTCGAGGTCAACCTTGTTGGCCACTGACGAGGACCGTGAGGGTGGCCTCACGCTAGGCGGTGAGGCTCGCCCCCATCGACCATGGGCGAGGCTTGACCCTCGCTAACTCGGCACAAGGCCACTCTCATGGCCTGGGCGGCCTGGAGCTGGCCTCGCATCGGGCTAACGAGGCTCGCTCTCATTGGATTTGGTGAGGGTCATGTCTTGTCGGCCATGGGCAAGGCTCGACCTCACTGGCCATTGCCTCTGGTCGGTCACTAATGTTTGGCGAACAGCTGGAGGAAAGAGGAGGAGAAGGAAAAAAGAAAAATAAAAAGAAAAAGAAAAAGAAAAAGAAAATATTAAAATATTATTAAAATTGTCCATGTAACACCGATTGTGTCACATCAATCGACTGGCACCCAGACATCAAAATCCGACTAAAATTAGTTAGAAATAACTAAATTGGCACCAAATAAAAAAAATGTAGAACTAAACTGGCATAAATATAAAATATTTAGGACTTTTTTTTTAACACTTTTCCCATTTTAGTCTATCCATCTGCGTTAATATCAATAGAGAGTGGCTCTATTTTGTCCCTTTTTTAGCTCAAGAAGTTTGAAGTGCTTCTAGCTCGTTCGATCCTCCCCTGTCGGCTTTCTCTCTCTCTCTATATGAGAGCTTCTATGGAGGATTTGAAGACGAACGACCCATTGTTTCCTCCAAACTTTGTGACCATTCCCCATCTTTGAGAGCAATGGCTTAGGCGATGACAAACGCAACAAAGACAGAAGTAGCTCGAGACATGGCGATGATTACCCCAGGAAAACCATTGCAACAACCAAAGGACTTGTGGTAGTCACCATTCCCACCCCAATGCAAAAGGGTCGGCAAATTTAGGGTTTATATTTGGGGCAAACATGTAAATGGCGTTATTTGGGACTATCAATGCTGACTGGGCATGCCAGCAACCCACATGGGTTGAAAAATTGATAAAAAATTGTCAAGTTAGATTTCTAGCGACTTAAATTGGGGTTGGCACTCAAGTGATAGAAAGTGACACTTAAGATATCCTAGAAAGTGACACTTAAGATATCCTGAAAAAAAAAGAACTTTTGACATTAAAATGAGTGTTGCACAAAATTTTCGACACTTTTGGTGTCCTTCTGCTTTCCCTCATGCAAAACTTGGTTTCTTTATATACACACACACTAAGACTACACGAACTTCTCTCTCGACATGCATTGTATAGGGATCCACCTACAGATTGCAAATGTGATTCTAACATGACATATGTTGGTTAGAAAAAGGGAGAATGACACTAGAAGTGTCAATAATTGTGTATGGCATTCATTTTAATATCAAAAGTTTTCGCCGGAGCACTTAAGTACTAAATCGGAGAAAACGATTCATTTGAGTGTCAATTGTGAGAAATTATAGCCCAAATTAATACATGACTTTTTTAATTAGAATTTTAACATGAGTTGGCATTTTAAAAAAGAAAAAGGGTCCACATGGCATTTCCATGTACATTTCTCCTCCCCTTCCTCCCCTTCCTCCCTGTCATTTTTTTCATTTTTTTCATTTCTCCCTTTTGCACCCTCACTGCTTCTTTGTTTTCTTCTTGTCGCGACCAACCCCATATGTTGACAACCTTCACTAACTTACCTTTGTCGCTGCCAATCTCCAGACCACCGCCACCAAAACATCACGCCAGTCACCATTTTCGCCGCCTAATAGGGATCTAACGATAACGGCCTTGAACCGTGGGCATCGTCGGAAAATGGGCAAGGACTCCAGCATGGTTGCTCATCCACGGCCAACGCTGGGATTCGAAGGACATGCCATAAAACCATAGGGAATCACATATTCAAATATAGCTTTAGCTATCAAGGAAGAAATTGTGAATTAATTCTAACTCCGAGCATCGAAGTCATGAAAAAAAAACTTTATCAGCTCTTTCAGGCAAATTGTCGAACATATGCTAGGTGTTTTAAAACGTAAGCTTCAGAATTGATTTCAATGTATTTCTCAGCCTAAACATAGTATGCAGAATTTTAAATCATCTCTATTTGTCACGAATCCGGTCACAATTTGCTCATGAAACCCTAGATTGGATATCCTAACTCCAAACCCAATCGCTCCTCCTCCTTCATGTGATGTTGCAGAGCTCAAATGAAGAAATGACGAGAGAGGGAGAGAGAGAGAGAGAAAGAGAGAGAGATGAATAACGTCATTCAACAAGAAATTTTGCCATTTTTGGGTTGTACAAGTACATGAAACTAGTTAAATGACGCTATTCTGGGCATTTTATGTTGATTCAGAACTCCGGCAAGCCACGTTGGTTTAAGATGTTAATAAAAAAATGGTCACATTAAATTTCTAGCCAAATAGATTAGAGTTGTCATTGAAAAGATCATTTTTCAAAATATTTAGCACTTAAGTGATTAAAAAAAAACTTTAGACACTAAAGTGAGTGTTGTACAAAATTTTTAACACTTCTAATGTCTTTCTCCTGTTATGAAACTAAATACTTGATAATACTTAATTGTTCAGCCAATTGTTGTGCTACAAGTCACGTGTTATTACATTATAATGGAAGGTACATAGCGATTGTGTAATTTCTTGTATAATTATACTTTTCCATCCGTGAATACTCCAATCAGACCTCTATATTGATACTATATAGAATTTTAGCATTATATGTATACAATTTACTCACGGGAAAGTAAAAAGAAGAAGTCATAAACCTATTGCATTGATATTAATTTAGTAACAAGTTTTTTAATTGGATTAATTTAGTCCTAAGCTTTTTACATTGGTGCCAATTTAATTCTATCAAACAATTTTGACAAGAAATTGCTAATATGAATGTCAAACATCCTACGCACAATGAGCATCAACATAAAAAAATTTAATAAATTTAAATATTTTTTTGAAATGATGATTATTATTATTATTTATTTATTTATTTATTTTTACATGGTGTTGTCAGCTTGGCCATTGCAGAGGGTTGCAGGCCTCACCTAGCCCGTAAGGGTCAAGCCTCACCTAGGCGAGGGCAGCCCTCGTTAGAGGCCACGACTTGTGACTCGCTAGGTTGCTACTGAGGGCTCGACCTTTATGGTTGGGTGAGGGCTGCTGTGGCCAAATCTAATGAGGGCTTGCTTGGGTGAGGATTACTAGCGACCCTTGCCAGCCATAATAAAAAAATAAAAAAAATAATTTTTAAAAAAATTACAATTTTTTATTTTTAAATTTGTCACGCCAACACCTGGGCTCGCCCGTAAGACAATCATCATCCAAATCAGCAATTACCGAGTAAAATTGGCTAAATGGAGCGAATGGTATAAATGCAAAAGGTCAAGGACAAAGTTAATTAAATTAAAAATGTTTAAGATTGAATTTATTCCGATACAACATATCTAAGTTTTTTTTTTTTTTTTTTTGTGGTACTTTTCCCATTTACTCACATATAACTTTAGTCAGGAGTCTCTCTCTCTCTCACCTTCGGCGCGATCGATGTGTCGCTGAACTTGTTTTCAAGGTGCCGTCCCCGCCACCATCATACGTCTCTATTAAATGTTCAAGTGCGGCCACCATTGATGTTTGACATGGTTCCCCGCTCTCTCTCTCTCTCTCTCTCTCTCTCTCTCTCTCTCTCTCACGCGTGCAAACACACACAAACGCACGCACGCCAAGGGTACCGACTGGAGAACGACGACAATGAGAACCGATGGAGCAACGGCAACGGCATCAGTGGCCGTAGAGTAGCGACGGCGGCGGCAACAAGTAGAGGGCCACGGTCGATCAAGGCGAGGAGAGGGAAAGGTGCAGGAATGAGGCTGTGTTTCATAACGAGGCTCTGTTTTCGAGGGTGACCCTCATTTAGATGCCAAAATTTGTGAATTGAGCTTGTCGAGGGTGGACAAAGCCATAGCCCTTTTGCTTTACATCTGTATCCATATTCAATGTAAAAGAATTGACAACCCAATAAACTTCGTTAACAACAGCGACAATCCTCGTGATGGTTAGAATAATTCAAATGCATAATGATTGAAGTCGGCTTGCAATAATCGAGTAGGTGCCCAAGAGGAATCAGTCAACCTTTAACCAGAGGGCCCGCCTTGGATCCTTGGTATTATTGGTTGAAGGTTGTATCATCCAGACCAAGATTGTTTCTAAGCAATTTCCACTTATGTGGTGGGGTGTCGGACCGCACACATTACCTGGGAAAGGCGTCGCGGGGATCCAAGGTGGCCCCCTTAATCTCCTTAAAGGGGGTGTGGACGGAGTGACTAATGGGGAGGGCATCTTTTTCAAGGCCCCTGCCTGTCTCTACTCGGACTTTTCCTGTAGTTAGAATCTTTTAAGGTCCAAATTTCCACTTATGTGGTGGGGTGTCGGACCGCAAACGTTATTGCCCCCTTGTTGGTACAATTAAGCATCTTTTTCGAACCTTATATTCGGCTCTATAGACGTTCAAGGGATGCCGAGATCCGCACGAAATCCAAGACGATGTTAATTAGTACTTAGAATTGATAGTTTCTGTTGTCTCTGTCCCTCTCTCCTTTTGACTTTTGGCTTTTGGCTTTCTCTCTACTTTTCTCGGTTACAACATTGTATGTTGGCCTGATTGTGATGTTTGACAATGAACGACGTTGTCTCTGCATCTGTTGAGGTGGAATCTCACGTCCTGGCTTGTTCACGATTCGTCAAATGTGCGTTTGCGGGGCATGTCACTGATCAATGCAATGGAAGGGTCACAAAGGACTGGGAATTGTTGCACGGGCAGAGAGGCAAGGGATTATTATAACACGGCCCACGTTAACATGGTCCAATCACGTTATAAATTCTGCTCGTTTTCTATTGCCGATTTATGGGTGAGCAGCTTTGGAATCACGAAACCAACCTTTCGAATTTACAAAATTCTTTCTATAAGATGGTAACTTTTAATTGGCGATGGCAGCTTTTCGAAACGTAGTAGTAACTCTTATTATTTGGTTCATGACATTTTTAATGATATGATAAACATGACCCCGTTGATAAAATCGTCATGATTAGGTTTACATTAATAGAACTAGGATTATAGTTAGCAATTAATAAAAATGTCCAGTGGATATGGTGCCAAGAGAAGATGAAAGCGAATACTATATTTTTCGTCCCTAAACTTTGGTGGAGTTCTAATTTTGATCCCACACTATTATATACGTTTTCACTTCAACCCTCATGTACTGCTTGCTATCATTTTCGTCCGTCTCTTTGCCGGTTTTTCTTCGGGTCAGATTCATGCGAAGTTGGTAAACGGCAGTGCTAACTACAAAATCCCAAATGTACAAGCTTTCCTCAAAAAGGAGAGTAAAGATCATTCAACATTAACAATGAGCAGAGCCCACGGAACCGATCGCAATTTAATCTTGGTCACCGATATTGTCCTCCAGCATCTCTTCTCCCTACTTTATTCATCGACGAATCTACCTTCTCTCTCCATTTCTCTCTCTACCTATGAATCTCCAAGGCCAGTAGAGCCGGGTCGATCGAGCCTGCTAAACCACCACGACCGATTACAGCGCTAGCTCTTAGTAGCGATAGTGACAAGATTCGGACCGGGAGTGGCTCTATAGTAATAGACCTAAGCACAAAAATTATGTCCCGTCAACATGCACGTATAAAGCGTTACAATGTCATACCTTCCCCTCTAATACTTCCGTCTCTATCCAGCATTAGAAGACAAATTTTTGTGATTGTCTTCATTTCTTGCTTGCTAACCTTTTTGGGCCTTATATTGCAACATCCACACACCCAACAATTCCTAAAAGTCAACACAACCAGCATAGGGGACTCGGGCTACAAGCTGGATGTCATACAGTCTTCAATTAGAGTGACATTGTCCCTTCGATCTGGAAAGGACAGAACTTGATTGTCTACGTGATGACAAGAAGCAGCTGAAGCACAAAAGTAACTTGACCTCTCCCTCTCTCAGCCGAACTATTGTGGGAATTGTCAATTCAACAACCCACCTAAACACCATAGCCTCACGTGTACAAAATTTTAATCATCCGCTCACGCGTTATTGTTTTGGAAAAATGTACCTGAATGAAGGAAAAATGGTCATAATTCACTCATGCTTTCTAACATCGAGTCCACATCTGGAGTCAGAATAGCGCGCTTATTGAGCTCCCCAACAACACAAAAGTGCTTCTCTGTTCTGTTGACGGCTACAACATCCTGAGCAAACACGCAATCCAAACCCGAGGACACCTGCACCAAACCCCAAAGATAAGATACAGATACATCCTTTCGCCCCCTCGGGACCACACTGGTCTTAATTGACAATTCAATAGCAGAAAAAACAGCGATATAATCATTATTGCTACTTCTCGAAATCAGTGGCATGAACATTGAACCTCTGCGTGCATTGAAAAACAAAATGATACATGAAATGGGTTCTGAAAAATACTCACATCGTAGAGAGTATCACCAAGCTTGAGCTTGACAGCACCACTTCTATACACCAGCATTTTACCCATCAACCCTGCTGGCAACTCATCTAAACTGCAACTTTTCTCCAAGGAACCCAAGACATTGGAGGATGTTGAGCTTTCAGTTGTCTTGTTCCCTTCTGCAGTCATCAAACGCTTTGCCATTGGGACTGTTGGAGGTAACTGAATAAAGAACATACTAGGTTCCAAACTTCCGTCATGCTGACTGTCCTACATGTGTTATGGCATTTTCCTTAGTTTCAATTAGTTCACATCCAGTTGATTTTTACTTACAAAAATACTAACCATTAGGTCAAGTTCCATGGCTGTGTTTAGTATATTTTCATTGAAAGTCACACTACTGGGGGCCTCCCCAAACTCCTCTTCATCAAGAAGTTCTGCAAGTAAAAACACAGCGTTGCAGATACCTTTAAGTTATGACAAAATCAATACATTGTACTAATAATTATCTATGAACTAAACACGGTGACCATATTGAAAGCCACAACTATGTCAGTGGAAAAAAAAAAAAGTATTGTTAGGAGCTGTAAATTTTCAACTGAAATAAACTGGATAGTGTACCTGGATTTCCTGAATATGGTCTCCTTAGAGGAAGAGTTACAGGATAGTAACTGTAATAGTCCTGCCAAAGAGTTAGGTAAGAAAAGAAACTTTTAATTATTGAACAACTAATCAAGTAGAAAGTGATATGTCATTGCATAATTTACCAACCCATGGTTCTCTGTATTCTTTCTCCCCTCTCAGGCCTGGACCACTGGAAGTACCTATAAAGATTACAAATCTAATAAGTTTGTAAGGATAATTGCAACTTAAGTAAGCAGAGCAGGACGCTAAGTTTTGAGTCAGAAGTTGAACCTTGATATGGGTTAACATTGTTTTGATCCTTTTGAACATGATATGATTTTAACGAAGTTGAAGTCCCTCCATAACCAAATGCAATTTGCGATGGAGCCACTGTAAAATCCACAAGTCAAAACCCAATGTAACCAAATCCGCAAACCTCCATAACCAAATACTTTCGTTTTCTAATGAAGACAAAACCATACACTAGTACTTCTGATGGGTAACTGTCAAATTTCTTCCTTCATTGGAGGACATATGGCAAAAATCTAAAATTGCATTAGAAGGCAAGAATTAGCAATCCAGAGCAAATGTCTAGGTCATGCTAACACACCGAGTTCACTACCATTCACATCTATGAGGTGTGAAACACAAGCAAGTATTTACAGGATTTTCGGACACCGTGTCATTAGCTAACATGCAAGTTCTTCCTATGTTCTTTTCCTCTGTTATCTATCTCGAAGGCCAAGGTTGTGACAACTAACAATAACATGCCATCCCTAATCACAAGTCTCGCACAAACAACCATAGCATAATTTCTCAGCTAACAGCTTCATCATCAGAAACCATAACAAAATTTCAATTCAACGAAATGTTAACAAATGCTGTACCTTTTCTCTCAATTTTGGGCTTCTCCTTCAAGATACCTTCCTGTGATCGACGACAGCAAAAGCCAAGTTTCAGAAAGAACCGTATGCAAACTAGTTAGACACCCACCCACAAGAGATTGACATTGACAAAAACAGAGCGATTCTATAAACGTAGACGCACATTGAAGTGCCGGAGCAAATCCTTGGCCTTCGCCTCATCATCATCGTCATCTCTAGCTTCTCTGCAGAGCAACAGAGAGGTTGTAATCAATCTAAGTGCTTCAATGATTCAATAAAGCAATGTCATGAGCAAAATGCTGTGAACCCAGAAAGGCTTTTTTCCATACGTCTTGACAACAGCAGGTTTTGGCTTTCGAACTGGAGGAGCCTTAGGTGCAAACCTCACCTGCAACGCCACAGTACAAAGCATCCATTACCCAAGAAAAAAAAAAAACAGCAAAGAAGACCATCCACAGACAGCCAATGCAATTCTTCATTTAGCAGAAATAACAAATATTAAATAAATAAATACTAATAAAAAAAAACCCAAGAAGCATCATGAACCAACCTTCCTTGGGGCGGCAGCATTATCGCTAACAGGTTTCGAATCCATCAGATTCAGCTGCTAATCTTTCGATTTAGAGTTCGAGTACAGAATTTGCTGAAAGATTCAATCGCCCGATTTATTAGAAAAGTTCCCGAAATTAGTTATCAGCCCAGTGATCAAAGGGAACTCATCGCGCCAATCAAAGGAGGGCGTCGCAAATTTGTCTTTTCTTCTCTGGTTTCTTCGCGAGATGGTAATGGCGGTTAGGGTTCTCACCGGCTGCGATGGGGAAGACGACGCGATCGCAGAGGACGAAGCTGGTTTTTCTACGTTGGGCTTGGGCCTTGGAGATCTGCATATTGGGCCTTCTGCACGCTGGCAGTTTGAAGAAGTAAGCCCACTACATGAGGCACGATCAGTGATTTTTTTTTAATTTTTGGCAAGTATATTACTTTCACAACCATTTTGATATTTCCATTTAAGACTACTTTGTATAAAAAAAATCGTTCATACTAAGTTTAATTCATAATATAAGAAGGTACATGACACAACGGGAATGGAAGTAATGCGAATCCCTGGTCGCAAATACGAGAAACACGCTCGCAACACGAACGAAAGTGCATGTGCATGAAGCACAACAATTTGCATGAAGCGTGGCAATTCAAGAGATAAGCAATAAAAAAGAAAAATTCACTTAAAATTTTTTTCCCTAGATCATAGAGATGGAATTAGAATAATGTCATAATATTGATTATTTAGTTCATTCCAGAATTTATATAAATACTCTTTATTCCCTCCAATGAATGTATTATTATTACCTCTATGTTCATCACATGCTCGAATTAGAAATTTTTTGATATGTATATATAGAGTAACCACTTATCTTAGTGTTCCTATCTTAAAAAAGATTCTTAGTGCAATGGTTAATCATACTAGAGATTTTCATCTTTTTAATATGTTGATTGTACATAGAACAATAAAAAATGATATTTTTGTGCAATGATCCCCTTGAAAATTTGCTACACGAGATGTCTATGGCATAGTCCAAATCGAAATCAAAGTTGCGTCCATACCTCTTGTTCTCGCACATCATCAGGTGATCATCTTGCAGATGAATTATAATTGTGCACGGTAGAAGTCAATTAGAGTTTTCTCAATCGAGAAGCAAAGAGAAAAAATTCATTTTAATTATCATTATTATAAAGTAAGGGAACCATATGATTATTATTATTATTTTTTCTCAGCGGGTGACGAATTGTTGAACGGTCAATGTAAGAACCACAACGGGGAAGAAACCTTGGCATGAATTTCGCCGATTTTCCGTCCCCATACACCGTTGGTCCGACATTCTTAAACACGATTTTTCCTTGAAGAGAAAGAAGGTCAAAGAAGGCCAAATTGCGATTCGACTTTCCCAACCTCCTGGCACGCACGTAGTGTGTTACGTCGATTCTGCTGCAAGGGTTCGCATGGCAACAGCAACTGATGTTTATTTATTTCTTATTGGCCAATAGAGATGCTGGCACGTGAGCGGTGTTGTTTGAGAGTTTGTAATGTGAGTGTGGAAATAAAAAAGAGTCCCACGTAGGAAAAAAAGAAGGAAATTATTTTGTTTGAATACGAGAGCAACCGTGTTTTTGTTTTTAAAAGGCATGGGCACTCAAGTGGACATTTTCCATTAAATACACCAGATTACATTTAATCTTAATTGGACTTGAAAAGTTATGGTTAAGCAATTTTGAATTTTATTTCAATTAATATTAACATTTCCGACCACAATGTATGTCGGAAGTTAAACAATGTCAATCGAGTGATTGTGTCTGTACACAAGACATATTGGTTTTTTATTCTTGTACAAGCATACTCCTTTACTTAGTAAAGTTATTCTATTTTTCTTGTGTTTATGTTCAGAGAGTTTGGGAGGTTAAATTGTATCTTGAGAGCATTATAGCTTTAAAAGAGTGATTTCATAGGTTTGTTAGCAGATTTATTTTGTTTTCTATATGTCTTTTTTTCCGGGCTTTCTCTCTTCAATCTCTAATGTTATAGTCCAGCTTCTTTTTTATATGGTTAATGGTAGGTGAGGAATCTAAAATAAGACCCAATGAGAATATTAAAAGTCAAATCACAATGATGAATGAAAAGAGCCTTATGTTATAAAAGTTGTCAATCTCTTAGTTTTAGTATATCCATAAATTTGTTTGTAATTTTGATCGATATTCTAGAATTTCTCTCCCTTTGTGCCATATTAATTGTGCTTTTACAGAGATTTCCTCTCCCCCTTGCCCATTCGGCTTGGTCCTTTGCTTCAAGCTCAAATAGATTTTGTGAAAAAATCTCAATCTAGTCGTTACTTGAATTAAGTATGTTAGATTACATATAGATGGCGCATAAGAAAAATACTAAATGGCAATGACATCTTGGTCTGTTCAAAAGGAATTATGCCAGATGTGACCTTCTCTTTTACCAACTTCACCTACCATCTTCAGTTCTCGATGTTATGCTTTATCATCTTCTTGGTTTGTTCATTCTTAGTTGGAAATAAGCTACGCTCAATGGCTTTGAACCTCATCATTCCACGTCAATGGGCAAGTTCAATCTCTCTCAAGAGTACCATCAGTTGCTTTCTCTCTCTCCCTATTCAATTGTCCATCAATAATATATTTTCATATGTTTGCAATCCCCAACAAGACACAACACAAAATATTAAAGTGCGCTATATGAGCATAGAATGTCGACATGCTTAAGACTAATCGGTCCAAACAAAAAGCTATTGAAGAAGAGTTACGGTAATCTACGACTTCTTCGGTCTTGACTAATGAGACCATGTTTGTTTCAGCATCGCTATCAAGCATTTATATCTTCGTGGGAAAAAGAAAAAAAGAAAAGAACAGTGAACCCATATGTGTTAGTGTCCTCCCTTATGGGTAAAGTGAAGTGCTCAAACCTAAATATTATTTAATTTTGAGTGCTCCGTCAACTTGATAGAGAACGACACAAAATGTTGAAAGGGTGCGAGAATTGGGCATGGACCAGGAGCAAACCCCTAACATCATTCACTATCCTTGCCATATTATCCATAAAAGAAGGTTGCAATAGATCAAGGCACGGGTTTATTCCGACTCTCTCTGGACCTCTCCTTGCTACTTTTGCGGTTCTCATGACTCCAGGAGGCCCGACTCAAGCGAAGATAAAGTTGCATGTCGAGACTATTCTTAGTCTCCCCCTTGAGATTTCCTACATGAGATGTCGATGGCGTGGTTAAATTGAAAACTAAATGCCGCCCATATTTTTTGTTCTTCTCTTGTATAGTAAAAAAGGCACATGGCAGGGAAATTCTAATCACACGAAGTCGAAGTCAAAGAGTCCTGGTCACTCAAGAAAGCCAAGAGAAAAGTGTCATTATCATTATTATAAATGATATAACGTAACAAATTGTTATTTATTAATATTAGATTCTCCGGACAGGGAACAGACTGATTGCTCTATATGAACAGGAACGAACCGCCCACCGACTTCGTAGCAGCCCAGCAGGCGATGAAATGTTGAACGGTCAACGTAAGAACCCCATTGGGTAATAAAGAAAATAAAGAAACGTTAGAAACACATGTTCTATACGTCAACGTCTTTAAAACAATTTTGCAAGGAGAAAAGTGAGGTTAAAGAAAGCAAATTGCAATTCGACCTTCCCAACATGCGACGACTTAGTCATATCAAAATCAAACCTCGCCATGTTCAAACTGAATTACGGTGAATCTTCCCAGTTCTTGCTGCTATGTTCAAATGGCAACACCAAACTATAAAAACCGATGAGCAATATCGACCAACCTCACATCGCACCGTCTTCAAATCTTCACCATCATATTCATAGTATCAATCCTTGTTGTTCGTTCTTGACAGAATACAAGCTACGCACGAAATGGCCGCGAACCTCTTCACTCCCTTCCAGATGGGCAAGTTCGATCTCTCTCACAGGGTAGTGCTAGCGCCTTTGACGAGATGCAGAGCGATCAATGCGATTCCATTGCCGGTGCATGCAGAGTACTATGCGCAAAGAACGACCAAGGGTGGTTTTCTCATCACCGAAGGCACCCTCATCTCTGACACGGCCGCTGGGTACGTCCTTTTGTCCTGAGATCAAGCTGTCTTCTATATATCACGCAGAAAGGAACTGAAATTGTCTACATACCGATGTACACCTGAGCACCGCAAGCTATTTATACCCTATTCATTGCTTGACAGCAAGTAATATGAACTTCGCTTTGGATCATAGGAGGATCTTTAACTTTGAGAAATAAAATGTTGTTAAACCAGGTTTCCAGGTACTCCTGGGATTTACACTGAAGAGCAAGTCGAAGCATGGAAGAAGGTGGTGGATGCTGTTCATTCCAAGGGCGGCATCATCTTCTGTCAACTTTGGCACGTTGGTCGTGCCTCCAACCGTGGTACTAAATTCATTTTCTCAAACCGACGCCACCAAATATTTCTGTAGCTCCCCCATATATCACATAATCACGACCTGCACTATTTGAATTTGACAATCTGTTTTTGCTGTTATACTTTTTTCCTACTTTGGCAATGTTAACTTATTAAATTTCACCTTCTATACTTGTTTCTAATAACAATTGGTATTATTTAATGGTGATCGTATTAGTTTATCAACCCGATGGAGGCGCTCCGATTTCGTCGACAAATCAATCTGTCTCCGATAAATGGAAAATCATCATGCCCGACAGGACTCTCGATGTTCCTCACAAACCAAGAGCTCTCCAAACACATGAAGTATGGCAGGTTATCGAGCAATATCGCCGAGCAGCTGCAAATGCCATTCGAGCAGGTTAGTCCATGAACTATAATCATATCGTGATAGATGCTAAAATTACTTGTATTTACTTCATTTGTTGCACATAAGTATTAATAATCAAATCAATTTCTGCTTTAGGTTTTGATGGTGTTGAGGTGCATGGAGCACATGGCTATCTCATTGATCAATTCTTAAAGGACTCAATCAATGATAGAGTAGACGAATTTGGAGGATCAATTGAGAATAGATGCAGATTCTTGATGGAGATCATCAAAGTGGTGGCAGAAGAAGTTGGCACTGATCGAACGGGAGTTAGAATCTCACCAGCAATTGACCACAATGATGCCACGGACCCCAATCCACTCAGTCTAGGCCTAGCTGTCATTGAGCGATTGAACAAGTTCCAAAATGAGATAGGTTCCAAACTCGTGTATCTCCATGTGACTCAACCTCGATTCACAGCCAATGGCACGAAAAATTATAGTGAACAAGAGGAGGATAAAGAAGCTCAATTGATAAGAACTTGGAGGAGAGCTTATCAAGGTACTTTCATGTTAAGTGGCGGTTTCACCCGAGAGCTCGGGATGAAGGCTTTGGCTAGAGGAGACACGGACTTGATATCGTATGGTCGGCTCTTCATCTCTAACCCTGATTTGGTCTACCGATTCAAGGTGGATGCACCATTGAATGGTTACAACAGAGAGACATTTTATACTCAAGATCCCGTTGTTGGTTACATAGATTACCCATTTCTTGACCAGGAAAATGGGGAAGTGACACACTAGTGAATGAGAATGCTATTGGTGTGTTTGTACTCATGGGAACTTTGAGTTACATTGTACAAGTTAAAGCACTAAGGAGGATTGAAGAAATAAGATAACTAGTTCATGGGATATACCTTTTGTTCGTGATAATAGGGAACATGGTTTGTATATTATAGAGTCAATTACGTAGAGTCTGACGAATAATTATATCTCCTTGTTCAACAAACTGCAATTCTCTTTTGTATTGCACTTGTTTGTATATTTTGATTATTAATAAAAGTACGTAGAATAATATAACCAATTACGGTGGAAACTGATGTTGATGTGCTTTTTTTTTTTTTAACCGGTTAGAGGTGACACCCATATGGGTTGTTGGAGAGTTTGTAGCGGGAATGTGGAAAAAAGAGTCCGGGGGAAAAATGGAAGGGAACTATTTATTTGAAATATAAGAGCGCCATGTAAGTGCTGCAAAATGAGCAATGCGATGAACCCAGAAAGGCTATTTTCCATACGTCTTGACAATAGCAGGTTTTGGCTTTCGAACTGGAGGAGCCTATTAGAGAATGAGATATAATTTGATTCTAATTATTCTAATCGCGGGTTAATTGACCTGGTCAATCCGTTAAATTATATATTTGAAATATAGAATATGAAACGTTATTGCATATATTCTTTCCCATTGTACAACCTTCTTGTATTATAAATAGGCTTGTAATACTTGTAGGAAAGTTAAGAAATACATAGTACAATTTTCTCCAATGTTCTTCCTATTCTATTCAGAAACATGGTATCAGAGCACATGGATGATCGGAGCCTCTGCTTTCAGAGATCATGAGTTATTTATTTAGTTAATAAAGGACCAGTGGTAAACCAATCCTCTCAGCTTCTCAAGCTTTGAGTCTGTGATCCTCCTACCAGCGTCCTGCTCTCCAAATACCTCTTAAAAGCTACGGGATTAGATGACTTGGAAGAGTCCCTATGGAAGTGGAATAAGCTGATAAAAGAGACCTCTGAGCTTGGACTCCAAGAAGAGTTCTGGGAGGTGCGTAGCGCTTTGAACATTAATCTTTATCGATGCTTTTCATACGACCCATGGAGTGGTAACTAGGAAAGTCAAAATGAAAGTCCTACGACTGGGTATCAGAGCACGGTGATCATTGAGCCTATCTCTTGCCTTCGGTCATCCGATTTTGGCCAGTGACCACTAGCCATCTATTTGCTTCTTTTTCAGACCCTTTATTAATTTGCTTTGATTGATTTTTCTGCGTACCATCTTTTGTTTTTGGATTGGTTATCATGTCCAAACTAAGCTCCCGGGCTGAGGAAGCCTCCAACCACACACCGGCTCATGAACGGAACGATAGTTCGTACTTCCTCCATGCCTCGGATAGCCTTGGTTCGAATTTAGTTAGCATGGTTTTGACAGGTGATAATTACAATAGCTGGTCACGAGCCATGACCATTGTTTTGTGCGCAAAAAACAAAATGAGTTTCATTACGGGAGATGTTCCGAAACTAGAATAAAATCATATCTCCTTTAGAGCCTTATGCGCAAATCTCACCTGCAACGCTACAGCACAAAGCATCCATTACCCAAGAAACAAAAAACAACGGCAAGAAGACCATCCACAGACAGCCAATGCAATTCTTCATTTAGCAGAAATAACAAATATCAAATAAATAAATAATAAACTAAAATAAAATAAAATAAATCCAAGAAGCAGCATGAACCAACCTTCCTTGGGGTGGCAGCATTATCGTTAACGGGTTTCGAATCCATAAGATTTGGCTGCTAATCGTTCAGTTTAGAGTTCGAGTGAAGAATTTGCTGAAAGATTCAATTGCCCGATATATTAGAAAAGTTCCCGAAATTAGTTATCAGCCAGTGATCAAAGAGAACTCATTGCGCCAATCAAAGGAGGGTTTCTCAAATTTGTATTTTCTTCTCTGGTTTCTGCGTGAGATGGTAATGGCGGTTAGGGTTCCCACCGGCTGCGATGGGGAAGACGACGTGATCGCAGAGGACGAAGCTAGGCTTTTCTACGTTGGGCTTGGGCCTTGGAGACCTGCATATTGGGCCTTCTGCGCGCTGGCAGTTTGAAGAAGTAAGCCCACTACATGAGGCAGGGTCAGGGAATTTTTTAATTTTTGGCAAGTATATTACTTTCACAACCAATTTTATATTTCCATTTAAGACTACTCTGTATTAAAAAAATCGTTCATACTAAGTTTAATTCATAATATAAGAAGGTATATGACACAACGGGAATGGAAATAATGAGAATCCTCGGTCGCAAATACGAGAAACACGCTCACAACATTAACGAAAGTACATGTGCATGAAGCATGACAATTTGCATGAAGCGCGGCAATTCAAGAGATAAGCAATAAAAAAGAAAAATTCACTTAAATATTTTTTCCCAAGATCATAGAGATGGAATTCGAATAATGCACATTGTCGATTATTCAGTTCATTCCAGAATTTATATAAATATTCTTTATTCCCTCCCAGATGAATTATAATTGTGCACGGTAGAAGTCAATTAGAGTTTTCTCAATCGAGAAGCAAAGAGAAAAATTTCATTTTAATTATCATTATTATAAATTAAGGGAACCGTATGATTATTTTTTTTTTTCTCAGCAGGTGATGAAATGTCGAATGGTCAATGTAAGAACCACACCGGGGAAGAAACCTTGGCATGAATATCGCCGATTTTCCATCCCCGTACACCGTCGGTATGACATTCTTAAACACGATTTTTTCTTGAAGAGAAAGAAGGTCAAAGAAGGCCAAATTGCGATTCCACTCTCCTAGCCTCCTAGCATGCATGTAATGTATTACGTCAATTCTGCTGTTTATTTATTTCTTATTGGCCGCTAGAGAAGCTGGCACGTGAGTGGTGTTGTTTTTTTTTTTCTTTTTTTTGGTCGGTCATACTCTATTCCTACCATAACGCTCACTCTCAGACTTTTGCCTTACCTTCTTGCAGGGCGTGGGAGTCGAAACCCACTCCTAAAATTATATTGTCCTCACTTCAACCTCTCTGAGAAGGTGGGGATTCGAACCCCCCACCTCCCATTTCCATGTTGGAAGGGTGTCTACTGGGGCAAACCCCAGCGGTTCGTGAGTGGTGTTGTTTGAGAGTTTGTAATGTGAGTGTGGAAATAAAAAAGAGTCCCACGTAGGAAAAAAAGAAGGAAACTATTTTGTTTGAATATGAGAGCAACCATGTTTTTGGTTTTTAAAGGCACGGGCACTCAAGCGAACATTTTCCATTGAATACGCCTGATTATATTTAATCTTGATTGGACTTGACAAGTTGTGGTTAAGCAATTTTGAATTTTATTTTAATTAATATTAACATTTCAGACAAAAATGTATGTTGGAAGTTAACCAATGTCAATCAAGTGATTGTGTCTGTACACAAGACATATTGGTTCATTATTCTTATACAAGCATACTCCTTTTCTTAGTAAAGTTATTCCATTTTTCTTGTGTTTATGTTTAGAGAGTTTGAGAGGTTAAATTGTATCCTAGGAGCATTATAACTTTAAAAGAGTGATTTCATAGGTTTCTTAGCAGAACCATTTTGTTTCTATTTCTTTTTTTTCCCCAGGCTTTCTCTCTTCAATCTCCAATGTTATAGTCCAACTTCTTTTTTATATGGTTAATGGTAGGTGAGGAATCTAAAATAAGACTCAATGAGAATATCAAGAATCAAATCACTATGATGAATGAAAAGAGCCTTATGTTATAAAAGTTGTCGATCTCTTAGTTTTAGTATATGAAATTTGTTTGTGATTTGATTGATATTTCTAGAATTTCTCTCCCTTTGTGCCACATTAATTGTGCTTTTACCAAGATTTTTTCTCCCCCTTGCCCGTTCGGCTTGGCCCTTTGCTTCCTCAAATAGATTTTGTGAAAAAATCTCAATCCAGTCGTTACTTGAATTAAGTATGTTAGATTACATATAGATGGCGCATAAGAAAAATACTAGATGGCAATGACATCTTGGTCTGTTCAGGAGGAATTATGCCAGATGTGACCTCTCTTTTACCAACTTCGCCTGCCATCTTCAGTTCTTGATGATATACTTTAGCATCTTCTTGGTTTGTTCATTCTTAGTTGGATATAGGCTACGCTCAATGGCTTTGAACCTCATCATTCCATGAAAATGCGCAAGTTCAATCTCTCTCACGAGTACCATCATTTGCTTTCTCTCTCTCCCTATTCAATTATCCATCAATAATATTGCAATCCTCAACAAGACACAACACGATATATTAAAGTGTGCTATATGTGCATACAAGTCCAACATGCTTATGACTAATCGGTCCAAACAGAGAGCTATTGAATAATAGTTATGGTAATCTACGACTTCCTTAGTCTTGACTAATGAAACCATGTTTGTTTCAGCATCGCTATCAAGCATTTATATCTTTGTGGGAAAAAGAAAAAAAGAAAAGAATAATCAATAGATGAAGGCATGATTTTATTCCGACTCTCTCCGGACCTCTCCTCGCTACATTTGTGGTTCTCATGGCTCCAGGAGGCCCAACTCAAGCGAAGACAAAGTTGCATGTCGAGACTATTCTTATTCTCCCCCTTGAAATTTCCTACATGAGATGTCGATGGCGTAGTTGAAATCTAAATGCCGTCCAAATTTTTTGTTCTTCTCGCGCATAATCAAAAAAGCACATGACAGGGAAATTCTAATAACACGAAGTCGAACTCAAAATAGGTCTGGTCACCCAAGAAAGCCAAGAGAAAAATGTCATTATCATTATTATAAATAATATAACGCAACATATTATTATTTATTAATATTAGATTCTCCGGACAGGGAACATAGACTGATTGCTCTATATGAATAGGAACGAACCCCCCACCGACTTCGTAGCAGCGAAGCAGGCGATGAAATGCTGAACGGTGAACGTAAGAACCCCGTTGGGCAATAAAGAAAATAAAGAAACGATAGAACCACATGTTCTATACGTCAACGTCTTTAAAACAATTTTGCAAGGAGAAAAGTGAGGTTAAAGAAAGCAAATTGCAATTCGACCTTCCCAACATGCGACGACTTAGTCATATCAAAATCAAACCTCGCCATGTTCAAACTGAATTACGGTGAATCTTCCCAGTTCTTGTTGCTATGTTCAAATGGCAACACCAAACTATAAAAACCGATGAGCAATATCGACCAACCTCACATCGCACCGTCTTCAAATCTTCACCATCATATTCTTAGTATCAATCCTTGTTGTTCGTTCTTGACAGAATACAAGCTACGCACGAAATGGCCGCGAACCTCTTCACTCCATGCCAGATGGGCAAGTTCGATCTCTCTCACAGGGTAGTGCTAGCGCCTCTGACGAGATGCAGAGCGATCAATGGGATTCCATTGCCGGTGCATGCAGAGTACTATGCGCAAAGAACGACCAAGGGTGGTTTTCTCATCACCGAAGGCACCCTCATCTCTGACACGGCCGCTGGGTACGTCCTTTTGTCCTGAGATCAAGCTGTCTTCTATATATCACGCAGAAAGGAACTGAAATTGTCTACATACCGATGTACACCTGAGCACCGCAAGCTATTTATACCCTATTCATTGCTTGACAGCAAGTAATATGAACTTCGCTTTGATCATAGGAAGATCTTTAACTTTAAGAAATAAAATGTTGTTAAACCAGGTTTCCAGGTACTCCTGGGATTTACACTGAAGAGCAAGTCGAAGGATGGAAGAAGGTGGTGGATGCTGTTCATTCCCAGGGCGGCATCATCTTCTGTCAACTTTGGCACGTTGGTCGTGCCTCCAACCGTGGTACTAAATTCATTTTCTCAAACCGACGCCACAAAATATCTCTGTAGCTCCCCCATATATCACATAATCACGATCTGCACTATTTGAATTTGACAATCTGTTTTTGCTGTTATACTTTTTTCCTACTTTGGCAATGTTAACTTATTAAATTTCACCTTCTATACTTGTTTCTAATAACAATTGGTATTATTTAATGGTGATTGTATTAGTTTATCAACCCGATGGAGGCGCTCGGATTTCGTCGACAAATCAATCCATCTCCGATAAATGGAAAATCATCATGCCCGACGGGACTCTCGATGTTCCTCACAAACCAAGAGCTCTCCAAACACACGAAGTATGGCAGGTTATTGAGCAATATCGCCAAGCAGCTGCAAATGCCATTCGAGCAGGTTAGTCCATGAACTATAATCATATCGTGATAGATGCTAAAATTACTCGTATTTACTTCGTTTGTTGCACATAAGTATTAATAATCAAATCGATTTCCACTTTAGGTTTTGATGGTGTTGAGGTGCATGGAGCACATGGCTATCTCATTGATCAATTCTTAAAACATTCAATCAATGATAGAGTAGATGAATTTGGAGGATCAACTGAGAATGGATGCAGATTTTTGATGGAGATCGTCAAAGTGGTGGCAGAAGAAGTTGGCACTGATCGAACAGGAGTTAAAATCTCACCAGTAGTTGACCACAATGATGCCATGGACCCCGATCCACTCAGTCTAGGCCTAGCGGTCATCGAGCGATTGAACAAGTTCCAAAATGAGATAGGTTCCAAACTTGCATATCTCCATGTGCCTTAACCTTGATTCACAGCCAATGGCACGAAAAATTATGGCGAACTAGAGGAGGATGAAGAAGCTCGATTGACGGGAACTTGGAGGAGAGCTTATCAAGGTACTTTCATGTTAACCGGCGGTTTCACCCGAGAGCTCGAGATGAAGGCTTTGGCTAGAGGAGACACGGACTTGATATCGTATGGTCGGCTCTTCATCTCTAACCCTGATTTGGTCTACCGATTCAAGGTGGATGCACCATTGAATGGTTACAACAGAGAGACATTTTATACTCAAGATCTAGTTGTTGGTTACATAGATTATCCATTTCTTGACCAGGAAAATGGGAAAGTGATACACTAGTAAATGAGAATGCTATTGGTGTGTTTGTACTCATGGGAACTTTGGATTACATTGTACAAGTTAAAGCACTAAGGAGGATCGAAGAAATAAGATAACTAGTCCATTGGATATACCTTATGTCTGTGATAATAGAGAACATGGTTTGTACATCATAGAGTCAATTACGTAGAGTCTGATGAATAATTATACCTCCTTATTCATCAATTATGGTGGAAACCGATGTTCATGTGCTTTTTTTTTTTCACCGGTAAGAGGTGACACCCATATGGGTTGGTGGAGAGTTAGTAGCGCAAACGTGGAAAAAAGAGTCCGGGGGAAAATGGAAGGGAACTATTTATTTGAAATATAAGTATAAGAGCGCCATATAAGTGTTGAAAAATGAGCAATACGATGAACCCAGAAAGGCTTTTTTCCATTCGTCTTGACAATAGCAGGTTTTGGCTTTCGAACTGAAGGAGCCTATTAGAGAAGGAGATATGATTTGATTCTGATTATTCTAATCGTGGATTAATTGACTTGGTCAATCCGTAAAATTAGATATTTGGAATATAGAATAGGAAACATTATTACATATATTCTTTCCCATTATACAACCTTCTTGTATTATAAATAGGCTTGTAATACATGTACAAAAGTTAAGAAATACATAGTACAATTTTCTCCAATATTCTTCATATTCTATTCGGAAACATGGTATCAAAGCACATGGATGATTGGAACCTATGCTTTCAGAGATCACGAGTTATTTACTTAGTTAATAAAGGACCGGTGGTAAACCAATCCTCTCGGCTTCTCAGGCTTTGAGTCTGTGATCCTCCTACTAGTGTCCTGCTCTCCAAATTCCTCTTAAAAGCTACAGGATCAGATGACTTGGAAGAGTCCCTACGGAAGTGGAATAAGCTGATAAAAGAGACCTCTAAGCTCGAACTCCAAGGAGAGTTCTAGGAGGTGCATAGTGCTTTAAACATTAGTCTTTATCGATGCTTTTCTTACGACCCACGGAGCGGTAACTAGGAAAGTCGAAATGAAAGTCCTATGACTAGGTATCAGAGCACAGTGATCATTGAGCCTATCTCTTGCCTTTGGTCATCCGATTTTGGCCAGCGACCACTAGCCATCTATTTGCTTCTTTTTCAGACCCTTCATTAATTTGCTTTGATTGATTTTTTTGCGCACCATCTTTTGTTTTTGGATTGGTTATCATGTCCAAACTAAGCTCTCGGACTGAGGAAGCCTCCGGCCACACATCGGCTCATGAACGGACTGATAGTTCGTACTTCCTCCATGTCTCTGATAGCCTTGGTTCGAATTTAGTCAGCATGGTTTTGACGGGTGATAATTATAATAGCTGGTCACGAGCCATGACCATTGTTTTGTACACAAAGAACAAAATGAGTTTTGTTACGGGAGATATTCTGAAACCAGAATCAAATCATAGCTCCTTTAAAGCCTTAATTTGGGGGTCTCAGCCTCAAAAGACGTCTTGAGAGGTGAGGGGAGCCGCAACGGTTATAAAGCAGGCAAGAGGGCTTCTCCCAAGCGATGTGGGACAGCTAAGATCCCTTTAGCATGCACCCAGATCTACCTTAACCTGGCTCTGATGCCAATCCAGGGGTCTCAGCCTCAAAAGATATGTTAAGAGGTGAGGGGAGCCGCAACGATTATAAAGCAGGCCAAAGGGCTTCTCCCAAGCGATGTGGGATAACTAAGATCCCTTTAGCATGAGTCTCTTTTGGAGCATTTGATCTTTAGCTCCTGACGAGAGCAGGCTTTATCTAGTTCTCTGTTATTCGTAATATAGGTTTTGACCATTTGGCACTTCAAACACAAATCTTCTAGGCATAGATGGATCTCTTGTTGTATTTCTCCCAAAGGAATATCCATTACTCCGGAAATATTGAACAGGCTTTTTGGGTTCTGGCTCGAAAATTGACTCAGGAACAGATGGTTCAATCATGAAGAGGGTCTAGAAGATAGAAGGACTTTCTTCCTTTTCCTTGCCAAACTTGATGGAAATAGTGCCATCTTTCTTTTTGACAAATTCAGAATCGAAAGACTGGAAAGGCTTCTTGTTTTGATTTAGCTTTTCATAGTTGGTGAGCCTAGAGTAATGGAAACCATGTCCATTACTACAAAGACAAATATGGTCACTGCTTCTGGGATCCTTTTTGTTAATGTTTCTATTGTACAAATTCTCTTGACGAAGCAGACCCATATGCAAAACCCCGATGGAAGCACAGAAAGTCAAAAGATACTATGTACCAAAGGTACTTAAACGGAGACTCCTCCGTTGATACTCTTGGTGAGTGTGATAAATTTCAATTTATGGTTTCTTATGCTCCAACTCCACCACCAGAGTTCACTGCTCCACCCTCCGTTTCACCGGATCCACCACCGTCACAACCATCACCTCCTTCTCAGAAGAAATCATCCATTTTCCCGTTTTATAAGCCAATCCTAAAGTGGGCAAAATAGCATTCCTACTCACTCGAAACTCCACAAGCAACACCGCCTAGCTCTTCCATTGTTATGTTTCAAGAGGCAGATTTTCCTCCTCTTGTACATGAAAACTCGCAATTTTCATTCCCTGCTCTAGAAGAATTCATTGATCCACAAGGCAGATATCGGCATGTTCCCAAAATACCTGCCCCCACTGATGTGGATGAACATGGAAGACAGAAAAGAACTCCTGTTGTTGAAGCCGCCCTGAATTGGCAATCGGAGACTCTTTTAGCACACAACAATGCATTCAAAGCAATTGACTCCAAAATTGTGAATGTGCAACAAGATCTTTGAAGATATGATGAAACCAGCAAGAAGATGGTTTTGGACTTCCAAAAGAAGCTTCATGCCTTGGAATTTGGACAACATTTAGGATATCATCATCTTGAAAGTCCCAAGGCGGAAATAGAAAAGCTCAAAAGAGAAGTCCAACTCCTTGAAGAATGAAGGTTCAATCCTTTCAACCCATTTCCAACTACGGTGCGGACAGAGCATTCGCTTCCACCACCTTAGAATACGTCTATCTTTGCTGCCCTCACAGACGTTCCTATCAGACAAGATAAGACAGATGTGGTAGATATACGAAATCGCCTCAAAGAACTAGATCGAATAAGGAAAGAAAAGGGAAAAGAGAAGATGCCTGAAGAATCCCCACTTGTTATAAAGGAAAATCTAAGCCAAATGATGCTATCAAATCCATTAGAATCTTTTTTGAAAGATCTGAGCAATCAGGAAGAACAACCAGATCCTATCACTTCAAAAGACCAAATTCTAGCAAAATCAGTTTTTCCGAACAATTCTGACACTGAGTCAGATTTGCTATCTCCTTCAACCTCTTCATCCTTCTCAATCCCTGACCTTGACTCCTTCCCTATTATGCCGGTAACGTCATCAATATTCATGGTCGACCCTCCAGATCAGAATATGGAATCCAACCCTTTTGAACCAGATGTGGTTCAAGCAAACAATTCTTCTCCGAATATGACCACTTCCACCAAACAGTTTTTCACTGTTGACGATATTCCCTATTCCAAATGGCCAAAAAGATTTGAGGAATTCCATACTTGGTTAAATACCCAAGCTCTTACTAATCATGATAAATATGATGTCCTTTTTGGTTTTGTCACAAGGTTTACGGGAAGTTTCAAACATTGGTGGCAATTAGTGACAGAACAAAACCAGGTTCAATTTTTACTTTCACCAGATTTCAGCCATGCCATTTCCCTCTTATATCAGTTTTTTATTTTATTTTATTGGAAAACCTTCCAACCTTCATAAGCTCAAAATGAGAGAATTCTTTGAAAGAAAACGTTGCTCTCTTCAGAAAAAGCATCTCGATAAACATTATCAAGAAATGCTCAAACTTTTCGATGGTATTGGAGCTGATCCAAACCTAAAGCAAATCTTCCTGACTTCCATCCCCAAAGAGTTATCCTAGCAGGTTGAGAAATCTTTTCTTAGCAGACAAAGAAGAATTATGGATATTCCTTTGGGAGAAATACAACAAGAGATCCATCTATGCCGAGAAGATTTGTGTTTGAAGCACCAAATGGTCAAAACCTATCTTACGGACAACAGAGAACTAGATAAAGCCTGCTCTCGCTAGGAGCTGAAGATCAAATGCTCCAAAAGAGACTGTGATGGCTCTTGTGGAAAGTCTTCTAGAAAGAAGAAGCACTTTAAGAAATTCTGGATAAAGAAATCTAGACATGGCTCTAAGTACATCCGGAGAAAGAATAAATGGCGATTCCTATGCAAAAAGAAGGACCGTTTAGGCCACAAGAAATCAACTCGATGCTTCATCTGCAATCAAAAGGGCCATTTTGCCAAAAATTGTCCCAGGGAAGAAAATGTCAGAATCATTTGATACATCACATAGAGAATAAGATAGGTATTTCACTTGAAAATGATGATGTTGAATCTCTATTCTCTGCGGATGAAGAACCATCTGAACAAACTCTTTGTGTCATTCCTTGTTACGAGACTCCCAGTGAAACTGATTCAAATTCAGATTCCAAAGATCTTTTTTAGATATCCCTCACTTCATCAGAACAAAACCCTGACATATTTTCAAGCCAAATCCATTGTCTCCATTTTCCTGTGAAAATCTTCACTTCAAAGTTTGCCAAGCCTATCATTGTCATTGCTCTCATAGACACTGGTGCAAGCTGTTCAATCTTAGACACTAAAGTACTTCTTGAAGAATATTAGACTTCCTGTGTTCGATATTTTAATTTTGCCTCAAGAGATACTTTTTCTACGAATATAATAACTACTCTAGTAACTGTTCAGTTTTTTCCCTAGTGTTCCATAACTACAAAAATCTTTGGATCTAGTCTTCCCAATAAAAATATGATCATTGGTTGGGACATTATGACTCAGATTTATCAGCTTCGTATCATTCCTGGAAAATGTCTTAAGTATAAGGACCAATTCTCTGAATTTGTCAATATCCAAAGACTTTTTTTCCATCCAAATGAATCTGTTAGATCCGATAATGCAAAAGCTGTTGGAATCTTGTTTAGAATCCCATTCTGAATTCTCTCAAAAATATTCTCATCCTTTATGGAAAAATCCGGAATTCTTCGTTCGCCTTCCCTTAAAAAAGAATGAAGACATCAATCCAACCAAGGTGAGTCATATGGGAATGAATCTAGAACATCTGGTTGCTGCTCAGATGGAATGCTCAGAATTGTTACAACAAGGCCTTATTGAAATCTCCAATTCTCAATGGGCTTGTGAAGCCTTTTATGTTAATAAGCGTGCCGAGCAACATAGAGGAAAAATGCGACCGGTAATAAGCTACTAGCCTTTTAATCTCTTTCTTCAAGATGACAAATTCCCTTTACCTTCAAGAAATTCCCTCTTTACCGAATTATCCAAAGCCCACATCTACTCCAAATTTGATATCAAAGCCGGATTTTGGCAATTGGGCATCCATATTAAAGACAGACCCAAAACAGGGTTCTGTATCTTGAACCAACATTTTCAATGGAATGTTCTTCCTTTCGGCTTAAATATGGCACCATCCCTATTTCAGAAAGCCATGTGTCGAATTTTCCAACCCATCTTGTCATGTGCATCAATATATATTGATGATATTCTGCTCTACAGCCTTGATGAAGAATCCCACTGCCAACTTCTTGGGCAGTTTGCAAAAATCGTGAAAAAACATGGGATTATGCTTTCTCAAAGAAAGATGAATATTGCCCAGACAGAAATCGAATTTCTTGGTATGCACCCTAACAAAGGGACATACTATCCAGGGCCACACATTGCTCAGGAATGGTTAAAATTTCCTGAAGAGAACTTTACGACAAAACAAGTTCAGCAATTTTTTGGGATAATTAATTATCTCAGAGACTTTGTTCTAAATATCGCCAAACTGCTGATTCCATTTTAATCAATGCTGAAGAAGAATCCCCCACCTTGGGAAAATCTCAAGCTAAAGCAGTCGCTGAACTTAAGGAGATTATGCAGACTCTTCCCCCATTGCAAATCCCTTCAACAGGAAAGAGAATTCTCCAAACTGATGCCAGTGATGAATACTGGGTAGCCATCTTATTCGAAGAAATTGATGGTAAGAGACACTTGTGTGCCTACAAAAGTGAAAAATTTTCCCAGGCTGAAATGCATTATCACTCCACTTTCAAAGAAATCTTGGTGGTAAAAAATGGCATAAAAAAGTTTGAATTTCATCTCATCGGCCATCACTTCCTGATAGAATTAAACATGTCATCTTTTCCTCAGATGACCAAGTTCAAACAGAAGCATATCCCAAATTTTCAACTGCTTCAATGGGTCGAATGGTTTTCAAAATACTCTTTTGAAACCAAACACATTGTTGGGAAGAAAAATGTGCTTGCTGACTTCTTATCAAGACCAAAAGCACTAGCAGAAATCAACATGTACATCATGAGGCATGCTTTTCATGCTTTTCATACTCTTCATCACAATGAAAAGTATAAGATTGAAATAATACGAGATTGGCCAAGCTAGCGATAGCCCCATGAGATTGTCGAACAAGTCTAGAATGACAGCCTCACCGAAAACATGGAAAACCTCATGTGGCAATGCCACACATGTCTATTCAGATTCCATAGAGGTTCAATTCTTTATCCTTTTAGGTTAAACTCGGACTATCCGTTTATACATCCTTTAATCTAGAAGGAATAAGACTTCCCTAATCAATTGCGATGGTTATTATGGTACTTAATCAATAAGTACATAATAGCTATTGAGATTCCAACCAGAAGATTCATTGCCAACCTCATCAGGATATTTGGACTTGGTCAAAACATTGAAAGGGAAAATGACAGAAACCTCTTAGACTTCCTTAACTAGTTTTATTTTCCCACTCACTGGAAGCAGCTCTTACAGCAAGAATTGAGAACCATCCAACAAAACCCTGAAGTCCACACTATTCTATTCTTCAGACGTCCATAGGCTTTTGTAAAGAACAATGGTAACATCACTGATGCTCCACAGATTATAGGTACCACATCCTATAAACCTCAACCACGCCTCATAGAAGCTCGGATTTACAAATCCTTTCCAGGACCTGTTGGTTGCTGTGAACACCAGTATCGAGAACTCCAAAGAATTTTGTGCCAAGAAAATAAAATCATTCCTGAAGATGTATGGAACTATAATGTACCCACTGCATGGGATCATTATAGCCTTGCATCAAAAGCCAAAGAAGCACTCGAGGAATTTAGACAAGCTGCATCATCATAGGAGCTAGAAATGACAGACACGGATGACCCTGCACAGTCCTCTCAAGACCCCTATGCACAATGGGGAGGTCCTCTTTCCCAACACCCCTATGATCAAGGACCTTTGTCCTTATCTCTAGGCATGGACACATCCTACTATGCTCAGCCATCCAATTGGCCTCAACCAAGCATTCCTACCGACACTACAGGCTCCTCCCAGAATCAAGAGGAAGTATCCTCTTCAAACAAAATTCTCTTACTAGATTCACTTGCAGGATTTGAGCAAAAGTACGAAGAACATCTTCTGGCAATACATAGTTCTGATGACTCAGACTATGACTACAATGCTCGTGATGGACGAGACCGGTGACTAAAGCGGATCACTGTAGCAAGTCACTGTATTGTTACTATAGTAGTAGGCTAGGGAAATTATTGTTTACTGTCACTGTTCATATCACTGAAATAATTCCCTACCAGAAGTTTCCGGAGCTTCTGTCTATTTCAGAACCCGTGAGCATGGTCCTTGTATGTGTGTGACCTCCCAATGTCTATAAAAGGCAATGAGGATGTAATGTGTTGGGCAGAGTCCCTTGAAGTAATGTGAGTGTTTTGTGAAACCCTCTTAATGGCTTTCTACATTCCTTTTTCTTCTCCAGCCTGGTAGGATCCTCTGACAAATGTAGCTCGGATAGTTAGAAACATTATCATCCTGGCATCTCTGAGTGTCTCTAGGTTATGAACTAAAGGTCATAGTGGTTTCTTGCTAAAAGGCTATTCTTGAAGGGCTTGAATGGAGAGGTTTGCCCACTGTGGGAAGGCATACCTGCAAGAAACTGATTCCGTCTTCCCTAGTTCAAAGTCTAGGTCCATTCATGGGTGTATGCTAAAGGGATCTTAGCTGTCCCACATCGCTTGGGAGAAGCCCTTTAGCCTGCTTTATAACCGCTGCGGCTCCCCTCACCTCTCAAGTGATCTTTTGAAGCTGAGACCCCTAGATTGGCATCAGAGCCAGGTTAAGGTGGATCTGGGTGTATGCTAAAGGGATCTTAGCTGTCCCACATCGCTTGGGAGAAGCCCTCTATCTAGGGGTCTCAGCCTCAAAAGACGTCTTGAGAGGTGAGGGGAGCCGCAACGGTTATAAAGCAGGCTAGAGGGCTTCTCCCAAGTGATGTGGGACAGCTAAGATCCCTTTAGCATGAACCCGGATCCACCTTAATCTGGCTTTGATGCCAATCTAGGGGTCTCAGCCTCAAAAGACGTCTTGGCCTGCAATGCTACAGCACAAAGCATCCATTACCCAAGAAACAAAAAACAGTAGCCAAGAAGACTATCCACAGACAGCCAATGCAATTCTTCATTTAGCAGAAATAACAAATATTAAATAATAAAAAATCCAAGAAGCAGCATGAACCAACCTTCCTTGGGGTGGTAACATTATCGCTAATGGGTTTCGAATCCATCAGATTCGGCTGCTAATCTTTCAGTTTAGAGTTCGAGTGAAGAATTTTGCTGAAAGATTCAATTGCTTGATATATTACAAAAGTTCCCGAAATTAGTTATCAGCCCAGTGATTGCACCAATCAAAGGAGGGTGTCGCAAATTTGTCTTTTCTTCTCTGGTTTCTTCTTGAGATGGTAATGGCGGTTAGGGTTTCCACCGGGTGCGATGAGGAAGACGACGCCATCGCAAAGGACCAAGCTGGGTTGTTCTACATTGGGCTTGGGCCTTGGAGACCTACTTATTGAGCTTTCTGCATGCTGGCAGTTTGAAGAAGTAAGCCCACTACATGAGGCACGATCAATGATTTTTTTTTGGCAAGTATATTAATTTCATAAGCATTTTGATTTTTCCATTTAAGACTACTTTGTATAAAAAAATCGTTCATACTAAGATTAATTCATTATAGAAGAAGGTATATGACGCAATGGGAATGGAAATAATGTGAATCCCCGATTGCAAATACGAGAAACACGCTCGCAACACGAACGAAAGTGCATGTGCACGAAGCATGACAATTTGCATGAAGCACGACAATTCAAGAGATAAGCAATAAAAAAGAAAAATTCACATATTGTTTTCCGAGATCATAGAGATGGAATTAGAATAATGTTACGCTGCCGATTATTCAGTTCATTCCAAAATTTATATAAATACTCTTTATTCCCTCCAATGAATGTATTGTTATTACCTCTACATTCATCACATGCTCAAATTAGAAAATTTTCAATACATTTATATAGAGTAACCACTTATTTTAGTGTTCCTATCTGAAAAAGATTCTTTGTGCAATGGTTAATCATACTTAATGAAAAAAGATTTTCATCTTTTCGATATGTTTTTTTTGGAACTGGAGGAACCGCCTCACAATGAGCGCTCGGCGTAAACCCCCAAGGAACACTGGCGCGGGGACCCACCTCCCATGGTGCTTCGCTTAAGTCGCGTTATATGCGCACATGGTGACTCGAACCTCCCCCCTTCCGCAATGAGAGAGGGAAAGGCCCAAACCAATGAACCCACAGCGGGGTGGGTATCTTTTCGATATGTTGATTGTACATAGAACAATAAAAAATGATATTTTTGTGCAATGATCCCCCTTGAAAATTTGGTACATGAGATGTCTATGGCATGGTCCAAATTGAAATCAAAGTTGCGTCCATACCTCTTGTTCTCGCACATCATCAAGCGATCATCTCGCAGATGAATTATAATTGTGTTGGAAGAAAATCGGTGGAAGACGACTTACCTTTATCCAATGCTCAGTCAACAATTTACCTGGGAACGAGCATTGAATTGCGGATGAATCACGAACAAAAATACTTCACGTTGGTCTGAATGCAGTCACAAGGAAAGCATCCGATTTTTACAACGTAAATGCCAATTATTCTCGTAAAGGAGAAATGGAACGCCTTATTTTTCTTTGATGGAAAGGGGACAAGAATAGGGGTGTGCAACGGAAACTACCCGAACTGGGACTGGACCGGACCGGACCGGATCGGCCGGTTTTCGGCGGTTCCCACGGTCGGCGGTTCGGTTCCCGGTTCCTAATCTTGGAACCGGGAACCCGGTGGCCGGTTGGTCCGGTTCCCGGTTCCCGGTTCCAAGGTGGGAACTGGACCGACCGGACCAATTTTTTTTTAATATATAATTTATATATATATATATATATATATATATATATATATAATAATATAAACACATATAATATATGAATATTATATATAAAACTTATTGCAATCGAAATTGCAAGCGAGGTAACAACCTCTTATGTGGCCAAGAGACCACCAAAGCTCTTGTTGTTACTCTTTATTTATAGAGAAAACTTACTTGTTAGTTTCATAGAGATTGTCTATAAAACCTAAGCTAAGCACAACCTTTAATCACATTGTTCATGGCTTTTATGCTTAAAATTAAGCGTGAAACACATAAACTGTGATTGATATTCACGCAAATAAAGTTTGAATATTTTGCATGTGAAAACATGTGTGAGTAGTTTTATTAGATTGCCCGGGAATCGAATTGGATTGATCGGTTCGGAGCATGATCGTTCTTTAGTGAATGGTCGTTCTTTAGTGAAAAAGAAAGTGCTGATTCTGTTGGACCGGACCGGACCGGACCGGAACCGATGGTCCGGTCCAGTTCCCGGTCCTAGGACCCAACGGTCCGGTCCACAGTTCCCAAAATAGGGAACCGATTCTCCCGGTCCGGAACCGGGAGAATCGGGAACCGGACCAAACCGGGAACCGATCACCCTTAGACAAGAAGAACTTTCTTTCTGAGCGTATCTTCTGCCAACCATCTCAACGGTTGTCTTCAGGAGTCTTTTATATGACTCCCTCACACCTTTTCAAATTGTGTCTTTCCATCGTAGCATATCAAGGAGAAATGGTGCGTTCTCATCACACCCCATCATGGACGTACTAATTAAGTACAACATCTCCCACTCGGACATGATGGACTTGATAGCACTCTATCAAGAATATAAGGTATTCAATATTCATCAACTTTACAAAATAATTCATACTGGCAAGTAAGCCATGCGGCCAGTGAGTACACCTGCACTTGGGAGCTCAAATTATGCACCTATTAGGGATGACATAATGGCTACAACCCTAAAAAGAAATAAACAATTGATGTTTCACAGTACCCCAGACATATTTTGTCACATCAATCCAATTATACCTATCCCTTAAAGGCTATACTTGACTATTCTAAAAAACACAATTATATCCGTAACCACATAAGGCGATATAATTGGTCGACCAGTAAATACATGTGATAGATGTAAAACAATAATAATCTTCCTTTGCACTCATGTCTCTCTCCATTTCAGAACAACTGCTTTCCTAGACACATCCCATAAAGCCATATCTATTCATGACCGCCGGTAACATGCTAAAGTAGCAATATTGATCTTTCACTTCGAGAACATAATCAGAAGTAACATAAGGCAAAAAATGAGGTAAATTATAAATTATCTCAAGGGCTCACATGATGAGTAAATAGACATAATTTTACTCACATTCCCTTGTCGGTCGTACAATGCACATGTAGTATGAATTACATGCTATAGTGGATTTCTCATTCTATAAGAGCGTATGTCATTTATTAAATATATCCACTATACGGATCTTAGCATAAACATAGTCACGTGCTTCTCACGTACTCATGTTTAGCTCAAGTGCTAAATTAGCTCGCTTTCTATAGCGCCCAATTAAATACTCACATCCGGCATCTTTCAGGCATACGTGATTATGGGATTATCATGTTCGGTATTATTATAAACAAGTCATAGACCTCATCTTGACTTTAATCAAGGCGATATATTATTTTATGTACTAAACTTGCTTTTCAGTAATTATTTGTACATAATGTCTCATCTCAACGTGCTAACTATAGCATTTAAGGTGATTGCTCGTGTGAGTGAGCCAATCATTGTCTGCTGACATACTTTTCAATAATATATGTGTGTTTGTGCTAGTCTCATAATAAATTTGTACTTATTGATAAAACATCAAGTCACTAATAAACAAACAAGTACAATACATATGTCCACATATACATAAACCAATAATCATCTACAATAACACATATCACATTCTACGCAATCCTAGTGACATCTTGTGGCTCAATAATATATCTCTAGGAAGAGCCTTCGTAAATGGATCAGCAACCATTCTATTGGTTGAAATGTATTGTAGGATCACTTCTTTCTACGCTATTATATCTTTGATGAAATTATTCTTTATGTCAATGTGCTTCGTCCTTCCATGATACTTGGGATCTTTCACATAGGCAATGGCTACTTGACTATCGTAATAAGCTATCACCGGTCTTCGAACCTCAGTGACAGTGACTAAATTTTCCAAGAAACGTTTTAGCTATACTACTTCTTGCACTACGAAAGAACATGCAATAAATTCTGCCTCCATCGTAGACAAGGTCTTGCATGTCTGTTTCTTGCTATTCCAAGATATTGCACCTCCGTTGAGCAAGAATACATATCCATAAGTCGATTTACGCTCATTCAGGTCTCCACCCCAATCAACATTTGAATAGCCTGATAGGCGTAAATCATTCCATTGGTAACAAAGTCGATAGTCCATGGTGCCTTTCAAGTATCTCAAGATCCTCTTCATTGCTTTCCAGTGTGCTTGATCGGGATTTGATTAATATCGGCTCACCAATCCCATGGCATAACATATGTTGGGTCGAGTACACATCATAGCATACATCAAACTTCCGACCGCACTAGCGTAAGGAACATTTTCCATTACTTTAATTTCTTCTGGAGTCTTAGGACATATCTCAGTATTTAGGCGTTCACTTTGCATGACAGGGGTATCAATGTGATTACAATGCTGCATATTGAAACATTCAAGAATATTCATAATATAAGACTCTTGCGATAAAGTAAGGAGTTTCCTTGATTGATATCTTTCGATCTTAACTCATAATATATAAGCAGTTTCTCTCATGTCCTTCATTTCAAAATTGAAGGACAACAATTCTTTTATGGTAATAACCAAAACCTTGTCATTTCCAGCCAATAGAATATTGTCCACATAAAGTGATAAAATCACAAATTTATCTTTGGACTGCTTGACATATACACATCGATCTTCTTCGATCATCGTGAAACCAAAAGTGGTTATGGCTCGATGAAAACGAAGATACCACTGTCTAAATGATTGCTTAAGGCCATATATTGAGCGATGAAACTTGCAGACTTTATGCTCTTGACCTTTAGCTAGGAAACCTGTTGGCTGCTTCATATAGATTTCCTCATCTAGTTCTCCATTGAGAAATGCCGTCTTTACATACATTTGATGTAATTCAAGGTCCAAATGTGCAACGATGGCTAGGATAAGGCGCATTGAGGCAAACCTTACAACTGGTGAAAATGTTTCCTCATAGTCTATACCATCTTGTTGAGTATAACCTTTCGCCATAAGACGAGCCTTATACTTTTCAATAGATCCATCCGCCCTTCGCTTAATCTTTAAAACTCATTTGTTTCCAATGGCCTTGCGATTGGGTGGTAGATCAACCAAGTCCCAGACGTGATTTGCCCTTATTGACTCCATTTCATTTTCCAAAGTTTTTCTCCATTCTTCCTTATCAGAGGATGAGAGAGTCTCTTGAATAGTCTTAGACAAGGCATCGTCTTTTTGAGCAATCATAAATACTTCCCCTTCAATCTCAAAACGACGACGAGGAATACTTTTATGATTACTTTTATGTAACTAAATTTATCTTGAATTCAGTTCACCAGGCAATGCAACACTCCCACTAGGTCTTGTATGTTGAGATAAATATTCATTTCCCTCTACAACATTAATGGGCGTGTTATTAGGATTTTCCATCTCATATAACTGGAAGTCCTTATTAATCTCACCTCTACTAGGAAAATCGTTCTCTAAGAACGTGACATCTCGTGACTCCATTTTAGTCATACTTCCATCAGCTTGTTCACCTATGAACACGTACCCTTTGGAATGTTCAGAATATCTTATAAAGATACATTTCTTCACTTTAGGATCTAATTTGCCATATTTATGGGAAGAATCATGAACATAAGCTGCACATCTCTATGGACGTAGAATACTTAAGTCTGGTTTTCTACTAGTCCATAATTCATAAGAAGTGGAAGTGACTGATTTTGAGAGCACTCGGTTAAGTACATAGGCAGTAGTCAATAACACATCTCCCCAATAGGAGATAGGTAAATTTGCTTGCGCCATCATAGACCTAACCATTTCCAATAGGGTTCTATTCATTCTCTCAGCTACCCCATTTTATTGTGGAGTATCAGGAATAGTCAATTGTCATACAATTCCCTTTTCATCACAAAGAGTCTTGAATTGCTTCAATAGATACTCACGTCTGCGATCGATTATCAATGCATTTATTGTTTTGTTCAACTGATTCTCTACCATCGCTATATATCATCTAAAGCAGTCTAATGCTTCTGACTTATGGGAGATCAGAAAGACTTAACTGAAACGCGTGAAGTCATCTATGAAAGTGATGAAATATGAGACTCTATGCCTCGCCCTCACATTCAAAGGACCACGAATGTCAGAAAGTATAAGTTGCAATGGAAATTTGCCTTTAGTCCCTTTACCGAATGGTTTTCTAGTTGCTTTTCCCGCTAGACAATGTTCACATATGGGAACATTAGTGAGTGACCCTAAAAGGCATTCTCTAGCTAATTTTTGCATTCTTTGTAACTCGATATGACCTAATCTAGCATGCCAAGTACTTGCATCAATCTCAACATTATTAGAATATACAATTAAAGAAAAACAATCATCGACATTAATATTGTACTTATCATAGTCAATGTCTAACACCATAAAACCATTTGATACATGACCTGAACCATAATAAACTATTCCAAACAAAATGTCAACACAATCACCATGGAAATTCAATACATAACCTAAGCTAAGAAGAACAACTACGGAGACCAAATTTCGTCGAATATCTAGAGCATAGAGGACGTCATGTAGGAATAGGCTTCGACTATCATGTAAAATTAATTTACATGTGTCGATACCCTTCACTTTAATTCTTGAGTTATTCTCAACATATATCCATCTTCTTTCAGGTTGTATCCGATGATACTCCATAAATGCTTCTCGTTCTCTAGCTACGTGGTCTGTTGCTCCTGTCTACAGTTCACATTGGATGAGATTCAACAAGCATTATAGTACTAGAAAAGAAAGCATTACTTAAAGTAATGAAGTAATAGGGTACCTCTTTCGGCTCAGTGCATTTACGAGCAAAGTAACCCATTTTTCCACAATTGTAGCACTTCATCTTGGTCTTGTCCTTCTTCCCACCACGCTTCTCGCGTCGGAAGGTCTTAGCTCTTTTAGGTGCATGATCAGTCTTCTTCTCTTTGTTGTTGAATTGATGATTCCTTTTGCGCTTGAAGCCCGAAGCTTTGCGCAAACTCAATTCAGCAACATAAGCATGGGTAGAGGATCTCGCAGCCTCTAGGTGCTCATTCTCTAATTCCAAATGACACGCAATATCATCAAAAGTGACAATATTCTCATTATGCGTCATATTGATCTTCATATGTTCCCAATTATCAGGAAGAGACCTTATAACAACCTGAACTTGCTGTTCATCAGTAAGGGAGTGACCTACCGACTTTAGCTCATGAATCATGTTTGACATCTTCTGAAGATGCTGCTCATTGTTACATTTGGGCGCTTTTGGTATGTGTTAAACTTGATGGTGAGTCTCCTCAACTTAGTGGCAGATTTACCCTAAAACTTATATTTCAAGGCAACCCACATTGCTTGAGCTTTATTATAACTTTCAAACTCACACATGAGATCATCTTACATACAGCTCAGCAACGTGATGCGAGCAATGCTATTTTTCTTCTTCCAAGCTTGATAAGCTTCTAGATCTCTTGTGTGTTGAGCTGAAGGTCCATGCTCAGGTTCATCCATGGTGTGGTTGAGGGTTTCTACAATCTCTTGTTCCTCAAGGATGTACTGAACCTTTCGGTGCCAAATATTATTGTTGTACTTTAGCTGGTACGTCCATGATAGGGTGCGATTGGACCGCACCATTTGGACTTGATATGCTACGTTGGAAAGACACAATTGAAAGGGTATGAAGGGTATCGTATATAAGTCTTTTGTAGACACTCGTTGGCATCGGTTGGTAGAACATATGATCAGAAAATCCTCTCATTTGTTCATTTCATTTCCATCAAAGGGAGAAGGCATTCCATTTCAGTTTTGCAAGAACAATCGGCATTTACGCCGTGGAAATCGGGTGTTTTCCTTGTGATTGCATCCAGACCAACGTGAGGTATTGTTGTTCGTGATTCATCGGCAATTCAATGTTCGTTCCGGGGCTATTTACTGTTTGCACATCGGAATCAGGTAAGTCGTCTTCCGTCGACTTGAATTCCATCAATTATAATTGTCACCGTTCAGTTTCTCACCCTTATTGAGGTTAGCCATAATAGTCTTGGATGCCGAAGTCATAATCAATTGCTCTTAATACATTGACATAATAAACGAAGAATCAATACTAGCACACTTTTCAGAGTTACACACATATTTAATTTGCAGCAAAGACAAACTAAATTAATGATAATTCAACAAAAAACACATAAACAAAAGTTCACTATGTTCCCAATCAGCTCCTATGTATGATTGTTCTATTATCATTAATTAGTTTAATTTGTGCAAATTTTAAGTTCTAGGCAAGAACTCCTTTGAATTCTGCCAACCTATGAACTCCCACTAGAAAAAGAATAATTACATGACCTCATGTAATTTCTACAATTTTCCATTAACACAAAAGCATAGCGTGATGTAAACCAACGTACAAAAAACAATCATGCTGCAACTGCAATCAAAAATGCAATTCAACATATAATAGAAAAACAAGAATTTCCTACCATTGTTCGAATTTTCATAGAATTAAAAAATTGCAAGTATATTAAATTATATACATGCTACCATCGAACTAAGCTCTAGACAGTATATATGACATCATTTTCATATAGGCTAGTTACTGTATTTCCTCAAACATAAGAAAATACAAGCTAAAAATAAAAAAACTATGCATTAAACCCCCACAAATACGCGTAGTTAAGGTTCCCTACACATTTTTATACATTTATAAAACTCAAATATAAAAATAATTATACCATAGTGTAGAGTACATCCATACGAACCAAACACCACCAACCATGCTCCAATTGGACCTCCCACGCCCCACACGTGCAGCTTGAGTGTTTGGCGTGTGTGACGCACGCGCGAGCGAGCCAAACGGCTCCTGGCCTGTCTGATCGATCCCATTGGTCCCACCGGCGATCAGTTTGACCACCGGACTGGTTGACTGGTCAACGGTCGGGTTGAATCTAGGTCGGGTCATGGGTCAGCCACGGGTCGAGTCTCGGGTCAGGTCGCCAGTCGGCAATCGGCAACCCGCTGGCCAACTGCCACCGGTGGTGGCGTCATTGATGACGTCATCTGGTGGTTACCGATCGTTGGATGACGTAAACGCCAGATGACATCATTTGTGACGTCACCACGCGTCGGTTCGCTGACGCGCGCATGACGCTCACGCGCTGGCATGCCAGTGCGTCAAGCGCATGGCGCCCACGTGCAGAGTCTTTTGGCCGCGCGTGTGGGCGCTTTCGGCATTATCCGGCAGCGCTCGACCCATAGTCGGACTCGTTTCGACGAGTGCTTTCACCCTGTATATATGAAAATCTATTTTGGCTAAAAAATATTCCGAAAAATGGCCAAAACCGTATGGGTGTACCCGGCCCCAAGCCCGTTCTTCGCTTCAGTTCGTTTTCGACGATTAAGATTGCAATTCCGAGCAGTAAACATCCAAACATTGTAGAATTCAATCTCTTGATCTCGATATTTAGTGGTAAATGAGAAAATTCGATGAAAACAAGGCAGAAATCACAATCAGGCTCTGATACCAATGTTGGAAGAAAGTCGGTGGAAGACGACTTACCTCTATCCGATGCGCAGTCAACAATTTACTTGGGAACGAGCGTTGAATTGTGGATGAATCACAAACAAAAATACTTCACGTTGGTCTAAATGCAATCACGAGGAAAGCATCCGATTTCCACAGCGTAAATGCCAATTGTTCTCGTAAATGAGAAATGTAACGTTTTATTTTTCTTTGATGTAAAGGGGACAAGGAGAACTTTCTTTTTGAGCATATCTTCTACCAACCATCACAGCGGTTGTCTTCAGGAGTCTTTTATATGACTCCCTCACACCCTTTCAAAGGGTGTCTTTCCATCGTAGCATATTAAGACAAAATGGTGTGTTCTAATCGCAACCCATCATGGATGTACACCGTTGGTATGACATTCTTAAACACGATCTTTTCTTGAAGAGAAAGAAGGTCAAAGAAGGCCAAATTGCGATTCGACTCTCCCAGCTTCCTGGCATTCACATAATGTATTACGTCGATTCTGCTGCAAGGGTTCGCATGGCAACATCAACTGATGTTCATTTATTTCTTATTGGCCACTAGAGAAGCTGGCACGTGAGCGGTATTGTTCAAGAGTTTGTAATATGAGTGTGAAAATAAAAAAGAGTCCCACATAGGAAAAAAGGAAGGAAACTATTTTGTTTGAATATGAGAGCAACCACGTTTTTGTTTTTTAAAGGCATGGGCACTCAAGCGGACATTTTCCATTGAATACGACTGATTATATTTAATCTTAATTGGACTTGACAACTTGTGGTTAAGCAATTTTGAATTTTATTTTAATTAATATTAACATTTCCAACCAAAATGTATGTCGGAAGTCAAACAAAGTCAATCGAGTGATTGTGTCTGTACACAAGACATATTGGTTCGTTATTCTTGTACAAGCATACTCCTTTTCTTAGTAAAGTTATTCTATTTTTCTTGTGTTTATGTTCAGAGAGTTTGAGAGGTTAAATTGTATCCTGGGAGCATTATAACTTTAAAAGAGCGATTTCATAGGTTTCTTAGCAGAACCATTTTGTTTACTATATGTCTTTTTTTCCGGGCTTTCTCTCTTCAATCTCCAATGTTATAGTCCAGCTTCTTTTTTATATGGTTAATGGTAGGTGAGGAATCTAAAATAAGACCCAACGGGATTATTAAAAGTCGAATCACAATGATGAATGAAAAGAGCCTTATGTTATAAAAGTTGTCAATCTCTTAGTTTAAGTATATCCAGAAATTTGTTTATAATTTTGATCGATATTTCTAGAATTTCTCTCCCTTTGTGCTACATTAATTGTACTTTTACGGAGATTTCCTCTCCCCCTTGCCCGTTCGGCTTGGCCCTTTGCTTCCAGCTCAAATAGATTTTGTGAAAAAATCTCAATCCGGTTGTTACTTGAATTAAGTATGTTAGATTACATATAGATGGCGCATAAGAAAAATACTAAATGGCCATGACATCTTGGTCTGTTTAGAAGGAATTATGCCAGATGTGACCTTCTCTTTTACCAACTTCGTCTGCCATCTTCAGCATCGCTATCGGGCATTTATATCTTTGTGGGAAAAAGAAAAAAAGAAAAGAACTGTGAACCCATATGTGTTAGTGTCCTCCCTTAAGGGTGAAGTGAAGTGCTCAAACCTAAATATTATTTAAGTTTGAGTGCACAATATGTTGAAAGGGTGCGAGAATTGGGCATGGACCAGGGGCAAGCCCCTAACATCATTCACTATCCTCGCCACATTATCCATAAAATAAGGTTGCAATAGATGAAGGCACGGGTTTCTTCCGACTCTCTCCGGACCTCTCCTTGCTACTTTTGTAGTTCTCATGACTCCAAGAGGCTCGACTCAAGCGAAGACAAAGTTGCATGTCGAGACTATTCTTATTCTCCCCCTTGAGATTTCCTACATGAGATGTCGATGGCGTGGTCGAATTGAAATCTAAATGCCACCCAAATTTTTTGTTCTTCTCGTGCATAGTCAAAAAAGCACATGGCAATGGCTCCTAGGTTTCAATTTAACCTTTGGTTAATTATGGGGAATCGCCTACCTACTTAGGTTTTTCTTTTATCCTATGGTAGAATTAACTATGAAGTATGTAGCTTTTGTAATGCCACTCCAGACTCGATTGATCATCTCTTTTTCGAGTGCCATGTCCCTGCGACTCTTGCGTTCTTCTGGGCTGCGTGGTGTAATCTTCCTTGGCGAAATAGGCCTTGGGCGGAAACCATCCGTTGGGCCCTGAGGTTCCTCTCTGGCAAGGATTTTTTCCACTCCATTGCCCGGTTTTCTTTTGGGGCCATGTGCCACTTAATCTGGAAGAAAATGAACAGCATCATCTTTCGGGGCGAAGCGCTTGAGGTCTCTGCTTTGAAGAAGCACCTTATTAAAGTCGTTAAGGATAAAGTTCTTACCTTCAACAACGTGCCGAACAACCCTAGGAACAGGCGGCTTCAGCGTGGATGGGGCTTCGACCCTTCTATTTTTGATGGAATCAACACTCATCTCACCTAGTTAGCTGGTTGCTGGGTTGTTTTCTCTGCCTAGCGGCGTTTTTGCCTAGGCTTGTGCTGCTGGGTGTCCAGCTGTGTTTTCCTTTTCCTTGCTTTTACTTCGGCTCCTTTTCACTCATCCTGCATGTTCGTATTATGAGTGAAATTTATTGACGCCAGATTTTGTGTATATTGGCTCTCTCACATTATGAGTGAAAGTTAAGGCACATGGCAGGGAAATTCTAACCACACGAAGTCGAAGTCGAAGAGTCCTGGTCACTCAAGAAAGCCAAGAGAAAAATGTCATTATCATTATTATAAATGATATAACGCAACATATCGTAATTTATTAATATTAGATTCTCCGGACAGTGAACATAGACTGATTGCTCTATATGAACAGGAACGAACCGCCCACCGACTTCGTAGCAGCCCAGCGGGCGATGAACAACGTAAGAACCCCGTTGGGCAATAAAGAAAATAAAGAAACGTTAGAACCACATGTTCTATACGTCAACGTCTTTAAAACAATTTTGCAAGGAGAAAAGTGAGGTTAAAGAAAGCAAATTGCAATTCGACCTTCCCAAGATGCGACGGCTTAGTCATAAAAAAATTAAACCTAGCCATGTTCAAACTGAATTACGGCGAAGCTTCCCAGTTCTTGGTGCAATGTTCAAATGGCAACACCAAGCTATAAAAACCGATGAGCAATATCGATCAACCTCACATCGCACCGTCTTCAAATCTTCACCATCATATTCTTAGTATCAATCCTTGTTGTTCGTTCTAGACAGAATACAAGCTACGCACGAAATGGCCGCGAACCTCTTCACTCCATGCCAGATGGGCAAGTTCGATCTCTCTCATAGGGTAGTGCTAGCGCCTATGACGAGATGCAGAGCGATCAATGGGATTCCATTGCCGGTGCATGCAGAGTACTATGCGCAAAGAACGACCAAGGGTGGTTTTCTCATCACCGAAGGCACCCTCATCTCTGACACGGCCGCTGGGTACGTCCTTTTGTCCTGAGATCAAGCTGTCTTCTATATATCACGCAGAAAGGAACTGAAATTGTCTACATACCGATGTACACCTGAGCACCGCAAGCTATTTATACCCTATTCATTGCTTGACAGCAAGTAATATCAACTTCGCTTTTGATCATAGGAGGATCTTTAAGTTTGAGAAATAAAATGTTGTTAAACCAGGTTTCCAGGTAGTCCTGGGATTTACACTGAAGAGCAAGTCGAAGCATGGAAGAAGGTGGTGGATGCTGTTCATTCCAAGGGCGGCATCATCTTCTGTCAACTTTGGCACGTTGGTCGTGCCTCCAACCGCGGTACTAAATTCATTTTCTCAAACCGACGCCACAAAATATCTCTGTAGCTCCCCCATATATCACATAATCACGACCTGCACTATTTGAATTTGACAATCTGTTTTTGCCGTTATACTTTTTTCCTCTTTGGCAATGCTAACTTATTAAATTTCACCTTCTATACTCGTTTCTAACAACAATTGGTATTATACTATGGTGATTGTATTAGTTTATCAACCCGATGGACGCGCTCTGATTTCGTCAACAAATCAATCCATCTCCGATAAATGGAAAATCATCATGCCCGACGGGACTCTCGATGTTCCTCACAAACCAAGAGCTCTCCAAACACACGAAGTATGGCAGGTTATCGAGCAATATCGCCAAGCAGCTGCAAATGCCATTCGAGCAGGTTAGTCCATGAACTATAATCATATCGTGATAGATGCTAAAATTACTCGTATTTACTTCGTTTGTTGCACATAAGTATTAATAATCAAATCGATTTCCACTTTAGGTTTTGATGGTGTTGAGCTGCACGGAGCACATGGCTATCTCATTGATCAATTCTTAAAGGACTCAATCAATGATAGAGTAGACGAATTTGGAGGATCAATTGAGAATAGATGCAGATTCTTGATGGAGATCATCAAGGTGGTAGCAGGAGAAGTTGGCACTGATCGAGCGGGAGTTAGAATCTCACCAGCGATTGACCACTTGGATGCCATGGACTCCGATCCACTCAATCTAGGCCTATCGGTCATTGAGAGATTGAACAAGTTCCAAAATGAGATAGGCTCCAAACTCGCCTATCTCCATGTGACTCAACCTCGATTCACAATCAATGGCACGAAGAATTACGGCAAACAAGAGGAGGATGAAGAAGCTCAATTGATGAGAACTTGGAGGAGAGCTTATCAAGGTACTTTCATGTTGAGCGGCGGCTTCACGCGAGAGCTCGGGATGAAGGCTTTGGGTGGAGGAGATGCGGACTTGATATCGTACGGTCGGCTCTTCATCTCTAACCCTGATTTGGTCTACCGATTCAAGGTGGATGCACCATTGAATGGTTACAACAGAGATACGTTTTATACTCAACATCCAGTTATTGGTTACATAGATTACCCATCTCTTGACCAGGAAAATGGGGAAGCGAGACACTAGTAAATGAAAATGCTACTGGTGTGTTTGTACTCCTAGGAACTTTGGGTTACATTGTACAAGTTAAAGCGCCAAGGAGGATCGAAGGAATAAGACAACTAGTTCATTGCATATACCTTATGTCCGTGACAAGAGGGAACATGGTTTGTACATTATAGAGTCAATTACATAGAGTCTGATGAATAATTATATCTCCTTGTTCAACAAACTATAATTCTCTCTTGTATTGTACTTGTTCGTATAGTTTGATTATTAATAAAAATATGTTGAGTAATATAATCAATTATGGTGGAAACCGATGTTCATGTGCATTGTTTTTTTTTTGGCCGGTAAGAGGTGACACCCATCTGGGTTGTTGGAGAGTTTGTAGCGGGAACGTGGAAAAAAGAGTCCAGGGGAAAAACGGAAGGGAACAATTTATTTGAACCAGAAAGGCTTTTTTCCATACATCTTGACAAAAGCAGGTTTTGGCTTCTTGGCCGGGGAACAGTTTCTTTTCAGAAATAGTTCTTTTCAATTTCTACTTCGAAGAACAATTTCTAAGTAAAATAAGATGTTTGGTAACTACATAAAATTTCTATTCTTGAAATAGAAAAAGAATAGAAATGCGTTTGGTACGATTTTTTATTTTTTGTAATTATTTGTTTTTTATTCTTGCTCACGGACCGCGGACCACCACCCGCGACGGCAGTCGGGGGGCGGCGACGATGGGCGGCCGGTGGTCCTGCACACCACAGCACAAAGCATCCATTGCCCAAGAAAGGAAAAACAACAGCAAAGAAGACCATCCACAGACAGCCAATGCAATTCTTCATTGAGCCGAAATAACAAATTTAAATAAATAAAGAAAAAGAAAAAACCCAAGAAGCAGCATGAACCAACCTTCCTTGGGGCAACAGCATTTTCGCTAACGGGTTTCGAATCCATCAAATTCGACTACTAATCTTTCAGTTTAGAGTTCAAGTGAAGAATTTGCTGAAAGATTCAATTGCCCGATATACTAGAAAAGTTCCCGAAATTAGTTATTAGCCCAGTGGTCAACGAGAACTCATCGAGCCAATCAAAGGAGGGTGTCTCAAATTTGTCTTCTCTTCTCTGGTTTCTTCTCGAGATGGTAATGGCGGTTAGGATTTCCACCAGCTGCGATGAGGAAGACGACGCGATCGCAGAGGCCGAAGCAGGGCTTTCCTACATGGGCTTGGGCCTTGGAGATCACTTATTGGGCCTTCTTCACGCAGGCAGTTTGAAGAAGTAAGCCCACTACATGAGGCACAATCAGTGAATTTTTCTTTTTTGGCAAGTATATTAATTTCACAAACATTATGATATTTCCAGTTAAGATCACTTTGTATAAAAAAAAAATTGTTCATACTAAGTTTAATTCATAATATAAGAAGGTATATGACGCAACGGGAATGGAATTAATACAAATCCCCGATTGCAAATACGAGAAACACGCTCGCAACACGAAAAAAAGTGCATGTGCATGAAGCACGACAATTTGCATGAAGCGCGGCAATTCAAGAGATAAGCAATAAAAAAGAAAAATTCACTTAAATATTTTTTCTTGAGATCATAGAGATGGAATCAGAATAATGTCACAATGTTGATTATTTAGTTCATTCTAGAATTTATATAAATACTCTTTATTCCCTCCAATGAATGTATTATACCTCTACGTTCATCACATGCTCGAATTAGAAAATTTTCGATACGTATATACATAGTAACCACTTATTTTAGTGTTCCTATCTTAAAAAGATTCTTAGTGCAATGGTTAATCATACCTAATGAAAAAAGATTTTCATCTTTTCAATAAGTTGATTATAAATAGAATAGTAAAAAATGATATTTTTGTGCAATGATCCCCCTTGAAAATTTGCTACACGTGATGTCTATGGCATGGTCCAAATGGAAATCAAAGTTGCCTCCATACCTCTTGTTCTCGCACATCATCAAGCGATCATCTCACGGATGAATTATAATTGTGCACGGTAGAAGTCAATTAGAGTTTTCTCAATCGAGAAGCAAAGAGAAATTTCAGCTCTCCCAACCTCCTGGCATGCACGTAATGTATTACGTCGATTCTGCTGCAAGGGTTCACATGGCAACAACAACTGATGTTTATTTATTTCTTATTGGCCGCTAGAGAAGCTGGCACGTGAGCGGTGTTGTTCAAGAGTTTGTAATGTGAGTGTGGAAATAAAAAAGAGTCCTACGTAGGAAAAAAAGAAGGAAACTATTTTGTTTGAATATGTGAGCAACCATGTTTTTGTTTTTTTCAAAGGCATGGGCACTCAAGTGGACATTTTCCATTGAATACGCCTGAATATATTTAATCTTAATTGGACTTGAAAAGTTATGGTTAAGCTATTTTGATTTTATTTTAATTAATATTAACATTTCTGACCAAAATGTATGTCGGAAGTCAAACAATGTCAATCGAGTGATTGTGCCTGTACACAAGACATATTGGTTCGTTAAGATAGGGCTAGTAAGAGCACTTAGAGGGGGGTGAATAGGTGATCAAGGAAGTTTTTGCGAAACTTAAACAGAATAAATCAACTTTTAAGAATAGTAGACTTAAAGTGTAATAGACCGTAAATGGTTATATGAAGCCACGAATTAACGTAACGAGATTTAGGGATAGAGAATCAAAACACAAGATTTATAATGGTTTGGCTTAGTCTACGCCTACGTCCACTCTCCCACACTGACAGCCCACTGGCTGGATTCTACTAAGAATCAAAAGAGATTTTACAGCCTCACGTCCTTGATTCCACAGTGTAGAGACTCCGCTACACTTCCTCAAGGTCTCACAAGAATCTAATTTCTCTTTTGAGTACAATTTGAGCTCAACAATTGAAATAGCAAAGAACAAGGAATTTCAGACTTTGGAATTTTTCTTTCACAAACACACTCGAATAACTTGAGCGCCTTCCTTATATACTCCTCCATGCCTTCATAACCGTTGGCACCTTCCAAATGAGTTCTTCCAATCAACCCATTAGACAAAATCAATTAGGGAGATCTCGAGTTATTTAAGGAATGTGATGATAGCCCACCAATCTTGCTCACGAATTAATTTCAATACGAATAATTGATCTTGAGATGCTATCTCCAGCAGTGAGATCTTCTTCGACCGTACGAATCAAATACTTAAAGATATACTCGCATTTGAATAAGTTTTCTTCAACGGATAATACTTTTCTTCATCGGTCTGGAAACTATCAGTGAGGGCGGACTTTAAATCTTGAGTCTAGAGGTCTTCAGACTTTGACGATAGAGTCTGCAAGTCTTCAGACTAGATTGAAGAAAACATTTTGTCAACTTCAAAACAAATAGGGAAGTTTTCTCTAACAATCTCCCCCTTTTTTATGGTGACAAAACTTTCCCATAGATTTGGATACTTTTGACCTGCAAGACAACACTTACGCAAACCAATATATCTCATAAAAGATAAGTAGATTAGGATAAGGATAGTAGCAATTCTGCAACCACATAAAACTTGTTAGTCCCATAAAAACAGCTATCTTTAGCATAATCGTTAACATAGCTTAAGTTACTGCAATCATCAAAAGATCAAATCAACCAGTCCAAACCACAACCAAACATGTCGCGACCTAAATTTCGGGTGCGCCACCTAAAACTACGTTAATGGACTACTAAGTCTTTAAGCTTAGCTCGGGCTCTCCCAAGCGCATACCAATTCGCGACTTAAGGTTCAAATATGCAAATGATTATTTTCTAGGAGTCGCCACTAATCAGTTTTTGGTAGGTCGATTAGACACCTAAGTAAAATAATAGGAGAATTATTTTACTCCTACGAACCAGAGGCTAAGGGTACGGGGACTTGATTACACTAGACTATCCTAGTGCCCTTTCGGTACCATTTCTTTATTTAATTTAAAAAAAAATGTTTTTACAGGCAGCTTAAATTGATTTTAATTCACTTTTCTAACATGTGAGGCGATCATGCAGATGCGCATACCACCAATTTAACACTCAAGAAAGCAATTAAATAATGCAAGATTTACCTCAAAGCAACGAAAGCATACGCAATGCTAAAATTAGAATCCACATCAACAACCCTAGATATGATTTCTAATTAATACGCAATCGCTCAATTTTGGCTTTTTCACTTTATTTAATGAAAATCATGATTTATGCAATGCATGTCATTAATCTATCATGAAATGATATGATAACATGACCTAAACTATATGACATAAATAAGCATGCAATCTATCCTAAAGCATGAAATTAATTTATTCTAATTCTTTTATATTTTCCATGAAATTTGGAATTAAAGAAATGCAACAATTAAATATGCAATCTAAGTTAATCGAATGACCTAATTCTGATGACGATCAATTTTTAAACTAAATGAACCTAGCAACAATGACTAAGTTACGTGCATTTCATGAACCTAATTTTACTAATCAAATTCAAATTAAATGATCCTATGATGCAAATTAGTCAACATGCATCTAGTATTTTTTGTATTTTTATTGAAATTCGGAATTAATAAAAATCCTAATTAAACTATCTAAAAAAATAATTTTCTAATTCATTTTAGGGATTAATTTGACTTAAACCCTATCCTATATTAGAAAACTATTTTTTAAAAGAAAAATAAGATTATCTAGATGTGCAATCATTATCTAAGATCAATCTTAATCTATTTAAAAAATTATCTAGAAATGCAATCCTAAAATGCAATCTTATTTACTAACAACTCCAACAACCCTAATGCAAGATTTGATTTTTTTATTTTTTTATTTCTCATGCTTTTTAGTGCTTTTCAAAGAAAAGCAATCTAAACTAATCAAAATATCCATCAAATAAAGGATTAGAATAATCGAAAAATAACCTATTGTCTCACAGGTCAAATTAATGATTACTTTAACCCTAAGCATCACGACAAAAAATTCAAAATAACTAAAAATCTGATCCGAATTCTTACGGATCAAATTAATAATTATATTGATTCCACAATCAAAGTACTATCAACAAATCCAAAGAATTAATATAATTAAAAAAATGACCCGACATCTTACGGGTCAAATTAATAATTACAATAATTTTAGGGATAACTTCTACGGATAATGCCTAAAGATTTTCGACATCCGATATTACAATGTAAATAAATTAAAGAAAGCTATCAAATAAGCAAAAATAAATAAGTGAGAATAATCATAATAAAAAACTAATCTACCTAATTGGATTTTTCTTTTTCTTTTTGTTTTTCTTTTCCTGCTTTCTTTTTACCCCTACGGCTTGGCAGCTCATGGGACTCAACCAAGGGCAGCTGATCATTGGTTCGGCGAGGGCGTCGCGGTCGGAGCTCCGGCGAGGGGTGGCAACTGGCGAACCAGCGGTGGCAGAGGGCGGAAAAGAGGGCTGAACGGCAATGGACAAGGGCGGATCAGCTGGTTTGCAGCGTCGGGTCACCGGTCGGAGGTCGCGGTGGTCAGATCTAACTGCAGGAGCGGAGCTCGGGCTGAGGCGGTCAGGCGACGGCAGAGGCGGAGCAGGGGCGTCGGGGCTTCTGGCACTGCAGATCGGCGATGGCAAAGGCGTCGTCAGGTGCTGGCTCGAGCAGAGGCGGTGGGCGACGACAACAGGGGGCATCGCGTCACGAGCTTCGAGGGAGCAGGGCCGGGCTCGAACAAGGCGTTCCGATCTCGACTTTGGCCGCAGCGACGATTTCGCGGGCGGAGCAGAGACGGCGTTGGGTCTGGACCGACGACCGTCGGGGCTCTAGGGCAGCGAACGGCGAGTCAGGGACGGCGAGCCGACTCGGGATCCACTGGGTCATGAGCGGCAGGCGGATCGAGGACGAGATCGACGTCCTCCATGGGGCGGCGCGAGCTGGAGTGCTGCAGATCGGCAGCGGGGCGGCGCGGGGGATCGGGTCACGGATGCTGCGGGGACCTCGGATTTGCAGGCGGAGGGACTTCGGCGGCTGGATCTCGGCTCGGCTTGCGGTGGCGATGCAACGGCGTCGGACGCGGCGTGGCTGCGGTGGAGCGAAGACGACTCGCGGGTCGCTGGTAGAGCGGCGATGGGCGGTGGCTCGCGAGACAGCAACGGTGCGGGCAGACAGGGCCGGCAGGGACCACCCCTTCCCCCCGCCCCCAACGAGGAAGATGAACAGTCCGCGTAGGGGAGTTTTTTTCTTTTCGGTTTGGTCTCTCTCTCCTTTGCTTTTTGACTTTTGTTTTTCTCTTTTTGCTTTTCTGAATTTTTTACTTCCAAAACCATCAAAAGCCCCCCTCTACCGAAGGAAACAAAAAGAAAAGTTTTCTTTTGTGACTTTATTTTCTCCCTAGGAACAAAACCCCAAGAAGCTCCCTATCTCGACCTCTGTGTGCACCTTTTATAGGCAAAGAGAAATGAGATATTCGGAGGATATTTCGTATCCTTTTTAATATACGCAAAGATTATTTATGATCTCCCGATCACAAAAATCTTTTTATTTTCCTTATCTCCCAAATATCCCAAACGATTTTATCACCTAAAGACTAAAGATAAGATTGCAACCTGATTCCAAAAACCACCGTAATATCGCATCTAATCTCAATTACCCACAAGAAAATTAATTAAAAAAAAAACAATGGGCTTGGGCTAATTTACTCCTTTCGCGGGCCTAGCCCGGCCTGCCGAACTAGAGCTCAGAAATACTAATTCGAACCCATCCACCACCGGTCCTAAAAATAAAATAAATAATAAAAAAAATGCAAAACATGTAAATTAAAAATAAATGCACCTAAAAATTATATGCTATGCAATTGAGTTATAATATTTTTTCTTAGGGGTTAAAAATTAATCCCTAATTTTTATGCAATAAATGACTAAATGGGTTGCCCAAAATTTAGGTGTCAACAAAACAGAAGATAAGTTCAAAAATAAAAAACCAAACAAAAAACAGAGTCAAATCGTCAAATCTGCACCAACTTCTCCCATTTTTTGTCAACAGCAAAAATTGGAGAATAAATAAAAGAGATGTTTTGAAAATGGAGTTAGAATCATGGCTGTTTTGGAAGGCGAACAAACTAGAACTCTCCCATAGAATTCACTGTCTTCTCAAGCCTTGCAAAACTCTGCTTCAGTGACTAAACTCTTCACCTTGCATAGTAGATTGCACTTGATTCTTCAGGGCTTGTAACTAATCGTGCAAAGACACTGAAGTGGCCATGAAAGCATTCTTGAGATCCTGCATCTCATACCCCATAGCATATTGCTGCTTCTTTACATCCAATAAAAGCACTAGCAGTCTCGAAAAGTCTGCTGTTTGATTTGTTGCAGCACTAGGAGCGACCGAGTTGATTCCAGGGGTTTTGAGAATGGATGGAACTTCAGCAGAATGTCCACCATGATTATGAGTGGATGCTTCGGGATGATGAGAGGCATACACATCCTTCGGATCCGCTGCAGAACGACTCACATCACTAGTAAAGATAGGTGAAGAAATACTTTGCTGTCCAACAACTCCCCCTGTTTTGTTGCCTTTAGGTGAAGTATGTATGATTCCTTCTTGATCAACTTTAGCTTCAGAGTGATGCGCGTCACCAGTTCCAGTTCCTGCCATCTCAGAATTGCTAGACAAGGAGACAGCCAAAGTTGGATCAAAAGAGTCTTCTTGACCCTGGTTTTCTTCTCCTTCTTGTCCTCTTTCTTCTCCTCTTTCCGCTTCTCCTTCATCTCCTTTTCTTTCCTCTTCTTCCTCTTCTCTTCCTTCTTCTTCTTCCTCTTCTCTTCTTTCTTCCTCTGTCCTCCTCTGTTCTTCATCTTCCTTCTCTGTCTCTTCTCTTTTTTTCTCCTTCTTCTGGCTCTGCTCAAGTCTCTTGGAAACTGACAAAACTCTTCAAATTGCGTAAAGCCGAAAGAGTCATTTCATCCTCATCCTCTTCATCCTGCAAGATGAGAAATCTTTTCCTCTTCACCAGAGCAGCCATGGGCTCCTTGCCTTTCCTTTTTACTACAACAGAGTCTTGTTTTGCTTTCACAGGAGACTTATCCTTCATACGCTCCAACACCTTGTTCAGCTCTTTCAATCGCATCTTAGTGACCATTTTAAGTCCAATCACCATTGGAGAAATGGTTGTCAAACATAATGGTGCAGGGATGTAAATCTTAGAATGTCTAAAAAGACGCGTGATAAGAGCAGAATAAGGAAGTTGTCCCTTATCCTTCATCACTGTTCTGTACATGTGAAACAAGATGGTGTGAGGTAGAGAGAATTTGTAGCCAATGTTGATGGCATGCATCAATTTCACTTCAGACCGAGAGACATCAGACTTGGATGCCGACTTTGGACGGATGCAGTTAATGACTATCTTGTGCAACAAGATGTTAGAGGCGTTCATCCTAGAATAGGAAATCTTGTCTTCAACATCTCGATCTTTTGCCAATGACAGAGTAGCATGAGCAGCAGAGACACTAATTGGTTGGAAACTCAATCTTTCCACCCCAATTACGTCAACCAGTGTGTCCATATTCACAAAAAACTCCTTCTCCCTCACTGTGAAAGAGAAACTATTTGCATCCAAGGAAAGATAAGTACGAGTAAAAGTATGCTGTGAGTTCAGTATAAGCAGTAGTAGATTCAGAACAAAATCACTCCAATTGCAGTAGAGCAAACTTCTCTCGTAGACTTACTTTCACCAAATCAAGGAAATCAAAATCGACACTCCTAGGGTTCATGACCCCTCTCTTCATCAAATTCAAGTAAACCCTCTCGTGGCTTTTCGATCTGAAAAGACTTGAACCATCACAAGCACCATTTACAGCCACTCCCGATCTAGGCTAAAAATGGGTAAACATGCGTTCGTCGTCGTCCTGTCCTTGTGGTTGATTAGCAGTCCCAAAGCGTGGGTCACTAGGAAAGTTAGCGAACGCTTTTTCAGCCAATCCCTTTTCGGCAATACCCATCTTTTCCATATCACGCAGAAAAAGAGTCTCATTCTTATAACCTCTCTCTCGCTGATATTAATCAATCAAGGACATAGGAGTTCCCCTCTTTCAAATTAGAGTAAAGCTTGAAAGTAACTTGAGGAGTTAAAGTTCTTACAGGTTCCACTTCTTCCAACACTTCTTCTTCTGGATGAGTCGGTGGAGGAGTTTGACACTCCTGAGAAGGTTGTTGCTGACTTGGTCACTGTGGAGTAGAATCTTCTTCTTCGGTTAAGTCGAAGTGCGTAGGCCCCTCAGGCATGTGCCATGGTCCCCTGCTTGCAATTCTTGATGACTTTCTCGAAGACATTGTCTCTTCAAGGGAGAAATTCACAGTCTTGCTTGAAAGGTGAAAACTTTTTGGATTAAACAACAGGGAAAGTAAGAGCAAGTGGGAGTTTAGAACTTTTAGGGTTTGAGAGCGAAAATGAAGAAGATGGATTTCAACAGTATATAAAGCAAGTGAAGCGAGGTAAACGAAGCGACATAAAAGGAAAAAGTAAAAAAGCCTTTTCGAAAAAGAATAATTGCCTTTTCGAAAATGAATAAATGCCTTTTCGAAAATGAATAAATGTCATAAAGGAAACTTGGAAAAATAATTTGAATCAATCGGCGATTAATGAGTAACCATACCTTTTCAAGTTTTTAACCAAAAATTAAATTACCGAAATAACTTACAATCGTAACTCTTGGTTTTCTGAGTCTGAACATCTTCAGACTTTATCCCTGAGTCTAAGCTCCTTCAGACTTTAAAAGATATGATGTTCAGTCTGGTGCGAATAGACTCAAATAGGCATTTCTCCAGTGGCTTTGTAAATATGTCCGCCAGTTGATTCTTTGAATCAATGAATTGAATCATAACTTCTCCATTTTGAACATGATCTCTAATAAATTGATGTTGAATCTCTATGTGCTTTGATGTTGAATCTCTATGTGCTTTGCTCTTGAATGAAGAATTGGATTCTTTGTGAGATTAATCGCGCTGGTGTTGTCACATTTGATCTCGGTGCATGAGTCTTCGATGCCAAAGTCTCTCAGTTGTTGTTTTATCCATAGGATTTGAGAACAATTTCCAAGGGCCACATACTCTGCTTCTGCTATTGAAAGAGCTACAGTATTTTGCTTCCTTGAAAACCAAGATACTGTCTTGTTACCAAGCAATTGACAAGTGCCGGAAGTGCTCTTTCTATCAACTCTCCAACCTACTAGATCTGCGTCTGAATATCCAAGGAGAGTAAAGTCTCATTCTTTGGGATACCATACACCTAACTTAGAGGTTGTTGCAACGTATTTGATGATGCATTTTACAGCACTTAGATGGGATTCTTTGGGATTAGATTGAAATCTAGCACAAATGCAAACACTAAACAAAATGTTAGGTCTAGAAGCAGTAAGATAAAGAAGTGAACCAATGATACTCCTGTAGAGCTTCTGGTCAACTTTCTTTCCTCCTTTATCTTTGTCCAGCTTCAAGGAACTTGACATTGGTATATTAGTCTTCTTGCAATTCTCCAATCCGAACTTTTTAACGATTTATTTAGCATATTTTTCTTGATGAATGAAAATTCCTTCCTTCAATTGTTTCACTTGTTGACCGAGAAAGAATGATAGTTCACCTATTAAACTCATCTCAAATTCATCCTGCATAGACTTAGAAAACTTCTTGCACAGGTTTTCGTTAGGTGATCCAAATATAATATCATCAACATATATTTGAATAAGTAAAAGGTTTTTACCTTCTCTTTTAATAAACAAACTAGTATCTACTTTTCCTTTAACAAAGCCATTTTGAATTAAAAACTTATTTAATCTGTCGTACCAAGCTCGAGGAGCTTGTTTTAACCCATATAGCGCCTTTTTCAGTCTGAATACTGAGTCTGGTTTCCCTGGGTCTTCAAATCCGGGAGGTTGTTCCACATAGACTTCTTATTGGATAAATCCATTTGGGAATGCACTTTTGAGGTCCATTTGGAATAACCTGAAATTCTTATAACAAGCAAAAGCAAGTAATAATCTAATTGCTTCTAACCTTGCTACTGGAGTGTAGGTCTCATCATACTCTATCCCTTCTTCTTGCGTATATCCTTTGGCCACGAGTCTTGTTTTGTTCCTCACCACTTTTCCTTTTTCGTCCATCTTGTTCCTGAAAACCCATTTAGCTCCAATAATAGATTTACCATTTGGTTTAGGAGTTAATTCGCAAACATCGTTAATGCTGAACTACCTGAGTTCTTCTTGCATTGCTTCAATCCAGCTTTCATCAGTTAAAGCTTCTTCTATGCTTTTGGGTTCTATTTCAAAAATAAGTGCCACAGCGCTAGACTCTTCTTGCCTTTTGGATCTGGCACGAATCCCTTCATTAATGTCACCAATAATAAGTTCTTTGGGATGACTAGACTTATGCTTCCAGTTGCTGGTCAGTCTGATAGATTGCTGATCTTCTTCTTCAGTTGATTCTTCAACATCCGTTCATTGTTGTTCTTCTGAAGTCTGAGCTGCTTCAGGGGAGGTAGACTTTGTAGAGTCTGGAGCAGGTTCAGATTCTTCAGGTTGAGTCTGAATCGATTGATTTTGCGAAGAGTCTTGAAATTTGACATTCATTGATTCTTCCACAGACTGAGTCTTCTTGTTGAATACTCTGTAGGCTTTGTTAGAGGTTGAATATCCATGGAAGATTCCTTCGTTTGATTTGTCTTCAAACTTACTAATTCGATCATTTGTATTTTTCAAGACAAAACATTTGCAACCAAACACATGAAAATAAGAAACGATTGGCTTCTTTCCTTTGAATAACTCATAGGAAGTTTTCTCTAGAATAGGCCTTAAGAATACTCTGTTAGTAATATAACATGCTGTAGAAACTGTTTCAGCCCAAAAACGAGAAGAAATATTACTTTTAATTAAAAGAGTTCTTGCCGTTTCTTGCAAAGATCTATTCTTCCTTTCCACAACTCCATTCTGTCCTGGAGTGTATGGAGAGAAGAAAACGTGCTGAAAACCTGATTCATCACAAAATTTTGCAAAGTCTTGATTTTCAAACTGATCTCCATGGTCTGTCCGTATGCTTGAAATATCATATCCTTTCTCATTATGTACTTTCTTGACAAACTTTGAAAAGTGAGAGAAGGTTTCAGACTCACTTGCCAGAAAGTAAACCCAAGTAAATCGTGAATAATCATCCATTATTACTAGGCAATATCTCTTTCCACCAATGCTTTGAGTTCTGGTTGGTCCAAAGAGATCCATATGCAAGAGCTGCAACACACGATTAGTAGAAACTTGATTTATTGGTTTAAAAGAACTTCTAACCTCTTTTCCCAAAACACATGGTGTGCATAAGTCAGACTTTTAATATTTCAGATTGGAGATTCCTCGAACAAGCTTATTGGAAGAGATTTTGGCAATTTGCTTCATGTTAACATGGACAAGCTTTCGATGCCAAAGATTCGCTTCATCTTGAATTGATATTAAGGCATTGAGACCTTTTTGGTTTTATATCCAGAAGATAAATATTCCCATGTCTTCGTCTAGTAAAAGATTGAGAAATATCTTTACTAGTTCCCGAACATATTCCTTCTTGGAAATTGATTTTGAATCTAGTGTCACATAGTTGACTAATGCTGAGAAGATTGTAATTTAGTCCTTCCACCAAGGAGACATTGTTGATTGGTAGACTTCCAATCTTTACTGTTCCGCATCCAACAATTCTTCATTTGTTGTTTCCACCAAAAGAAACTTTTCCACCATTGGTTTGAACAAATTTTATAAAACAACTTGAATCTCCCGTCATGTGTCTTGAACAACCACTATCTAAATACCGTTTAACATTTTTCTTGATAGTGACCTGCAATTAAAAAAGAAACTCAAGCTTTCTTTGGTACCCACATTTTCTTGGGTCCAGTGGAGTTAGTGCAATATACAGACTTCGCCCAATCCTTCTTAACAGGTCTCCAAACCTTAGGACATTCTTTCTCAAAGTATTCTGAGTTGTTGCACTTAGAACATTTTAGAGAACTTCGGCCAATAGGTTTTACAAAGACTTTTTGAAAATGATTTCTATAAAAGGCTTTTGTAGGTCTCTGTTTGATTCTTTCCTTTACTTTTGGAAAATCAATTAGAGGAATGGTTTCAGAAGTCATTCCCAAGCCTAATTTGTTAAAGTAAGGTCTTTGTACTGAAAGAATCTTTTCCAACTTCTCAAATCCTATTGAAAACCTTTTTCAAATATTTGAAATGTCATTTTTCAAAAATATATTTTCTTTTGAAAGAGAGTCTGCATTTTCTTTTAAAATGGCAAAACTTTTTTCTAAATTTTCAAACTTTTCTTTCCAAGAGTTTTCCTGTTGCTTTAATGTAGAATTCTCCCTTTTTAGCTCGGAAATCCTCTTAAGAGAAGTTTTGAGGCTAAGACAAAGTTCATCAAATTATTTCGAAACTTTAGTAGGAATTTTTAAGTTACTTACCTCGATTTCGCTATCTGAGTCTGAGTCTGTATCTGTCTCATAGTCTGAGTCTGATTCTGATTTTGCCATTAAAGAAATATTGGCATAATCATCATCACTTTCTGTATTTCTCAGCTTTTCCCTTCTTTTTCTTCAACAGTTGACAGTTAGGTCTGATGTGCCCTTTTTTCTTGCATTCAAAGCAAATCACATGTTTATTGGATTTATCATCCTCAGTTGATTTGTTCTGAAACTTTCGAGTGCTTTGTTTATTCCAATTGAATCTCCTTTTTTTTTTTTTTTTTTCAGTTTCCTGAACCTTCTTATCATAAGTGCTAGCTCTTCATCATCCATATCTTCTTTAGAGTCTGTAACATCGAAATCATCGTTAGATTTTAAAGCAATACACTTCTTACCTTTGGGATCTTCTTCCTCGTTGATTTGCTCCACTTCATAGGACTGAAGTGTGCCAACCGGTTCATCTAAAGAGAGCGGCATGATCCTTTGTGTTTCCCTTATTGAAGTCTTTACGTGATTCCAATCTTTGGAGAGTCCATGCAATAATTTGTTAACCTTCATGGGTCCTGAGATTGGTTGTCCCTGATACTCTAGACCATTTACAATTTCAGTGATAGATTCTCCAGGCTTCATCTTGAAGGCTTCATATTGTCCGAGTAGAATATTGATCATTATTTCTTTCACTCGATCAGTTCCTTCATAGGTAATGTGCAGCCTATCCTACACTTCTTTGGTTGTATCACAAGAAAATATTCTGTTATACTAAGTAGGAGATAAAGCACAATATAAGGAATGTGATGATAGGCCAAGAATCCTACTCGCCCATACAATCAGGATCTAGGTTTCCATTAGTAGAACCTTCCAAGTATACTTCGCCAACCGACAGATCTAATTACTCGAATTAATTTCAATATGAATAATTGATCTCGAGATGCTATCTCCAACTGTGAGATCTTCTTCAACCGTACAAATCAAATCCTTAAAGATATACGCGCATCTGGATAAGTCTTCTTCAATGGATAATACTTTTCTTCGTCGGTCTGGAAACTATCAGTGAGGGCGGATTGTAAATCTTGAGTTTGGAGGTCTTCAGACTTTGACAATGATAGAGTCTGCAAGTCTTCAAACTAGACTGAAAGAAACGTTTTGTCAACTTCAAAACAAATAGGGAAGTTTTCTCTAACACGTTATTCTTGTACAAGCATACTCCTTTTCTTAGTAAAGTTATTCTATTTTTCTTGTGGTTATGTTCAGAGAGTTTGAGAGGTTAAATTGTATCCTGGGAGCATTATAGCCTTAAAAGAGCGATTTCATAGGTTTCTTAGCAGAACCATTTTGTTTACTATATGTCTTTTTTTTCGGGCTTTCTCTCTTCAATCTCCAATGTTATAGTCCAGCTTCTTTTTTATATGGTTAATGGTAGGTGAGGAATCTAAAAAAAGACCCAACGAGATTATTAAAAGTCGAATCACAATGATGAATGAAAAGAGCCTTATGTTATAAAAGTTGTCAATCTCTTAGTTTTAGTATATCCAGAAATTTGTTTATAATTTTCATCGATATTTCTAGAATTTCTCTCCCTTTGTGCCACATTAATTGTGCTTTTACGGAGATTTCCTCTCCCCCATGCCCGTTCGGCTTGGCCCTTTGCTTCCAGCTCAAATAGATTTTGTGAAAAAATCTCAATCCGGTCGTTACTTGAATTAAGTATGTTAGATTACATATAGATGGCGCATAAGAAAAATACTAAATGGCGATGACATCTTGGTCTGTTCAGAAGGAATTATGCCAGATGTGACCTTCTCTTTTACCAACTTCGCCAACCATCGTCAGCATCGCTATCGAGCATTTATATCTTTGTGGGAAAAAGAAAAAAAGAAAAGAACTGTGAACCCATATGTGTTAGTGTCCTCCCTTATGGGTGAAGTGAGGTGCTCAAACCTAAATATTATTTAAGTTTGAGTGCTCCATCATCTCGATGGAGCACGACACAATATGTTGAAAGGGTGCGAGAATTGGGCATGGACCAGGGGCAAGCCCCTAACATCATTCACTATCCTCGCCACATTATCCATAAAATAAGGTTGCAATAGATGAAGGCACGGGTTTCTTCCGACTCTCTCCGGACCTCTCCTTGCTACTTTTGCGGTTCTCATGACTCCAGGAGGCCCGACTCAAGCGAAGACAAAGTTGCATGTCGAGACTATTCTTATTCTCCCCCTTGAGATTTCCTACATGAGATGTCGATGGCGTGGTCGAATTGAAATCTAAATGCCGCCCAAATTTTTTGTTCTTCTCGTGCATAGTCAGAAAAACACATGGCAATGGCTCCTAGGTTTCAATTTAACCTTTGGTTAATTATGGGGAATCGCCTACCTACTTAGGTTTTTCTTTTATCCTATGGTAGAATTAACTATGAAGTATGTGCCTTTTGTAATGCCACTCCGGACTCGATTGATCATCTCTTTTTCGAGTGCCATGTCCCTGCGACTCTTGTGTTCTTCTGGGCTGCACAGTGTAATCTTCCTTGGCGAAATAGGCCTTGGGCGGAAACCATCCGTTGGGCCCTAAGGTTCCTCTCTGGCAAGGATTTTTTCCACTCCATTGCCCAATTTTCTTTCGGCGCCATGTGCCATTTAATCTAAAAGAAAAGGAACAGCATCATGTTTCGGGGCGAAGCGCTTGAGGTCTCTACTTTGAAGAAGCACCTTATTAAAGTCGTTAAGGATAAAGTTCTTACCTTCAACAACGTGCCGAACAACCCTAAGAACAGGCGGCTTCAGCGTGGATGGGGCTTCGACCCTTCTATTTTTGACGGAATCAACACTCATCTCACCTAGTTAGGTGGTTGCTGGGTTGTTTTCTCTACCTAGTGGCGTTTTTGCCTAGGCTTGTGCTGCTGGGTGTCCAGCTGTGTTTTCTTTTTCCTTGCTTTTACTTTGGCTCCTTTTCACTCATCCTGCATGTTCGCATTATGAGTGAAAGTTATTGAAGTCGGATTTTGTGTATATTGGCTCTCTCTATTTATTTATTTATTTATTTTTGTGCCGGAGGAACCGCTTTGGCTGACAGCCGCCACGTAAACCCTCAGGTGACGCTAGCCTAGGACCCACCACCAGGGCGTCACGCGTAATACACCTAATGGTCTGCCAGCCTCCCTGCAACGCAGGGGCTTCGAACACCTGACCTTTCCCTTCAAAGGCAGGAGCCTACCCAGCAGAGCCACCACGGCCGGTGGACTCTCTCTATTTATTTATACTTGCCTTTTCCAAACAAAGAAAAAAAGAAAAAGCACGTGGCTGGGAAATTCTAATCACACGAAGTCGAAGTCGAAGAGTCTTGGTCACTCAAGAAAGCCAAGAGAAAAATGTCATTATCATTATTATAAATGATATAACGCAACATATTGTTATTTATTAATATTAGATTCTCCGGACAGTGAACATAGACTGATTGCTCTATATGAACAGGAACGAACCGCCCACCGACTTCGTAGCAGCCCAGCAGGCGATTAACAACGTAAGAACCCCGTTGGGCAATAAAGAAAATAAAGAAACGTTAGAATCACATGTTCTATACGTCAACGTCTTTAAAACAATTTTGCAAGGAGAAAAGTGAGGTTAAAGAAAGCAAATTGCAACTCGACCTTCCCAAGATGCGACGGCTTAGTCATAAAAAAATTAAACCTAGCCATGTTCAAACTGAATTACGGCGAAGCTTCCCAGTTCTTGGTGCAATGTTCAAATGGCAACACCAAGCTATAAAAACCGATGAGCAATATCGATCAACCTCACATCGCACCGTCTTCAAATCTTCACCATCATATTCTTAGTATCAATCCTTGTTGTTCGTTCTAGACAGAATACAAGCTACGCACGAAATGGCCGCGAACCTCTTCACTCCATGCCAGATGGGCAAGTTCGATCTCTCTCATAGGGTAGTGCTAGCGCCTATGACGAGATGCAGAGCGATCAATGGGATTCCATTGCCGGTGCATGCAGAGTACTATGCGCAAAGAACGACCAAGGGTGGTTTTCTCATCACCGAAGGCACCCTCATCTCTGACACGGCCGCTGGGTACGTCCTTTTGTCCTGAGATCAAGCTGTCTTCTATATATCACGCAGAAAGGAACTGAAATTGTATACATACCGATGTACACCTGAGCACCGCAAGCTATTTATACCCTATTCATTGCTTGACAGCAAGTAATATGAACTTCGCTTTGGATCATAGGAGGATCTTTAACTTTGAGAAATAAAATGTTGTTAAACCAGGTTTCCAGGTAGTCCTGGGATTTACACTGAAGAGCAAGTCGAAGCATGGAAGAAGGTGGTGGATGCTGTTCATTCCAAGGGCGGCATAATCTTCTGTCAACTTTGGCACGTTGGTCGTGCCTCCAATCGCGGTACTAAATTGATTTTCTCAAACCGACGCCACAAAATATCTCTGTCGCTCCCCCATATATCACATAATCACGACCTGCACTATTTGAATTTGACAATCTGTTTTTGCTGTTATACTTTTTTCCTACTTTGGCAATGTTAACTTATTAAATTTCACCTTCTATACTCGTTTCTAACAACAATTGGTATTATATTATGGTGATTGTATTAGTTTATCAACCCGATGGACGCGCTCTGATTTCGTCAACAAATCAATCCATCTCCGATAAATGGAAAATCATCATGCCCGACGGGACTCTCGATGTTCCTCACAAACCAAGAGCTCTCCAAACACACGAAGTATGGCGGGTTATCGAGCAATATCGCCAAGCAGCTGCAAATGCCATTCGAGCAGGTTAGTCCATGAGCTATAATCATATCTTGATAGATGCTAAAATTACTTGTATTTACTTCGTTTGTTGCACATAAGTATTAATAATCAAATCGATTTCCACTTTAGGTTTTGATGGTGTTGAGCTGCATGGAGCACATGGCTATCTCATTGATCAATTCTTAAAGGACTCAATCAATGATAGAGTAGACGAATTTGGAGGATCAATTGAGAATAGATGCAGATTCTTGATGGAGATCATCAAGGTGGTAGCAAGAGAAGTTGGCACTGATTGAGCGGGAGTTAGAATCTCACCAGCGATTGACCACTTGGATGCCATGGACTCCGATCCACTCAATCTAGGCCTATCGGTCATCGAGAGATTGAACAAGTTCCAAAATGAGATAGGCTCCAAACTCGCCTATCTCCATATGACTCAACCTCGATTCACAATCAATGGCACGAAGAATTACGGCAAACAAGAGGAGGATGAAGAAGCTCAATTGATGAGACCTTGGAGGAGAGCTTATCAAGGTACTTTCATGTTGAGCGGCGGCTTCACGCGAGAGCTCGGGATGAAGGCTTTGGGTGGAGGAGATGCGGACTTGATATCGTACGGTCGGCTCTTCATCTCTAACCCTGATTTGGTCTACCGATTCAAGGTGGATGCACCATTGAATGGTTACAACAGAGATACATTTTATACTCAACATCCAGTTATTGGTTACATAGATTACCCATCTCTTGACTAGGAAAATGGGGAAGCGAGACACCAGTAAATGAAAATGCTACTGGTGTGTTTGTACTCCTGGGAACTTTGGGTTACATTGTACAAGTTAGAGGGCCAAGGAGGATCGAAGAAATAAGACAACAAGTTCATTGCATATACCTTATGTCCGTGACAAGAGGGAACATGGTTTCTACATTATAGAGTCAATTACATAGAGTCTGATGAATAATTATATCTCCTTGTTCAACAAACTATAATTCTCTCTTGTATTGTACTTGTTCGTATAGTTTGATTATTAATAAAAATACGTTGAGTAATATAATCAATTATGGTGGAAACCGATGTTCATGTGCATTGTTCTTTTTTTGGCCGGTAAGAGGTGACACCCATCTGGGTTGTTGGAGAGTTTGTAGTGGGAACGTGGAAAAAAGAGTCCAGGGGAAAAACGGAAGGGAACAAGTTATTTGAACCAGAAAGGCTTTTTTCCATACATCTTGACAAAAGCAGGTTTTGGCTTCTTGGCCGGGGAACAGTTTCTTTTCAGAAATAGTTCTTTTCTATTTCTACTTCGAGGAACAATTTCTGAGTAAAATAAGGTGTTTGGTAGCTACATAAAATTTCTATTCTTGAAATAGAAAAAGAATAGAAATGCGTTTGGTACGATTTTTTTTTATTTTTTGTAATTATTTGTTTTTTATTCTTGCTCACGGACCACCGACCACCGCCCGCGACGGCGGTTGGGAGCCGGTGACGACGGGCGGCCGGCAGTCCTCCACGCCACAGCACAAAGCATCCATTGCCCAAGAAAGAAAAAACAACAGCAAAGAAGACCATCCACAGACAGCCAATGCAATTCTTCATTGAGCCGAACTAACAAATTTAAATAAATAAAGAAAAAGAAAAAACCCAAGAAGCAGCATGAACCAACCTTCCTTGGGGCAGCAGCATTTTCGCTAACGGGTTTCGAATCCATCAAATTCGACTACTAATCTTTCAGTTTAGAGTTCAAGTGAAGAATTTGCTGAAAGATTCAATTGCCCGATATATCAGAAAAGTTTTCGAAATTAGTTATCAGCCCAGTGATCAACGAGAACTCATCGAGCCAATCAAAGGAGGGTGTCTCAAATTTGTCTTCTCTTCTCTGGTTTCTTCTCGAGATGGTAATGGCGGTTAGGATTTCCACCAGCTGCGATGAGGAAGACGACGCGATCGCAGAGGCCGAAGCAGGGCTTTCTTACGTGGGCTTGGGCCTTGGAGATCGCTTATTGGGCCTTCTTCACGCAGGCAGTTTGAAGAAGTAAGCCCACTACATGAGGCACAATTAGTGAATTTTTCTTTTTTTGGCAAGTATATTAATTTCACAAACATTTTGATATTTCCAATTAAGACCACTTTGTATAAAAAAAAAAAATATTGTTCATACTAAGTTTAATTCATAATATAAGAAGGTATATGACGCAACGGGAATGGAGATAATACAAATCCCCGATTGCAAATACGAGAAACACGCTCGCAACACGAACAAAAGTGCATGTGCATGAAGCATGACAATTTGCATGAAGCGCGGCAATTCAAGAGATAAGCAATAAAAAAGAAAAATTCACTTAAATATTTTTTCTTGAGATCATAAAGATGGAATTAGAATAATGTCACAATGTCGATTATTTAGTTCATTCCAGAATTTATATAAATACTCTTTATTCCCTCCAATGAATGTATTATACCTCTACGTTCATCACATGCTCGAATTATAAAATTTTCGATATGTATATACAGAGTAACCACTTATTTTAGTGTTCCTATCTTAAAAACATTCTCAGTGCAATGGTTAATCATACATAATGAAAAAAGATTTTCATCTTTTCAATATGTTGATTGTAAATAGAATAGTAAAAAATGATATTTTTGTGCAATGATCCCCATTGAAAATTTGCTACACGAGATGTCTATGGCATGGTCCAAATCGAAATCAAAGTTGCGTCCACACCTCTTGTTGTTTCACATCATCAAGCGATCATCTCACAGACGAATTATAATTGTGCACGGTAGAAGTCAATTAGAGTTTTCTCAATCGAGAAGCAAAGAGAAAAATTTCAACTCTCCCAACCTCTTGGCACGCACGTAATGTATTATGTTGATTCTGCTGAAGGGTTCACATGGCAACAGCAACTGATGTTTATTTATTTCTTATTGGCCGTTAGAGAAGCTAGCACGTGAGTGGTGTTGTTCCAGAGTTTGTAATGTGAGTGTGGAAATAAAAAAGAGTCCCACGTAGGAAAAAAAGAAGGAAACTATTTTTTTTTGAATATGAGAGCAACCATTTTTTTGTTTTTTTTCAAAGGCATGGGCACTCAAGCGGACATTTTCCATTGAATACGCCTGATTATATTTAATCTTAATTGGACTTGAAAAGTTATGGTTAAGCTATTTTGAATTTTATTTTAATTAATATTAACATTTCTGACCAAAATGTATGTCGGAAGTCAAACAATGTCAATCGAGTGATTGTGCTTGTACATAAGACATATTGGTTCGTTAAGATAGGGCTAGTAAGAGCACCTAGAGGGAGGTGAATAGGTGATTAAGGAAGTTTTTGCGAAACTTAAACAGAATAAATGAAATTTTAAGAATAGTAGACTTAAAGTGTAATAGATTGTAAATGGTTATATGAAGCCACGAATTAATGTAAAGAAATTTAGGGATAGAGAATCAAAACACAAGGTTTATAGTGGTTCGGCTTAGTCCAAGCCTACGTCCACTCTTCCGCACTGACAGCCCACTGGCTGGATTCTACTAAGAACCAAAAGAGATTTTACAGCCTCACGTCCTTGATTCCACAGTGTAGAGACTCTGCTACACTTCCTCAAGGTCTCACAAGAATCCAATCTCTCTTTTGAGTACAATTTGAGCTCAACAATTGAAATAGCAAAGAATAAGGAACTTCAGACTTTCGAATTTTTCTTTCACGCACACACTCGAATAACTTGAGCGTCTTCCTTATATACTCCTCCATGCCTTCATAACCGTTGGCACCTTCCAAATAAGTCTTCCAATCAACCCATTAGTCAAAATCAATTAGGGAGATCTTGAGTTATTTAAGGAATGTGATGATAGCCCACCAATCCTGCTCGCCCATACAATCAGGATCTAAGTTTCCATAAGTAGAACCTTCCAAGTATACTTCGCCAATCGACAGATCTAATTACTCGAATTAATTTCAATACGAATAATTGATCTCGAGATGCTATCTCCAGCTGTGAGATCTTTTTTAACCGTACGAATCAAATCCTTAAAGATATACACGCATTTGGATAAGTCTTCTTCAACGGATAATACTTTTCTTCGTCGGTTTGGAAACTATCAGTGAGGGCGAACTTTAAATCTTGAGTCTAGAGGTCTTCAGACTTTGACGATAGAGTCTGCAAGTCTTTAGACTAGACTGAAGGAAACGTTTTGGCAACTTCAAAACAAATAGGGAAGTTTTCTCTAACAATCTCCCATTTTTGATGGTGACAAAACTTTCCCGCAGATTTGGGTACTTTTGACCTGCAGGACAACACTTAAGCAAACCAAGATAAAGATAAGTAGATTAGGATAAGGACATTAGCGATTCTACAACCGCAGAAAACTTGTTAGTCCTGTAAAAACAACTATCTTTACCATGATCATTAACATAGCTTAAGTTACTGCAATCATCAAAAGATCAAATCAACCAGTCCAAACCACAACCAAACAGAAGATAAGTTCAAAAATAAAAAACCAAAGAAAAAACAGAGTCAAATCATCAAATCTGCACCAACTTCTCCCCCTTTTTGTTAATAGCAAAAAGTGGAGAACAAATAAAAGAGATGTTTTGAAAATGGAGTTAGAATCATGGCTGTTTTGGAAGGCGAACAAGCTTCAACTCTCCCTGTTGACACCTAAATTTTGATTAGGTTATTAATTAGGCCTTAATCTCTTTTATTTTTCCTTTTTCAGATAATAAATAATAAATAACAAAAACAACAAAAAACATAATAACAAAAAGAAAACAAGAAAAAAAACAAATGCAGCCCGTCGGGCTTGGCCTTCGAGCCCAGCCCCTGCTTTTTTTCTCTCACGCAGGCCCTCCACCGCCCAACCCGCGTGACTCGGCCTGGCCCCCTCTTTCTCCTTCTTCCTCTCATCTTCTTCTTCCTTCCTCCTTCTTCCGCCTCTGCAAGTCACGCGCGGCGACGAAGATGCGCTTGACGACAACCTACGGTAGAGAGGAGCGGAGGTAGGTCGCCGAAGGAGAGGACGACGCACATGCGCCTTCAATATGCGCCTTTAATGCTGAGATGAGACGCCGGTTCAGCCGCGGGGGTCCGGTCGGCAAGCCAAAGATCGGCGGCCGAGCCCCTCCGTCGACCGGACCCCCTCGCCTATAAATAGCGGAGCACCTCCGTCGACACCAAGACACAACAACGCAAGCTCAGAAACCTTCCCCCGAGAGACTTCAGGGGAAGGATTGAAGAGTGAGCGAGAGAGAAATCCGGTCGTCTGCTCAAACGACCTCCCTCCGAGAGACTTCGGGGGAGGTCGACGGCAAGCGAACCCGGAGAGAGAGCGATCGAAAGCGGGCGAGCGTCGCAAGCTTCCCCCGAGAGACTTCAGGGGAGGCCCGAGCGCTCACAAGCCCAGATCTGAGGGAGAGGGAAGAGATCGGAGCCGGAGAGAGGAGGTTTGAGATCTGTAAGGCGGGGGGGTTGCAGGAGAGGGTCGGCCAAGGTCCAGATTTTGGGTTCTTGCTGCTGCTGCTGCCACTGGATGCTGTGCCGACGCCGTCGCCTCGACCGAGTCCCGACGTCGTTGCCTCAAAAGCTCGCTATCGTTCCCCCCGAAGCCATTGCCGCGACTGATCCGCCAACGCCACGCCAGATCTGGAAGCTGAGTGGCCGCCGTCGTTACCCTATCACCGCCACCGTTCGCCACCTCGTCAGAGACAAGTAACAGTAGTCGTCGCCGCCTCCGGTCGCGTTATCGCCATCGCATTCCCTTCCTCGAACCGTGCCGCCACTGACCACACCAGCAGCCCCGTTGTCGCTCGTCCCCACCGTCCTCGTAAGCGGTTTATAGCTGCTGTCACCGCCGTCGTCGTCTAAACCCTCGTCGCCGCCGTCGTCGCCATCTGCTCGGTGACGCCTCAGTCCCCCTCACCAGCGCCGCGAGCAAACGAAGGAGAGAGGAGGCCGGGAACCTGGTCGATTCAGGGGGTCCGTCCGACCCGGTTTCCCTGTTTCCGGGTAGGGTTTCGCGAATTAGGGGCTGCCGGAAGTCGGGTCGTCGGGTCGGGCGGATGACCCGGTTCCTCTAGGGTTTAGTTGCGCGGGCCAAATTTGCACGGGCCTAAGAGAAGTGGGCCTATTTCACTTTTGGGCTGCGATTTGCTTAAAAAAAAGAAGAAGTCCCGGGCCAACCCAACCTGCGGATCCGACTCGGGTCGTTTTTTTATATAATATATAATAATATAAAATAATATTTTAATAAATAAAAATAAAAAATAATTTATTTTCCAGAAAATCAAAAATCTCTATATTTTCCCAAAAAAGCCAAAAAAAGTCAGAAAAGGCCAAAAAATGATTTACATTTCCAGAAAAAGATAAAAAAACCAAAAAATGCTTTTTATGTCAAAAAATGAGAAAAAGACCCAAAAAATGTTTTTCCTCCACAAATGAATGGAAAATCCCTTAAAAATCCAAAAAACCTTAGGGTTTAAACAAGATTAGGTACTGAAAGGGCATTAGTGATTAACTAGTGTAATCAAGTCTCCGATCCTAATTTCTCTGGTTGCGCAGGAGCAAGTATTTCTCTCGATACTTCGCTTGGGTTTTTAATCGACTCACTCCAAACCGATTAGTGGCGACTCCTTTTAAAATTAACTTACAGGTTAAAAAACATGGACCATTAAGTCGTGAATTGGTGGACTTGGGAGAGTTCGGGCTAAAATAGATTTAGCCGAACCATTAGCCTCCGCAAGGTGCCCGCCTCGATCGGGCGCTGAAAAAAAGAGGTCGCGACAGCTTGGCAACTCCGTTGGGGATCATTTGAGGACTTAATCCGTTTTATCTTGTTTAAGCACTTTACTGACTTGTTTTGTTTTTTTATGCAAGTCAGTAGCTTAAAGGTTTATTTTGATAAAATGTTTTATGATTATAAACTGTTGTGCATACTTTACTGTTTTAGCACTACACATGTCACACACAACCCGGCCGCCGGACCTGGGCCGCCATAGGATATCTAGGATGGTGTTAAGAAGGATACGGCCTTGAACGCGAGACTGCGATGTAGAGGTTGCCTTTCTTTTCCCCGAATTTCTTTAGCCGAGGTTAAAAGGGTATGCTGCGAACGTGAGACTGCGACAGGCGGATACCTTTTTAATTTCAACAAACCTTCTTAGTTAGAAATCGAGCCGCACGTATCATGCGCATGTCTATGTGATTGTCATCAATTTTCTCGCGTGATGTAAGTTTTTTTCGTGTACTTTGCAATTTACTTACCTTCTTGCATATATTGAGCAGTCCATGATTAGTCTAGGATTTAATACCACGGTCATTTAAATTTGGAAGTAATCGTCATAAAGTTTAAAAAAAAAAATTGCAAAAGAAATTACTTTTAGTTGATGTTTTTATTTTCAAGCATGTTACAAAGTTCTTTTCTGCAAGAATTTTCATTTGCTTCAAAAAGGATAGAAATCTTTTTCAAAATTTGTTGCAATTCATGCTTTCTTCGTCTTTCAAATTGAATATCATTTTTAGCTCATGTTAACATGTCACATGCCATTTTTCAATCCATGTTTAGGAAATCCTCTACCTTTTCATGAATAAACAAAAAGAGTAGGATTAGGTCGTTATCATGGACTGACTCCCTATCTACACCTTGTCTTCACACATGCTTGTTTACTCATGGACAGGTAATCACGGAACGTCAACGTTCACCGATCTAGACTTGCTCAAAAGCAAGAGCAAGAATGGCCGAAGAAAATGTACCAAGCCGTATTGCGGTCGTAGAAAGCGAAATGAAGCAAGTCTTTAATGTGCTTCAACAACTTTCAAAGTAGATAGACTCCATCCAGGGCAAACTTGCTCCCGCCCCAGCCTCAGTCGAGGTATTGTTGCCACAATCACCTATCAGGGGTGATCAAGGTGGAGATACCAACGATAACATGCCTAAATTGGAGGATGATCCACACCAAACCGCGATTGAGAAAGCGAAGTCAGACAGTTTGCCTAAAGCTGAGCATGACAAACGCCTCGAAAAACTTGAGGAGAGGCTGAAACAACTGCAAGGCCTCCAAGATCCTACTTTGACAGACCTCTCCATTTATTCCAATGTCAAAATGCCGGAAAAATTCAAAATGCCTGAGTTCGAGAAGTACGATGGCACGACTTGCCCGAGGGCTCATTTGCAAATGTACTTGGTTCGAATGACCCAATACGTTAATAATGCACCATTAATGATCCAGTTGTTCCAATCAAGTCTAATAGGCCCTGCCCTGAGGTGGTACATTACAAAGAACATAAATCTCCTCGAAACATGGAGCGAAGTGAGCGAGGCATTCCTCAAACAATATAAGTTCATAATGGACATTACCCTTTCTCATGAGGATCTTGAGCGTACCGAAAAGAAAAGCACGAATCGTTCAAAGAATGTACTATTAGATGGAGGAATCTGGCCGCCCAAATCAGTCCTGAACCGACCGATTTCGAGCTGAGAAAGATGTTTATCAAAACCCTCCCTTACGAGTACCACAATCGAATGGTAACCATGATCGCCGAATCGTTTAATCAACTCATTCCAATAAGGGAGCAAATCGAGATAGGGTTGAAGGATGGTTGGTTCACTGAACCTGCACCCACGGGTATGTTCAGCATGAAGAAAGATAAAGCACCCCTGGTAGATGTCAATGCGACTTACAATCATTCTCCAATAATTCAAACAAGTGCAAGATAGCAACAGACCACCAGCCGTCAGCCGTCCCAGCGTTACAGCAATAGGAGACAATTTACTTCTCTTCCTGGATCTTCGTCACAGGTACTGACAATCCTCCGGAAGAAGAACCTCCTCTCGATTGAGCCAAAACGACCCAACACTAAAAGTTTTTCCAACTATGACCCGTAAAAAATATGCGACTATCACATGGAAGAAGTGGGGCATTCGACTAATGAATGCTTTGCCCTCAAGAGTCGAATCCAGAACCTGTTAGACACTAAAGCTTTCTCATTCCAGAGCAATCCGCTCCCTGATCACATTGACAAAGTAAACGTGGTATTCAGTTCTGAAGATAGTCAGAGCAGAAATGTTGAAGCACATACCGCTGACATCTATCAAGGGCTGGTAGAGGCCGGGTATTATTCAGGCAATGGAGTGCCACCCTTAGCAACAGAGAAAGAAGGGCCAGATGACATGACCACCATGTTTGGAGACCCTTTCATGGACGCCATCAACGAAGGACCGTAAGGGGAAATGGGTGCAGGCTCGCTCAAGTAGATCCCTTTTTAATTTCCTCGCGTACTCCCCAACGTGGGAACCTGTACATCTTTCTTAAGTCTGGCTTGTTTTATTTTCAACATAAGTTCTGCTTGAGGAACTAACTTTTGAAATCACTCTTCCAAAATGTAAATCCACCTATTAAATAAAGTTGAAAATATTTTGAGAGCATGAGGTGGTATCCCAAACTGGCCCAGTGATGCTATCCAACCATGAAAAGAAAATACCATCCAAGGAGAATACTGAGGGTTGGGCTTCCTCATGCTTTCTTCCCCCCAAAGATGTATACTTTTGAAAGCAAAAAATATCTCATTACCAAAAACTTTCGTCAAAACAAGATGTTAAATTTAATCATGTTTGTCTTTCTGATTTACTCACTTCGTGTCTCAGAATATCATCCCCCTTGACTTAGTGTGACAGGAGGCATTTGAAGCTGGCGCATCATGTGAACTCACCAAATTCAAATACACTCTTTCAAGAAGGCAGTGGGGGCAAACAGAAAAGATCATTCCACTTCAAAGAAGGTAAGTTTTATTCTTTGAAGATAATTTTGGAAATGATGTCCTCTCTCTTCTATTTACAGGAAACGAAAGATAGGACGTAATAGGTACAGGCATACGGTTGAAATCAAGCCGTCCCCAGGAGCTCTGTGCACTCCACCTCGCTCTTGCCCAACTCCTTCTCAAGCCGAAGCAATATCTTTTCCCCACAATGTGCCTGAGCAACTAGATGCTGTGGTTTCATCAACGGGACTTCCGGCTTCGACAAGCCAAGAAGCGCAGAAAAGGAATTTCTTCTCTTCCTTTGAATTGGCTACTGTCAACAGGGAGGAAATCCAAACAGTTGAAGTGGTCTCTAGCCCCCTATTCAAGATGATGACATTAGGACCTGGAAACTTGACTTCTTGTTCCAGACGCATGCTCTCCCAAGAAGTAATTGCCATAAGAAGACTGGAGGTTTTGATTGTCCATCTCAGATTCCATAGAAGCTTGAAGTACATGACTTTGCTCAATGCTACTAATGGTCATATGGTCAAAGATAGAATTCCACAGAAGGAAGGCGTTGCAAATCATCAATCGTGTACACAGGGCCACAAATGAGGAGGGCCAATAAAAAGAGACATTGAACTGTGTCAAAGACAAAAGGCCGTCATTGACATTCAAATATCCCCAAGAGTCAACAAATATAAACTCTGAGGAAGAGTAATTTGGTATCGTTTCCAATACTCCTAGTATTTGAACTCACTTTTGACATATTTTCTCCTATTGGCAGGAAGCATAGGATTCAAGAAACAAGCTTAATGGTTAATTTAGGCAAATCAAGTGACCCATATCGATTTACCTAACTTGGTATGAAAGGACGTGTCGTCCAGGAGCCGGTTCGGTTAAATGAAAAAAGAAGCACCCTATGGACACCATTGGCGCCTCTAGCCGAGTGGTATTCGGGAAGAAGCAAAATGGTCCGAAGTTGGGGGTTCGAATCCCCGACGCGGCAGTTAGCCGCTTGGTAGAAAAAAGAAAAAAAAATTGCTTCTCTTGCGCCTGCAAATTACGAGAGAATAATTGACCTAACAAAGCAGGGGACGTAGGACTTTGTGTCCCTCTCTCACTTCAGGATCACCATCATCTGCAAACCGGTGAAGGGTAATGTTGTATCGCTTCCAAGTTATTCGACTCTTGAAAGAGCTTTTGACTAACATGATCCCTTTTATCTGTTACAGGATCACTTGACCGTAAAAAATGCGGATAACAAATCAAGGAAAGACATGTCAAACTCTGATAAGCTCTCCTAAGCGAAATGGCATCCTGAGTAATCACCAAAGCAAATGACAGAAAATCTTCAGGCCTCAACCCACATTTGATTTTGGCTAGACTAATTGATCTACTTGTACATTTTCTCTTCTGCAGGGGCAAAAGCAAAGATGCCCGATCAGATTCCCAATCCTTGGCTGATCATTCATGTGTCATATCCCTAATCAACAGGGACAACCATCGACAACCATTTTGTGAATAACTCTTTTGATATTCAAAATTCAACACATTTGTAAATACAATTCCACCAAGTAAACACCCCTAAAGCTATTAATAGGGTTTCTTGAGTAAAAACCATTCATTTGTTTTGAGAGTCCAAGCTCCCTCATATTTAAAATGATGCATGCCTTTTCCAAATGGATTTCGCATGATGATTTTGTCTATCTAAATCACTGATTCCACTAAGGATTATCAAAATAGACAGCTGAATGAAGAGTATAAGATTGATCGAGCATGCTGGATGAGGCGCCTCGGGATGATGCAAGGCAAGCTATATCCTACACACAGTCCCCCATCTATACACTTGTGAGAGAAGATTCCATGTCTGCAGGGTAAAGGGTGCTCTTGCGAATGGTACGATAACCAAAGTGATGAGGGGCATTTCATTGATCACCCTTTTGAGCCCCATATACTGGTGAAATTTATGTCCTACCCTCGTCAAGAACCACCCCACACTGGGGCAGATCGAAGGCAAATCAGCATCACAAGGTGAGAAAAGGGATAGAAATTTTCTTACTTGTACTTGCATCAATCTATGGGTGTCTTTTATTGCATATGAACACTTGCGTTAATTTAAGTGCCCTAGAATGACGAAGAGTATTTCTTTCTTTACGCATTTGTATTCATTGTACAACCCAATTGAGTCTGTAATTTCACCCTCACATGGAGACAAAACAGAAGTTACTGCTATAGCCCAAAGTGCTAGCTGAAGATAAAGACTCAAGAGTCTAAACAAAAGTGTCGTGCCTGAACCTGCCTAGGCTAGTTCCTCTGACGACAAGAATGAAAAACAAGGGCATGAAAAAAGCAGTGTACCTGGTAAAAGCAAGGTCAATGCCCATAAATGAAGAACTGGGATAAAAAATAGGGGCATGAAAAAGCAGTGTGCCTGGTAAAAGTAAGGCCAATGCCCCCTTAGTCAAAAATACAGCCAAGAAAAAGTTGTTGTTGTGGTCCATAGAACCTCCATCTGACAGTGAGAAGAAAGACCAGTGACAAATGCCAAGGCAATCACCAGCTCTCACCCTTTTTACACATGAGTCAAGCCTATATTGCGTTCCATTGTAAAAGTCTCTTCAAACTAGGGGCACTTCAATTAACGTAGGATTTCATATGTACATAAACATCGCTCGAAGAAGTATGAGCAAGATTACTCTATCTCTTTTCGCAGGGTTCTTGACTTGCAAACCCGGAGATGATCGTGCGACCCTTCGTTCATGAGCCTTGACCTCGATGGTCCCATTTGATGAACCGTTGACCAAGTCTTCATCATAATTTCAACGAAGACCTCTCACATTGGTAAAGTCATACCACTCGCGAGAATACTCGGACCCCTGTTGACATGATGACAGTGAGATAGTGTGGTCCTTATAAATCCTGCATCAATGGTCAGGTAGCCTTTTCCATGAGAGTGAGCGGAAAGTCCTTTCAGACTGAAAGTCCCTCATCTGGCATGCTCAAAACATCTACATTCTAAATGAAGATTGTCTTTCAAAATCTTCCCCAATGGAATTCGGATGATGCAAAACTGACAAAATTGTCATGCATGAATCCCATTTGAACTCATGAATTTACAGCATATACAATCATATGTGCATATTGTGCAAATAACAGACATACTCTCAGTGATCAGAGATATTGCCAGGTAAGCATATCCCTATCCCCATTTGTCTTAAAGTACCTACCACTGTTCAGGTACTCTCTTCTTGACACTCGACCTATTCGAGTCGTCCCTTAAGTTTGGGTGCTTGTAACTGTCTAAGTATCCCCTTGTCTTTGAGTACCCACTACTTGCCGGGTACTCCCTCTTATCGACACTCGACCTGTTCGAGTTGTCTCCAGAGTATTGATATTTGTGACTGTCTAGGTATCCCCATGTTTTTGAGTGCTTGCTGTTACTCAGGTGCTCCCTCTGTTGACACTCGACCTGTTCAAATTGTCTTTAAAGTTTGGATGGTTGTGACTTTCCAAGTATCCCTTTGTCTTTGAGTACCGGCCACCGTTCGGATACTCCCTTTTCTTGACACTCGACCTGTTCTAGTTGTCCCCAAAGTATTGATACTTGTGACTGACCAAGTATCCCTTTATCTTTGAATACCTACTGCTGTCTAGGTATCCTCATATCATCAAGTACCCACCGTCGTCCAGGTACTCCCTTTTCATGACACTCAACTTACCCGAGTTGTCCCCAAAGAATATTAGTAGCTGTTCAAGCATTCCACTATTTTGTGTGCCTGCGCCTACCCAGGTATGCTTTCTTACACTTGGACCAGCCGAGTGGTCCCAGGTCGTATCATTAAATACTTGTGTTCATCCAAGTATTCCAGTACTTTGTACACCTGCGGCTACCTAGGTGTTCCAGCCCTTTTAAGTGCCTACAGCAATCCAGGTAAGCCTCATACCACATTCAAGTTTATAATACCAGGAGGTGAGAGACCTTCATGAATATGCGAGGCACGTCCTCGATATTCCCAATTACCAGGAGGTGGGAGACCTTCATGAATATCCAAGGTACGTCCTCGATATTCCCAATTACCGGGAGGTAGGAGACCTTCACAAATATGCGGGGCACGTCCTCGATATTCCCCATATCAGGAGGTGAGAGACCTTCACGAATATCTCAGGTACGTCCTCGATATTCCCAATTACCAGGTGGTGAGAGACCTTCACGAATATACGGGGCACGTCCTCGATATTCCCAATTACCAGGAGGTGGGTGACCTTCATGAATATACAAGGAACGTCTTCGATATTCCCAATTACCAGGAGGTGGGAGACCTTCTCGAATATGTGAGGTAAGTCCTCGATATTGCCCATTGCCAGAAGGTGGGAGACCTTCACGAATATCCAAGGTACGTCCTCGATATTCCCACTACCAGGAGGTGAGAGACCTTCACAAATACCCAAGGTATGTCCTCGATATTTCCAATTATCAAGTACCCCTTTGATGCTTGTGAATATTCAGGTATCCTTCAAGAATTTGTACTTGTGATCATCCAAGTACTCCTCCAATGCCTATGATAAGCCAAATGCCCCTTTTAACGCCTACAAAGGCCCAAATATTCTTCAGGTTAGTACCTGTGAATATCCAGGTACTCATTGATGTGCCTGTGAATGTCCAGGTATCTTCCAGAATCGATGCCCTGAGAAAGGTCGGCGCATCCTCTCGAGAAAGGTCGGGTTCCAATTGGTGTCTTCAACAGAAGTCAGAGACCCCACAAATCGATGCCCTGAGAAAGGTCGGCGCATCCTCCCGAGAAAGGTCGGGTTCCAATTGGTGCCTTCGACAGAAGTCAGACACCCCACAAATTGATGCCCTGAGAAAGGTCGGCGCATCTCCCGTCAAGGCGACCGAAGAAAGGTTCGGGTCCTAGACAAACTACTTATTGCTCTAAACAGGCGACCGAAGAAAGGTTCGGGTCCTGGAAAAGCAATTCCCTATTAAGGCGACCGAAGAAAGGTTCGGGTCCTAGACAAACAACTTATTGCTCTAACAGGAGACCGAAGAAAGGTTCGAGTCCTGGAAAAGTAATTCCCCGTCAAGGCGACCAAGGAAAGGTTCGGGTCCTAGACAAACAACTTATTGCTCTAACAGGCAACCGAAGAAAGGTTCGGGTCTTGGAAAAGCAATTCCCCGTCAAGGCGACCGAAGAAAGGTTCGGGTCATAGACAAACCACTTATTGCTCCAATAGGCGACCGAAGAATGGTTCGGGTCCTAGAGAAGCAATCTCCTCATGCAACAAGTAAGATGACGCCTTGATACTTGCCAAAACTCGGGGTCCACACCCTATCTCACTCACACCCGGTAAGTAACTACAGATATCTTCTTATCTGTCTTAGTATGTGTAATATTATATTGCTCTTTTTCTGCTTAGGACACTAGGTCTCAAATAAGATATAATCTATTGCATATGTATAGACAAAATTTAGGTATCAAGTTTGTCTTTGAATGCAACCTCTGCGAACTCACCTTCAAAGAGAGGCAGTTGTTGACACCTAAATTTTGATTAGGTTATTAATTAGGCCTTAATCTCTTTTATTTTTCCTTTTTCAGATAATAAATAATAAATAACAAAAACAAACAAAAAATAATAACAAAAAGAAAACAAGAAAAAAAACAAATGCAGCCCGTCGGGCTTGGCCTTCGAGCCCAGCCCCTGCTTTTTTTCTCTCGCGCAGGCCCCCACGGCCCAACCTACGTGACTCGGCCCGGCCCCCTCTTTCTCCTTCTTCCTCTCGTCTTCTTCTTCCTTCCTCCTTCTTCCGCCTCTGCAAGTCACGCGCGGCGACGAAGACGCGCTTGACGACAACCTACGGCAGAGAGGAGCGGAGGTAGGCCGCCGAAGGAGAGGACGACGCACATGCGCCTTCAATATGCGCCTTTAATGCTGAGATGAGACGCCGGTTCAGCCGCGGGGGTCCGATCGGCAAGCCAAAGATCGGCGGCCAAGCCCCTCCGTCGACCGGACCCCCTCGCCTATAAATAGCAGAGCACCTCCGTCGACACCAAGATACAACAACGCAAGCTCAGAAACCTTCCCCCGAGAGACTTCAGGGGAAGGATTGAAGAGTGAGCGAGAGAGAAATCCGGTTGTCTACTCAAACGACCTCCCTTCAAGAGACTTCGGGGAAGGCCGACGGCAAGCGAACTCGGAGAGAGAGTGATCGAAAGCGGGCGAGCGTCGCAAGCTTCCCCCGAGAGACTTCAGGGGAGGCCCGAGCGCTCGCAAGCCCGGATCTGAGGGAGAGGGAAGAGATCGGAGCCGGAGAGAGGAGGTTTGAGATCTGTAAGGCAGGGGGAGGGGTTGCAGGAGAGGGTCAGCCAAGGTCCAGATCTGGGGTTCTTGCTGCTGCAGCTGCCACCGGACGCTGTGCCGACGCCGTCGCCTCGACCGAGTCCCAACGTCGTTGCCTCGAAAGCTCACTGTCGTTCCCTCTAAAGGTGTTGCCGCGACTGATCCGCCAACGCCACGCCAAATCTGGAAGCTAAGTGGCCACTGTTGTTGCCCTGTTACCGCCACCGTTCGCCACCTCGTCACAGACAGGTAACAGTAGTCGTCGCCACCTTCGGTCGCATCGTCGCCATCGCATTCCCCTCCTCGAACCGTGCCGCCACTGACCACACCAGCAGCTCTGTTGTCGCTCGTCATCACCGTCCTCGTAAGTGGTTTATAACTGCCGTCACCGCCGTCGTCGTCGTCTAACTCGTCGTCGCCGCGGTCGTCATCACCATCACCTCCGTTGTCGTCATCTCTCGGTGACGCCTCAGTCCCCCTCACTAGCGCCGCGAGCGAACGAAGGAGAGAGGAGGCTGGGAACTGGGTGGATTCAGGGGGTCCGTCCTACCCAGTTTCCCTGTTTCCGGGTAGGTTTTCGCGAATTAGGGGCGGCCGGAAGTCGGGTCGTCGGGTCGGTCGAATGACCCGGTTCCTCTAGGGTTTAGTTGCGTGGGCCAAATTTGCATGGGCCTAAGAGAAGTGGGCCTATTTCACTTTTGGGCTGCGATTTGCTTAAAAAAAAAAAAAAAGTCCCGGGCCGGGCCTACGTTGCAGGCCCGTTCGGGTCCTAGGCGAATGGCCTGGGTCGGACCCAACCCGTGGATCCAACCCGGGTCGTTTTTTTATATAATATATAATAATATAAAATAATATTTTAATAAATAAAAATAAAAAATAATTTATTTTCCAGAAAATCAAAAATCTCCATATTTTCCCAAAAAAGCCAAAAAAAAAAGTCAGAAAAGGCCAAAAAATGATTTGTATTTCCAGAAAAAGATAAAAAAATCCAAAAAATGCTTTTTATGTCAAAAAATGAGAAAAAGACCCAAAAAAATGTTTTTCCTTCACAAATGAATGGAAAATCCCTTAAAAATCCAAAAAGCCTTAGGGTTTAAACAAGATTAGGTACTGAAAGGGCATTAGTGAGTAACTAGTGTAATCAAGTCTCCGATCCTAATTTCTCTGGTTGCGCAGGAGCAAGTATTTCTCCCGATTCTTCGCTTGGGTTTCTAATCGACCTACTCCAAACCGATTAGTGGTGACTCCTTTTAAAATTAACTTACAAGTTAAAAAACATGGACCATTAAGTCGTGAATTGGTGGACTTGGGAGAGTCCGGGCTAAAATAGATTTAGCCAAACCATTAGCCTCCGCAAGGCGCCCGCCTCAATCGAGCGCCGAAAAAAAGAGGTCGTGACACTCCCATAGAATTCACTGTCTTCTCAAGCCTTGCAAAACTTTGCTTTAGTGACTGAAACTCTTCACCTTGCACAGTAGACTGCACTTGATTCTTCAGAGCTTGTAACTGATCGTGCAAAGACACTGAAGTGGCTATGAAAGCATTCTTGAGATCCTGCATCTCATACCCCATAGCATATTGCTGCTTCTTTACATCGAATAAAAGCTCTAGCAGTCTCGGAAAGTCTGCTGTTCGATTTGTTGCGGCACTAGGACCAACCGAGTCGATTCCAGGGGTTTTGAGAATGGATGGAACTTCAGCAGAATGTCCACCATGACTATGAGTGGATGCTTCGGGATGATGAGAGGCATACACATCCTCCGAATCCGCTGCAAAACGACTCACATCACTAGTAAAGATAGGTGAAGAAATACCTTACTGTCCAACAACTCCCTTTGTTTTGTTGCCTTCAGGTGAAGTAGGTATGATTTCTTCTTGATCAACTTCAGCTTCAGAGTGATGCGCGTCACCAGTTCCAGTTCCTGCCATCTCAGAATTGCTGGACAATGAGACAGCCAAAGTTGGATCAAAAGAGTCTTCTTGACCTTGGTCTTCTTCTCCTTCTTGTCCTCTTTCTGCTTCTCCTTCATCTCCTCTTCTTTCCTCTTCTTCCTTTTCTCTTCCTTCTTCTTCTTCCTCTTCTCTTCTTTCTTCCTCTGTCCTCCTCTATTCTTCATCTTCCTTCTCTATCTCTTCTCTCTCTTTTTCTCATTCTTTTGGCTCTGCTCGAGTCTCTAGGAAATTGACAAAACTCTTCAAATTGCGTAAAGCCGAAAGAGTCATTTCATCCTCATCCTCTTCATCTTGCAAGATGAGAAATCTTTTCCTCTTCATTGGAGCAACCATGGGCTCCTTGCCTTTCCTTTTTGCGGCAGAAGAGTCTTGTTTTGCTTTCACAAGAGACTTATCCTTCATATGCTCCAACACCTTGTTCAGCTCTTTCAATCGCATCTTAGTGACCATTTTAAATCCAATCACCATTGGAGAAATGGTTGTCAAACATAATGGTGCAGGGATGTAAATCTTAAAATGTCTAAAAAGATGCGTGATAAGAGCAGAATAAGGGAGTTGTCTCTTATCCTTCACCACTGTTCTGTACATGTGAAACAAGATGGTGTGAGGCAGAGAGAATTTGTAGCCAATGTTGATGGCATGCATCAATTTCGCTTCAGATCGAGTGACATCAGTTGTGGATGTCAACTTTGGACAGATGCAATTGATGACTATCTTGTGCAACAAGATGTTAGAGGCATTCATCCTAGAAAAGGAAATCTTGCCTTCGACATTTCAATCTTTCACCAATGACAGAGTAGCATGAGCAGCAGCGACACTAATTGGTTGGAAACTCGATCTTTCCACCCCAATTATGTCAGCCAGTGTGTCCATATTCACAAAAAAACTCCTTCTCCCTCACTGTCAAAGAGAAACTATTTGCATCCAGGAAAGATAAGTTAAAGTAAAAGTATGCTGTGAGTTCAGTATAAGCAGTAGTAGATTCAGAACAAAATCGCTTCAATTGTAGTAGAGCAAACTTCTCTCGCAGACTTACTTTCACCGAATGAAGGAAATCAAAATCGACACTCCTAAGGTTCATCACTCCTCTCTTCATCAAATTCAAGGAAACCCTCTCGTGGCTTTTTGATCTGAAAGGACTTGAACCATCACAAGCAACATTTATAGCCACTCCCGATCTAGGCTAAAAATGGGTAAACATGCATTTGTGTCCTCCTGTCCTTGTGGTTGATTAGCAGTCCCAAAGCATGGGTCACTCAGAAAGTTAGCAAACGTTTTTTCAGCCAATCCATTTTCGGCAATACCCATCTTTTCCAGATCACGCAAAAAAATAGTCTCATTCTTATAACCTCCCTCTCGCTGATATTAATCAATCAAGGACATAGGAGTTCCCCCTCTTTTCAAATTAGAGTAGAGCTTGAAAGCAACTTGAGGAGTTAAAGTTCTTACAGGTTCCACTTCTTCCAACACTTCTTCTTCTAGATGAGTCGGTGGAGGAGTTTGACGCTGCTGAGAAGGTTGTTGCTGACTTGGTCGCTGTGGAGTAGAATCTTCTTCTTCAGTTAAGTCGAAGTGCGTAGGCCCCTCAGGCATGTGCCGTGGTCCCCTGCTTGCAATTCTTGATGACTTTCTTGAAGACATTGTCTCTTTAAGGGAGAAATTCACAGTCTTGCTTGAAAGGTGAAAACTTGTTAGATTAAACAACAGGGAAAGTAAGAGCAAATGGGAGTTTAGAACTTTTAGGGTTTGAGAGTGAACACGAAGAAGACAGATTTCAACAGTATATAAAGCAACTGAAGCGAGGTAAATGAAGCGACATAAAAGGAAAAAGTAAAAATGCCTTTTCGAAAAAGAATAACTGCCTTTTCGAAAATGAATAAATGCCTTTTCGAAAATGAATAAATGTCATAAAGGAAACTTGGAAAAATAATTTCAATCAATCAGCGATTAATGAGTAACCGTACATTTTCAAGTTTTTAACCAAAAATTAAATTACCGAAATAACTTACAATCGTAACTCTTGGTTTTCTGAGTCTGAACATCTTCAGACTTTATCCCTAAGTCTAAGCTCCTTTTGAACATGATCTCCAATAAAGTGATGTCGAATCTCTATGTGCTTTGCCCTTGAATGAAGAATTGGATTCTTTGTGAGATTAATCGCGTTGGTGTTGTCACATTTGAACTCGGTGCATGAGTCTTCGATTCCAAAGTCGCTCAGTTGTTGTTTTATCCATAGGATTTGAGAAAAACAACTTCCAAGGGCCACATACTCTGCTTCTGCTGTTGAAAGAGCTACATTATTTTGCTTCCTTGAAAACCAAGATACTGTCTTGTTACCAAGCAATTGACAAGTGCCGGAAGTGCTATTTCTATCAACTCTGCAACCTGCTAGATCTGCGTCTGAATATCCAAGGAGAGTAAGGTCTCATTCTTTGGGATACCATAGACCTAACTTAGAGGTTGTTGCAACGTATTTGATGATGCGTTTTGCAGCACTTAGATGGGATTCTTTGGGATCAGATTGAAATCTGGCACAAATGCAAACACTAAATAAAATGTTAGGTCTAGAAGTAGTAAGATAAAGAAGTGAACCAATGATACTCCTGTAGAGTTTCTGGTCAACTTTCTTTCCTCATTTATCTTTGTCCAGCTTCAAAGAACTTGACATTGGTATATCAGTCTTCTTGCAATTCTCCAATCCGAACTTTTTAACGAGTTCTTTAGCATATTTTTCTTGGTGAATGAAAATTCCTTCCTTCAATTGTTTCACTTGTAGACCGAGAAAGAAGGATAGTTCACCCATCATACTCATCTCAAATTCATCCTGCATAGACTTAGAAAACTTCTTGCACAGGTTTTCGTTAGGTGATCCAAATATAATATCATCAACATATATTTGAACAAGTAAAAGGTTTTTACCTTCTCTTTTAATAAACAAACTAGTATCTACTTTTCCTTTAACAAAGCCATTTTGAATTAAAAACTTACTTAACCTGTCATACCAAGCTCAATGAGCTTGCTTTAACCCATATAGCGCATTTTTTCAGTCTAAATACTGAGTCTGGTTTCCCTGGGTCTTCAAATCCGGGAGGTTGTTCCGCATAGACTTCTTCTTGGATAAATCCATTTAGGAATGCACTTTTGACGTCCATTTGGAATAACCTGAAATTGTTATAACAAACAAATGCAGGTAATAATCTAATTGCTTATAACCTTGCTACTGGAGCATAAGTCTCATCATAGTCTATCCCTTCTTCTTACGTATATCCTTCGGCCATGAGTCTTGCTTTTTTCCTTACCACTTTTCCCTTTTCGTCCATCTTGTTCCTGAAAACCCATTTATCTCCAATAATAGATTTACCTTTTGGTTTAGGAGTTAATTCCAAAACATCGTTAATGCAGAACTACCTGAGTTCTTCTTGCATTGCTTCAATCCAGCTTTCGTCAGTTAAAGCTTCTTCTATGCTTTTGGGTTCTATTTCAGAAATAAGTGCCACAACGCTAGACACTTCTTGCCTTTTGGATCTGGTACGAATCCCTTCATTAATGTCACTAATAATAAGTTCTTTAGGATGACTAGACTTGTGCTTCCAGTTACTGGTCAGTCTGACAGATTGCTGATCTTCTTCTTCAGTTGATTCTTCGACATCCGTTCGTTGTTGTTATTCTGAAGTCTGAGCTGCTTCAGGGGAGGTAGACTTTGTAGAGTCTAGAGCAGGTTCAGATTCTTCAGGTTGAGTCTGAATCGATTGATTTTTTGCAAAGAGTCTTGAAATTTGACATTCATCGATTCTTCCACAGACTGAGTCTTCTTGTTGAATACTCTGTAGGCTTTGTTGGAGGTTGAATATCCATGGAAGATTCCTTCGTCTGATTTTTCTTTAAATTTACTAATTCGATCATTTGCATTTTTCAAGACAAAACCTTTGCAACCAAACACATGAAAATAAGAAACGATTGGCTTCTTTCCTTTGAATAACTCATAGGGAGTTTTCTCTAGAAGAGGCCTTAAGAATACTCTGTTAATACTATAACATGCTGTAGAAATTGCTTCATCCCAAAAACGAGAAGAAATATTACTTTTAATTAAAAGAGTTCTTGCCATTTCTTGCAAAGATCTATTCTTCCTTTCCACAACTCCATTTTGTTCTGGAGTGTATAGAGAGAAGAAAACATGCTGAAAACCTGATTCATCACAAAATTTTGCAAAGTCTTGAAATAGCATATCCTTTCTCATTATGTACTTTCTTGGCAAACTTTGAAAAGTGAGAGAAGGTTTCAGACTTACTTGCCAGAAAGTAAACCCAAGTAAATTGTGAATAATCATCCACTATTACTAGGCAATAACTCTTTCCACCAATGCTTTGAGTTATGGTTGGTCCAAAGAGATTCATATACAAGAGCTGCAACACACGATTAGTAGAAACTTGATTTATTGGTTTAAAAGAACTTCTAACCTATTTTCCCAATACACATGGTGTGCATAAGTCAGACTTTTGATATTTCAGATTGGAGATTCCTCGAACAAGCTTATTGGAAGAGATTTTGGCAATTTGCTTAATGTTAACATGGCCAAGCTTTTGATGCCAAAGATTCGCTTCATCTTGAATTGATATTATGGCATTGAGACCTTTCTGGTTTTATATCCAGAAGATTAATATTCCCATGTCTTTATCCAGTAAAAGATTGAGAAAGATCTTTACTAGTTCCCGAACATATTCCTTCTTGGAAATTGATTTTGAATCCAGTGTTGCACAGTTGACTAATGCTGAGAATATTGTAATTTAGTCCTTCCACCAATGAGACATTGTTGATTGTTAGACTTCTAATCTTTACTGTTCCACATCCAACAATTCTTTCTTTGCTATTTCCACCAAAAGAAACTTTTCCACCATTGGTTTGAATAAATTATATAAAACAACTTGAATCTCCTGTCATGTGTCTTGAATAGCCACTATCCAAATACCCTTTAACATTTTTCTTGATAGTGACCTGCAATTAAAAAAGAAACTCAAGCTTTCTTTGGTGTCCACATTTTCTTGGGTCCAGTGGAGTTAGTGCAATATACAGACTTCGCCCAATCCTTCTTAACAGGTCTCCAAACCTTAGGACATTCTTTCTCAAAGTGTTCTGAGCTGTTGCACTTAAAACATCTGAGAGCACTTCGGCCAACAGGTTTTACAAAGACTTTTTGAAAATGATTTCTATAAAAGGCTTTTGTAGGTCTCTATTTGATTCTTTCCTTTACTATTGTAGGTCTCTGTCTAATTTGTTAAAGTAAGGTCTTTGTACTGAAAGAATCTTTTCCAACTTCTCAGATCCTATTAAAAACCTTTTTGAAATATTTGAAATGTCATTTTTCACAAATATATTTTCTTTTGAAAGAGAGTCTGCATTTTCTTTTAAAATGGCAAAACTTTTTTCTAAATTTTCAAACTTTTCTTTCCAAGAGTTTTCCTGTTGCTTCAATGTAGAATTCTCCCTTTTTAGCTCGGAAATCCTCTTAAGAGAAGTTTTAAGGCTAAGACAAAGTTCATCAATGTATTTCGAAACTTTAGTAGGAATTTTTAAGTTACTTACCTCGATTTCGCTGTCTGAGTCTAAGTCTGTATCTGTCTCAAAGTCTGAGTCAGATTCTGATTTTTCCATTAAACAAATATTGGCATAATCATCATCACTTTCTTCACATTCAGTATCACTCCATGTTTCCGCTTTTAGAGCCTTTCTGTATTTCTCAGCTTTTCCCTTCTTTTTCTTCAACAGAGGACAGTTAGGTCTGATGTGTCCCTTTTTCTTGCATTCAAACCAAATCACATCTTATTGGATTCATCATCCTCAGTTGATTTGTTCTGAAACTTTCGAGTGCTTTGTTTATTCCAATTGAATCTTCTTCTCTTTTTGTTCAGTTTCCTGAACCTTCTTATCATAAGTGCTAGCTCTTCATCGTCCATATCTTCTTCATCGTCCATATCTTCTTCAAAGTCTGTAACATCTGAATCATCGTTAGATTTTAAAGCAATACACTTCTTACCTTTGGGATCTTCTTCCTCGTTGATTTGCTCCACTTCATAGGACTGAAGTTTGCCAACCAGTTCGTCTACGGAGAGCGGCATGATCCTTTGTGTTTCCCTTATTGAAGTCTTTACGTGATTCCAGTCTTTGGAGAGTCCAAGCCCGCATTGACAGCTCACTAGCTGGATTTCACTAAGAACCAAAAGAGATTTTACAGCCTCACGTCCTTGATTCCACAGTGTAGAGACTCCGCTACACTTCCTCAAGGTCTCACAAGAATCTAATCTCTCTTTTGAGTACAATTTGGGCTCAACAGTTGAAATAGCAAAGAACAAGGAACTTCAGACTTTGGAATTTTTCTTTCACGTACACACTCGAATAACTTGAGCGTCTTCCTTATATACTCTTCCATGCCTTCATAACCGTTGGCACCTTCCAAGGAGTTCTTCTAATCAACCCGTTGGACAAAATCAATTAGGGAGATCTCGAGTTATTTAAGGAATGTGATGATAGCTCACGAATCCTGCTCGCCTATACAATCAGGATCTAGGTTTCCATAAGTAGAACCTTCAAAGTATACTTTGCTAATCGATAGATCTAATTACTCGAATTAATTTCAATATGAATAATTCATCTCGAGATGCTATCTCCAGCCGTGAGATCTTCTTCAACCGTACGAATCAAATCCTTAAAGATATACTCGCATCTGGATAAGTCTTCTTCAACGGATAATACTTTTCTTCGTCGGTCTGGAAACTATCAGTGAGGGCGGACTGTAAATCTTGAGTCTGGAGGTCTTCAGACTTTGACGATGATAGAGTCTGCAAGTCTTCAGACTAGACTGAAGGAAACATTTTGTCAACTTCAAAACAAATAGGGAAGTTTTCTCCAACACGTTATTCTTGTACAAGCATACTCCTTTTCTTAGTAAAGTTATTATATTTTTCTTGTGTTTATGTTCAGAGAGTTTGAGAGGTTAAACTGTATTCTGGGAGCATTATAGCTTTAAAAGAGTGATTTCATAGGTTTCTTAGCAGAACCATTTTGTTTACTATATGTCTTTTTTTCCGAGCTCTCTCTCTTCAATCTCCAATGTTATAGTCCAGCTTCTCTTTTATATGGTTAATGGTAGGTGAGGAATCTAAAATAAGACCCAACGAGAATATTAAAAGTCAAATCACAATGATGAATGAAAAGAGCCTTATGTTATAAAAGTTGTCAATCTCTTAGTTTTAGTATATCTAGAAATTTGTTTATAATTTTGACCGATATTTCTAGAATTTCTCTCCCTTTGTGCCACATTAATTGTGCTTTTACGTAGATTTCCTCTCCCCCTTGCCCGTTCGGCTTGGCCCTTTGCTTCCAGCTCAAATAGATTTTGTGAAAAAATCACAATCCGGTCGTTACTTGAATTAAGTATGTTAGATTACATATAGATGGCGCATAAGAAAAATACTAAATGGCGATGACATCTTGGTCTGTTCGGAAGGAATTATGCCAGATGTGACCTTCTCTTTTACCAACTTCACCTGCCATCTTCAGCATCGCTATCGAGCATTTATATCTTTGTGGGAAAAAGAAAAAAAGAAAAGAACTGTGAACCCATATGTGTTAGTGTCCTCCCTTATGGGTGAAGTGAGGTGCTCAAACCTAAATATTATTTAAGTTTGAGTGCTCCATCATCTCGATGGAGCACGACACAATATGTTGAAAGGGTGCGAGAATTGGGCATGGACCAGGGCAAGCCCCTAACATCATTCACTATCCTCGCCACATTATCCATAAAATAAGGTTGCAATAGATGAAGGCGCGGGTTTATTCCGACTCTCTCCGCAGACCTCTCCTTGCTACTTTTGCGGTTCTCATGACTCTAGGAGGCCCGACTCAAGCGAAGACAGAGTTGCATGTCGAGACTATTCTTATTGTCCCCCTTGAGATTTCCTACATGAGATGTCGATGGCGTGGTCGAATTGAAATCTAAATGCCGCCCAAATTTTTTGTTCTTCTCGTGCATAGTCAAAAAAGCACATGGCAATGGCTCCTAGGTTTCAATTTAACCTTTGGTTAATTATCGGGAATCGCCTACCTATTCAGGTTTTTCTTTTATCCTATGGTAGAATTAACTATGAAGTATGTGCCTTTTGTAATGCCACGCCGGACTCGATTGATCATCTCTTTTTCGAGTGCCATGTCCCTGCGACTCTTGCGTTCTTCTGGGCTGGGCGGTGTAATCTTCCTTGGCGAAATAGGCCTTGGGCGGAAACCATCCGTTGGGCCCTGAGGTTCCTCTCTGGCAAGGATTTTTTCCACTCCATTGCCCGGTTTTCTTTTGGGGCCATGTGCCACTTAATCTGAAAGAAAAGGAACAGCATCATCTTACGGGGCAAAGCGCTTGAGGTCTCTGCTTTGAAGAAGCACCTTATTAAAGTCATTAAGGATAAAGTTCTTACCTTCAACAACGTGCCGGACAACCCTAGGAACAGGCGGCTTCAGCGTGGATGGGGCTTCGACCCTTCTATTTTTGACGGAATCAACACTCATCTCACCTAGTTAGGTGGTTGCTGGGTTGTTTTCTCTGCCTAGTGGCGTTTTTGCCTAGGCTTGTGCTGCTGGGTGTCCAGCTATGTTTTCCTTTTCCTTGCTTTTTCTTCGGCTCCTTTTCACTCATCCTGCATGTTCGCATTATGAGTGAAAGTTATTGAAGCCGGATTTTGTGTATATTGGCTCTCTCTATTTATTTATACTTGCCTTTTCCCAAAAAAAAAGCACATGGCAGGGAAATTCTTATCACACGAAGTCGAAGTCGAAGAGTCCTGGTCACTCAAGAAAGCCAAGAGAAAAATGTCACTATCATTATTATAAATGATATAACGCAACATATTGTTATTTATTAATATTAGATTCTCCGGACAGTGAACATAGACTGATTGCTCTATATGAACAGGAACGAACCGCCCACCGACTTCGTAGCAGCCCAGCGGGCGATGAACAACGTAAGAACCCCGTTGGGCAATAAAGAAAATAAAGAAACGTTAGAACCACATGTTCTATACGTCAACGTCTTTAAAACAATTTTGCAAGGAGAAAAGTGAGGTTAAAGAAAGCAAATTGCAATTCGACCTTCCCAAGATGCGACGGCTTAGTCATAAAAAAAATTAAACCTAGCCATGTTCAAACTGAATTACGGCGAAGCTTCCCAGTTCTTGGTGCAATGTTCAAATGGCAACACCAAGCTATAAAAACCGATGAGCAATATCGATCAACCTCACATCGCACCGTCTTCAAATCTTCACCATCATATTCTTAGTATCAATCCTTGTTGTTCGTTCTAGACAGAATACAAGCTACGCACGAAATGGCCGCGAACCTCTTCACTCCATGCCAGATGGGCAAGTTCGATCTCTCTCATAGGGTAGTGCTAGCGCCTATGACGAGATGCAGAGCGATCAATGGGATTCCATTGCCGGTGCATGCAGAGTACTATGCGCAAAGAACGACCAAGGGTGGTTTTCTCATCACCGAAGGCACCCTCATCTCTGACACGGCCGCTGGGTACGTCCTTTTGTCCTGAGATCAAGCTGTCTTCTATATATCACGCAGAAAGGAACTGAAATTGTCTACATACCGATGTACTCCTGAGCACCGCAAGCTATTTATACCCTATTCATTGCTTGACAGCAAGTAATATGAACTTCGCTTTTGATCATAGGAGGATCTTTAAGTTTGAGAAATAAAATGTTGTTAAACCAGGTTTCCAGGTAGTCCTGGGATTTACACTGAAGAGCAAGTCGAAGCATGGAAGAAGGTGGTGGATGCTGTTCATTCCAAGGGCGGCATCGTCTTCTGTCAACTTTGGCACGTTGGTCGTGCCTCCAACCGCGGTACTAAATTCATTTTCTCAAACCGACGCCACAAAATATCTCCGTAGCTCCCCCATATATCACATAATCACGACCTGCACTATTTGAATTTGACAATCTGTTTTTGCCGTTATACTTTTTTCCTACTTTGGCAATGCTAACTTGTTAAATTTCACCTTCTATACTCGTTTCTAACAACAATTGGTATTATACTATGGTGATTGTATTAGTTTATCAACCCGATGGACGCGCTCTGATTTCGTCAACAAATCAATCCATCTCCGATAAATGGAAAATCATCATGCCCGACGGGACTCTCGATGTTCCTCACAAACCAAGAGCTCTCCAAACACACGAAGTATGGCAGGTTATCGAGCAATATCGCCAAGCAGCTGCAAATGCCATTCGAGCAGGTTAGTCCATGAACTATAATCATATCGTGATAGATGCTAAAATTACTCGTATTTACTTCGTTTGTTGCACATAAGTATTAATAATCAAATCGATTTCCACTTTAGGTTTTGATGGTGTTGAGCTGCACGGAGCACATGGCTATCTCATTGATCAATTCTTAAAGGACTCAATCAATGATAGAGTAGACGAATTTGGAGGATCAATTGAGAATAGATGCAGATTCTTGATGGAGATCATCAAGGTGGTAGCAGGAGAAGTTGGCACTGATCGAGCGGGAGTTAGAATCTCACCAGCGATTGACCACTTGGATGCCATGGACTCTGATCCACTCAATCTAGGCCTATCGGTCATCGAGAGATTGAACAAGTTCCAAAATGAGATAGGCTCCAAACTCGCCTATCTCCATGTGACTCAACCTCGATTCACAATCAATGGCACGAAGAATTACGGCAAACAAGAGGAGGATGAAGAAGCTCAATTGATCAGAACTTGGAGGAGAGCTTATCAAGGTACTTTCATGTTGAGCGGCGGCTTCACGCGAGAGCTCGGGATGAAGGCTTTGGGTGGAGGAGATGCGGACTTGATATCGTACGGTCGGCTCTTCATCTCTAACCCTGATTTGGTCTACCGATTCAAGGTGGATGCACCATTGAATGGTTACAACAGAGATACGTTTTATACTCAACATCCAGTTATTGGTTACATAGATTACCCATCTCTTGACCAGGAAAATGGGGAAGCGAGACACTAGTAAATGAAAATGCTACTGGTGTGTTTGTACTCCTAGGAACTTTGGGTTACATTGTACAAGTTAAAGCGCCAAGGAGGATCGAAGAAATAAGACAACTAGTTCATTGCATATACCTTATGTCCGTGACAAGAGGGAACATGGTTTGTACATTATAGAGTCAATTACATAGAGTCTGATGAATAATTATATCTCCTTGTTCAACAAACTATAATTCTCTCTTGTATTGTACTTGTTCGTTTAGTTTGATTATTAATAAAAATATGTTGAGTAATATAATCAATTATGGTGGAAACCGATGTTCATGTGCATTGTTTTTTTTTTTTGGCCGGTAAGAGGTGACACCCATCTGGGTTGTTGGTGAGTAATATAATCAATTATGGTTTGTGACATCCATTGCCCAAGAAAGGAAAAACAACAGCAAAGAAGACCATCCACAGACAGCCAATGCAATTCTTCATTGAGCCGAAATAACAAATATTAAATAAACAAAGAAAAAGAAAAAACCCAAGAAGCAGCATGAACCAACCTTCCTTGGGGCGGCAGCATTATCGCTAACGGGTTTCGAATCCATCAAATTCGACCGCTAATCTTTCTGTTTAGAGTTCAAGTGAAGAATTTGCTGAAAGATTCAATTGCCCGATATATCATAAAAGTTTTCGAAATTAGTTATCAGCCTAGTTATCAACGAGAACTCATCGAACCAATCAAAGGAGGGTGTCTCAAATTTGTCTTCTCTTCTCTGGTTTCTTCTCGAGATGGTAATGGCGGTTAGGATTTCCACCAGCTGCGATGAGGAAGACGACGCGATCGCAGAGGCCGAAGCAGGGCTTTCCTACGTGGGCTTGGGCCTTGGAGATCGCTTATTGGGCCTTCTTCACGCAGGCAGTTTGAAGAAGTAAGCCCACTACATGAGGCACAATCAGTGAATTTTTCTTTTTTTGGCAAGTACATTAATTTCACAAACATTTTGATATTTCCAATTAAGACCACTTTGTATAAAAAAAAAAATTGTTCATACTAAATTTAATTCATAATATAAGAAGGTATATGACGCAACGGGGAATGGAAATAATACAAATCCCCGATTGCAAATACGAAAACACGCCGCAACATGAACAAAAGTGCATGTGCACGAAGAACGACAATTTGCATGAAGCGCGGCAATTCAAGAGATAAGCAATAAAAAAGAAAAATTCACTTAAATATTTTTTCTTGAGATCATAGAGATGGAATTAGAATAATGTCACAATGTCGATTATTTAGTTCATTCCATAATTTATATAAACACTCTTTATTCCCTCCAATGAATGTATTATACCTCTACGTTCATCACATGCTCGAATTAGAAAATTTTCGATACGTATATACAGAGTGACCACTTATTTTAGTGTTCCTATCTTAAAAAGATTCTCGGTGCAATGGTTAATCATACCTAATGAAAAAAAATTTTCATCTTTTCAATATGTTGATTGTAAATAGAATAGTAAAAAATGATATTTTTGTGCAATGATCCCCCTTGAAAATTTGTTACACGAGATGTCTATGGCATGGTCCAAATCGAAATCAAAGTTGCGTCCATACCTCTTGTTCTCGCACATCATCAAGCGATCATCTCACAGATGAATTATAATTGTGCACGGTAGAAGTCAATTAGAGTTTTCTCAATCGAGAAACAAAGAGAAAAATTTCAACTCTCCCAACCTCCTGGCATGCACGTAATTTATTACGTCGATTCTGCTGCAAGGGTTCACATTGCAACAGCAACTGATGTTTATTTATTTCTTATTTGCCGCTAGAGAAGCTGGCACGTGAGCGGTGTTGTTCGAGAGTTTGTAATGTGAGTGTGGAAATAAAAAAGAGTCCCACGTAGGAAAAAAAGAAGGAAACTATTTTGTTTGAATATGAGAGCAACCATGTTTTTGCTTTTTTCAAAGGCATGGGCACTCAAGCGGACATTTTCCATTGAATACACCTGATTATATTTAATCTTAATTGGACTTCAAAAGTTATGGATAAGCTATTTTGAATTTTATTTTAATTAATATTAACATTTCTGACCAACCGAGTCGATTCAAGGGGTTTTGAGAATGGATGGAACTTCAGCAGAAAGTCCACCATGACTATGAGTGGATCTTCAGGATGATGAGAGGCATACACATCCTCCGGATCCACTGCAGAACGACTCACATCACTAGTAAAGATAGGTGAAGAAATACCTTGCTGTCCAACAACTCCCCCTGTTTTGTTGCCTTCAAGTGAAGTAGGTATGATTTCTTCTTGATCAACTTCAGCTTCAGAGTGATGCGCGTCACCAGTTCCAGTTCCTGCCATCTCAGAATTGCTGGACAATGAGACAACCAAAGTTGGATCAAAAGAGTCTTCTTGACCCTGGTCTTCTTCTCCTTCTTGTCCTCTTTCTTGTCCTCTTTCTGCTTCTCCTTCATCTCCTCTTCTTTCCTCTTCTTCCTCTTCTCTTCCTTCTTCTTCTTCCTCTTCTCTTCTTTCTTCCTCTGTCCTCCTCTGTTCTTCATCTTCCTTCTCTATCTCTTCTCTCTCTTTTTTTCATTCTTTTGGCTCTGTTCGAGTCTCTTGGAAACTGATAAAACTCTTCAAATTGCGTAAAGCCGAAAGAGTCATTTCATCCTCATCCTCTTCATCCTGCAAGATGAGAAATCTTTTCCTCTTCACTGGAGCAGCCATGGGCTCCTTGCCTTTCCTTTTTGCTGCAGCAGAGTCTTGTTTTGCTTTCACAGGAGACTTATCCTTCATATGCTCCAACACCTTGTTCAGCTCTTTCAATCGCATCTTAGTGACCATTTTAAATCCAATCACCATTGGAGAAATGGTTGTCAAACATAATGGTGCAGGGATGTAAATCTTAAAAATGTCTAAAAAGACGCGTGATAAGAGCATAATAAGGGAGTTGTCCCTTATCCTTCACCACTGTTTTGTACATGTGAAACAAGATGGTGTGAGGCAGAGAGAATTTGTAGCCAATGTTGATGGCATGCATCAATTTCACTTCAGATCGAGTGACATCAGTCGTGGATGTCAACTTTGGACGGATGCAGTTGATGATTATCTTGTGCAAAAAGATGTTAGAGGCATTCATCCTAGAACAGGAAATCTTGTCTTCAACATCTCGATCTTCCACCAATGACAGAGTAGCATGAGCAGCAGAGACACTAATTGGTTGGAAACTCGATCTTTCCACCCCAATTATGTCAGCCAGTGTGTCCATATTCACAAAAAACTCCTTCTCCCTCACTGTGAAAGAGAAACTATTTGCATCTAGGAAAGATAAGTTCAAGTAAAAGTATGCTGTGAGTTCAGTATAAGCAGTAGTAGATTCAGAACAAAATCGCTCCAATTGTAGTAGAGCAAACTTCTCTCGCAGACTTACTTTCACCGAATGAAGGAAATCAAAATCGACACTCCTAAGGTTCATGACCCCTCTCTTCATCAAATTCAAGTAAACCCTCTCGTGGCTTTTCGATCTGAAAAGACTTGAACCATCACAAGCAACATTTACAGCCACTCCCGATCTGGGCTAAAAATGGGTAAACATGCATTCATTGTCGTCTTGTCCTTGTGGTTGATTAGCAGTCCTAAAGCGTGGGTCACTCAGAAAGTTAGCGAATGCTTTTTCAGCCAATCCATTTTCGGCATTACCCATCTTTTCCATATCACGCAGAAAAAGAGTCACATTCTTATAACCTCTCTCTCGCTGATATTAATCAATCAAGGACATAGGAGTTCCCCCTCTTTTCAAATTAGAGTAGAGCTTGAAAGCAACTTGAGGAGTTAAAGTTCTTACAGGTACCACTTCTTCCAACACTTCTTCTTCTGGATGAGTCGGTGGAGGAGTTTGACGCTGCTGAGAAGGTTGTTGCTGACTTGGTCGCTGTGGAGTAGAATCTTCTTCTTCGGTTAAGTCGAAGTGCGTAGGCCCCTCAGGCATGTGACGTGGTCCCCTGCTTGTAATTCTTGATGACTTCTTGAAGACATTGTCTCTTCAAGGGAGAAATTCACAGTCTTGCTTGAAAGGTGAAAACTTTTTGGATTAAACAACAGGGAAAGTAAGAGCAAGTGGGAGTTTAGAACTTTTAGGGTTTGAGAGTGAAAACGAAGAAGACGGATTTCAACAGTATATAAAGCAACTGAAGCGAGGTAAACGAAGCGACATAAAAGGAAAAAGTAAAATGCCTTTTCGAAAAAGAATAACTGCCTTTTCGAAAATGAATAAATAACTTTTCGAAAATAAATAAATGTCATAAAGGAAACTTGGAAAAATAATTTCAATCAATGAGCGATTAATGAGTAACCGTACATTTTCAAGTTTTTAACCAAAAATTAAATTACCGAAATAACTTACAATCGTAACTCTTGGTTTTCTGAGTCTGAACATCTTCAGACTTTATCCCTAAGTCTAAGCTCCTTCAGACTTTAAAAGATATGGTGTTCAATCTGGTGCGAATAGACTCAAATAGGTTTTTCTCCAGTGGCTTTGTAAATATGTCCGCCGGTTGATTCTTTGAATCAATGAATTGAATCATAACTTCTCCATTTTGAACATGATCTCTAATAAAGTGATGTCGAATCTCTATGTGCTTTGCCCTTGAATGAAGAATTGGATTCTTTGTGAGATTAATCGCGCTGGTGTTGTCACATTTGATCTCGGTGCATGAGTCTTCGATTCCAAAGTCTCTCGGTTGTTGTTTTATCCATAGGATTTGAGAACAACAACTTCCAAGGGCCACATACTCTGCTTCTGCTGTTGAAAGAGCTACATTATTTTGCTTCCTTGAAAACCAAGATACTGTCTTGTTACCAAGCAATTGACAAGTGCCGGAAGTGCTATTTCTATCAACTCTGCAACCTGCTAGATCTACGTCTGAATATCCAAGGAGAGTAAGGTCTCATTCTTTGGGATACCATAGACCTAACTTGGAGGTTGTTGCAACATATTTGATGATGCGTTTTGCAGCACTTAGATGGGATTCTTTGGGATCAGATTGAAATCTAGCATAAATGCAAATACTAAACAAAATGTTAGGTCTAGAAGCAGTAAGATAAAGAAGTGAACCAATGATACTCCTGTAGAGCTTCCGGTCAACTTTCTTTCCTCCTTTATCTTTGTCCAGCTTCAAAGAACTTGACATTGGTATATCAGTCTTCTTGCAATTCTCCAATCCGAACTTTTTAACGAGTTCTTTAGCATATTTTTCTTGGTGAATGAAAATTCCTTCCTTCAATTGTTTCACTTGTAGACCGAGAAAGAAGGATAGTTCACCCATCATACTCATCTCAAATTCATCCTACATAGACTTAGAAAACTTCTTGCACAGGCTTTCGTTAGGTGATCCAAATATAATATCATCAACATATATTTGAACAAGTAAAAATTTTTTACCTTCTCTTTTAATAAACAAACTAGTATCTACTTTTCCTTTAACAAAGCCATTTTGAATTAAAAACTTACTTAACCTGTCGTACCAAGCTCGATGAGCTTGCTTTAACCCATATAGCGCCTTTTTTCAGTCTGAATACTGAGTCTGGTTTCCCTGGGTCTTCAAATCCGAGAGGTTGTTCCGCATAGACTTCTTCTTGGATAAATCCATTTAGGAATGCACTTTTGACGTCCATTTGGAATAACCTGAAATTCTCATAACAAGCAAAAGCAAGTAATAATCTAATTGCTTCTAACCTTGCTATTGGAGCGTAGGTCTCATTATAGTCTATCCCTTCTTCTTGCGTATATCCTTCGGCCACGAGTCTTGCTTTGTTCCTTACCACTTTTCCTTTTTCGTCCATCTTGTTCCTGAAAACCCATTTAGCTCCAATAATAGATTTACCTTTTGGTTTAGGAGTTAATTCCCAAACATCGTCAATGCTGAACTACCTGAGTTCTTCTTGCATTGCTTCAATCCAGCTTTCGTCAGTTAAAGCTTCTTCTATGCTTTTGGGTTCTATTTCAGAAATAAGTGCCACAGCGCTAGACTCTTCTTGCCTTTTGATCTGGTACGAATCCCTTCATTAATGTCACCAATAATAAGTTCTTTGGGATGACTAGACTTGTGCTTCCAGTTGCTGGTCAGTCTGACAGATTGCTGATCTTCTTCTTCAGTTGATTCTTCGACATCCGTTCGTTGTTGTTCTTCTGAAGTCTGAGCTGCTTCAGGGGAGGTAGACTTTGTATAGTCTGGAGCAGGTTTAGATTCTTCAGGTTGAGTCTGAATCGATTGATTTTGCAAAGAGTCTTGAAATTTGACATTCATCGATTCTTCCATAGACTGAGTCTTCTTGTTGAATACTCTGTAGGCTTTGTTGGAGGTTGAATATCCATGGAAGATTCATTCGTCTAATTTTTCTTCAAACTTACTAATTCGATCATTTGCATTTTTCATGACAAAACATTTGCAACCAAACACATGAAAATAAGAAATGATTGGCTTCTTTCCTTTGAATAACTCATAGGGAGTTTTCTCCAGAATAGGCCTTAAGAATACTCTGTTAGTAATATAACATGCTGTAGAAACTGCTTCAGCCCAAAAACGAGAAGAAATATTACTTTTAATTAAAAGAGTTCTTGCCGTTTCTTGCAAAGATCTATTCTTCCTTTCCACAACTCCTTCTCTTCTGGAGTGTATAGAGAGACGAAAACATGCTGAAAACCTAATTCATCACAAAATTTTGCAAAGTCTTGATTTTCAAACTCACCTCCATGGTCTATCCGTATGCTTGAAATAGCATATCATTTCTCATTATGTACTTTCTTGGCAAACTTTGAAAAGTGAGAGAAGGTTTCAGACTTACTTGCCAGAAAGCAAACCCAAGTAAATCGTGAATAATAATCCACTATTACTAGGCAATAACTCTTTCCACCAATGCTTTGAGTTCTGGTTGGTTTAAAGAGATTCATATGCAAGAGCTGCAACACACGATTAGTAGAAACTTGATTTATTGGTTTAAAAGAACTTCTAACCTGTTTTCCCAATACACATGGTGTGCATAAGTCAGACTTTTGATATTTCAGATTGGAGATTCCTCGAACAAGCTTATTGGAAGAGATTTTGGCAATTTGCTTAATGTTAACATGGCCAAGCTTTTGATGCCAAAGATTCGCTTCATCTTGAATTGATATTAAGGCATTGAGACCTTTCTGGTTTTATATCCCAAAGATTAATATTCCCATGTCTTTGTCTAGTAAAAGATTGAGAAAGATCTTTACTGGTTCCCGAACATATTCCTTCTTGGAAATTGATTTTGAATCCAGTGTTGCACAGTTGACTAATGCTGAGAAGATTGTAATTTAGTCCTTCCACCAATGAGACATTGTTGATTGTTAGACTTCCAATCTTTACTGTTCCACATCCAACAATTCTTCCTTTGCTATTTCCACCAAAAGAAACTTTTCCACCATTGGTTTGAACAAATTTTATAAAACAACTTGAATCTCCTGTCATGTGTCTCGAACAGCCACTATCCAAATACCCTTTAACATTTTTCTTGATAGTGACCTGCAATTAAAAAAGAAACTCAAGCTTTCTTTGGTATCCACATTTTCTTGGGTCTAGTGGAGTTAGTGCAATATACAGACTTCGCCCAATCCTTCTTAACAGGTCTCCAAACCTTAGGGCATTCTTTCTCAAAGTGTTCTGAGCTGTTGCACTTAGAACATTTGAGAGCACTTCGGCCAACAGGTTTTACAAAGACTTTTTGAAAATGATTTCTATAAAAGGCTTTTGTAGGTCTCTGTTTGATTCTTTCCTTTACTTTTGGAAAATCAATTAGAGGAATGGTTTCAGAAGTCATTCCCAAGCCTGATTTGTTAAAGTAAGGTCTTTGTACTGAAAGAATCTTTTCCAACTTCTCAGGTCCTATTAAAAACCTTTTTGAAATATTTGAAATGCCATTTTCCAAAAATATATTTTCTTTTGAAAGAGAGTCTGCATTTTCTTTTAAAATGGCAAAACTTTTTTCTAAATTTTCAAACTTTTCTTTCCAAGAGTTTTCCTGTTGCTTCAATGTAGAATTCTCCATTTTTAGCTCGGAAATCCTCTTAAGAGAAGTTTTGAGGCTAAGACAAAGTTCATCAATGTATTTCGAAACTTTAGTAGGAATTTTTAAGTTACTTACCTCGATTTCGCTGTCTGAGTCTAAGTCTGAGTCTGTATCTGTCTCAAAATCTGAGTCTGATTCTGATTTTGCCATTAAACAAATATTGGCATAATCATCATCACTTTCTTCACATTCAGTATCACTCCATGTTTCCGCTTTGAGAGCCTTTCTGTATTTCTCAGCTTTTCAATTCTTTTTCTTCAACAGAGGACAATTAGGTCTGATGTGTTCCTTTTTCTTGCATTCAAAGCAAATCACATCTTTATTGGATTCATCATCCTCAGTTGATTTGTTCTGAAACTTTCGAGTGCTTTGTTTATTCCAATTGAATCTTCTTCTCTTTTTGTTCAGTTTCCTGAACCTTCTTATCATAAGTGCTAGCTCTTCATCGTCCATATCTTCTTCAGAGTCTGTAACATCATAATCATCGTTAGATTTTAAAGCAATACAATTCTTACCTTTGGGATCTTCTTCCTCGTTGATTTGCTCCACTTCATAGGACTGAAGTGTGCCAACCAGTTCGTCTACGGAGAGCGGCATGATCCTTTGTGTTTCCCTTATTGATGTCTTTACGTGATTCCAGTCTTTGGAGAGTCTACGCAGCAATTTGTTAACCTTCATGGGTCCTGAGATTGGCTGTCCCTGATACTCTAGACCATTTACAATTTCAGTGAAGCGACTAAACATATCAGTGATAGATTCTCTTAGCTTCATCTTGAAGGCTTCATACTGTCCGAGTAGAATATTGATCATTGTTTCTTTCACTCGATCAGTTCCTTCATAGGTAATGTGCAGCCTATCCCACACTTCTTTGGCTGTATCACAAGAAGATATTCCGTTATACTCAGTAGGAGATAAAGCACAATATAAAGAGTAAATTGCTTTAGCATCAATAGCTTGTCTCTTGGTTATTTCTTTTTGAGTCATCTCGCTAGCTTCTGCAACTTCTTTTCCTCTTTCTGAAACTGATGCAGCTTTAGGAATGATTCCTTTTTCTACCACATCCCATTCCAGAGGATCTTTTGATCTTAGGAATGCCTTCATCTTGTTTTTCCATATGCTGTATTCCTTTCCATCGAAATAAGGTGGTCTGGTGTTGCTTTGGCCTTCAACCAAACCTGGAGCCAACATACTAGCCATAGATCTTTAACTCAGAAGTAAAAACACTTCAATTAAATGAGTACATGAGCTCCGATACCAATTGATAGGGCTAGTAAGAGCACCTAGAGAGGGGTGAATAGGTGATCAAGGAAGTTTTTGCGGAACTTAAACAGAATAAATCAACTTTTAAGAACAGTAGACTTAAAGTGTAAAGGACTATAAATGGTTATATGAAGCCACAAATTAACGTAAAGAGATTTAGGGATAGAGAATCAAAACACAAGGTTTATAGTGGTTCGGCTTAGTCCAAGCCTACGTCCACTCTCCCGCACTGACAGCCCACTGGCTGGATTCCACTAAGAACCAAAAGAGATTTTACAGCCTCACGTCCTTGATTCCACAGTGTAGAGACTCCGCTACACTTCCTCAAGGTCTCACAAGAATCTAATCTCTCTTTTGAGTACAATTTGGGCTCAACAGTTGAAATAGCAAAGAACAAGGAACTTCAGACTTTGGAATTTTTCTTTCACGCACACACTCGAATAACTTGAGCGTCTTCCTTATATACTCTTCCATGCCTTCATAACCGTTGGCACCTTCCAAGGAGTTCTTCCAATCAACACGTTGGACAAAATCAATTAGGGAGATCTCGAGTTATTTAAGGAATGTGATGATAGCCCACGAATCCTGCTCGCCCATACAATCAGGATCTAGGTTTCCATAAGTAGAACCTTCCAAGTATACTTCGCCAATCGACAGATCTAATTACTCGAATTAATTTCAATATGAATAATTCATCTCGAGATGCTATCTCCAGCCGTGAGATCTTCTTCAACCGTACGAATCAAATCCTTAAAGATATACTCGCATCTGGATAAGTCTTCTTCAACGGATAATACTTTTCTTCGTCGGTCTGGAAACTATCATTGAGGGCGGACTGTAAATCTTGAGTCTGGAGGTCTTCAGACTTTGACGATGATAGAGTCTGCAAGTCTTCAGACTAGACTGAAGGAAACATTTTGTCAACTTCAAAACAAATAGGGAAGTTTTCTCCAACACGTTATTCTTGTACAAGCATACTCCTTTTGTTAGTAAAGTTATTCTATTTTTCTAGTGTTTATGTTCAGAGAGTTTGAGAGGTTAAATTGTATCCTGGGAGCATTATAGCTTTAAAAGAGTGATTTCATAGGTTTCTTAGCATAACCATTTTGTTTACTATATGTCTTTTTTTCCCGGCTCTCTCTCTTCAATCTCCAATGTTATAGTCCAGCTTCTCTTTTATATGGTTAATGGTAGGTGAGGAATCTAAAATAAGACCCAACAAGAATATTAAAAGTCAAATCACAATGATGAATGAAAAGAGCCTTATGTTATAAAATTTGTCAATCTCTTAGTTTTAGTATATCTAGAAATTTGTTTATAATTTTGATCGATATTTCTAGAATTTCTCTCCCTTTGTGCCACATTAATTGTGCTTTTACGTAGATTTCCTCTCCCCCTTGCCCGTTCGGCTTGGCCCTTTGCTTCCAGCTCAAATAGATTTTGTGAAAAAATCACAATCCGGTCGTTACTTGAATTAAGTATGTTAGATTACATATAGATGGAGCATAAGAAAAATACTAAATGGCGATGACATCTTGGTCTGTTCGGAAGGAATTATGCCGTATGTGACCTTCTCTTTTACCAACTTCGCCGCCATCTTCAAAGACGCTATCGAGCATTTATATCTTTGTGGGAAAAAGAAAAAAAGAAAAGAACTGTGAACCCATATGTGTTAGTGTCCTCCCTTATGGGTGAAGTGAGGTGCTCAAACCTAAATATTATTTAAGTTTGAGTGCTCCATCATCTCGATGGAGCACGACACAATATGTTGAAAGGGTGCGAGAATTGGGCATGGACCAGGGGCAAGCCCCTAACATCATTTACTATCCTCGCCACATTATCCATAAAATAAGGTTGCAATAGATGAAGGCGCGGGTTTATTCCGACTCTCTCCAGACCTCTCCTTGCTACTTTTGCGGTTCTCATGACTCTAGGAGGCCCGACTCAAGCGAAGACAAAGTTGCATGTCGAGACTATTCTTATTGTCCCCCTTGAGATTTCCTACATGAGATGTCGATGGCGTGGTCGAATTGAAATCTAAATGCCGCCCAAATTTTTTGTTCTTCTCGTGCATAGTCAAAAAGCACATGGCAATGGCTCCTAGGTTTCAATTTAACCTTTGGTTAATTATCGGGAATCGCCTACCTATTCAGGTTTTTCTTTTATCCTATGGTAGAATTAACTATGAAGTATGTGCCTTTTGTAATGCCACTCCGGACTCGATTGATCATCTCTTTTTCGAGTGCCATGTCCCTGCGACTCTTGCGTTCTTCTGGGCTGCGCGGTGTAATCTTCCTTGGCGAAATAGGCCTTGGGCGGAAACCATCCGTTGGGCCCTGAGGTTCCTCTCTGGCAAGGATTTTTTCCACTCCATTGCCCGGTTTTCTTTTGGGGCCATGTGCCACTTAATCTGAAAGAAAAGGAACAGCATCATCTTACGGGGCAAAGCGCTTGAGGTCTCTGCTTTGAAGAAGCACCTTATTAAAGTCATTAAGGATAAAGTTCTTACCTTCAACAACGTGCCGGACAACCCTAGGAACAGGCGGCTTCAGCGTGGATGGGGCTTCGACCCTTCTATTTTTGACAGAATCAACACTCATCTCACCTAGTTAGGTGGTTGCTGGGTTGTTTTCTCTGCCTAGTGGCGTTTTTGCCTAGGCTTGTGCTGCTGGGTGTCCAGCTATGTTTTCCTTTTCCTTGCTTTTACTTCGGCTCCTTTTCACTCATCCTGCATGTTCGCATTATGAGTGAAAGTTATTGAAGCCGGATTTTGTGTATATTGGCTCTCTCTATTTATTTATACTTGCCTTTTCCCAAAAAAAAAGCACATGGCAGGGAAATTCTAATCACACGAAGTCGAAGTCGAAGAGTCCTGGTCACTCAAGAAAGCCAAGAGAAAAATGTCACTATCATTATTATAAATGATATAACGCAACATATTGTTATTTATTAATATTAGATTCTCCGGACAGTGAACATAGACTGATTGCTCTATATGAACAGGAACGAACCGCCCACCGACTTCGTAGCAGCCCAGCGGGCGATGAACAACGTAAGAACCCCGTTGGGCAATAAAGAAAATAAAGAAACGTTAGAACCACATGTTCTATACGTCAACGTCTTTAAAACAATTTTGCAAGGAGAAAAGTGAGGTTAAAGAAAGCAAATTGCAATTCGACCTTCCCAAGATGCGACGGCTTAGTCATAAAAAAAATTAAACCTAGCCATGTTCAAACTGAATTACGGCGAAGCTTCCCAGTTCTTGGTGCAATGTTCAAATGGCAACACCAAGCTATAAAAACCGATGAGCAATATCGATCAACCTCACATCGCACCGTCTTCAAATCTTCACCATCATATTCTTAGTATCAATCCTTGTTGTTCGTTCTAGACAGAATACAAGCTACGCACGAAATGGCCGCGAACCTCTTCACTCCATGCCAGATGGGCAAGTTCGATCTCTCTCATAGGGTAGTGCTAGCGCCTATGACGAGATGCAGAGCGATCAATGGGATTCCATTGCCGGTGCATGCAGAGTACTATGCGCAAAGAACGACCAAGGGTGGTTTTCTCATCACCGAAGGCACCCTCATCTCTGACACGGCCGCTGGGTACGTCCTTTTGTCCTGAGATCAAGCTGTCTTCTAGATATCACGCAGAAAGGAACTGAAATTGTCTACATACCGATGTACACCTGAGCACCGCAAGCTATTTATACCCTATTCATTGCTTGACAGCAAGTAATATGAACTTCGCTTTTGATCATAGGAGGATCTTTAAGTTTGAGAAATAAAATGTTGTTAAACCAGGTTTCCAGGTAGTCCTGGGATTTACACTGAAGAGCAAGTCGAAGCATGGAAGAAGGTGGTGGATGCTGTTCATTCCAAGGGCGGCATCATCTTCTGTCAACTTTGGCACGTTGGTCGTGCCTCCAACCGCGGTACTAAATTCATTTTCTCAAACCGACGCCACAAAATATCTCTGTAGCTCCCCCATATATCACATAATCACGACCTGCACTATTTGAATTTGACAATCTGTTTTTGCCGTTATACTTTTTTCCTACTTTGGCAATGCTAACTTGTTAAATTTCACCTTCTATACTCGTTTCTAACAACAATTGGTATTATACTATGGTGATTGTATTAGTTTATCAACCCGATGGACGCGCTCTGATTTCGTCAACAAATCAATCCATCTCCGATAAATGGAAAATCATCATGCCCGACGGACTCTCGATGTTCCTCACAAACCAAGAGCTCTCCAAACACACGAAGTATGGCAGGTTATCGAGCAATATCGCCAAGCAGCTGCAAATGCCATTCGAGCAGGTTAGTCCATGAACTATAATCATATCGTGATAGATGCTAAAATTACTCGTATTTACTTCGTTTGTTGCACATAAGTATTAATAATCAAATCGATTTCCACTTTAGGTTTTGATGGTGTTGAGCTGCACGGAGCACATGGCTATCTCATTGATCAATTCTTAAAGGACTCAATCAATGATAGAGTAGACGAATTTGGAGGATCAATTGAGAATAGATGCAGATTCTTGATGGAGATCATCAAGGTGATAGCAGGAGAAGTTGGCACTGATCGAGCGGGAGTTAGAATCTCACCAGCGATTGACCACTTGGATGCCATGGACTCTGATCCACTCAATCTAGGCCTATCGGTCATCGAGAGATTGAACAAGTTCCAAAATGAGATAGGCTCCAAACTCGCCTATCTCCATGTGACTCAACCTCGATTCACAATCAATGGCACGAAGAATTACGGCAAACAAGAGGAGGATGAAGAAGCTCAATTGATCAGAACTTGGAGGAGAGCTTATCAAGGTACTTTCATGTTGAGCGGCGGCTTCACGCGAGAGCTCGGGATGAAGGCTTTGGGTGGAGGAGATGCGGAAATGATATCGTACGGTCGGCTCTTCATATCTAACCCTGATTTGGTCTACCGATTCAAGGTGGATGCACCATTGAATGGTTACGACAGAGATACGTTTTATACTCAACATCCAGTTATTGGTTACATAGATTACCCATCTCTTGACCAGGAAAATGGGGAAGCGAGACACTAGTAAATGAAAATGCTACTGGTGTGTTTGTACTCCTAGGAACTTTGGGTTACATTGTACAAGTTAAAGCGCCAAGGAGGATCAAAGAAATAAGACAACTAGTTCATTGCATATACCTTATGTCCGTGACAAGAGGGAACATGGTTTGTACATTATAGAGTCAATTACATAGAGTCTGATGAATAATTATATCTCCTTGTTCAACAAACTATAATTCTCTCTTGTATTGTACTTGTTCGTATAGTTTGATTATTAATAAAAATATGTTGAGTAATATAATCAATTATGGTGGAAACCGATGTTCATGTTCATTGTTTTTTTTTTGGCCGGTAAGAGGTGACACCCATCTGGGTTGTTGGTGAGTAATATAATCAATTATGGTTTGTGACATCCATTGCCCAAGAAAGGAAACACAACAGCAAAGAAGACCATCCACAGACAGCCAATGCAATTCTTCATTGAGCCGAAATAACAAATATTAAATAAATAAAGAAAAAGAAAAAACCCAAGAAGCAGCATGAACCAACCTTCCTTGGGGCGGCAGCATTATCGCTAACGGGTTTCGAATCCATCAAATTCGACCGCTAATCTTTCAGTTTAGAGTTCAAGTGAAGAATTTGCTGAAAGATTCAATTGCCCGATATATCATAAAAGTTTTCGAAATTAGTTATCAGCCTAGTTATCAACGAGAACTCATCGAACCAATCAAAGGAGGGTGTCTCAAATTTGTCTTCTTTCTCTGGTTTCTTCTCGAGATGGTAATGGCGGTTAGGATTTCCACCAGCTGCGATGAGGAAGACGACGCGATCGCAGAGGCCGAAGCAGGGCTTTCCTACGTGGGCTTGGGCCTTGGAGATCGCTTATTGGGCCTTCTTCACGCAGGCAGTTTGAAGAAGTAAGCCCACTACATGAGGCACAATCAGTGAATTTTTCTTTTTTTGGCAAGTATATTAATTTCACAAACATTTTGATATTTCCAATTAAGACCACTTTGTATAAAAAAAAAAAATTGTTCATACTAAATTTAATTCATAATATAAGAAGGTATATGACGCAACGGGAATGGAAATAATACAAATCCCCGATTGCAAATACGAGAAACACGCTCGCAACACGAACAAAAGTGCATGTGCACGAAGCACGACAATTTGCATGAAGCGCGGCAATTCAAGAGATAAGCAATAAAAAAGAAAAATTCACTTAAATATTTTTTCTTGAGATCATAGAGATGGAATTAGAATAATGTCACAATGTCGATTATTTAGTTCAATCCAGAATTTATATAAACACTCTTTATTCCCTCCAATGAATGTATTATACCTCTACGTTCATCACATGCTCGAATTAGAAAATTTTCGATACGTATATACAGAGTGACCACTTATTTTAGTGTTCCTATCTTAAAAAGATTCTCGGTGCAATGGTTAATCATACCTAATGAAAAAAGATTTTCATCTTTTCAATATGTTGATTGTAAATAGAATAGTAAAAAATGATATTTTTGTGCAATGATCCCCCTTGAAAATTTGCTACACGAGATGTCTATGGCATGGTCCAAATCGAAATCAAAGTTGCGTCCATACCTATTGTTCTCGCACATCATCAAGCGATCATCTCACAGATGAATTATAATTGTGCACGGTAGAAGTCAATTAGAGTTTTCTCAATCGAGAAACAAAGAGAAAAATTTCAACTCTCCCAACCTCCTGGCATGCACATAATTTATTACGTCGATTCTGCTGCAAGGGTTCACATGGCAACAGCAACTGATGTTTATTTATTTCTTATTTGCCGCTAGAGAAGCTGGCACGTGAGCGGTGTTGTTCGAGAGTTTGTAATGTGAGTGTGGAAATAAAAAAGAGTCCCACGTAGGAAAAAAAGAAGGAAACTATTTTGTTTGAATATGAGAGCAACCATGTTTTTGCTTTTTTCAAAGGCATGGGCACTCAAGCGGACATTTTCCATTGAATACACCTGATTATATTTAATCTTAATTGGACTTCAAAAGTTATGGATAAGCTATTTTGAATTTTATTTTAATTAATATTAACATTTCTAACCAATCGAGTCGATTCCAGGGGTTTTGAGAATGGATGGAACTTCAGCAGAATGTCCACCATGACTATGAGTGGATGCTTCGGGATGATGAGAGGCATACACATCCTCCGCATCCGCTGCAGAACGACTCACATCACTAGTAAAGATAGGTGAAGAAATACCTTGCTGTCCAACAACTCCCCCTGTTTTGTTGCCTTCAGGTGAAGTAGGTATGATTTCTTCTTGATCAACTTCAGCTTCAGAGTGATGCGCGTCACCAGTTCCAGTTCCTGCCATCTCAGAATTGCTGGACAATGAGACAGCCAAAGTTGGATCAAAAGAGTCTTCTTGTCCCTTGTCTTCTTCTCCTTATTGTCCTCTTCCTTCTCCTCTTTCTGCTTCTCCTTCATCTCCTCTTCTTTCCTCTTCTTCCTCTTCTCTTCCTGCCATCTCAGAATTGCTAGACAATGAAGAATTGGATTCTTTGTGAGATTAATCGCGCTGGTGTTGTCACAGTTGATCTCGGTGCATGAGTCTTCGATTCCAAAGTCTCTCAGTTGTTGTTTTATCCATAGGATTTGAGAACAACAACTTCCAAGGGCCACATACTCTGCTTCTGCTGTTGAAAGAGCTACATTATTTTGCTTCCTTGAAAACCAAGATACTGTCTTGTTACCAAGCAATTGACAAGTGCCGAAGTGCTCTTTCTATCAACTCTGCAACTTGCTAGATCTGCGTCTGAATATCCAAGGAGAGTAAAGTCTCCTTCTTTGGGATACCATAGACCTAACTTAGAGGTTGTTGCAACGTATTTGATGATGCGTTTTGCAACACTTAGATGGGATTCTTTGGGATCAGATTGAAATCTAGCACAAATGCAAACACTAAACAAAATGTTAGGTCTAGAAGCAGTAAGATAAAGAAGTGAACCAATGATACTCCTGTAGAGCTTCTGGTCAACTTTCTTTCCTCCTTTATCTTTGTCCAGCTTCAGAGAACTTGACATTGGTATATCAATCTTCTTGCAATTCTCCAATCCGAACTTTTTAACGAGTTCTTTAGCATATTTTTCTTGGTGAATGAAAATTCATTCCTTCAATTGTTTCACTTGTAGACCGAGAAAGAAGGATAGTTCACCCATCATACTCATCTCAAATTCATCCTACATAGACTTAGAAAACTTCTTGCACAGGTTTTCGTTAGGTGATCTAAATATAATATCATCAACATATATTTGAACAAGTAAAAAGTTTTTACCTTCTTTTTTAATAAACAAACTAGTATCTACTTTTCCTTTAACAAAGCCATTTTGAATTAAAAACTTACTTAACCTATCGTACCAAGCTCAATGAGCTTGCTTTAACCCATATAACGCCTTTTTCAGTCTGAATACTGAGTCTGGTTTCCCTGGGTCTTCAAATCCAGGAGGTTGTTCCGCATAGACTTCTTCTTGGATAAATCCATTTAGGAATGCACTTTTGACGTCCATTTGGAATAACCTGAAATTCTTATAACAAGCGAAAGCAAGTAATAATCTAATTGCTTCTAACCTTGGTACTGGAGCGTAGGTCTGATCATAGTCTATCCCTTCTTCTCGCGTATATCCTTTGGCCACGAGTCTTGCTTTGTTCCTTACCACTTTTCCTTTTTCGTCCATCTTGTTCCTGAAAACTCGTTTAGCTCCAATAATAGATTTACCTTTTGGTTTAGGAGTTAATTCCCAAACATCGTTAATGCTGAACTACCTGAGTTCTTCTTCCATTGCTTCAATCCAGCTTTCGTCAGTTAAAGCTTCTTCTATAGCTATTGAGATTCCAACTAGAAGATTCATTGACAACCTCATCAGGATATTCGACTCGGTCAAAACATTGAAAGGGAAAATGACAGAAACCTCTTAGACTTCCTTAATTGGTTTTATCCTCCCACTCACTGGAAGCAGCTCTTACAGCAAGAATTGAGAACCATCCAACAAAACCCTGAAGTCCAGACTATTCTATTCTTTAGACGTCCATGGGCTTTTGTAAAGAAGAATGGTAACATCATTGATGCTCCACAAATTATAGGTACCACATCCTATAAACCTCAACCACACCTCACAGAAGCTCGGATTTACAAATCCTTTTCAGGACCTGTTGGTTGCTGTGAACACCAGTATCGAGAACTCTAAAGAATTTTGTGCTAAGAAAATAAAATCATTCCTGAAGATGTATGGAACTATAATGTACCCACTGCATGGGATCATTATAGCCTTACATCAAAAGCCAAAGAAGCACTCGAGGAATTTAGACAAGCTGCATCATCACAGGAGCAAGAAATGACAGACACGGATGACCCTGCACAGTCCTCTCAAGACCCCTATGCACAATGAGGAGGTCCTCTTTCCCAAGATCCCTATGATCAAGGACCTTTGTCCTTATCTCTAAGCATGGACACATCCTACTATGCTCAGCCATCCAATTGGCCTCATCCAAGCATTCCTGCCGACACTACAGGCTCCTCCTAGAATCAAGAGGAAGTATCCTCTTCAAACCAAATTTTCTCACTACATTCACTTGCAGGACTTGAGCAAAAGTACGAAGAACATCTTCTGGCAATACATAGTTCTGATGACTCAGACTATGACTACAATGCTCGTGATGGACGAGACCGGTGACTATAGCAGATCACTGTAGCAAGTCACTGTAGCGTTACTATAGTAATAGGCTAGGGAAATTATTGTTCATTGTCACTGTTCATATCACCGAAATAATTCCCTACCAGAAGTTTCCGGAGCCTCTATCTATTTCAGGACCCGTGAGCATGGTCCTTGTATGTGTGTGACCTCCCAATGTCTATAAAAGGCAAGGAGGATGTAATGTGTTGGGCAGAGTCCCTTGAAGTAAAGTGAGTGTTTCGTGAAACCCTCTCAATGGCTTTCTAAATTCCTTCTTCTTCTCTAGCCTGGTAGGATCCTCTGAGAAATGCAGCTTGGATAGTTAGAAACGTTATCATCCTGGCATCTCTGAGTGTCTCTAGGCTTTGAACTAAAAGTCAGAGTGGTTTCTTGCTAAAATGCTATTCTTGAAGGGCTTGAACAGAGAGGTTCACCCACTGTGGGAAGGCATATCTGCAGGAAACTAATTCCGTATTCCCTGGTTCTAAGTCTAGGTCCATTCATGGGTGCATGCTAAAGGGATCTTAGCTATCCCACATCGCTTGGGAGAAGCCCTCTGGCCTGCTTTATAACCGCTGCGGCTCCCCTCACCTCTCAAGAGGTCTTTTGAAGCTAAGACCCCTAGATAGGCATCAGAGCCAGGTTAAGGTGGATCTGGGTGTATGCTAAAGGGATCTTAGCTGTCCCACATCGCTTGGGAGAAGCCCTCTATCTAGGGGTCTCAGCCTCAAAAGACGTCTTGAGAGGTGAGGGGAGCCGCAACGGTTATAAAGCAGGCCAGAGGGCTTCTCCCAAGTGATGTGGGACAACTAAGATCCCTTTAGCATGCACCTGGATCTACCTTAACGTGGCTCCAATGCCAATCTGTGGGTCTCAGCCTCAAAAGACGTCTTGACCTACAACGCTACAGCACAAAGCATCCATTACCCAAGAAACAAAAAAAGCAGCCAAGAAGACCATCCACAGACAGCCAATGCAATTCTTCATTTAGCAGAAATAAAAAATATTAAATAAATAAAAAATCCAAGAAGCAACATGAACCAACCTTCCTTGGGGCGGTAGCATTATCGCTAACGGGTTTCAAATCCATTAGATTCAGCTGCTAATCTTTCAGTTTAGAGTTCGAGTGAAGAATTTTGCTAAAAGATTCAATTGCCCGATATATTACAAAAGTTCCCGAAATTAGTTATCAGCCAAGTGATCGCGCCAATCAAAGGAGGGTTTGCAAATTTGTCTTTTCTTCTCTGGTTTCTTCTTGAGATGGTAATGGCGGTTAAGGTTTCCACCGGGTGCGATGAGGAAGATGACGCCATCGCAAAGGACCAAGCTGTGCTGTTCTATGTTGGGCTTGGGCCTTGGAGACCTGCTTATTGGGCCTTCTGCATGCTGGCAGTTTGAAGAAGTAAGCCCACTACATGAGGCACGATCAATGATTTTTTTATTTTTTTGGCGAGTATATTAATTTCACAAGCCTTTTGATTTTTCCATTTAAGACTACTTTGTATAAAAAAAAATCGTTCATACTAAGTTTAATTCATAATATAAGAAGGTATATGATGCAACGGGAATGGAAATAATGCGAATCCCCGATTGCAAATATGAGAAACACGCTCGCAACACGAACGAAAGTGCATGTGCACGAAGCATGACAATTTGCATGAAGCATGGCAATTCAAGAGATAAGCAATAAAAAAGAAAAATTCACATATTTTTTCCCGAGATCATAGAGATGGAATTAGAATAATGTTACAATGTCGATTGTTCAGTTCATTCCAAAATTTATATAAATACTCTTTATTCCCTCCAATGAATGTATTGTTGTTACGTCTACGTTCATCACATGCTCAAATTAGAAAATTTTCAATACATATATATAGAGTAACCACTTATTTTAGTGTTCCTATCTTAAAAAGATTCCCAATGCAATGGTTAATCATACCTAATGCAAAAAGATTTTCATCTTTTCGATATGTTTATTTATTTTTATTTTTTTTGGAATTGGAGGAACCGCTTCATAGCGAGCGCTCGACGTAAACCCCCAAGGAACACTGGCACAGGGACCCACCTCCCACGGTGCATGGCTTAAGTCACGCTATATGCGCACGCGGTGACTCGAACCTCCCGCATTTCACAATTAGAGAGGGAAAGGCCCAAACCAACGCGCCCACAACGGGGTGGATATCTTTTCGATATGTTGATTGTATATAGAACAATAAAAAATGATATTTTTGTGCAATGATCGCCCTTGAAAATTTGCTACACGAGATGTCTATGGCATGGTCCAAATTGAAATCAAAGTTGCGTCCATACCTCTTGTTCTCGCAAATCATCAAGCGATCATCTCGCATGTGAATTATAATTGTGTTGGAAGAAAGTCGGCGGAAGATGACTTACCTTTATCCGATGCGCAGTCAACAATTTACCCGGGAATGAGCATTGAATTGCGGATGAATCACGAACAAAAATACTTCACGTTGGTCTGAATGCAATCACAAGGAAAGCATCCGATTTCCATAGCGTAAATGCCAATTGTTCTCGTAAAGGAGAAATGGAACGCCTTCTTTTTCTTTGATGGAAAGGGGACAAGAAGAACTTTCTTTCTAAGCGTATCTTCTATCAACCATCTCAACGGTTGTCTCCAGGAGTCTTTTATATGACTCCCTCACACCATTTCAAATGGTGTCTTTTCATCGTAGCATATCAAGACAAAACGGTGCGTTCTCATCGCACCCTATCATGGACGTACTAATTAAGTACAACATCTCCCACAGCGACATGATGGGCTTGATAGCACTCTATCAAAAATATAAGACATTCAACATTCATCAACTTTACAAAACAATTCATACTAGCAAGTAAGCCATGCGACCAATGAGTACACCTGCACTTGGGAGCTCAAATTATGCACCTGTTAGGGATGACATAATGGCTACAACCCTAAAAAGAAATAAATAATTGATGTCTCACAGTGCCCCAGACATATTTTGTCACATCAATCCAATTATACCTATCCCTTAAAGGCTATACTTGACTATTCTCAAAAACACAATTATATCGGCAACCACATAAGGCGATATAATTGGTCGACCAGTAAATACATATGATAGATGTAAAACAACAATAGTCTTCCTTCGCACTCATGTCTCTTTCCATTTCAGAACAACTACTTTCCTAGACACGTCCCATAAAGCCATATCTATTCATGACCGCCGGTAACATGTTAAAGTAGCAATATTGATCTTTCACTTCCAGAACATAGTCAGAAGTAACATAGGGCAAAAAATGAGGTAAATTGTAAATTACCTCAAGGGCTTACACGATGAGTAAATAGGGATAATTTTACTCACATTCCATTGTTGGTCGTACAATGCACTGTAGTATGAATTACATGCTATAGTGGATTTCTCATTCTATAAGAGCGTATGTCATTTATCAAATATATCCACTATACGGATCTTAGCATAAACATAGTCACGTGTTTCTCACGTACTCATGTTTAGCTCGAGTGCTAAATCAGCTCACTTTCTATAGCGCCCATTTAAATACTCGCATCCGGCAGTTTTCAGGCATACATGATTGTGGGACTATCATGTTGATCTTATTATAAACAAGTCATAGACCTCATCTTGACTCTAATCAAGGCGACATATTATTTTATGTACTAAACTTGCTCTTCAGCATTTATTTGTACATAATGTCCCATCTCAACGTGCTAACTATAGCACTTGAGGTGATTGCTCGTGTGAGTGAGCTAATCATTGCCTGCTGACATACTTTTCAATAATATATGTGTGTTTGTGCTAGTCTCATAATAAATTTGTACTTATTGATAAAATATCAAGTCACTAATAAACAAACAAGTACAATACATATATCCACATATACATAAACCAATGATCAGCTACAATAACACATATCACATTCTATGCAATCCTAGTGACATCATGTGGGTCAATAATATATCTCTAGGAAGAGCCTTCGTAAATGGATCAGCAACCATTCTATTAGTTGAAATGTATTGTAAGATCACTTCTTCCTGCGCTATTATATCAATGATGAAATTATTCTTTATGTCAATGTGCTCTGTCCTTCCCTAATACTTGGGATCTTTCACATAGGCAATGGCTGCTTGACTATCGCAATAAATTATTACCGGTCTTGGAACCTCAGTGACAGTGACTAAATTTTTCAAGAAACGTTTTAGCCATACTGCTTCTTACACTACGGAAGAACGTGCAATAAATTCTGCCTCCATCGTAGACAAGGCCATGCATGTCTGTTTCTTGCTATTCCAAGAAATTGCACCTCCATTGAGCAAGAACGCATATCCATAAGTCGATTTACGCTCATCCAGGTCTCCACCCCAATCAACATCTGAATAGCCTAATAGGCGTAAATCATTCCCTTGATAATAAAGTTGATAGTCCATGGTACCTTTCAAGTATCTCAATATCCTCTTCATTGCTTTCTAGTATGCTTGATCAGGATTTGATTGATATCGGCTCACCAATCCCATGGCATAACATATGTCGGGTCGAGTACATATCATAGTATACATCAAACTTCCGACCACGCTAGCGTAAGGAACAGTTTCTATTACTTTAATTTCTTCTGGAGTCTTAGGACACATCTCAGTACTTAGGCCTTCACCTTACATGACAGGGGTATCAATGGGATTATAGTACTGCATATTGAAACGTTCAAGAATATTCATAATATAAGACTCTTGTGATAAAGTAAGGAGTTTTCTTGATCAATTTCTTTCGATCTTAACTCCTAATATATAAGCAGTTTCTCCCATGTCCTTCATTTCACAATTGAAGAACAACCATTCTTTTTTTATAATAATCAAAACCTTGTCATTTCCAGCCAATAGAATATCGTCCACATAAAGTAATAAAATCACAAATTTATTTTTGGACCGCTTGACATATACACAGTGATCTTCTTCAATTATCGTGAAACCAAAAGTGGGTATGACTCGATGAAAACGAATATACCACTATCTAGATGATTGCTTAAGGCCATATATTGAGCGATGAAGCTTGCAAACTTTATGCTCTTGACCTTTAGCTATGAAACCTATTGGTTGCTTCATATAGATTTCCTCATCTAGTTCTCTATTAAGAAATGCTGTCTTTACATACATTTGATGTAATTCAAGGTTCAAATGTGCAACGATGGCTAGGATAAGACATATTGAGGCAAACCTTACAATTGGTGAAAATGTTTCCTCATAGTCTATACCCTCTTGTTGAGTATAACCTTTCGCCACAAGACGAGCCTTATACTTTTCAATAAATCCATCCGCCCTTTGCTTAATCTTAAAAACTCATTTGTTTCCAATGGCCTTGCGATTGGGTGGTAGATCAACCAAGTCCTAGACGTGATTTGCCCTTATTGACTCCATTTCATCTTCCAAAGTTTTTCTCTATTCTTCCTTATTAGAGGATGAGAGAGTCTCTTGAACAGTCTTAGACTCGGCATCATCTTTCTGAGCAATCATAAATGCTTCCCCTTCAATCTCAAAACAATGACGAGGAATACTTTTACGATTACTTTTATGTAACTGAATTTATCTTGAATTTAGTTCACTAGGCGATGCAACACTCCCACTAAGTCTTGTATATTGAGGTAAATCTTCATTTCCCTCTACAACATTAGTGGGTGTGTTATTAGGATTTTCCATCTCACATAATTGGAAGTCCTTATTAATCTCACCTCTACTAGGAAAATCGTTCTAAGAACGTGACATCTCGTGACTCCATTTTAGTCATACTTCCATCAGCTTGTTCACCTATGAACACGTACCCTTTGGAGTGTTCAGAATATCTTATAAAGATACATTTCTTCACTTTATGACCTAATTTGCCATATTTATAGGAAGAATCATGAACATAAGCTGCAAATCCCCATGGACGTAGAATTCTTAAGTCTGGTTTCCTACCAATCCATAATTCATAAGGGGTGGAAGTGACTGATTTTGAGGGCACTCGATTAAGTACATAGGCAGCAATCAATAACGCATCTCCCCAATAGGTGATAGGTAAATTTGCTTGCGCCATCACAAACCTAACAATTTCCAATAGGGTTCTATTCCTTCTCTCATCTACCCCATTTTATTGTGGAGTATCAGGAATAGTAAATTGTCGTACAAATCCCTTTTCATCACAAAGAGCCTTGAATTGCTCCAATAAATACTCACGTCCGCGATCAATTATCAATGCATTTATTGTTTTGTTCAACTGATTCTCTACCATCGTTATATATCGTCTAAAGCAGTCTAATGCTTCTGACTTATGGGAGATCAGAAAGACTTAACCGAAATGCATGGAGTCATCTATGAAAGTAATGAAATATGACACTCCATGCCTCGCCCTCACATTCAAAGGATCACAAATGTCAGAATGTATAAGTCGCAATCGAAATTTGGCTCTAGTCCCTTTACCGAATGGTTTTCTAGTTACTTTTCCTGCTAGACAACATTCAGATTTGGGTAGATTAACATTAATGAGTGACCCTAAAAGGCATTCTCTAGCTAATTTTTGCATTCTCAAACCGACGCCACAAAATATCTCTGTAGCTCCCCCATACATCACATAATCACGACCTGCACTATTTGAATTTGACAATCTATTTTTGCTGTTATACTTTTTTCCTACTTTGGCAATGTTAACTTATTAAATTTCACCTTCTATACTCGTTTCTAACAACAATTGGTATTATATTATGGTGATTGTATTAGTTTATCAACCCGATGGACGCGCTCTGATTTCTTCAACAGATCAATCCATCTCCGATAAATGGAAAATCATCATGCCTGATGGGACTCTCGATGTTCCTCACAAACCAAGAGCTCTCCAAACACACGAAGTATGGCAGGTTATCGAGCAATATCGCCAAGCAGCTGCAAATGCCATTCGAGCAGGTTAGTCCATGAACTATAATCATATCGTGACAGATGCTAAAATTACTCGTATTTACTTCGTTTGTTGCACATAAGTATTAATAATCAAATCGATTTCCACTTTAGGTTTTGATGGTGTTGAGGTGCATGGAGCACATGGCTATCTCATTGATCAATTCTTAAAGGACTCAATCAATGATAGAGTAGACGAATTTGGAGGATCAATTGAGAATAGATGCAGATTCTTAATGGAGATCATCAAAGTGGTAGTAAGAGAAGTTGGCATTAATCGAGCGGGAGTTAGAATCTCACCAGCGATTGACCACTTGGATGCCATGGACTCCGATCCACTCAATCTAGGCCTATCGATCATCGAGAGATTGAACGAGTTCCAAAATGAGATAGGCTCCAAACTCGCCTATCTCCATGTGACTCAACCTCGATTCACAATCAATGGCACGAAGAATTACGGCAAACAAGAGGAGGATGAAGAAGCTCGATTGATGAGAACTTGGAGGACAGCTTATCAAGGTACTTTCATGTTGAGCGGCGGCTTCACGCGAGAGCTCGGGATGAAGGCTTTGGCTGGAGGAGATGCGGACTTGATATCGTACGGTCGGCTCTTCATCTCTAACCCTGATTTGGTCTACCGATTCAAGGTGGATGCACCATTGAATGGTTACAACAGAGATACATTTTATACTCAAGATCCAGTTCTTGGTTACATAGATTACCCATTTCTTGACCAGGAAAATGGGGAAGTGAGACACTAGTAAATGAAAATGCTACTGGTGTGTTTGTACTCCTGGGAACTTTGGGTTACATTGTACAAGTTAAAGCACCAAGGAGGATTGAAGAAATAAGACAACTAGTTCATTGCGTATACCTTATGTCCGTGACAAGAAGGAACATGGTTTGTACATTATAGAGTCAATTACATAAAGTCTGATGAATAATTATATCTCCTTGTTCAACAAACTATAATTCTCTCTTGTATTGTAATTGTTCGTATATTTTGATTATTAATAAAAATACTTTGAGTAATATAATCAATTATGGTGGAAACCGATGTTGATGTGCTTTTTTTTTTTTTTTTTTGGCCGGTAAGAGGTGACACCCATCTGGGTTGTTGGAGAGTTTGTAGGGGGAACGTGGAAAAAAGAGTCCAATGGAAAAACATAAGGGAACAATTTATTTGAACTAGAAAGGCTTTTTTCCATACGTCTTGACAAAAGCAGGTTTTGGCTTCTTGGCCGAGAAACAGTTTCTTTTCAGAAATAGTTCTTTTCTATTTCTACTCCGGGGAACAAATTCTGAGTAAAATAAGGTGTTTGGTAACTAAACAAAATTTATATTCTTGAAATAGAAAAAGAATAGAAATGCGTTTGGTACGATTTTTTATTTTTTTTATTTATTTGTTTTTTATTCTTGCTCACGGACCGCCGATCGCCGCCCGCAACGGCAGTCGGGGGCCGGCGTCGATGGGCGGCCGGCGGTCCTGCACGCCACAGCACAAAGTATCCATTGCCCAAGAAAGAAAAAACAACAGCAAAGAAGACCATCCACAGATAGCCAATGCAATTCTTCATTTAGTCGAAATAACAAATATTAAATAAATTAATTAATTAATTAACCCAAGAAGTAGCATGAACCAACCTTCCTTGGGGCGGCAGCATTATCGCTAACAGGTTTCGAATCCATCAAATTCGGCCACTAATCTTTCAGTTTAGAGTTCAAGTGAAGAATTTGCTGAAAAATTCAATTGCCCGATATATCAGAAAAGTTCCCGAAATTAGTTATCAGCCCAGTGATCAACGAGAACTCATCGAGCCAATCAAAGGAGGGTGTCTCAAATTTGTCTTCTCTTCTCTAGTTTCTTCTCGAGATGGTAATGGCGGTTAGGATTTCCACCAGCTGCGATGAGGAAGACGATGCGATCGCAGAGGACGAAGCAGGGCTTTCCTACGCGGGCGAAGATCGCTTATTGGGCCTTCTTCACGCAGGCAGTTTGAAGAAGTAAGCCCACTACATGAGGCGCAA